>JAPXFQ010002773.1:0-1200000 GCA_028564705.1 Apricaphanius iberus
ATTGTGTTGTTTTCATTTAGCGGAAAAGAAACTTGTTGAACTCGAAGCATTTTTTATTTCAAATATGTGCATCTTCATTTTTTCTTTAAATTAGATTTAGAAATGAGTAACCTGGAAATCTAACAATCTATCTTCATCTTTATCAAATCATTTTTGTTGCTTTTTTTGGGGGTAAAAATAATTTAATACTTAAAAAAAAAGCGTTGCATGAAAACGATGGTTCAAGTGAATAATAAACATTTTCTCTGAAGTTATTACAATTTCCACATTTTAATCATTGGTTCATGGTATCGGCTAACTTTTACCGATACGCGTACTTTAGAACATTATCGTATCTGTACTTCCCTAGATTTTATTAAGTTCTGTAACTTAGTGTTGAAAGAATATAACTGGCTGGTGATTAGGGCTTTGTCTTTTGCCCAAAAATGATATTCAAAGTTCGTTTGTTTATTAATATTAAAATATGAATATATTCAAATATTTATTCATTGTATTTTGACAATTAAATGTCTTCAGTAAGACCGATATTGGCATCAAACTTAAGTTCTATATGGTCTGTCCACCAGACGGCAGTGTACCAGTCAATGTTAATAGACTACTTTCATTTAGGGCTGACAGCATTCGATTACCTCTACTACGTTTGCTACGTAGTACGTGAAAAGCAGTATGCGAGCGATGTAGTAGATCCGAATCTCCAGTATGGATCGGAGTAGTAGGAATGAAGTTCCCAGATGTGTGCTGCCGCCACAGTAAGCAGCCGGTGAACGCTGCGCTGTCCCATAATGCAGCGGAAGCCCCAAAATCGTAGAAGAGCGATCTTGGCTACTGAGGAAATGCCACCCGTTAGCATCTCCGCAATTTCGACTTATAAATGTAAAAGGGTAGCGATGTTAATGGCTACTTTGTTTTTTGACAACTGATGAAACATTTAAGTTGATAAATTGTTTAACGGAACCACAGGCGACGTAACGTAAACTTGCGGCAAAATGGTGGAGCAGTATGTCCGTTTTCATGACTACTACCCGCTCGTTTGCTCTGAATCTGAATTGAAAACTTTTACAAGCAAACACATTTACAAAAAGTAATTCCCTTGCAGGTTCTAATATTAAGAGATCCCTAACATTTGTTCGAATATGTTTAATTTTTTAAAACATTTGAGTTACATTCGAATAACGAAGTTCGGAGTCAAAGCCCTACTGAAATTTTGTTTGGATTATTTTAAAATGAATAAAATAGCACAAACACACATAGCCAGAGTAGAAGACAATAGAACGTGTTAAACAGGGTATCGGTTAACTTTTGCCGATACTGCACATAAGAACGGTATCGATGCCTTTATTGGTGCATCCCTAGTAAGGAGTAGAAAGTACAGATAATTGGGTGAAAATGTAAGGTGTAGAATTGAAAAGTACGTCAAACTATAATTACTCCAATAAAGTAAAAAAAAAATTTTTTGCTTAAATTTTGCTTATGCACGTAGTAACCATGTGGAGGGTTTTTAACGTAACAGCCTGTAGGGCCACAACATCCATCGGCTGGTCACACAAAACCAAACTAAAGCTTGTTACCCATTCATTAAACAAGGCTGAATGCAGCGAGGGCTTTCAAATAAAGTTCTCCTTTTTTAATTAAAACATATAAAATAGGAACCATTCAGCTTTTTTTAATTATTGCCCGCTTTAAACCTGCTGACCTTGGCCAGTGGTGCAAAAAGTTTGGACACTTCTGCTCTAAATGGAAGAAGTTTGTACTTGTTTTTGACCCAAATAGTTCGAGAATAATTGCCGCCAGCAAAGACACCAAGACAAAACACAAGAGTCGGGATGGGTACCGTAGCCCGGTATTAAATTAGCCCCGTGGCTGATTCTGACGGTCCACCCGGACCGATAAGCTTCAGCCTTATCGGTCCACCCGGACCGATAAGCTTCAGCCTTATCGGTCCTCTTAATGGTAAAATTAAGGTCGTGTTCATCTTTTGCGGGAGATAAAAACACAAGCCAAACTCTGTATTTTCAGCCCGCTCCTCCTTAAAAAACACACGCTGTGGGAGCTGATGGTGGGAGGAGCTACTGCTGCTCTCGTAGTTACACAGACACGATGGCAGAGCGAACAAAACGATCCAAACTTTGGCTTCGTTTACAAAAATGGAAGCAGACAATGCACAAGGACACTAATGTAATAAAAGCTTTCCTTGCAAAGGCCAGAACACGAGTAATCTGACCGTACACCAAAAGAAACAGAGTTTTTGACCGCCTGAGTGCTGCAGCATTAGGATGCAACGGGACAGAAAATGGATTTTATGTTGTTGTTCTTAATGTTCTAAGGGCTTATTTTGGCTCTTTCCTTGTTTTATGGGGAAGTAATGTTTGATATTTTTTTATTTAAATACAGTAAGCTTTTTTTAAATAGACAACATACTATTTTTTTTATACATATAATAAGTATAAGTTTTTATTAAGTTATTTCTTACTTTTTATTTTGTAGTTATTTATTTTCTGTGCTTTGCTGTTTCATTTTAAAAAAAATAAAACTATTATAGATCATTATTTTTATTTTTCCCCTTTTTGTTTTAGTCTTTCAAAAAAAAAAAGTACCGGATCGAAAAAGAGTATCGTTAAGAGTAGTAGTATCGATAAATCCTTAACGATACCCATTCCTACACAAGAAGCAAGCAGCTTTTAGTCAGGTAGAGTTATCCTGAAACCATGAACAAGCTGTAATGAAGGCTGATTTATCAGTTTGTTCTTTTGTTTTTGTATTTTATAGTTGTAGTCGACAGTAAAAAGGCTGGATTAGTGTTGGCTGACGGGACGCCTCAGGTTTGATTTTGTGTGTTTTCCCTCGCAGTGGAGACAATGTTCTCAGCCATGTGTGAATGCCAGGCGCTTCATCCCGACCCGGACGACGAAGACTCCGATAACGACTTCGAGGGAGAGGAGTACGACGTGGAGGAAGCTGGTGAGGAAACCTTTACCTTTTCGTTTCTCTCTATTCAGTCAGCCTGTATTTAAGCACCGATGCGTCTTCAAGAAGAAACTGTAGAACCTGTTTTCTTTTTATGAAGCGTACTGTTGAGGGAAGGGAGCTGGTAGAAAACGTCCAAGATGTCAAATTGCAACTTTTAACCAAAATTTCTAGACCTAAAAAAAAAATTACGTGGAGATAAGTAAAAAACAATAAAGAAAGAACAGTTGTTTTTCTAATTTAAAAATAAGTAGGGCATGTTTAGTATGCACCAAATATCACTGGCCAACCACCATAATTAATTTAATTAATTGTTGGCTTATATTATGCGTTTTCCTTCATAAGTAAGGATTAGTGTTGTCACGATACTAAACTTTCAAACTTGTTTCGATACTGTAAAAAATCCCTCGATGCTGGATTTTGATACTAAGGTGACTAAAAAACACAAATTTATTGAACAAGTAGAGACAACAAATGACATTCCTTTAATCCTGCTACCTTAATTTATAGTGAAAAACTATTAAGTGTTAACAATCTTTTCTTCAAAAGTTTATGCGAAATTTTTTCCACTCATCAGGAGTTTTTTTTTAAACGAGCGCACAAAACCTGGTGAAAGATAAAATAAGAAAAAGCATTCAATAAAAAAATATATCAACTATATATTACTAAATGTTATGTTTATGTGAGGGGGCAAACTTTTCAACATGGGTGGTGACCATGGTGGCCATTTCTAAGTCGGCCATCTTGGATACAGCTTTTGTTTTTTCAATAGGAAGAGGGTCATGTGACACAAGAAAAACAATGGTGTGCTTTTTATATATATATATATATATGTTATTGGATCCTGAGATGAAAATTAATATTACTGTTGTGATCCTCCATCTTGTGTGGTATTATTCTACATATGTTTTAAACTTCTATTATTCAGAAGGTAAAAGTCTTTTTGATATAGTTTGCATGGTTGTAAAAAATATATTGTCTGTCAGTATTTGTTATTGGGATAAGCTTTTAAGTAATAAAACTCTTGGGTAAGTTTTATTGCAGGCTGTAAAAACAGGATGTCTGTAGATTTAGTATGTGGAACCAAGGCCATGAAGCTGGGAGTGTTGCCATAAAACCATAAAACTTAGAATGAACTTTTGACCAAGAGAAAAGACACGTCTCACCTTATGACTGCATAATTCTCTGACAGCCAATAATGGCTAAGACACTGTTTAGAAATGTTCTGATTGGAGCAGACTCGAGGGAGAAGAAACGCCTACAATCCGGGCAAAAGTCCGGTGCCTATAAAAGTTATGACATGAAAACCACTCTTGGTCAGATCTCTTTAAATCTGGCCCAGAGAAACTAGGGCATCTTTCTCTGTAAACTGCAATTTGTTAATCTGTTCAAAATAAATGTTAAGAACTGGAAATTGGCTCCATTTTGTCTCTGCTTGAACATGCACTGAATTAATTTTAATAATATTTAATTCAACACTTGTCATCTTTCAGATAATTGTGATATTGTAAACTTTGAAGCTCAAATGCTGGATTTTGAAACAGCATTTTTTTTTAAATAGTTTTACCATATTATATATATTTTTCTTTTGAGGTGATCTGTTAACTGCAGCTTTTGCTGGTAGTTCATCACAATTATCTGTGAACCAAAACACTAACTCTGTCGTCTCTCTTCTCTCCATGGACTGGCTGTCTGAACTTGATGTTTGCAGAGGCAGGTAAGATTCATCTCCACACTAGCATAACTTTAAAATGTTTCATTGTTGAGATATCAGTGAAGATTTGGTGTAAAGGTCCTAGAAAGAAAAGAAAAAAAATGTCAAAACCCACTGAAATGTGTGACTTGGCTGATTTTTAGCTTACTTAGCTGTAATTAAACACTCTGCGGTTTGCAGTTTCACTACTTGATCGACTAATTGTGATGTGGAACGTGTCAAGATTCATAAATGTTCAAAGGTGTTAATTTTTCATAACGATTAAAAGACTGGAACAAAATTAATCAGGATGTCACCAGGATACTTTAGGGGACGGACCGACGGGAACACGATGGTGGCGGCGCCTGCTAACGATCAGCTAGTATCGTAAAATTAACTCGGTGGGTTTTAAGGCAAACGTTTGGAGTTCGGTTCTGTATTAAATTTCACTCTGCAAGGATGAAACACTAGATGCTACTTTTATGTTTCTGTCGTTCCATTATTATGAAAAATAACTGGTTTTGTACATTTTTATAACTCTGTGTTGATGTTTAGTACGTTTCACATCACAATCGATCAGTGAAATAGGCAATCGGCACGCAGCTGGTCTGAATCAGGCGATTTCTTTCAATCAAGCCTCACAAAAAACTCATAAAATCATCAGAGTTTTTTGTGTTTTTTGTCGCTCTTTGATGTGGAATCCATCACTGGTGGACTCAGCAACACCTGATGTGAGGGAGATGTTTAAAGTAAACCCGAAAGTCACAAACGAGCACCAAGCCATTCAAACCACAACGGGACTAAATGGACTGCGGCAAAGTCGATCTATTTGATCCTTTTGGGCTTTTAACCTCTTTCTATCAGGAAATATGTTGGATTTTGGAAATATTGTCAGCCTTGTCAACATGTTAGAGTAGGGATGCAGTGATGTACTGTATCTGTTAAAGTTAACTGATTCCCTGGTACTAGGGCTGGGTATCGATTCCTATTATAGATATGGATCACTGCTATTAAAAACTTTTTTTTTTCTAAGCTGTTATCTTCGTTATAATCCTGTAATTTAATCACTTGGGTAACAGTTTAACAGGAAAAAAGTGTATTAACACTTTTAGAACTAAGCCTTAAAACGGCTTTGGATTTTTTTATTCCTATTTTATCCGTAAAAAAAAAAGGGGGTTAAAGTTATTACGTAAAACAAACAGATTTTTGAATTTGCGAATCGATACTTAGTTTTTATAAGAATTGATTCAGAATTTATTTATTTATTTTTATTTTTTTAACACAGCCCTACCATGAACCGCTACTTAAAATATTTAACTCTGCAATAATTTCATAGAAAATTTTTATTTTTCACTTGAAATTAGTTTTGCGGTCATTTTTATCAATTTAATTTCCCCAAAACTAATTCGCCATCATTTGTAACGAGCAGAGAAGCAAATTCTTCCAATTCGTTGTATTGTTTTGTGTGGTTGACGTGCTCGGATCCGGTTTGAAAAAAGTACGTCGCTGTTTTAGAGTTAAAGTAGTTCCTGTACATTCTGTAGGAAATAAAAAAACAAACTGCAGGTTGCTAGCAGCGGTTATCTCCAGAATATGACGCTCAAAACAGTTTAACATGTAAACTCTGTTGTCATTTAGTTGTTTCAAAATGAAGAAATCCCTTCTTGCGGGCGGATTGCTCTCTCACACAGTGTGACGTCGCCTCTGCGAATGCAAATTTACTCTCTAGGGAAGAAAAAAATATTTCCACAGCAGGTTTTGTGTATCTTGTACTGTGTGTGTATATATATATATATATATATATATATATAATCTGAGGTTTTACTGTCAGAAATCTGCGTGGCCGCTCTTAGCTTTATCAAAAAAACCTCTTAATCTTTGCATTTCTAATAAATGCGGTGCGAACACGTGTGCAGACGACATCAACATATAGTCTGTGCTGTACAAAGGGTTTATTTTTGCTCAGGTAAAAATATTCTATATTTAAAAAGAGAACTCAAACATGAACTGCGCTCCTCCCTGTGTTTCCTCACACGCTCAGAGCACGGCCACGCCGACGTCCCAACCTTCTACACGTGTGACGAGGGTTTGTCGGCGCTGACGCAGGAAGGCCAGGCCACGCTGGAGAGGCTGGAAGGGATGCTGGCCCAGTCCGTCACTCAGCAGTACCACATGGCCGGCGTGAGAACCGAGGAAACAAAAGCCGAGTTTGAAGGTTTGGATCAAGATGATTCTTTGTTTAATGGTCTGTTTCAAGACAATATTACAACCCCATCAAAAATAATGGAGTCACTGCTCAGGCTGGATGCTTTGCTTTACTTGGGGAAGGAGAAACTAATCATTTTTATTTAAAAAAAAACAAAACTTTATTAAACCTAGAGGGAAATGATTATTTTGTAGCTCATACTATTTAGAGTGGGGCAAAAATGGACATTTTCAGCCACCAATTGTACAAGTTCTCATAAAAATCACATGGTCTGTTTTTTAAATAATTTATTCGCTAATTTATGGTGAAAAATAAGTATTTATCACTTACAAACAAGCCGGATTTCTGTCTCTCACCGACCTGCAACTTCTTCTTTAAGAAGCTCCTCTGTCCTCCCCTTGTTACATGTATTAATGGCGCCTGTTTGAACTGGTTACCAGTACAAAAGACACCTGTCCACAACCTGAAACAGTCACACTCCAAACTCCAGTATGGGACCAAAGATCCATCAAAGGACAACCAGAAACAAAATTGTAGATCTGCATCAGGCTGGGAGACTGAATCTGCAATAGATAAGCAGCTTGGTGTGAAGAAACAAACTGTGGGAGCAATTATCAGAAAATGGAAGACATAAGACCGCTGATAATCTCCCTCCATCTGGGGCTCCACCAAGATCTCACCCTGTGGGGTCAGAATGATCATGAGAACGGTGAGAAACAGAACCAGAACCACACGGGGGGACCTAGTGAATGACCTGCAGAGAGCTGGGACCAAAGTAACAAAGGCTACCATCAGTAACACACTACGCCGCCTGCAGCTCCAGACGTGTCCCCCTGCTTAAGCCAGTACATGTCCAGGCCCGTCTGATGTTTGCTAGAGAACATCTGGATGATCCAGGAGAGGATTGGGAGAACGTCATACGGTCAGATGGAACCAAAGTAGAACTTTTTGGTAAAAATGCCGAGTTGCATCCAAAGAACACCATACCTACTGTGAAGCATGGGGGTGGAAGCATTATGCTTTGGGGCTGTTTTTCTGCAAAGGGACCAGGATGACTGATCCATGGAGACATTCAGACGTTTTTATTTGATGGTCTTGTGAAGAGGATCCTTTGGGTCGTCTGTAATGCTCTTGACTTTATGAAGAATCCCTCTTTGCATCATCTTCAAGATGTTCTAGAACAGAACCAGAACCTTCTTCATCAGGTTGTTGAGCCCGTTTAAGTTCCTGGTTCTGATTCTGCTCCTCCAACAAACGTTGGTTGAAGAGATTAGACTCGCTAAAAGATCTGCAGCATCTTTCAGCAAACCTTGAAGGACCAAATCTTGTAGACTCCTTCACTGTTCAGTCTCCAGTCCAGTTTAAATATGCAAACTTTGATAATAAAATCTAACTCATTTGCATGATAGCTGACTAAAATGTTTTAAAAATCATTGTATTATTGTCCGCAGAATTGATTCTGATCATGTAGAAGGGATTCACAGGAAACCAAGATGTAATATCTTACATTTCTGCGACAACAAAGTTTGGCAAAAGTTTTTGTTCTCATCTGCTGGGTGCCAAATATAGAAACTTATACTTTGTTTTTTTTAAATCAGTGTCTGAAACTTACAAAAGAATTATAAACAGGCGTCTAAATTAGCAAGAAAAGCTGAGAAAGAAAATGAGTACGTGTTTTGGTGGAGAGTTTTCCTTTTTATTAGCAGATAAAAACATGATGCGTGAGAATGTTTTTTAAATCTGTCGTTCTTACAGACGGCATGGAGGTAGACGCTGCAGCCATGGAGGCCGGTCAGTTCGAGGACGCCGACGTTGATCACTAGTAAGGACAGATGAGCATAATAATAAATATGTATCTTAAAGGCTTGTTTTCGTGTTTGATAAACATTGGGAAGTCTCACATTTAAAGGGGACGTGTTTTACCTTTTTTTTTAAAGTTATAACCGGTCTATGCTCTGTAGAACACGTTAAGAAGTTCTTTGCTAGGATAGAAAAAAAAAAAACAGCTAAACGCATAAACCAATCTCACCAGCTCAGTTCTTGACCATTTCAGAATGAGCTGTTGAGGGTCTCTGTCACTTTTATGCAAATTAGCGCTTACAGGCCACGCCCCCTCATGTCGTTACAACTCCTGGTGGCTTTTCCACGAAGCGAGCTAATCTATAAATCCAGGCTAACTTTGACAATCGGGGCTCAATTTCCCCAGATTCGGCTCCGTAAACGAAGCTAACCTGAAGCCCCGCCCATTCACCATGGCAACACATCCTCCTGGATGAGCCTGCTCTGTGATAGGCTAACTGTGAGGCTTATTTTAGCTTGACCAAATGATTGTTCTCTCCATCACCACATCCACACCTCCTTTATAAAGTTATTAAATCGGTTGCAGCAGCTGCAGTTTTCTTTTTCCTGGTTAAATTATGCTATTATTTAGGTTTTATCTTTTACAATGTAGTTCTAATTATTTAATCGTTTATTTGATCAAATATTATTTTTACCATTTAGAAGAACATTGGTGTATTTAATATTTAGTTGCTACCAGAAGCTTTTTGTTCCACCGTTGTCGCTCCTGACACCAAGCTATTAATAATTACAAATAAATCACTTTTTGTCTAAGATGGAGCCATAAAATCATCATATTGTCTAAATATGTGGAAATAAACCTAGTTTATGCGTCTCCGACCGCAAATTTGCACTCAGACGGAGACATATTTCGTTTATATTACTCCGCGTTTCCTCCATTGTTTTTTCATCGTTGCTCGACCAGAACAGCAGGGGGCGCTAACTTTTCATGGCGTCTCTGCCTACTGCCTACACAGCGCCGCTTCTGTTATTTTCTAGGCTTGTGAACGCATTTCTTCCTCAAGGAGCAATGAATGACAGAAAGTAAGTTTTGATTAAAGCTTTAAAGCTTTTTACTAGAAGTGCAGCTCATAGAATCCTCTAGAAACACATGGAAACAAACACAGCAGCCAGTTTTGTTGGTTCTCTACACCTCCTTGTGTTCAAAATCGCCAAAAAACCAGATTAGATCAATTATCCTTTCAATATAAAGCATATAGTGGCCAAACGCTGCATTAACTACTGATTACAGCGACTATAGATACTGTATTAACGTAACTTTACATTTTTAAGACTTGAAACTGTTCTTTTCTTGATAAATATTTCTACCTCCTTTCTTAAATTATGTTCTAACACATTTAACATGTTGGCTGTTTTCTGCCATGTGTTATATTCTGATTTTAATAATTCACAACAGACTCCAGATTATCTCTCTCTACCCAACCAGGTAATACGATTTATTGAGGTGAATTTAGTTTAGTTAGAGCCGCTTCTCAGCGCTCACTGTGTCACGCTCTAAACCGTCTGTGTAGCAACATCACCTAATTCACGCTACAAATCTGGCCTGAGGAGGTTTTCTATGCAGCTGCTGTTCCCCTTATTGGTTATGATGTAATTATGATGCTTATAGGCTGAATTAATAAGTCATTTTCAGACGGGGAGAAGAACGCGCCTCTTTCCTTTCCTTCTATTCTCACTTATCCAGCATCGATTGACAGGAGCTGCTTTTAATGTAGCTCGAATCAGCGCGGATTGTATTCGCCTGAAGCACGTTGATGGAGCCGAATAAGCCTGGAGTGAACTGTGGGATAATTCAAGCAAGCCTCGACTTGTTGAGCTCGCTTCGTGGAATAGCCCCTTGGAGGGAAAAGCTGAAACAGAGGAAGTGAAATGTCTGTGGAGCCTCTGGCTGCTCCGGCTGCAGACTCCGGGCCTAATCTGAGATTTCTGATGAGTCTCCTGTCGAGACGTTCTCATCTTGTTTTCCCAAAGAGGATAGCTAAATGTTTGATGAGTAAAAGGGGTAAAAAAAAGCAACAAAAAAAAAGCAGTGACATAACACAAATAAAACAAACGGTGTTGCAGGCCTCATCATGCGTACGTTTGGCTCCCCCTGCAGGATGAAGTCGAGTCTACGTCGGAACCAAGCACTTGGGGACCAAAGGGGAAGATAGCATCATGCGTGTCTCGTGTTAAAGCTCACGTGTTGCAGCACGTTGATGCGTTTCCATGGTTACATCATCAAGCTGCTGTGATGCGCGGATCTTCTGCTGAACTGTTAGATGCCACCAGAAAATACTCAACTCCTGTTGACTATATTACGTTTTGTTTGTTTTGTACCCAAAAAAAAACTAATTTGCTACTTGTTTTTTTGTTTGATTTTCCTCCCTAGATGTATTTGTAAGAAAGGATTAATAAAATTATTTTGTATCTTTTGTGCCGAGCTTGATTTGTTTAATCAAAATAGTTTGTTAAAGCGTAAAATTAAACCTGTACCCACAGCTTGATGCTGCCACCTCCGTGCGCTAGTGAAGGGATGGATTTTTATAGAAGCCCAACAGATTTACTTTCGTAATAGGAGCATTACAGCTTTTGCTATAGTACTCCATTTGATACATGTGTGTAAAAAATCTTTATTACAATTTACAATGGATTTTATTTTGTTTTTTTTCTATAAGGACATCTAGACAGAAAATAAAGGTAAAAAAACGTACAAGAAAACATCTTTGTCTACTTCTTCACCTTAAGTACCAAGCATTTTGTAATTAGACCAGTCATACTCCTAATCTGGCAGCGGTCCGTTTGCTTTAGCTTAGCATAAACCGATTTAAGTGAATGGGAACTATTGGCATGCTAGTAGTTCCCATTCACTTACATAGGTTTATGCTAAGCTAAAGTGAACAGACTGCTGCTCATAAGGCATGTTATTCGAAACTGCTAGTGTTGCAAAGATAAGTCACCTCCTCTTTTATTTGGCTTTATTTAATGACCGAGACTCCACTAAAATTAAATGTGATTGAAGATATTAGTTTTATTTTCTCATCGGTTTTTATACTCATTCCTGATCCCATCCATCCTCGTCACTCCCATAGAAAATCTCAACATCTTGAGTTCTGCAACATCCAGTTCTGCTTCCTGTCTTTTCCTCGTTGGTTCTGTCTCTAGCCCGTACATCATCGCTGGTCTCACTACTCTCTTCTACACATTTCCCTTCATTCTTGCTGAATCCCTTTTATCACACCTGACACTTTTCATCACCCATTCCAACCAGCTTGCCCATACTTCTTCACCTCTTTTCCACACTCTCCATCGTTTTATACCGTTGACCCTAAGTAGTTAAAGTCCTACTTTCTTCTCTTCCACTCCCTGTAATTTCACCGTTCCACTTGTTTTTTTCTCATTTACACACACGCATTCTGTCTTGCTGTGACTAATTTTCATTCCTCTCTTTTCCAGCACACACCTCCGTCTCTCTAGATTTTCCTCCACCTCTGTCCTGCTCTCACTGCAGATAACAATGTCTTCTGCAAACATCATAGTCCATGGTGAATCCTGTCTAACCTCATCCATCAGTCTCTCTCACCAAAGCAAACAAAAAGGGGCTCAGAGCAGTCCCACCTCCACATTAAACTCCTCTGTTACCTCTACAGCACACCTCACTGCTGTCTCACAGCTCTCAGACACCACTCTAACACACTCTGCCACTCGAGATTGCCTCATGTAAAACCACAGCTCTTCTCTTGGCACCCTGTCACACGCTTTCTCTAAATCTACAAAGACAGAATACAGCTCCCTCTGACCCTCTCTGTACTTCTCCGTCTGCATCCTTAAGCAAAGATTGTATCTGTAGTAGAGGGTGAAACGGGAATCAATTGCCGATCCCGTCACGTCCCGATCACGTGAAAGCCTCCCCCAAAAAATCTTGTCCCGAAAAAATCCAGAGAGAAAGACTCACAACCCGAATCCCGTAGATTAGTAATTTACCTGCTATGACGCTCACCCCCCCCCCTTCCTTAAACCGTAGCGAAGCACAGTATCAAAGATCAACTATTTAGCTTTATTCTTTAACCATATCCTGCATTCTCGTTGTTTGGCCACCTTACCACGTCATGAATGGACTCTACTCGTCTGACTACCAAATTTTTAAGATACACGCATTTTCAGTCGGATATCATATGCTTACATATGTTTATCCAGGTGGTGTAGCAACAACGTAGCAGTTTTGGTGCGTGCAGTTTAGTAGACCCAATGGCATTCATCTAAAGATGGCGATCTATCAGATTGCGTTTTGCAGCGGCGTTAATAACCACACAAGTTGGCGTAGCGTCATTTTTTAAAGCTAATTCCCTTATATCTGACAAGATAAATGTGTAAAAAAAATGATAATTTCCGGTTTCCCGCCCGATCCCGTGGATTATCTCCTGTTCCGTTCCGATCACGTTACCAACAGTGAAATTGACTCCCGTCCCACGGGAATCCTGCAGGAATCTCGTGACCCGTGGGAATCCCGAAAAATTGTCACCCTCTAATCTGTGGTACTCTTTCTTGGTATGAAACTATACTGTCTCTAACAAATGCTCACTTCTGACTGAAGCCTAGCCTCCATCATTCTTTCCCACAGTTTCATTGTATGACTCATTAACTTTATTCCTCTGTAGTTGCCACAGTTCTTAAAAATCGCCACTAGAACACTTTTCCTCCATTCCTCTAAGCACTAACTCTAGCAACTAATCCTTAACCTTTCATGGGGTCAACAGTGAGAACACTATGGCTAGTAGTCTAGGGAGCCGTTCACGAACGTGCCCATTTCGAACAGCCTTTCTACCCGACGTCATTACGCGACGTAAACGCACGTGAATGACACATATCAAAATAAACCTTCGGAAGAGGTTGTTGTACTCGCATGCGCGCGTCTTTTTCATTTCGGCCATTTTCGTTATTTTTACGGGAGGTGGGCCGGGCGACTTGTATTGATGCCGTCTTGTGGCGCAAGGGATTGTGGGATTGCACATAGCTCCTAATCGCCAGTTAGTTAGCATCAGAGGTCCCTATGCTAAAGTGGCTATGATGGTTAGCGCTTTCCCTAACTCCTTCCTAACTGGAAACCCAATTCGAATGCTTCTTATCATGGCGGACGCTGACGCACATCCGGTTTGGCGTAAGACCTCTTACCAATTTAGTGTTTTTCGGATGTAGCCCTAGTCAAAAACTCTACTGCCACCTCTCCTAAACTCTTCCATACCTCCACAGGTATGTCATCAGGACCAACAGCTTTCCTGTCTTCATCTTCTTCAAATTTTTCCTCACCTCATCCTTCCTAATCTCAGGAACTTCCTGATCCACAACAGCCTCTTCTACTCTACATTCTCTCTCGTTCATCAGCTTTTTAAGGAGCTTTCCATCACGCTCTTGGCACATGTTAGTGGATTTCCATCCCTATCCTCAGTCACCCTTACCTATTGCACATCCTTTCCCTCTCTGCCTCGCCACCCTATACTAATCATTCTCTCCCTCCTTTCTATCCTAGTTACATTTAGTTGAGTAAATGTACTTTTAGGAGTAGTTGTTCTATGCCATACTTTTACTTGTGTAATATATTCATTAAGTATGGCTACCTTTATTTGAGTCATATTCTGGGTACTCTTCCCGCTGATAAAATTCACCAAGTGGAGAACAAACCTATTTAAACACCAAAGACACACCTACAGTTTATTAAAGGAAATCACCTGTTTCTACACAAGCTTTGGGGGTTTTTTTTAAATGTAATTTTCTGTCTGTTGAGTTTGTTGCATTTTGAGATCAAGTGAATATACAGTAAACACCATTAATTTTCACTTTACCATTACCTTGTTCTAAGATGTTTAATTTCACACAGTAAATATTGGTATTGTAGTGAAAAATACGTAGGAAAGTTTTCCTGCTAAAACGTTAGTTTGTAATTGTTTTATTTTAATTTTGAAATAACCACATTTGCCAATAACTATCATTTTGTCTGACAATTTTAAAACTCTTTAATCAGATGTTACCCAGCACTCAAGTAGCCTTTTTCCAAGATAGGCCTACTCGTTAACTTTTACTTCTGTATATTTTTTTGACTTGAGTAAAGATAAGTTGAAGTTTTTTAGTTTAGTTTTTTCTCAAACTAGAGACTCTAGCTGTCAGAAGGTGGAGACGTATCGCGTTGGTAAGACGTATCGCGTCATTTCCTGTTTTGTGACTAACTCGTTTGTAGCAAGTCGGTGTTTCTCTCTCTCTTGAACTGATCTAACTTTCTCTGTCAATAAGTTTTTTTTTCTGAGTTGCTTAACACACAAACACATTAAAACGTTAATTTTCTTCACGGTTTAGGACTCTTTAAGCGTTTTACTGGGTTAATTACTTTGTTTTTAGGTAAGGTAAGGTACCGCTTGGTTAGCTTAGCTTTACGGCTAGCATGGCTTCGGCAGCTTTCTCTCTTGTCCCTCCATCTCTCTCTACACCTCCTCCTCTTTCCTGCTCTCTCTGTCAGATGTTTAGTTACTCCTCCGCCTCATTTAGTGAAGTTGGTAGGTGTAATAAGTGCAGCATTTTTGTAGCTTTGGAGGCGAGGGTTTCTGAGCTAGAGGCCCGGCTCCGCGCTGTAGAACAGCCAGGCCCAGCAGTAGCTAGCGCGGAGTCAACTAGGACAGGACCTAGCCGTCCTTCAACAGCTCCCGTGCAGCCGGGACCTCAGGCGAGCTGGGTGACTGTTCGTAGGAAGACTAGCGCCAGACCCCAGTCCGCGGCCAACCTCCAGCCCCTTTCTCTGAACAATAGGTTCGCCCCGCTCAGCGACGCACCCGCCGAGCAGGAGAGGCCGATTCTTGTAATTGGCAGCTCCATAGTTAGGAATGTGGCTCCAGAGACACGAAAGACCACCGTCAAATGCCTTCCAGGGGCCAGGGCTGCGGACATTAGGTCCCATCTGAAGCTTTTGGCCAAGGACAAACGGCGGTATAGCAGGATCGTTATCCATGCTGGTGGCAATGACACCCGGCGACGGCAGTCGGAGGTCACTAAAATTAGCGTAGCTTCGGTGTGTAGGGCTGCCAAAAAGATGTCTGACTCTGTAATTTTTTCTGGTCCCCTGCCTGATCGTACTAGCGATGACATGTACAGCCGTATGCTTTCGTTCCACCTTTGGTTGTCAAGGTGGTGTCCAGAAAACGATGTGGGCTACATTGATAACTGGGGGGCCTTCTGGGGAAAACCTGGACTGTTACGTAGAGACGGCATCCATCCCACCGAGGACGGAGCTTCGCTTCTTTCCAGGAACATTGATAGGGTTATCTCTAGTTCCCCAAAGCCGTGACAACCCAGAGTCCAGCTCAGGGAACCCAGAGTCCAGGTCAAGGAACAGGGACTGCCACCCACCCACTACCCTATAGAGATAGTTTCCCGTCCACTACCCAAAACTAATGAATTAAAAGTTAATGCTACTAGAGCAAAGTATAAAAATCTCATAAAGATAAATAAAACTCGGACTGAACATAAAAACAAATCAATTAAATGTGGTTTACTAAACATAAGATCTCTCCCCTCAAAAACACTCTTGGTAAATGACTTAATTTGTGAAAATAATATTGATTTGTTTTGTCTTGCAGAGACATGGTTGCAGGAAGAGGACCATGTCACAATAAATGAGTCAACTCCCCCTAGCTACTTAAACTTTAGTGTCCCTCGAAGTACTGGTCGAGGAGGTGGAGTAGCAACTATCTTTCATTCCGATTTACTAATTAATCTCCAAAAAAATAATAGTTACAGTTCCTTTGAGCATCTAGTTTTTAGCTTTCCTCATACACATAACAAAGCAGTAAAGCCACTTTTGTTTGTGGTCTTATATCGTCCACCAGGACCTTATTCTCAATTTTTAGATCAGATTTCAGATTTTCTATCTGACTTAGTTTTAAACACTGATAAAGTCATTATAGTCGGAGACTTCAATATTCATGTTGATAATGAAAGTGATAGTCTAAATACAGCTTTTCACACTATCCTAGACTCAATAGGCTTTACTCAAAATGTGCAGGGACCAACACATTCTTGTCACCACACTTTAGATCTTGTGCTGACTTATGGCATTGACTGTGAAGAAATAACAGTCTTTCCACATAACCCTATCCTGTCTGATCATTTCCTTATCACTTTTAAACTTACTCTAATGGATCATATCAAACCTGAAAGAAAACTTCATTATACCAGAACGTTATCAGACAACGCTGTAGCAAATTTTAAAGAAGCTCTTCCAACTTTAATTTCCTCAGTTTATAAATGCAGAACAGAAAACAGTGATTTAACTCGTGACCCCTCACAACTTGACATTTTAGTTCATAGCGTTAATTCCTCCCTGCGTCGGGCAATAGACAAAGTTGCCCCCTTGAAAAGGAAGGTGGCTAGCCATAGAAGATTAACTCCCTGGTTTAATTTAGAGCTACGTACCCTAAAGCAGAATGTTAGAAAACTAGAGAGAAAATGGCGCTCCACGCATTTACATGATTCCTTTTTAATATGGAAAAATAGTTTATTGCTATATAAAAAGAGCCTTCACACAGCTAGAACAGCATATTATTCATCTTTAATCGAGGAGAATAAAAATAATCCTAGGTTTCTTTTTAATACAGTTGCCAAACTCACACAGGATCATAGCTCTATCGAGCCAACCATTCCCCAAGCTCTAAGCAGTGACGACTTCATGCAATTCTTTATAAATAAAATAGACTCCATAAAGAATAAGATAATTGGGAACCTTCCCAATATGCTTGCTTCCTCCTTAGTTAATGAGGCAGCCTCAAAAATGGTGGAACCTAATATATGCTTAAACTGCTTTAATGCAGCCGAACTTTGTGATGTACTAAAATTATTAGCTTCATCTAAACCTTCAACTTGCGTTTTAGACCCAATCCCAACTAAACTCTTAAAAGAAGTTTTCCCTCTGATCGCTGCTCCAATTTTAAATATAATGAATCTATCCTTAGTCAATGGATATGTACCACAGGAGTTTAAGATTGCTGTAATTAAACCTCTACTTAAGAAACCCTCTCTTGATCAAAACGACTTAATTAACTATAGACCGATATCTAATCTTCCCTTCTTATCTAAAATTCTTGAGAAAATAGTTGCACACCAGATATGTGAGCATTTAAACAATAATGAGCTGTTTGAGAAGTTTCAGTCAGGCTTTAGAGCTCATCACAGCACTGAAACAGCTCTGGTGAAGGTTACTAATGATATTCTCATAGCCTCAGACAATGGACTGGTGACCATTCTGGTCCTGTTAGATCTCAGTGCTGCCTTTGACACTGTTGACCACAATATTCTCATAGAAAGGCTTCAAAGTGTCGGTATAATAGGAACAGCACTAGGTTGGTTTAAATCTTATTTGTCTAACAGATTTCAGTTTGTTCAGGTAAACAATAGATCTTCCTCAACCTCAATAGTTACTTGCGGAGTACCACAGGGTTCAGTGCTTGGGCCGATTCTCTTTACTATATATATGCTTCCTATTGGTAAAATAATTAGGCAGCATGGGATAAAATTCCATAGTTACGCAGATGATACACAGCTATATCTATCCATAAATCCTGATGAATCCAATCAGTTAGGTAGACTACAGGCATGTCTGGAAGACATAAAAACTTGGATGACTCTAAACTTCTTGCTTCTAAATTCTGATAAAACAGAAGTTGTCGTCTTTGGACCAGAAGCTCTGAAAAAGAAACTACTTAGTCAGCCCCTTCACCTGGACGGCATTAAATTAGCCTCCAGTAATAAAGCAAAAAACCTCGGTGTCATTTTTGACCAAGATATGTCATTTAGAACTCACATTAAAGAAGTCTGTAGGATTTCCTTTTTTCACCTTAGGAATATTGCAAAAATTAGAACCATCCTGTCCAGGAATGATGCTGAAAAACTAGTCCATGCCTTTGTTACTTCAAGGCTGGATTACTGTAACTGTCTATTATCAGGTAGTCCACAGAATACAATTAAAAGTCTTCAGTTAGTTCAAAATGCTGCTGCTAGGATTCTGATGAATATTAAAAGAAGAGATCACATTTCCCCTGTTTTAGCTTCTCTTCACTGGCTCCCAGTAAAATCTAGAATAGAATTCAAGATCCTCCTTCTGACATATAAAGCCCTTAATAATCTAGCTCCATCATACATAAGAGACCTGATTGTTCCATATGTTCCTAACAGAGACCTTCGCTCTCAGACTGCAGGTTTACTGGTAGTTCCTAGGATTTCTAAAAGTAGAATGGGTGGCAGATCTTTCAGCTATCAGGCTCCCCTCCTATGGAACCGGCTCCCAGGGTTGGTTCGTGAAGCAGACAATTTGTCTATCTTTAAAACTAGGCTAAAAACTTTCCTCTTTGACAAAGCTTACAGTTAGAGATATGTTTATAGGTAGTTAGAGTCAGGTCAGACAGGTAGATAGGAAGAGACAGGTTAATGTTAGTAGTCAGGCAGAGTGTCAAAAGTTAGGAAGAGATAGGAAGAGGTAGAGTAGCTAGGTAGAGATAGATTAATGTAAGCCAGGTAAAGATCCGGAGCCGGTCGCGGCTTACCGCCGCGGAAGAAATGTGCCCCACAGGGGCCAGCCAGCGCCGGAGAGAGGTCCCTCAAGGGGATCCTCCCGCACAGTGCGGCCGCCCATTACCTGCCGGGTTGAATCCCCCGGGCAGACTGTGCGGACCCCACCCGTTTATCTCTTAAACGTTTCTCGCCCTCTTCAACTCTGTCCTCTCAGTTCTGTCTATTTTTCCTTAAGATAGTTGTCGACTATCGGTCTCGTGCCGGTATTTAGCCTTAGATGGAGTTTACCACCCACTTTGGGCTGCATTCTCAAACAACCCGACTCCGAGAAGACCCCGGCATGACGGGGGCCGTTACCGGCCCTACACCGTCCACGGGTCAGGAGGACTCAGACAGAGTGTTGGTAGCCAGGTCTCCTAGTAGCTAGGAGACAGGTTAATGTTAGTAGCTATGCTGCTTTAGGCTAGGCTGTTGGAGGACATTATTAGGGTCTGTTCCTACTTTCTCTCCTACTTCTCCCCAACTGCATGATGTGCTGTCAATTCAAGCACTAACCTGTTTTCTATTATAGTAGGTGCTCCGGATTAGCCCTGCTTGACGACCCTGACTAAGATGGCATTGCAGTGACGGAAAATTCTCCACGTCCTGCAACAAACTTCTGCATCAGTTCTATTGCTCTTTCTGTGTCTCTGTTATGTATTCTCCAAGCCACAGACGGTCGCGGCAGATAACCGCTTGTGCTGAGCCTGGTTCTGCCGGAGGTTTCTTCCTGTTAAAAGGGAGTTTTTCCTTCCCACTGTCGCTGCATGCTTGCTCAGTATGAGGGATTGCTGAGAATTCCACGACGCAATCTTCTGTGGTTCTGTAATTTCTACACTTAAGATTGTATTGTAATAACTCTTTTTGTAAAGTGCCTTGAGATGACATCTGTTGTGAAATGGCGCTATATAAATAAACTGAATTGAATTGAATTGAATAGTGCTACACTTAGTCGACTTCAGTTTTTGAGTACCAGCCCCCCCCACCACCACCTCTGGATTGGCTCTGGAACCACGAAGTATGGTAGCAGGACGGATTTTAAACAATAACTACATCCCAAAGCAGCCTTTTAAAAATGACAAAAACGTATAACCACCCGGCTGGCTGGGATCGAAGCCTGTTTCAAGCCATCCTTCCTTTTAACATGATCGAGGCATTAGGCTCTTGGGAGGTTAATTCACTGTAAATTTCTTACAAATTGCACTTTTAAGAAAGGCGTTTACTCGGGTGGGCCTTAGCACCCCCCCAGGTCCACCATTAGCCACGCCCCTCTACTCGGAGGCAAGGTATTTTTATTTGTGATAAGGTACGTCACGGTGCTTTAGGTGATTTGGTGGCGAATAAACAAGGAAGGCACGATTTAAAAACAGCAATTTAGGAAAAGCATCAAAAAAGTACATAAGAGCGTAAAAACACGAGAAGCATTATTGACTGTAAAAACAAAAATTAAGAATCAAGCCTAACACACAAAGTCATATCGGAATATTACTCAAACAATTAACAATTCAGCAGTAAGCTAGAGTTGGAGGACCTGATTGGTCTGCCGGGTTGCTATGGTAACAACAGGTCTTAAACATACTTTGGTGCAAAACCGTTCAGTGTTTTATAATCTAGTAGGAGTATTTAGAAGTCTATTCTCTGAGCTACAGGGAGCCAGAGGAAGGACTAAAGAACTGGGGTGGTGTTGTTCTACTTTCCTGGTTCTAGTGAGAACACGAGCAGCAGCGTTCTGGATCAGCTGCAGCTGTGCTGACTCTTGATCGTTCCTCTTTAGGAACCAAAAATAACTAATTCAGTTTTGTCTCTTCAGCTGGAGAAAGTTATGTGACATCCAGCTATTGATTTGCTCGATGCATTTATTTAAAGCCTGTATCTGCAGTATCATCTGCATGTTATGATTAATCTTATTGGTTATAATATGGGCTAGTAAGCGCATGTAGATTTTTTAAATAGAAGAGGCCCCAGAATGGAGCCTTGGGGAACCCCACATGTGATTTCTGTTCGTTTTAATGCAAAGTTTCCTACTGAAACAAAGAAATCTCCGTTCATCAGGTAGTACGCAAACCGACCAAGAATTCTACCAGAGAGTGCGACCCAGCTCTCCAGGCGTTCCAGTGGTATTTTATGATCAACAGCCTCAAATGCTGCGCTGAGGTCCAAAAGAACCGGCGCTGTGGTTCTACCACAGTCCAAGATTAACGCGGCCTCTCGCCCAATGACTGCTGGAGATGGACACCATCCTACACAGAGAAGAGGGTGTAGACGATGGATGGATGGTGCTGAAATCTCAAACTTCCCCTCTGTCTACCTTCCAGCCATCTGGATCACAGATATCGGCTTTGTTCGTCTACGTTTCCACGGTGGCTTGGGAACGTCTTGTGATCCGCTGGGAGTCAGAGCTCGGCACCGGGATGTTAATCCTCAGACATCCCACATTTTCTACGCCTGAATCCATCAGAATATCAAAAAAAAAAAAAAAAAAAAAACACAATAGGTTGCAATTTTAACTAATTTAATTTTATTTGTTTCCAGTTTTTCTTTCACTGGAACCCAAAGGCATCAGTTGCATCTGTGCAGAGAGTAACGGACATGTTGTGCAGTACAGTTTGGTTTTGGAATAACACTTGTTACACTTCTGTCTTACACAATTTGTTTAAAATATTTAACAGAAATAAGATGATTGAATACTTTACCCAAACATTCTTTATCTAAATGCAAGTATAAATTTAGCTTGTTGCATAACACTTCTAATATCTTAGCTGAATTTGTTTAAAACATAATGAGCCAGAGTGGTTCAAGCAGCTGAAGGTGTTAAAAACTGTTTTGTTTTTTTCGATTATTTGACTGTGCAACCTAAAAGTGTAAAGCTGGACACAAATCGGATATCTCTAATGAATTTTAAAGTAAACAAGTGGATTAATGTCTTCTATTGGTTAAAATTATTCAGTTTCTTAGTTGTGCTTCAGGTGGTGAAAGTCCCCAAACTCTTCTGGTCTAATTTACATTAAAAAGTGCCTCAGCTCAAAGTGTTGTTAAAAACAAAAAGCGAGCGGCTGGGCAGCTTTAGGATCTGTAGGGATTGACATCCAGTGTGCGCTGCCAGACTCATGCCTGCTTCTTGGTCCCCAGCGGGAGGTGAAGGGGAGACGACCTTCGTGAAAGTGCAGTCATGAGTTTATCGTAGAGGAGCACTGAGCCCATCACACCTGAAACGACAGGTAGAAAGAAGATGAGTGGACGAAGAAGGTAAAGAAAGGGTTAAATAGAGAGTTTGGTTGTAGGGAGGCAAACATCCCAGTTACATTCAGCCTAAAAACGGCTTCTTATATCTGTGTTTTCCTGTATGTGTGAGTAAAATGTCTGTTTGCGGCTGTGCATTCGTGCCATAATTTTTCTCAACTTGTGTAGTACTTTTATAAATGTGGGAGAACTAGCAAGAAAGGACACTCCTGATCCCATTCAATAGGATATTCAATCCAAAAGTACTTTTTTTTTATTGCAGAGGTAAATCTAAGATCATATTATCCAAGTTTCTTCAAAGAGTTGATGTACCACCACAAATTAGGAAAAGTTGGGACGGTATGTTAAGTTAAAATCAAACTTTAACCACTACTTTGTTAAATTAATTTGACCTGCATTGCATAGAAAATAATAGAACAGCCCATTACGTAATGTATAAAATAAGTGTTATTGAAGGCAGCATATTGCACTCCAACATCTCTGGGTCCTTTTCAGTATGAATGGGTCCATCACAAAAGGTCCAGTTACCTTTACCAAGGGCGCTGATACAGCTCCATAATAATTTTTGCTGCTAACAGCCTGGATGATCATTTTCTTGTTTGGTCCAGAGCGCACAGCGTCTATTTATCCCCAAAAAATACCTGAAATACAGATTATTCTGACCTCAGTCCATGTTTCCATTGGGTGACGGTCCATCCCAGATGTTTCCACTGGGTGACGGTCCATCCCAGATGTTTCCACTAGGTGAGGGTCCATCCCAGATGTTTCCACTGGCTGACGGTCCATCCCAGATGTTTCCACTGGCTGACGGTCCATCCCAGATGTTTCCACTGGCTGACGGTCCATCCCAGATGTTTCCACTGGCTGACGGTCCATCCCAGATGTTTCCACTGGCTGACGGTCCATCCCAGATGTTTCCACTGGCTGACGGTCCATCCCAGATGTTTCCTCTGGGTGATGGTCCATCCCAGATGTTTCCATTGTGTGACCTTCCATCCCAGATATTTCCTCTGGGTGACGGTCCATCCCAGATGTTTCCACTGGGTGACGGTCCATCCCAGATGTTTCCATTGTGTGGCCTTCCATCCCAGATGTTTCAACCTCGCTTCTGGACACTTTTAACATAGAGGTTTGTTCTCGAGATGCCATTCAGCATTTTTTTTCTCCTCCAAACACGGCGAGATGCGTTTATATCAAACAGGTTTCATTTCGGTCTCTTCTGACCACATAAATCTCTCAGTCCTCTTTTGCATCGACCTGAATATCTAAGCAGGGATTCTGCAGGATTTAAATCCATCATGACTTAGTTTGTTACTAATAGTATCCATTCTCACTGGGGTCCCAGGTGGAGGGACATTGTCAATTATACATTTTCTAATAAATGCTAAAACAGTTGATCTCTTCTCACCAACCTGCTTGTCTATTGTAGATTGGCTCATCCCAGTCTTGTGCAGGTGTACAATCTTGTACCTGGTGTCCTTTGTCAGCTCTTTGCTCTTGGCCGTGGGTGAGATTGGAGTCTGACTGTTTGAGGTTGTGCACAGGTGTCTTTCTCAAACATTCAAAATTCAAACAGGTGGCATTAATACTAGTGGAGGATAGAAGAGCGCCTTAAAATAGTAACAGGTTTTTTGTGGGCTGGACTTCCTGCTTGGTTGAAGTGACTAAATATGTATTTTCTTCACCATTATGCAAGTAAATTCGTAGAAAATCATACATCGTGAATTTCTGGATTTCTTCTTACATTCTTTCTCTTTAAGTTGTCGTGCATCTATGATGAAAATAACAGACCCCTCTCATCTGTTAAAGTGGGACAACTGGCACAATTAGTGACTCACTAAATACTTTTTTACCCAACTGCATGCAGTCATTTTAAGTTTATACAGTGTGCAGATTACAAACGAGTCCTGTGAATCCAGCATTTACGCAGCTTATGGGATTTATATACACACTTTGAACATAAACATCGTGCTGAGAGCTGGAAGCATGGCAGCGACACAAAGCATTGAGATTCGGCTGGACAGTTTTATCTGTAAGTCTGAAATAAATCCTCCAAAATGACTCCATACTATGCTTCCTGACCGATTAACACATTCAACTTTTGCTTAAATTACAATATTATTATCACCTTTTACAACAGAAGACAAATGAGAGCAAATACATTTAAGTTGTTACTGCTACACTACTTCTAAGTAGAAGCATAATTAGGGGTTTAATTATCTGTATTATAAAGTCATATATTCCAAATATTCATTTAACCTTTTTGGTTAAGTTTCACACTAGTTGATCTTACCCAGAAGTGGACCCAACCAGTACACAAAGCAGTATTCCAGGAACGAGTTCCCACTGCAGGGGAACTGTGTGGAGAAGGCCAGCACCGGGTTAAACACGGCTCCTGTCACACCGCCGCCTTCAACACAGACACACATTTAAATCCCTGTAAGTTTATTAAGTTATGCAGAAAACACAAACGATTGGAAAGACGATTAGGTTTAAAATCTGAGCTGAGGTGGTCATTCCATCAACAGCAAAGTCAAAGACGGGCAAAAGAGAGCATGAAGTTTTAAAATACAAATCAATGGGACAACAAGTAGTTTATTCTCTTAGTAGTTCATTCTCTCGAGAAGATCTGCATGGAGGAATGGGCCAAAATACCAGCTACTGTGTGTGCAAACCTGGTAAAGAAAAGAAAATAGCTTAATTATTAACTCGTAATTTTACGACTTTTGGGACAGAATTTCAGAGTTTTTTTCTAGAAAATATGTGAAATTATTAATCTCAGAAATTTGGAGGATTTTACATTAGATAAATTCCGATTTTTTTGGGAGAAAATATGCTATTTTAATCTGAGAATTTCTGAGTTGTTTGGGCAGAAATTTTGAGATTTATTTAAAATATTTTCTGGAAAAAAAGCGTAATTCTTTGATGTAGAAAAGGTGAAAATTTGCGAGAAAAAAATTAAGAAGTTTCTATGATTAAAGGCATACATTTAAAGTCAGAAAATCGATGCCTTTAATCATAGATTTTTTTTTCTTAGCTTTAATCAATATTCAAATTTTCTACATCAGGGAATTATGATTTAATCTTTTTCTTAGAAAATATCTTGATTATTAACTCGTAATTTTACGACTTCTGTGACAGAGAATTTCAGAGTTTTTGTTCTAGAAAATATGTGCAATTCTGAGGATTTTACTACTTTTTTGACATTAGAGAAGTTCCGATTTTTTTCTGGAAAATATGCTACTTTAATCTGAGAATTTCCGAGTTGTTTGGGCAGAAATTTACTCCAAAGTATGCAGGAACCCGGTCATAGTGAGCATTACATCGGGACAGAAGGGAACCACCTACCTGCATAGACCGCTGTTGTGATGGCAGCAGCCACTGCGTGCACGCGGTATTTCTCCTTCACGGATTGCGTGTGCGTGACGACGGTCTGAACGGCGAAGGCGCAGATCAGCTCCACGGCGGCAGCCTCCGGGAGAGAGGCGGCGTGGATCGCGCTGACGCACCGGAACCCGAGCAGTTTATGGCGGCCGTGCAGCCCCGACATTCCCCAACTCCAGACAGCCTGCAGGGTCGCACGCGCCGCCACGGCGGCGGCCACCTGGCACGCGATCCGCCGCACTGCGCACCCGACCGAGAACCTCGCGCGGTACGCGCGCTCCAGCGCACCGCACGGGTTCCCCACGGCGCCTCCGAAGGTGAGGCCGTGGGCCACGGACGTCACGTACGTCAAGGTGAGCGCGAGCCGAGGCGGGATGCCGCCGACCTCGGAGAGCAGCTTCAGCTCGTGCGTGCAGCAGCACAGCTGGAAGGTCGACACGAGCTCCGCAGCGTACGGTGAGAGCCCGGTGTCCGCGAGGGCCCGCCGCAGCAGCCTGCGTGCGGCGGCGCTCAGCAGCACCACCGCCGCCAGCAGCGACACGGACACGGCCACGTCCGCAGTCATGGATCCGGGCTCTGAGTGGAGTTAAGCGGCCAGACGCTGGTGCTCACACCGATGGATGTCCGTGCAGAGCGGGGCTAACGCTCCTCCCGGAGGATGCAGGCTCCATCCGGGACCAAGTACGCTTCAGTCCGGGCTGCTGCCGCTCACATGGTGCGGAAGAGACTCACAGCTCCCCCCCACCACCACCTGTGCCCCTCATTCCCCAAACTCAAATGCCTCCCAGCATGAAACCCCCTAAAATATATGCTGTGGATCAGCAATGCAATCACTGAAATTCTGAGATTACAGTCACATATTTTCCAGAAAAACAGTCGGAAATTCTCTGTCAAAAAAATTGCAGAATTACAAGCAAAAACTCAGAATTTCTGAGATTAAAAAAATAATCAAAGATAAAAAAAGAATTAAAGATAAAAAAAGGTGTGCCTTTAATCATAGAAGTTTTTCACGCAAATTGACTGACCACTTTTCTTCCCCCTTCTACTTTTCTCTCCTACTACTCTCCAGATATATTTTTTCTGCTGTTATTTAAATTGTGAATCGCCCCCTGCTGGATGGGGAGCATTGATGCAGATGTTGCTCCCAGTGACTGAACGTATTTCATGGCCTGTTGTCAACTTTTTACTTTCTTTAATATAGAAAGTATTCTCACATCAGTTCTTTTGCTCTTTCTGCGCACAACCTCACGTCAGTAACATGATTCAAGCTGCTGGGATTTCTGACATAGAAACTTTTAACTGATTGGAATGTTTGTATAATTGTATAGAGCTCCTCAAGATGACACCATCCTGGCATGAAAAGCTATTAACAAGCTACAGTAGCTATCCAGCTATTCACCAGTTTTCCAGCTTGGCGAAAATGGTTGACACACACGCGTTGTGAACACGATGAGGAAAACCAAGCTTTGGAAGCCGTCTCTCAATGAATTCGCCTTATGTAGTGACCATTTCATTTCAGGAAATTTCACCCAAATGCATAATTTAAGGTTAAAGGGCCTATACCATGCTAACTTACAGTTTTCAACTTCTTGGATAGGCATATATATATATATATATATATATATATATATATACATATATGCTAAAAAGTCACCGTTGGACCACGAAGTAAAACGGCTCGTTTCTCTATAATCCTGCCTCCTGCAGCCCCCTCCACTCCTCTTGTGCAGAGCTGCAGCAGCTCAGACTGAGAAAAACTGTGCTGTACTTAATCTCAAACAGTATTCTGAATACTGAATTTGAAAAGCACAAAGTAGGACAATGAAACTCTGTTATATCAAGGGCTCAGACGTTTGGTTAATTTATTTTTGTAAAAAACACAGTCATTAAAGCCTGTTTAAGTTGATAAATCTCCAGGCTTTAGACAGAGCCCAAAACAACATAGCTGCGTCCACTAAGCAAATCTTTTCAGCCCAGTATATAAAAAATAGATGTGTGTAACCCATGTGACAAACACACCTGCAACCAATGGAGCATTTCACAGTACTACCCATTCAAAAGAAACCAGCACCCACTGATGAGCAGCTGTTGCTGCCCCGCCCAGAGCTCTGAATCTTCAGAGTTCAGTTGCTGCTGTAGCATTCCAGCTCTGTGCTACCAGCCTTTGGTGGTTGTTGTTTCTACCTGGATAAAGAAACTCACTTACCTGGTTGTGAGTTTGGTCTGCCATTTCTGCTGCTCAACTCAAGAGTAGAAAGTAAGACAACCCGTGTGCTGCGTTTTCTCTGCGCTGTGGACTACTGGTGAGCTGCTTTGATGTTGTTCATTTACCCAGAATCTTTTTTTTAGTTTCCCTGGATGAATTTGATTAATTATTGCCACAGATTCCCCTTCATTTTTTTCTGACTGCTGTCAGTATGTTTGTGTGCATTTCTACTCTCCGGTGAGTAACTGCAGCTACATACGGCTAGTTGGCTGTATGTAGGCCACAAGCCTTAGCCACATGATCAGCATTGCTTGGAACATTCTTTAGTGTCACCTTAAAGATCTAACAGAATAATTTAATTATTTTGTCATTCTTTTGGGATATTTGATTTGAACACTTATTTTCTTTAGAAAATAAAGGGTTAGTTTAAATTCAGCTGAGTAATTGATAAGGAGTTTTGTGAAACAGAAGATATTTAAAGTAAATGTACAATTTTAAATTTGGCACAGAATTTAATTGAACTTGGATAAAGACATGTCATTTTTTTGTTTTATGTATAGATGTAAATGGTGTTAATTATTTTCTTTTTTGACTTATTTTTAGGTCAGGTTTTTTGTGGATATTTTTTTTCCCCCTTCAGGTTTTCAACCTGAAGATTTTCTCATTGGATTTTCCTCGGTTTCACCGTGGATGGCGAGCTAGCCTTCAAAAAAGAACCTCAATTGGACAAAAAGCCCTTGTAATAAATCTATTAGGACTTGAGCTGAGTATGACAAGGAAGACTTTGGTTTTTTGTATTCCCTCAATTGGTTCCTTCATTATTTCCCTTGCATTTTTGTAAATATATTATTATCCTGTGTCATTTATTAATCTGTAAATGGCTTCAATACACTGTTTGAAACAAAGACCATTTGTGTTCTGTTCAGTTTCTTTTTATTTACACACCTTGACTCTAGACCCGAACCTAATCTGATCACCATTCCACCTGCTGGAAAAAGAAAGCAGGTTGACGTGCAGTCCTGACGAGCGTTACATGTGCGCGGTGTTTGCACCTGTTTATTGGACATTCTGAGTTGCAACAGATCAATTAATTAACCACACAATGCTGTTATAAGATCACATAAGCAGCTTGATAAATGGCTAACACACATTAGCATTAGCATGTAGCTACTCACTTCTCTAATCCAGCTGCTGTTCTTTAGGAATGTAGAATAAAATTCTGTAATCCATGCAGCCAAAAAGGCGTTTTCGCAGAAAGAGTAAAATGTACAACAAAAAAGTGTATTAAGCTGCCAAAAACCGAAGCAGCTATGAGCCACCGGCTCCTCGCCCAGTTTGTGCCGTGAAGGTCCAAGCTTTGCCCTGCCGCCACACCAAGCTGAGCAGCTGTCCATCTGTCTGCGGTTAGTAAAAGTTTTTGAGTGGCATGGGACGTCCTGTTGTGGAGCCATCAGGCCTGGCTGTCCGGGTGAGGAAGCTGTTAATGACTGACTTCTCGGCGGGGAGAGCGGGGCCTTTTGCGTCCACGACTCTTTTGAAAGCCACTCACAAACCTCTTAATAGCATTCCTGTCTAAATGGTTTAACTACTTTATATATTCCTGTCTCTGTATAGAAAACAGTTGGTGTCATGCAGCTCGGGGTGATTAGCCACGGTATTTATCAGTATTCTCATCTTGCTTATGCTGTGACTCCATTTACTCAGTCAGAGCATCACCGATACCGGACTCTCTGGTTTATATCGTGTTCGGTGTGTGAGCACCGCAAGTGAACACTGAGTCGTTTTCTAGGAGAGGGCGGTGCAGCTGCTCAGAGAGCAGGATTAAGGAGGATTACTCACGCGTGTGAATTAAGCCTAAAACCACTCTGGTTGGGGTTTTATGAGAAAATTACCAGATGGTTGAAAACTCAACAAAATTAATTTTACATGATATAGGCCCTTTAACTTTGACATTAGTATTTTTGTTGATTGTAATTGAAATGTGTCCACAGTTTTAATGATAATGGTTAATGAACTCTGAGAACTTACCGCAGCAGTGTAACAGAAAAAGGCTCAACGGTAAACTAAACGGATATTTTGTTTTTATTAAGATTCTTCGCAGACTTCCTACAGTTATTTTGCCGTTGATTTTTCAGTCTTATTGCTCACATAGCAAAAAGTAAACATAAAACTTTGCAGAATCATAATCTTTGTGCTGTCAGCATGCTGCTCTTTACATATCTTGTAATCACCGTGAGGACTAGGGTGTATTTATTAATTTTTTGAAGCAATGATTGATTAATGCTCAGATATTGACACACACAAAAAGTGCACAGAAATAAAATAGCTTGTGTCGCTCCACTTATCATGGAAATTGTACATCAGGGTATCTCAGGTCCAGTAAAAGGTCAGCTCCGACCGCTTCTGAAGTTTTAAAAAGTATCCCTGGGGCACAGTAAGGGTCATACATGTTTAATATTTTGAATTCCCGGTATATAAAATTACATCTTCCGTCTTAAAATGGGCAGTAAACTCCAACTTAGTAAAATAACAGCCTGTGACGTTCGTTTGATTAGATTCATTCCTGCCAGCATGGTGGCTACGCTCTGAGAGTCACATGATGTTTGGAGCTCTATTGAAATGATTTTTCTTATTGAGTGCCTTGAGATGACATCTGTTCTTAATTGGTGCTATGTCAATAAACTGAATTGGATTTAATTGAATTTATTTTGAGGTGACCAGGAATAATTGGGATCATTATTGGGTGATTTTTATTACATTGGCACAGAAAATGCTCATTCACTTCCATTGTTTATGCTAAGCTAAAGCAAACGGACTGCTGCCAGATCAGGATAATGACTGGACTTTCCACAATTATCTAACTCTGGGGAATATAGTAATGGATTAATTTTCACTTAGGGGTGAAATATCTCTTTAAGAAATCCCTGATTCATTTAGTTTCCATTTAGTTATCAAATTTAATATGCTTATGTTAGACACTTGACACTTGCTGGTTGATTTGAATTACTCTGTTAGCTACCTGACAACCCTGTGTTATAGAAACATTAGCGCCTGCAATCATGTGACACACTTTGGGTTTAAAAACCCATACTGTTAACATTTTACCTCATCATAATCAATGTTGTTCCCTAATTGATAAATATTTACACAATTTTTTTTTTCTATTTATCAGTGGAAACCAAGTATAGCCTAGATCTTCACAAAAATGATAAACGTGATGATTACTTTGTTCTTTCTTTATTTCTGTCTGCATCATGTGATTTGAAGAAAACCTTAGTTGACCTTTTCCTAAATCAGCGCTCATCATTGAAAACTATCGTATTGTAATAGGTTAGCTGCTCATTTTAAAGCACATGTGCTTTCTGGAACGTGGGCAAACTGTACTTCATAGTAAAAATACAAATTGAAAAGCACTCTTAGACTTATTATTTTGTAAACTGCTTGAAGTATTTGGAGTAGTCCTTTTTTTTTTTTTTTTTTTTGTTTTAGAAGAAACTAGGGTTGCAACAACACCACTTTTTTTCACACCGACACAATACCGATACTCGGATCGAAGTACTTGACGATACCGAGTCCCAATCCCGATATTTCTCTCTGCTTGTTACATCAAATGATGGTGAATTGGATCAAAATGAAATATTGATCAAATTTCAAGTGAAAAATAAACATTTTCAGTGAAATTTTTGCAGTTTACACATTTTAAGTATTGATTCATGGTACCAGTAGAATGATATCGGCCTGATACCAGTATCAGTGCATCCCTAAAAAACAAAACTAAGACAAACTTATATGAACATTTATATAAATAGATGCATTAAAACTGACATTTTTTGACTAAGAACCTGTTCCTTTGAATCCCATTTTTACAAACCTCTTCTATATCAGTCTGGACTTTGGTAGAACTGTGTGCCTGGGGGGTTTTCTGCATGGAGATGCATGTTTTCCCTGTGCATGTGTGGGTTCTCTCCAGGTACTCCAGCTTCCTCAGACAGTCCATAAACACGGCTTACTTGGTCTCTCTAAATTCTCATCACATGTGTTTGCATAGTTGTTTGTCCTGTTTGTCGCCCCACCCATCAAGCCCCCTGCAACGATAAGGTTATAAACCATATATGGAAGGATGTTCTGTCATTTACATCATGATAAAAACGGAATAACTGGGAACTTAGTGCAGAAAACAACCATTGTGAAAGTATTTTTAGCCACAAACTGTTTTGTGGCTTCGAACTGTTTAGCCTTTAGTTTTATAATTACCTTCGTCTCTGTCTCTCTCTATCTCTTACCACTAGATGTCACTGTCTCCTTACTCTCCAATCTGCATGTCATCTGTTTATATCGGTGCATTGCGTGGAGATAGAGATGGATAGTGTCCATCTCCACTAATTGTCAGGCGGGAAGCAGGGTACAACCAGGACAATTTGCCAGTCCATCGCAGGGCAACACATAGTAATACAATAATGCACACATGCACATACATAAGGGCAATTTAGAGAAACAATTAATGTGGGAGAAAGTCAGAGTACCCGGAAGGAAACCACGTATGCACAGGGAGCTCATTCAAACTCCATGCAGAAAGACCCTGCACCGGGATTTAAACCCAGGACCTTGTTGTTGCAAAGCAACAGTGCTACCAAAAGCACAACTGTGCATTCTGAGATCCTGCGTTTTAATCCTGAAAGGTGCTAAAGGCAAACGGATTAAATAAAGGGGGGGGGGATCTCTTTGACTCAATTGTTTTTAATTGTTACGATAAGGTAAAAGGAAAAATTTTTTTTCACTTAATAGAGTTAAGAGTAGGTTCCTAGGGATTTTATTTTTCTTCTGTATATAGAGTTTTATTGGTTTCCAGGGTGAAAAAAGTTGGAACGAAATCTTAAATATGACCACTTTGGAAACCTTTGTTGAAAAATTTGACGTTTAAGACACAAAACAGAAACTTTTTAAGCCATCTAGTCAGAGTATGGAGGATTGCCCCTGCCAAAATTGAAAATAAAAAATAGACAAAGTTTTATTTATATTATTCCCACATTTATTTATTTAAGATGTTATTTGTTTATTTATTAAAATTATGTATTTATATTTTTTATTGAATCAAGTTATTTATTAATTATTTAAAATGTTACTTAATATATACATAATTTTAATTAATAAATAAATTTTATAAATTATTTATTTTCCATTTGGGGTGAGATGGTTTTCCATAGTCAGTGCAGCTAAATCCTCAAAAAATAATTAACAGCACTAGATATAGAGCTGGCCCTATGCTGTATGGGGCATCAGGCGGAATATGACTGAAGGGCCCATCTTCCTGTTAAGAACGACGCCACCACAGACTGTGTTTCAGTGAATCAGTGGAATCTGGGAGAGGTGGAAAAGTTTAAATGGCCGATCACAATAGGAGTCTCGGAAAAATGGCTATTATTTTCTGAGAAATATCTGCGAACAAACTGAGCTCCAACACAAAGATTAAACTATGGAGTAGGCATGCACCGATACCGATACTGGTATTGGGTTTCGGTGCCGATGCTGTCCTTATGTACAGTATCGGTTAAAGTTAACCGATACCATGAACAGATACTAAAAATGTGGAAACTCTGCAATGATTTCACAAAAAAAAAGTTTACTTTTCACTTAAAATGTTTGTTTTCTGGTCCTTTTTATCAATATTTTATTTTTTATCTAATTCACCGTCATTTTGTTGTAACAAACAAAGAAGAAAATACAACCTGTCTTCCAATTTACTGCATTTTTTGTGTGTGGTAGAAGTATCGGTATTGGTACTCTATATCGGCAAGTACTTAAATCCAAGTATCGGTATTGTATCGGTTTGAAAAAATTGGTATCGTTGCATTCCTACTATGGAGATTATTCTTTGCACTTTTACTAAATAAACCTGTGAGTTGCTTTAATACTTATATTTAAATGTTAAACAATTCCAAATGTTTTAAGTAAATTACATTTTTATCACAATTCTATCTATCTATCTAATTAAAGATAATGCCATGATGTAGCTTTATGAAACGATGTTAGTTTACAGATATCTTGACATTAGGAGCGTTACATTAGGTGTAAATCGCTTTCAAAGTGCTCAACTGAACATCATCATAACTAAGGGAAATAAAGGTTTGTTTAATTAATCGAAACATGTTTCACTTAGTAAATTGAGAACAAAAATGCATGTACGCTAGTTATTTGTTCATATTAATGTAATGTTACTTTTTTCTTAATTTTCTAGAGAACCGAAGTGTTCGTCCCTTCATTATCCGGAAAGATAGTTTTTTTATGCTCCTTTCGCCAATTTCAAAAAACATTTTAATACAATCCAATGTTAGATATGGTTAATCTACTTTGTCCGAAAATAAAATAAAGGCAATTCCTTTCAAGCTTGACGGTCAGGGTAGAAAGTTACACCTGAACGCAACGCTGTCCGTTGAAATGCGGTACGGTGTTAAAGTTTCGGACATTTCGTCATCGACATTGAACGTACCACCGGCTGAATCTACCCGGCAAACTCGGACCCGCCCTGAGTTTGGAATGGACATCCGAATCAGCCAATAGGAAGCGTGAGCGACCTAGAATTGACCAATAACTAGCTTGGAGTCACGCAGAGGGGGGCGGGCCTTTCTCTGCAGCAGGCTTCGCTAACAATAGCCTGGGCTCGGCAAGTTTTATCGTTATAAAGGAGCAGCCAGGAGGGCGACGGAGCGGAGCAGGTTTGGACCGACACACACCGAGAGCCAGCGGGGTGGGGAGGACAGAGTTTGCGGATACATGAGACGGTGTGACACGGTGGCGGAAAATTACCAAAAAGCATTCCGGAATTTATATTCACTGACAGACCAGGTGGTGAGTGATCTTTTTCTACTTTATTCCACACCGTTATGTTAGCCGTTGGTGCGGATTCCCAACCGGGGGGTTGTTTGCACGGTGCGCTGGGATTTAAGGGGCTAATTTCCCCCGATGATAAGAGTCGGTTGTGGCGCTTTCTGGAGCAGTCTGGCAGCACAACGTTATCTGCAGCCACGGCACCCCGCCGTCCGGTTCGTAAACATCCACTTACCGTGACTTTTCCGTCCGTCACGGTGGGGTTAGAACCGTCGGAGGCGTGGGTGGTGTGATTATTTACCGGCCGGGTTACCTCCCAGATTGGCTGTGGGAGTTTTACTGGAGAAGTGAGGGCATGGCAGGCCGATTCTAATCAATGAACGAATCAATGAACGTTTCACCTTTTCCCTTTTTATTCATCAGCTTATGCTTATCGCTGACACTAATATTGTCATTTTAAAATTTACTTATTAATCATCCGCTTAGTGACAATTCTCCAGAGTAGACAAATTATTTGAAATATATCCCCTAACTCCTAATAAATAAACTAACAAATAAAAAAAAGAAGCAAATATCCACCGAACAGCATCTCTTTATTTAGAAAAACATGTATTTTATGAGACAGACTGATACAAAGTAGTGCAAAACTGTGAACTGGGAAGTAAAATAATAGTTTTCAATGTCAGATAAAAATAAAACAAATTCCACATTTCAATAAGAATATATAGAGGGCATTAAGTGTGTAAATATTAATTAGATATAGCAACATAAGTTTTTTTTTTTAACTGACAATATATGTAAATCTGTGTATGTGTATTACATGCTGTTCTGAAGATGATAGAGTACATTTGTATCTGCAGGTACGTTGATGTATGTGTAGCTAAACGTGTACATAATAGCAATACATGCGTATAAGAAGGCTGGTTCTGTTCTGGGGACGACTGGAATGATGAAGATAAGGATACTTTATTAAAAAAAAAACGATAATATTACGGACAACTCCGAGGATCTTACAACAACAGAGAGTCTTCAGTCGGAGGTTTCTTTAGTTTCACTGCAACACAGACTGCGACAGGAAATCCTTCCTGTCTACAACAACTCCTTAAAGGAATTAATTAATTAGTATATATTTTTTTATTGAATTTAATATCTATGCATTTATGAATATATGCGTGTACTCTTGACAGTAAAAAAAATGAAGGACTTAGAAGTCAAGGGAAGTCTAGTTGCCTTATTTTTTTTTTTACTCTCAAGACTAAGACTGAGAATCTACACCAATACATGCATTTATGTGTATTTATATATCAAATCTCCATTTTGAGAAAGAATTTGTATGTAAACTTTGAGACGAGACGGGATAAGCTTCTTATCTGCTTCTTCCAAATCCCTTTTTTTTAACTCATTTTTTGGTTTACAGATCACTTTGTTAAAAATTTATTAATTTATTCAATTCTCCCCCCCCTGTATTTGTTTTGTAGAGATTTTAAAGAGATATTCCACCTCTAAGTGAAATTTAGTTTGTTACCATACATTCCCCAGAGTTAAATAAGAATGACAAAGGCATTTTGTAACCAGTCCAGTCACTCTGTTAACTTTAGCTTAGCATAAACAATGGAAGTGAATGGTAACAGCTAGCATTTCGTGTGCCAGTGCAGTGTAAATTACTCAATGATCCTAATTATTCCTGGTGATTAGGGATGCAGCGACGCAACTTTTTTCCAAACCAATACCATACCGATACTTTGATCTGTGTACCACACAATGAGTGATTTTTTTTTTTCTCTGCTTGTTACAATGAAATGATTGAGAATTAGATGAAAAAATAAAATATTAGTAAAAATTACCAAAAAAAAACTAAAATTCCAAATGAAAAATGAACATTTTTGGTGAAATCATTGTAGTTTCAGTGATTTAAAGGCATACATTTTTTATTTTTTTTAACAATTTTCTGACTTTACAGTGTCAGAAATATCTTATTATAGATATAGAAAATATATGCTTTATTATATGAATTTTTTTTGTGTGTGGTTTTTCTCGCTAATTTTCTACTTTTCTATGTCAGAGAATTACGTGGTTTTTTTTTTTTTTTTTTTTTGGTTTTTTTTTAGAAAATATCTGAAATGTCAATTTTTCGGTCTTCTAATTTGACAGAGAATTTCCGTGATTTTTTTTCTGGAAATATGTGCAAGTAAGCTCAGAAATTCTGAGATTTTACTTGTAATTTTACTACTTTTCGACATCAGAGAATTTCCGGATAATATGTGACTTTAATCTCAGAATTTCTGAGTCTTTTGGGTGGAAATTTACTCCAAATTACGTGTTTTTTGTGTTAACGGTGGCTCTAATACTCCGTTATAGGGGCCTGATTACACCTGCATTCCACACTTTTTTTTCCCCTTTCTCTATAAGAAAATAAAATATGAAAACTGTGTATCCTTTGCCTTCCATTTCAGACATGCACCGCTTTGTATTGGTCTATCATGTAAAATCTAAGTGAATTACACTGGAGTTTGTGGTCGCAACGTAGCAAAATGCGCCCAGACTCCAGGGGTTTGAATACTTTGGCAAGGCATTCACACGTTACTTCAGCGTGAGCTCATTGGGCCTTAGCACGGCCTGCTGCGTCTTTGACTGTAGAGGAGCCTTTCTCTGGTTCTTCTGCAGGGTGATGCGCTCACGTTCTTCTTTCCACACGGCTCAGCAGAAACCTCTACATGCCCTCTGATCCTCGCAAGTTAACTTCTGTGGGTTTGGCCGCTCCGCTGCACATATATCTGCCGCATCGCACAAATTCGTTGGACGCAAACCAGGATAATTTTTTGGCATTTTTCTTTAGTTAGATGTGCTCCTATTGAAAGCCAGCCCCAGGTTTTAGTCAGCTGATTCATTTTTCCTTGTCTGTGCGTTTGACTGCATGCTCACTGAGGAAGACGCAAACTGTTCTCGATCTGAATTAATGATGAACAACTCTGAGGGACAATGGTTCTGTCTTTATTGGGTCATTTCCAGTATAAACCTCAGAAATAATGGTCTGGTATTTCTGATTTTTGCCAGCGTAGGTCCAGCAAAGAAGACCTCACATAGAACCTAAGATGCCAACTTTTTGGTGCTAAAATCCTATTTTCTGCTTTATCTCGTATTTTTATTGTATTAAACTAATTTAGAACAACTTGTGTGTTTATGACAGGCTTCTTTTGTTTTAAAGGCCCATTCACTAAGAAACTTTTAAATAATTTTTGGTGTGGTTAAAGTATTGGCAAGTCCTCAGACCCAAGTATTGGTGTTGTATCGGTTTGAACAAAGTGGTAACCTATTAAATCATGGTGCATACATGTTTTTTACTCATTACAACCTTCCCATTTTGGCTTCCTGCTTGTTTAATTATTGTTCTTTTTTACTCTGGAGTCGAGATGGGAATCGATTCGAATGTCAAGAATCATTTTGATTCCGATTCTCAAAGAGTTAGAATCGAATTCGATTATTGATATTTGATATTGAGTGCTATTAAAACCTTTCTTTAGCTGCTACCTTAAATAAATATTTGCAATGCAGTTTGGCAACTCTGTGAGTAACAGTTAACAGGGAAGATCGTTTTATCCCTTTCAGACCTAAGCCTTAAAACGGCTGTCTTGACCTTTCCTTCCTCCTTAAGCTGTAAAGAAAGGACAAATAATATTAAACAATTTAGTGATATTTGGAATTGTGAATCGATTGGATTCTTGGTTTTTCTTTAAAAAAAAGATTCAGAATCAATTTTTTTTTCAACACAACACTGCTCTTGAATGGTGTTGACACGATACTAATGTTTCTAACTCCAATTAATACTAAAAAACCCATTGATACTCGATTTCAATACTAAAGTGATTTAAAAACACAAATTTATTGGATGAATAGATACAACGAATAACATTCGTTTTATCTAGCTGCCTTAATTTATGGGGGAAGAGTGAAATGCAAATGAAAGTATTTTAAAGTAAATTAAAGTATTTAGCAAAAAAAGGGCTATATATTACTTTGGTGAACGAGGGCAACACTGGAGATCGTAAGACCGTACGGAAATGATCCGATATCCGACCCTGAAAGTGGGGTGTTTGAAGAACCAGAGAGAATTCAGAGGCTTTTACAAGACATGTCGGCTTTGTAATATTTAACCTCTTTGGCACCCTTTTATTATTATTTAACAAATATAAAGCTATGTTTTGTAGTCTGTTAGTAATGCTAAACCACAGTTCTTACCAGTACAGGTTACTATGTAGTAGCATCGCCTTTTGGGCCAATCTGCTTATTAATCCACTATCAAAAGCGCTTTTGTTGAGAAAGCAGTCCTCTGTGAAGTGATTTGCACAAAGATAAAACTTTTTTCGGCCTAGGATTGTTTCCAAAGATGAAGTCCAAGCTCTTAGCCCAGGCTAATTGTAGCATCTGCTATACTAGCGGAGTGCTCTGCTGGAGGAGGGGATAGGTGGGAGCAGGTAAAACAGCACACCCAATAACTACCAGCAGAGACTCAAAGATTTGTCAAACACAAGTGGATGAGTCAAAGCAACCCTTCAGACATGTTTTTAATGAGAGGATAACATGTTGAATGAATGAATACTTTATTTCAAACATTTGAATAACATATAGAGCTGGACGATATAGAAAAGCAGAAAATCATATATCATATTGATCGATATCGGTTATTATCGATAAACATCACAAAATGTAAAATATATGTTTTAAGTGCCTCCCCGGTCATTTTGTTTTTCTTCAATTAACTAATTCTAACTAAGAATTAAATACATTTTTCAAACACTTCTTTTTCATCATAACAGTTTGTAATCAAATCAAGCTTTATTTATAAAGCGCTTTTCAAACCCAGTTTCTCAAAGTGCTTTATAGATTTAAAATACCCCCCCCCCCCCTTCAAAAATAAAATCAACGCAACTACACCCCCCTCCCAACCCAATCCGTGCACCACACACACACTTAAAAGCTAAAGTTTGTAAGACACAGAAACAAACCAAGAGACCCGAGTGCCATCAGTAAATACAAAGAAAAGTAATATTGTTAACCATTAAATTATACTTTTTTTAAAATTATGTTAGTAATTTAAATCGGTGGCTTATCTTTCACTTTTTAATCTTTTCAACATGACACTTTATAATATTAATGGGTGAAACCTTTGGTTCGGTTTGTCAGTAAAGCTTATTGTAATTCAGTTCAGCTGTTGGCTAAAGCTAAAGCTAACCAGATACTCACCAGAGTGAAGAGAGCTGAAGCTGGCAGCTCTGTCCACTCCTGTAGTTTTTTTTTTTTTTTTTTTAAGTGTTTTTTGCTTCTGAGGACCGGGAGAAGAACCGAGGAGGACATTTTAAAAGCCACAGGTGTTGTTAGCGTTGGTCAGCGTTAAGGATTCGTTTGGAGTAGCTAATTATTGTTGTATTAAGCTACCTGATGGGATGTAACGAGAAAAATGAGGGGAATTTTTTTTTTTTTTCTTCTGTCGCACCACACGTCTATCGATCGATTTTTATACTGCTGTCGAATTATCGTCCAGCCCTAATAACATATTGCACTGTAAGCACTAATCGATAAAAGGATTAGGAAGAAGCATTAGCTTATTAGTCCCTGCCCCTCCTCCAGCTAGTACCTAGTCCTACAGGTTGTCTCACTTCCTGTATCCCGTTTTGTAACAGGATGATATACGTCAAAAAGTCAATTTTACATAATACCAAACAGTGTTTCTAAAAGTGGACACAAACTAGTGAAAGATAACTACAAAAGCTTGCTACGACGGGAACAGTCTCTAATTTAGATTAGTATCTGGGTAACGATTGTTTTGGCAGCCCGACTCCTTGATTTTAATGATTTTGGAACCTGTGAAGAAGAAGCTTGGCACTGACAATATCCTTCCAGTAAATGCGTATTAGGTGGAGCTCGTAACACCACTGCAGCCTTTTCTCATCCAAGCAAACGGAGACTAGGGACACGAGCTCTGGAACGACACGCTAACCAGAGCGGAGGCTGGAGGCTGACGGCGGCCCAGCTGTTGCCATGGATATCTGGGTGTGGTGAAAGGAGCGTTTTATTGTCCCATGTGACGCCGCGCAGTTGTCGCTCCGACGCCTCGTAGCACGAAGCATGCAGGGAGGGGTTACTGACCCATTTGGCTCCTGCTGCTGCCACTTGGTTACTCCAGGACACAGCAGCACGTTGTCAGAGCGTGTATGCGTTATCACTTCTTGTGTTTTGGCTCCGTCTCACCTGTCATTGAAGATATTTTTAAAAACTGTTTGATTGGACCTTCAGGAGCTGCTTATTACAGGAAAAAAACCCACGTTTTGTTCTGTTCCTGGTATTTTTATAATCTCTCAAGGTGCCGGGAGGCAGGTTTGTTACTGCTAAATGAAAAGAGACTGGTTGTTACATCCCTCTCCAGTCTTGGGATTCCACAAAAGTTGTGAACAAGCACGTTTCCCTCCCTCCCTCTTGTTTCTGTGTCAGTTTTCCTAAAAAGTTTCAGATATCATTAGGTTTTAAAGTGCCTGCTCATTTCCACAACCGATAACGGACACAAAACTCTGAACTATCATCAGTATTTCCTTCTGTCGTGCTCGTCCAGACCGACACAAACGGAAATCATGGCTGTGGAGCAGCAGAAAGCCGGCCAGCGGCTGAATAATGCATCGGCTATCTGTCTGGAAGGCTGCTGGGCCTGCTGAATGCGCCGTCTAGACCAAACCCTCCATCTTTAGTTTTATTCCCCTCATTAAACTGGTAAACCAGATGAATCCGGGCAAAAGTTTTAGATCTTGGATCCATTTCCGTCGTTGTTGCGATATTTGAAGTAGTGGCTGATATAGAAGATATAAGGTGGAAATGATATGAATTCAGGCAAATGTAGAGAATTTAACACCAACTGACCACGAATGGGCTGCCTCCGTACTTTGTACCAGGTACGCAACAAGGATCAACAATGATGTTTTTCTGTACACTTGATATTTCACGTTTAAAATTCGGTGTTTTCTATTTCAAAGAGAAGAAAACTGGAACTTGAAGCGTTTTTTTATTCTAATATGTGCCTCTTTATTTTTTGTATTAAATACAGTGCTCTGCATAAATCAGTACACCCCCATTTAAAAAGTATGAATTTAATCCAAACCAAACTTTCCACAAGGGCGAGTTTCATTGAACACTTATTTAACATTTCCATAACATGAAATTAAGGTTAATAATCTAATTTAGATCACAAAATCTTCAGTTTTACTCAAATTGGTTGAAGCAAAAATGAAAACACCCTGCAACAAAAACTACTACATCTAGTATTTTGTATGAGCACCAAGTCTTCTAGGCATGATCTACGCAATCTAGGCAACATCTATTTTTTTCCATTCTTCAAGAATAACCTATTTTAGAGCCTGGATGCTGGATGGAGAGGGATTCTCAACTTGTCGCTTCAGAATTCCCTTCAGGTGTTCGATTGGGTTCAGATCAAGAGACAAACTTGTCCATTCAATCACCTTCACCCTGTTCTGCTTCAGAAATGCAACAGCAGCTTTAGATGTTTGTTTTTGGATCATTGTCGTGTTGGAAACGTGACGGCAGCATCTTCTCCTTCGGTACAGAGCAGCACATTGTTGAGTTCATGATACCATCAATGAAATGCAGCACTCATGCAGCCCCACAGAATGACTCTGCCACCACCATGTTTCACTGTAGGCACCATGCATTTTTCTTTGAAATCCTCACCTTTACGACACCTTACAGTTTTTAAACCATTAGTTCCAAAAAAGGTGATCTTGGTCTCATCACTCCAGAGTATAAAGTCCCAGTAGTCTTCATTTTTTTCAGCATGGGCCCTAGCAAATTCTAGGCGTGCTTTTTTTGTGGATGGGCTTTAGGAGAAGCTTCCTTCATGGACGATACCCAGCATGCCATTCCTCTGCAGTGTGCACCGTATGGTGTCACAGGAAACGGTCGCTCCAGTTTGGCTTTCTACTGCTTTAGCTAACTGCAGAGAACTTGCATGGTGATTTTCTTCAATCCTTCTCATCCTATCGAAATCTTAAGTTCGGTGGACGTCCTTGTAAGATGATTGCACTTCCCTCTTTCTCAAATTTATTATTATTTTGCTACAGTATTTTGACTGATATGTGAAGCTTTGCTGATCTTCTTGTAGCCTTCACCTTTTTTGTGTAAAGAAATTATTTCGTTTCTCAGATTTCTCTTCCATGGGGAGCCATTACTGACAGCATGAAATAGGAAGGGCTTTTCTTTGTAAAGTAATGCCCTTTTATTGTCACCTGTCTGTTGGACACCTCTTAAATGAATCATTAGACTCACCTGTGGTTAATTAGAAGTTTGTAGTCTTAAGAGTTTTTTTCTCCTAGGACTATATTCGGGGTGTACTCATTTTTGCAACGTGGGCTTTTATTAATTTGTTAGGAAAATCACTTTTTTGTGCTTGCAAATGACCAAATCTTGTTTGAAATCAATGGCCCACATTTGTGAGAGTATTTTGTAGTATATCATACAAAATGTTGATTCTGAAAGGAAGCTACAGGTTTTCTGACAAACGTAGTGGGGTGTACTCATTTATTCAGAGCACTGTATGTGTATATATATATATATATATATATATATATATATATATATATAAACCCCACCCACCCATTCCAAGCCATTTCTAAGTGTAGAAAGGCAAGTAAAAAAATTGTGGCCGTGGTCTGCAACCTCTACTTTGCATAAAAGTGGGAAAAAGATTGGCTCTGAAAGGAACTGTTGAAATGGTCAAGAATTAAGGAAAATCTGTTTATTAAGTTGTGCAAATCTATATCCGTAATATTGTACAGTAAACGGAGCAACAACTGGTTGCGGTAAGACATTTTAAGATTGATTTGGTGTCACCTGCGGTCACATTAACTGGAAGCTATAAGGACGAAAAATATCACATAGCCCACTTTTACAGTAACATATTGCGATGTGAGGGGTGGAGATTGACCTGGAGAACTGATTCAGCACAGGTGACTGCAACAATGAGTGTCGTTCGCCAGACAGGTGCTCTCTCTCCTTTCCACCAATCCCACCTGCTTTATTCAGTGTGACACCATAATTGCAGTCACCTGGGCTGAATCAGTTCTCCAGGTCAGTCTCCACCTTTCATATCACAATATTAATAAGAAATATCGGTGCGTCATGTTCCTCGGATGCTGAGCAACAATTTATTTAATCAAACAAATGTCCGCCTAATATCCAACTTGAAGCTAAGTTCACAGCAATTCTTACAGCATGCAGACAGCAAGATCACTCAGAGTATCTGCCGACTCACCAAATGAATCATCATAATTGCAACAGCGTCATCATCACCAACACCTGCGCTCTCTTCCTGCAGCTGCAGTGACTGTAAGAAAGCCTGACACAGCTGCGCTTCATTCAACCACGTTGTAGTAACGCGCCACTTTACATCCCCAGTAACGGGAACGTCGTCGAGACGGTGGGAAAAGCAATTAATTAGATTACTCCGCTACCTAAAACGCCATTAGTAACGCCGTTATACTTAAACACCGTTACTCCCAAAACTGCTCTTTTAATGAATAAAACAAATGATAATAGACTAGACTAAAAATTACATAGCCCTCAGTACTGTAAAAGGGAAAACAATGAATAAATAAAACCTAGGCTTTGGAGAATCGTGACACCCCTAATATTTACCGTTTCTAAGTTTTTGGTTAGCTGTATATTTTGTAAAATAACTGCCTGCCACTACGGCACTGATTTGAAAAGAACTGTTGAATGTTGGGTTGAGTGACCTCAACTCCTGTAGCTCTGTTTTATGATGGTAAAGTGTTACTTAGTGGCGCGACTAATCCAACACGTTACTATTTCCGTAGCAGTAGTCAAATGAAAGTTTGGAATGATTAACTTGCAGAAATGCAGAGCAGAGACATGTTTTTTTATAAGTATTTTCTTCCTCAGCTTCACGGCCTTCCTGGATCAGCCAGCTGCTCAAAGCTGAATTTTTCCGTGCTGATACATCATGTTGACACCCTGCTGCCTTGCATCCCTCGGACAGATGTGCCGGGTTTATTTTATTGTTTCTGCTTTCTGCGCTCGATCGTCACATGATTTCATATTCTAAGTGTTTTTCATGGGAGGGCAACGCGACTCTATCCAGAGAATTACTCTGTTCAGTCAATGAAAACACAAAGGGAATGACTTCATAATGAATCTTAACGACTCCCACTATTTCAAATGTGAAAATATAGCTTTTGTTCTAAAATAAGTCGGTTATTTATAGATTACATAGATTCTTTTCAGCCCAGGTGTTAATTATGATCAGGAGGTTAGAGGGGCCAGTTTCACTTAGACCAGTAAATAATGTAGAAATATCCATACCAACAGGTTATTGAAGCAAAATATGTCAAACTTTTTAAGTATAGAGTTGCTACTAGGTAAGAATCTTGGATGTTTGTAAAAAATTTCTGTTTGAAACGCAGAAAGATAACAGCCTTAAAGTGTGGAAAATAAACAATAACTACCTTATAAACAAACTTTTTCTGACTTGATTTTAAATCATCTCACTGGTATTTTTAATATTGAGTCTTCCTCCATCAGTAACAGCATCCACAATGAAGAGTGTTCCTGGCTTAACCTGGTAGTGCTCAGTATGGGCTGTTCACTGACTGGAACACGATCTGATTTTGGACTTTCTGACCGATGGCTCACTGTTCAGGGTCGATCAAACCGAAAAAACAACCAATTCTCCTGATTTCTCAGTGTGACGTCTCCGACAAAGACACGAAAACGCCGGTCAGAAGTCGAGGTAACTCACACATCTCTAATTATCGTCATCTCACCTACAGTCAGGTTTCTCTTCATCTGCTTGTTGAGTTCTGGTCCAGGTTCCCTCCTTTGGGTTTCCATGACCTACAAGACAAAGGAGACACCAGGAATATGGACAATAAATTAATTTAATGGATTAATAAAAACCATTTCATGCCATTGTATTAGGCCTGGGCGATATGAGCTAAAGTTAATATCACGGTATATTTAGCATTTCACCTCGACAACTATTAGTGGACAATAACAATGACGACATCAACCCCCCCATTCTTTTCTGTATTAAATGTCCGATAGTAGCCAAGTTTGCTTAATGTTCATTAAAATATGACGGCTTCTTGCTGTTGAATGGCTTCAAACAGCATTTTAATTCAGGGTTTGATTCCCTTTCTGTATTTCTTAGAGTCCATTTTAAACTCAGAAGTGATCACACAGACCAGATGAGGTGAGAAAGTTACAGGCGTTTAGTGAAATCTGTGAATTACGTGTGCAGTCGTTTAATTTAGATCGAAGATATTTTACATCGGCGCACAGGTGGGAACAGGCGGCGGCTTCAAGCGCTGTATCAAAAACAGCAGCAACTCAGCGGGGTTAATAACTGCTCCACCCGAGCAGGACCAGGCGGGCGGAGCAGTTCGGCTGCACTAGCAAACGTTGGAGCTCCACGTCAGAGTCTAATGGTGCGTTCAGACCGCACACTTTGTCTGTGTCAACTAACACACGTATGTACTTTTGGCTTCCAACGCACGCTCGCTTCTGAGCAGAAAAAAGAGCGCGCGTTGGTTCACTGTATAGCTTCAGTACATTTCATAGTGAATTACTAATGCTTTAAAATGGGAAATTATTCAGTTAAAGTCATGTTTTCCGGGACTTGAATTTGTGTCATCTCATTAGCGGAAGTAGCTGTGTGCATCTTCAAAATAAGAGCATTCATTTACTGATTTGATTCATGTGATGTTTAATACAGAATGGTGATATACAAATGTTTAGTGTGTTATGTTATATTATTTTAGGTCTACTACCTTAGTTGCGTTTGTTACTTTTCATATGAGACCACACGTAGATTGTGAATGTGATTGTGGAGATCGAAACAAATTTTTTTTTTGATTTCTCCTTTATTTAATAAAAAAACAGAGCCACAGTTTATGAATTTATTCCTTATTTACACTGAAAATTGTAGGTTTTTTTTTGTAATTTAGGAATGGTGGGTAACTCACAGCTAACCTGTGATTAATTAGATCAAAATGTAAATAGTTTGACAGCCCTACTAAACATTAAAAAAATAAGAGGGTTTTTGGACAAAGTTTTCCATTCTTTAGGCACAGTTTCCAAAAATACGGGTATCGGATAAAACCTAAACCATACCGTACCGACCGAGGACAACCAGTCGTGTTTTTGCTTGCAGATCTCCAACCATCTTATGTTGGGATGTTTGGGGCGCAGACAGTGTGTGGTTTGATCTTTATCCTGTTTGGTGGAACCCAATAAAACTTCAGGATTTACTCCCAGCTCTTCCTGTCCGCTGTTGCCAGAGTTTCAGTTCACTCAGCCAAAACCGCTGCTCTTCCACAGTCTCAGCCCAATAAATCTGATTTTAATCAGCTGCTTTTTGTTGTTGTTCTTGGTGTGATTCCCACAATTGTTGGTGGCGCTTGTCCAATCAGAAGGCTTCTTGGCTCACAGAACTGCCTGCTGTCTGTCTGTAAGACTTAATGTGGGTTACATCCACACAACGACGGCCACTTGAACCTATCGGTCTTATTATTTAGGCGCCATGAAGGTGCTATAAAAGTACGGGTTGATCTTTGTTGCTGGTGCTGATATCCAACCTTTGGTCATTACTGGGAGCTGAAGCAGCGATTTATTTCTAGTGAAGGTAGATTCTGGGGAATGGAGGAGCTACAAGTGACCCTAAACAACAATTTTCTTCTCTCCCAGGTGGTGAATACAATCCAACAGTGATTATCTAGATACAGCTGCTACCTGGCTGTCTGCTGGCTGTTTTTTTTATTTTAATTTTTTTATTATCAATAACAGATCAATACTCTGTTACCAACCAGGCAGCAGATAAACGTTGAGTTCAGGCTCTGCCTCTCTGGTTGTTCTCTGGGATTCAGCGAAGGGGAGTTCCAACACTGTATCCTGATATTTTCAAATACCAACATCATGATATCATTTGTACAGATACCACACAGCCCAAACGTTTCCTAGTATCCCTAATTCTGTTTCCTGCTCTTCCCTCCACTGCCCTGACTCTGTATTCCCACTTGGTTTCAACAATAATTTCAGTTTTAATGTTTGTTCACCCTCGTATTGAAATTATTTTGTATTCGGCCCCCATTTGTTGTATTGTTTTTCCTCCCTCTCTGTGTGTAAAGCAACTGTAATACCATTATGAATAAACACTCCATGTCCCAGTGAATCATGGGATGACATTTTAATTATTAGTTTTATTATTGTTGTTGTTTTACTAGAGGAATCTTCCAATTTTCTACTCCCTCTTCTCAGATTTAAAGACATGAGCCACTTTATTCTATTTAAAGAATTTAATCTGTATTTTATATTCATGTTCAGTTCTATTAAATTCTGTGCATTTAGACTTTTGCTGTTCGGTTTTAAACCAGCATTAACGTCTTTATAAAATGCTTATGGGAATGTGGTCACTTTAAGGGATTTTTAAACTTTTATTTACAAACCCGCAGATCTCTACTTTGGCCGGAGTTTCTAAAAGGATTCGTGTTTGTTGCCGACAGGCCAAACCAGGGGTGCACCGATCCGACTTTTTCAATCACCGATACATCTGTCGATACCCAATACCGATCCAAAACTATTGTTGAATTAATAAACTGTACAACCTCCACCTTGTACCTTTTCTTGAAATGACCAAAGACACCAGACTTTACTAACTAAACATAAATAAGACAAAATAAAAGATGTATAATCTAAAATGACCACAAAAATAAAATTTCAAGTGAAAAAGTAATCTTTTTTTATGTGCATTTATTGCAGATTTTTCACGTTTTTAATAATCGGATCATGGTATCTGTTAAGTTTAACCGATACGTGTACATTTTACGGTATCGTGGCCGATAACCGATATTAGGGATGCAACGGGACTGCCTGGGCGGGTTCCAGCATTCAGGGGCGCCGGGTTGCGCTGTGTTCATCTCCTCTTTGCGGTGCGCCGGAGCGCGAAGCAAAGAGGAGATGTGCTGCGCTCCATTCATTGATGAACACACAAATGCCTTTTGAGCAGCGGGCACTAGAAGAATATTTATCCGCCACCTTTGTCAGTGTGGTAAGATGCGTTTAAGGAACCGGTAAAATACAGAAAACATTCTGTAACTGCGGCCCTGTGTTTGAACCATAATCCCAGAGAGACTTACAGCACGTTTATGTCGTATTCTCACGGCTTTCACCCGCCCAAACCTGTAACTGTGGGCGGATTAAGTTAACTGTGACGTTCTGTTTTTTTGTTTCTAACAAAATAAATATTTGTTTTGGGATTAAAAAAAGCAGTCTCTTTTTGCACAAAACATGTACCGAACTGTACCGCGGACCGTACCGTGGGCCACCTGTACCGTTGCACCCCTACCGGTGACTCCGTAGACCAAACCGTATAAAAATATCTGTGTTTTATGAGATACCCGGCTTCGTGTTGACAAGGCATCAGTGTCAGACGAGGATGTCTCCTCCTGCTGTCCTTCTCCCCACGGGGAAGTTTCACGCTGAGTTCTCACCTCAGCTTTAACAAAACCTCATCAACACTTTCTTCCTTCAAGCATCTTTTAGGTATGGCCAGTTAAGTATGTCAGCTTAACCTCTGCATGACCCCATGTGGTCTACTGTAAATGTTTTACTGCACCACCACATGTGAGCCCATGAAAGAAACCATAACTTGGACACAAGATATGAAGATTCTTGTCTGTTTTCTATGCGAAAACACCGCGTTTCCCCAGTGTAGCAGTCAGGTTGTGATTTGTGTTTCTCAAACTGCCTCTGCAGTCCAATCCTCTGCAGAAGGACAGTCAGGCTGCTTCTCTGGCTGCGGGAAACGGGAAAAGGTTCGTCGTCGTTTTCTGATAGAACTAGTTAGAAAAGAATCAGCTACAGCACCAGGACTGAATTGCAGAACAGAAATAGCAACACAGCTCGACTTACAGGTGGGAACATATTGTGTTGAGCCATCGGTGATTACTTTTTTTAAAAACGTCTCATTAAGCCGTGATCTAAAGCTGCTAAAGCAGCCGTCTGTCCGCCTGCTGTTTGCTCTGTGGCTGTAAGGTGTGAACGTGTGGACAGCTGCAGGCCGACACTCCTCTTCTGCCCTTCTGTTTGTCCCCTTAAACACGCTCAGACGGTCCGCACTTACATGCCACCGCTTAGCCGCTTTCAGACAGAACTTCTAAGAACTGAGTTCCTGGAACCATTCTCTTAAAACTACCCCTCCCAGGGGAACCTTTCCATTCACAAAGAAGTCTGGGATCTGGATAGAGACCCATGTGATGAGGTTATGAGTTCACTACACACCTTCATCAGGGCTGGGTATCGGTTCAGATTTCAGGAATCTATTCTAAAGATGTGGAATCGATTATCACTCCCATTCAATACGATCCGATATAGATGAGGATCAGTGCTATTAAAGTTTTTTGATGGGCTTTTATCTTAAATGAGACATTATGACAATATTTTAACTATTTAAAATGGGTCTATGAGTTCTAGAAAACATGTTTCTGAAGTCGTTTGCTGTAAATAGCTTATAGGAAACAATAGTTACCAACCTGCATTTCCCTCTGTTTCAGCCCCTTGCAGATTGGTCTGTTTTCTGCAGCTCATTACGTATTAATGAGCTGCTGTTAACGGTCAAAGCTTCTACAATCTTACGCTCACGCCCACAGCTCACATAGTGACTGTTACCACTATGTGTGAATGTTACAGACATGGCTGCTGCAGTAGTTCAACCCTGCATGTTTGAGCCAGAATCTGTTCCTGAAGGTGGATAATTTCCCAGAATCTCTGAGTTCAGCAAGATATTTCTGAATGGTTATTGAAGAAATTAACATATTTAACTGCTACCTGGCATTCCGATATCTTCTTCCAAATAAGGTCCGATCGCTACCTGAAACTCGGAAGCCTTCCAGCTCTCTAGCACCGCGGCGTCACGTCTTCTCCGCCCTTACCACCAGCATCTTACCATCAAAAATAAAATTTAAAGTGACAGTGTGTAGTTTTTGCAGTACATCTTTGAAAATAGCCATTAAAATATTATGTAATAATAATTACGTAAAGCACATTAATCGCAAAATATTGGCGATATCGTAAAATATGACTTTAAAAATCAGTTTTAAAATACATAGGCGTGGGTCCTCTTTTCAGGGGAAAGCCATATTAGATGACGTTTTTACTTCCACAAGACCCCGGATGGACAAAGCGCACGGAACACGCCGGCTATTAAAACATTGATTTCACCTCAAAATGCAAAAAAGTTTCTCCCTAAATACATTTTTACTAGGGGTGTAACGGTACACACAAGTCACGGTTCGGTACGGGTTCGGTACAACAGGGAAAAAGTAAATAAAATAAAAAATCACGTGTGAAAGTTAGCTTTTTTAATTTATTTTTAACAGACACCAATTGAGTGCAAAGTAGAATCCATCTCCTTTTACAGAAGTAAAAATAAATAAAACAAAACATAACAAATGTATTTGGAGGGTTATTCTCAAAAGATTGACTGAGGTAGTCAGGTTGCACTTTGGTAACAATTATAATGAAGGAACATTTTTAGTTTTGTATTATGCTGACAAGCTGATAAGCTGTATTAAAGCTAAATGTAAACTATAATGGCACAAGTCAAACAAAAAATTACAATCAACACTGAATAGCATCTGATGTTGCAAATACAAAATAAATACAAAAAAAATCTGTGCCTGGGGTGATGAAGTGGGCGGTAACCGTGAGGTAGCTTTCGGTGGAGCGGGATGTCCACCCGTCCGTTGTGAGTGCAGCAGACAGCTCATGCTCAACCATTGCTCGTGCACGCTTGTAAATAACGGGGACCACAGACTGGCTGATGTGCGCACGGGATGGGACACTGTAGCGTGGTTCAAGCGTCTTTAATAAATAGTTGAAGCCGGGCTCCTCTACTACTGCGTATGGGCGCATTGATGTTGCTATGTATATGCAGATTGCTTCTGTGATTTTTTTTTTAGCCCGGTCAGTGTTAATGTCAAGAGGTGGCTTGAAAACAGCGGGAATAAGTTGTCGTACCAAAGACTTTTTTTCTCCGCGCACCAGTGACAGATATGTCGGGGTGATGCCGTCTTATGTGCGTAAGCATGTTTGAGGTTTTGCCAGCGACGTACCGCACCTCCGTGAAACATCGCCGGCAGACAGTCTTTGTCCCGTCCTCCACTCGCATGCCGTCACCATTATATTGTACGGGGAAGCCAAAGTGCTCCCATACAGCGGATTTAAATGAAGCCGGCGGCTCCTCCAACTCTACACTGTCCATCATTTTCCCTCTTTTCTTACTTTTTCTTCTTCTGCAATTTCTCCATCTTTCTGTGTCTGGCAGTGTTCGGCTCAGTACTGCCACCTGGCGCCAAGTGAGGACACGACTTTTTTTTTTTTTTTTTTAAACTCACTCAGGCGTATTCGTCGTATGACTGCGTGCACCGAACCGTAACGCCTGTACCGTGACGGCACGGGACAAATACAAAAACCGTTACACCCCTAATTTTTACCTCGTCGCTAGTTCCAAGCGATGAAAGAGAGACTGATGTGCTCGTCATGTTGCTGCAAATAGATCATTCTCAGGGAATTGAGTGTTTTGAAAACAGCACTAGTTGGACCTCCGGTGTTGAGTTTCTTACTCGAAGACACAGATACCGCATGCTTGTGATAATTTAGGTATGCACTGCCCCCTACTGGTCGATAATTACACACTGTGCCTTTAACCTATGCAGCTCTTCTGTCCTCTGGGACCTGATGAAGTGTTTTGAGCTCTTTTGACCAGCCAAAAATGGAGCATTTGCGTGGAGCTTCGACATGGTGTTTCCTAATCTGAATGGTAACTGTTGTTTACTGCTGTGGAGGTGTGGATATTCCAATATTCCGGCTTGTGACGTAGAAAACCAGACAGATTTTGAACAGCTCAATCAGAGACTGAATGCAGGGTCAATTAAGAAAACCCCATCTCACGTCAAAACAGCATGGATGTTTGTTTTTCCAGATTTGTATGCATGTACTTGCACCAGATACAAACAATAACACCCCAAAACCCAGGAAAAGAGATATTTTCTTTTCATAATGTCTCCTTTAAAGTGTGGGAACTCTGCAATAATTACACTGGTAACGGTTATTTTCACTTGAAATTTGATCTTTTTGGTAATTTTTATCAGTGTTTATTTTTTTTATCCAGGTTCACCATCATTAACAAGCAGAGTAAAAAATAAAACTTCCGATTCATTGCTTTTTTTGTTTTTTTGCTGTGGTAGAAGTATTGGCATTGGTACTCAGATCCAAGTATTGGTATTGCATCCCTAATAACACATTTTAAGCAGACTTTTCTAAGTCAGTTTTGTAATGTAAAACCAGTACTTACAGTAGGTAATGATAAATATATCTTAGAACAAGGTAAAGAGTACTTCCAGGGCAAATAAATGGTGTTTGGTTTATAGAATCACTTTACTCCAAAATGCAACAAGCTCAACAGACAGAAAGTAAAACCAAAGCTGGTGCAGAAACATGTTTATGCACCAGAGAGACACGCTAACGCCCCAAATCCAAGCAAAAGTGATTTTTTTTTTCTTTTCATAATGTCTCCTTTAATAAAATGACTGTAATTTAACACTGGGTGAGTAACAGTTTAACAGGAAAACCCTTTGTTAACACAGAAGTAAGCCTTAAATTCCTATTTTAGCTGTAAAAAAGGGGCAGACTGTGTTAAACAATTAAACCGATTTTATTTGAACACGTGAATTGATTCAGAATTTTTATTTATTTATTTTTTTTTTTCTTCCCCAAACTCAGCGTTAATCTACATCACACGAGTTCCCAGGAAACGATGAAAAAACCCAGGGCCTCAAATCCTAAAGCATGTGTGATAACGATATGTATTGCGATATATTCTTTTTTTAAAGTTTATTTGTCAAAATGACTGCTTATGGACCTTGTTGTTTTCCAGATTCATTGCAGCAGAACAACTTCAAAAAAAGTTACTAATGCCGTGGGAAGAATATTTATTGCGCAAAATGCATAAAAAAAATTCAAATCTCTCTCCAAAATAATGCGACACAACAATTCTCACAACATAAAGATATTTCAAATCAAATAAAAGGTTGTTATTAAAGTAAAGCTCAAAATTTTCTGCTTTCCCGTTGACGTATTTCTGAATTTAATAACGCAGAACAAGAAACCTGCAAATATTCGATTATAAAACAGGTTTCTTTTCCATTAAATGGAAAACGAATTTTTAAACTTGCAATGTAAAGACAAACTATGAACATCAGTATTTATCCTCTATGTGTACCTGAAGTATACAGGCACAGCTTTATGACATCATCAAAATGTGTCACTACAGAATGGCGGTAATTAAAAATCTCTTCCTTTGGCTAAATGTATATAATTTCTACTTCAAATCAAACTTGATTTATAAAGCGCTTTTCAAACAAAGTTACCTGATACCTTTTTGTGTTTTCCAATACTATTAGGAGCTAAAATGGTTGTAGGAACTGAGTGTTATGGTCCCTAGTTCTTATCTGTCCGAATGCACAAAAAACGGCCTGGTTCCTTTATAGGAACCACCAAAGGTTCCTACGGCCCAAAAGCAACCTTTTTTTGTTCTCGTTTGTTGTAGGATAAGATTCAGTTTTCCCTTCTCAACATCCATATACGCGCTTTCTGCTTGTGTGGAACTCAGATTTTATACACACCGATGGTGTTACGGCTTTGCTGAAAGGGGCAGTGTAGTTATTCACATCTCTACATTGTGTCTTTGGCTCTGTGCAGGCCGCGGGGTTGAATCCGTCTGCTGAGGTGTGACTCTGACCCGACGTTACCAGGTAAGCTACAGAGGCAAAAAACGACGTCTGTTGAAAGAGTTTGATGCTGTTCACAGGGCAGTTTAGTTGGGGGGGGGGCTCCACTTATTTTGGTTGGGCCCAATTTATTATTTGATTATTTTTTGTGTGTGTTTTTACCTCCCGTTGGCAATGTGTTACATATTCTCAGGTCAAAATGTCCCTTTTCGACTCTTTCTATCTACAGTCGTGGCCAAAAGCTTTGAGAAAGACACAAATATTAGTTTTCACAAAGCTTGCTGCTAAACTGCTTTTAGATCTTTGTTTCAGTTGTTTCTTCGATGTACTGAAATATAATTACAAGCACTTCATACGTTCCAAAAGCTTTTATCAACATTTATGTAAAGAGTCAGTATTTGCAGTGTTGGTCCTTCTTTTTCAGGACCTCTGCAGTTCTACTGGCCATTCTCTCTATCAACTTCTGGGCCAAATCCTGACTGATAACAACCCATTCTTTCATAATCACTTCTTGGAGTTTGTCAGAATTAGTGGGTTTTTGTTGAGGATTGACCACAAGTTCTCAATGGGATTAAGATCTGGGTGAGTTTCCAGGCCATGGACCCAAAATTTCAACGTTTTGGTCCCCGAGCCACTTAGTTATCACTTTTGCCTTATGGCACGGTGCTCCATGGTGCTGGAAAATGCTTTGTTCTTCACCAAACTGTTGTTGGATTGTTGGAAGAAGTTGCTGCTGGAGGGTGTTTTGGTACCATTCTTTATTCATGGCTGTTTTTGGGCTAATTTGTAAGTGAGCCCACTCCCTTGGATGAGAAGCAACCCCACACATGAATGTTCTCAGGATGCTTTACTGTTGGCATGACACAGGACTGATGCTAGCGCTCACCTTTTCTTCTCCAGACAAGCCTTTTTCCAGATGCCCCAAACAATCAGAATGATGCATCATGGGAGAATCTGACTTTGCCCCGGTCCTCAGCAGTCCATTCACCAAACTTTCTGCAGAACATCAATCTGTCCCTGATGGTTTTTTTGGAGAGAAGTGGCTTCTTTGCTGCCCTTCTTGACACCAGGCCATCTTCCAAAAGTCTTCGCCTCACTGTGCGTGCAGATGCGCTCACACCTGCCTGCTGTCATTCCTGAGCAAGCTCTGCACTGGTGGCACTCCGATCCTGCAGCTGAATCCTCTTTAGGAGACAATCCTGGCGCTTGCTGGACTTTCTTGGACGCCATGAAGCCTTCTTAACAAGAACTGAACCTCTTTCCTTGAAGTTCTTGATAATCCTATAAATTGCTGATTTAGGTGCAATCTTAGTAGCTACAATATCGTTGCCTGTGAAGCCATTTTTATGCAACGCAATGATGGCTGCACGCGTGTCTTTGCAGGTCACCATGGTTACCAATGGAAGAATAATGATTTCAAGCATCACCCTCCTTTTAACATGTCAAGTCTGCCATTCTAACCCAATCAGCCTGACATAATGATCTCCAGCTTTGTGCTCGTCAACATTCTCACCTGAGTTAACAAGACGATTAATGAAATGATCTCAGCAGCTCCTTTAATAACCTGCAGAGGGATTTTCATGGCAAAGAAGGATTATGCAATTCATCTGACCACTGTTCATAACATTATGGATTATATGCAAATTACTACTATAAAAACTTAAGCAGCAACTTTTTCAATTTCCAATATTTATGTAGTTCTCAAAACTTTTGGCCACGGCTGCACATATTCATATTATGCATCATTCAAAAAGGGACAGACTGAGGAATAGGTTCTGGAGTCTTCCTGAACGACAGTTTTAGTTTGGAGGTTTTTGTTCTCCAAATGGAGCAGCGATTGAGCCCGTCATGGCTGTACGATGTATCGGCTTATATGAGTCAGATCTTTGTCGCTCAGCAGGAGTCGTGGTTAAGTCGCGCTGATTCAGAGAAACGGTCCCAAACTTTACACATTTTCTGCTGTTTATGAGCATCTCTACTCTCCGCTATCGTGCCGACTAAATTCAAACTGTATCACGCGCTGCTGCTGTGCTTCATCCAGGTGCGTCCAAAAAAACGGTCCGTGAGGAACGGTCAGATATCTGCGAGACCTGGGAATTTAACGAGGCTTTGAGACGAAGTTTGGAATAGAGTAACTCGACGAATCGCTGCAGCCCTGGCGGCATCTTTGATCGCATTAGGATCATCTCAGCGTGGCGCCTTGTTTAGCAGACACTAGCTCTCTAACCAGGATGTAGAAAACGACAACAAGTTGAAGGATTCATAAAATGCTTTAAGTTACAACGGTTGGATAAGGAAAGGCAGGATAGACCCATTCCCTCTCAGTCTAGGGTTCTGATCGTTCCAGTCTGCTGCAGTCCGGGATCTGATACCTGGGATCAGGACATCAGGCGTTCGGCACGTTTAAACCAACTGGTGCAATAAGTCCTTCGTTTGTCATGAGAAGGATTCCTGTGTCATGAAACGGAGGGCAGGTTATGGTGACGTCTTCCTGAATCTAGGGAGACGTGAACGGACTTTGGCCCGGTTTAGAGAGGCGAAACCATTGTTCAGCTTATGTAAGTGAGCCCGGCTCTGCCTGTCTGACTTCATGGCTCCCAGCATGCATTGCAGCCTCCATTATTCATGGCTGTGCTGGTTGTGGGGGTTGACAGCTGCTAGTTCACCTGTGAGTGTGTGTGTGTGTGCGTGTGGAGGCTAGAGGGGGTGGGGTGGAGTTTCTGCGCTCAGGGTTTCATATTTATTTTATATCTATTTTGTTACTTCATTTGTTAGAAGATGTTTAATCTCATTGTGTTAACCTGCATTTATTCTCAAGTTTGACTCAAAAGATGATAAAATTATATAAAAAAATATGTATTTTAATTTAAAAAATATAAATGGTTTACCCGTTTTATTCGGATATTATTACAACACAAAATTATTCATATCCTTCCGGCTGTGTACTTGAGCATCAGGTAAAAAAAACAAAAACGAATGGCTACTTAGTAAAAACAACCCCAGACCATCACACCACCACCACCATGCTTCACACTTTCCTGAAAGTTTCAGTCTCGTCAGTCCACTGAATGTTTTTTTTTTTTTTTTTTTTTTTACACATTTTTGGGAATCATCCTGATGTTTTCTGGGAAATGTGAGGAATCCCTTCTTTCCTTTTACCCTCCAGATGAGTTTTAAATGTGGTTTTATTGGGACTGTTTGCTGGATTTCTGGATAAACCTTAAACATCGTTTTGTAACTCAATCCACACTTGATGATCAAAGCCAATGACGTTGTTTCTCATCTGATGTTGAATTCCTTTCAATTCGGGAATAATGAGCAGATTTAAAAAATAAAAAAAAAACGTTTTTGCCTAATTTATGTTGCCAAAGAAAGGAACGTCCTGGTCTTGTTTCTTTGCTCTTCTTTATTATTTCATGTATTACCTATAGAACATGAAAATGAACGTAGGAACAGGTAAAACTGATGGAATCTGTAGGAGGCTGTGTTTAGAGCAACGCTAACGGGATCCTTGTAAGTACCGCATAGAAACAGTGCTTTGTGGATGTGCGTTAACATGCTGTGCTGCTCTGATCTGTGGGTAGTTTAGTCGTAGCTAGGGCTGCAGCGATTCGTCGATTTACTCTGTTGTAAAAACTGCTCGAGGCAAAAACTCGGCCTCTAACCTCGTTAAATTCCTATGTCGCGCGCTGTATCTGCATGAATCTGATCGTTTCACACGGACCGCTGTTTCCGGATAAACCGGTGCACAGCACAACAGCAGCGCGTGACACAGTTTGAATTTAAGTGGCGCGATTGTGGAGAATAAAGATGCCCATAAATGGCAGGAAATTTGTAAAATTTGGGATCGTTCCATTCTAAAAAAAGAAGAGAACAAAGTACAGTGTATTTACTGCAAAGTAGAGCTGGTGTACCACAGCAGTACGAGCTCAATGATCCAGCATCAGAAATCATCAACATGCTGTTTAACCAAGCGTCGCGGAAACAAGGTAACGTAACATAAAGCCTGAATATAAATATTGATGTTCGCTAAATTTAATTCTGTATTTGTAGTGATGACATGATGCGGTTTGATTAGATATGATGTTTCACGTTTGATTGATGTCCGCATGTAGCCGGGTATCTCACAAAACGGATATATTTTTTCTACGGTTAGGCCTGTCATCCACACGTAAACGCAGATTTTCGGCACAAAGAACAAATCTTTCAAAACAAAGCCAAAGTGGAGATCTTCGTTTTCTCTGTTTTCAGTATCTGCATGTGGACGGCCAAAAACTGAGTTTTAAGAGCCGTAACGTCACTATCTGCGACAAAAAATGCTCAAACATCACATGTGCGACCTGAGTTTACTCTGAAAAACAGCATTTATTTCCTCAGCGCTGTGTTGGTATCATCCATTGTTAAAGCACGTCTTGTTTGTTTGCTTTTATAAGCTGTATGACTGCTGCGTGCTGAAGATAGAGGATATAAAGTTACTCTTAGCGGATAGGATTTAGGAGAACTACTGCCCCCTACAGGTTTGCCACGTCTATGAATGTTCTGAAAAACACATTTATCCTGTTACATGTGGATGGAGATTTTTTTTTTTTTTAAGGAGCGGCTACGTGTGGACATGACCTCTCTCCTGACACAGAGACTCCTGTGTGTTTTAGAACGATTAATAATCGATTATTCCTAAACGTTCAGTGCTGCTGAGCAGGGGCGTGTCCACGAGGTGAATAAAGAGGGGCTAAAAGGGGCCCAGGGTGGGTTTGGGACTGTAGCACCAAAATTAAATCAGAGATGTTCTTCTAGTGGGAACCCAATCTGAGCTGGTCACATTTTAGAGTTTTTAACTGTTGAAATTACATTTAAAGTAATTTTGTTTTGCTAAGTTTTATGTGAAAATGTCGTCTCAAACTCTGCTAGCTTTTCAAACAATTTAAGTGATAGGCGAAAAATAAAAATCACTAAAACATTGCAACTTTTCACAAAAAAGTGGATGGAGTGTTTAGTTTATTAACTTACATTACAGCAGCTGACTTTTATTTTGTCAAATAAAGAAATAAATAAATACTCTTAATGGGCTTAGCTTTGGAGCCAAATTATGGAGTTCTCTGTTTATTTAAGAGATAAAAGGCAAATCCATGATCATTTTACAGCCACAAAATCATCATTATGCTTGATTTGTTTTGGTTGTTTAAAAACTGTTTAAAAAATCAGATTAATCGATTACAAAAAGAATCAATAGCTGCAGCCATAGCCCCTTCCTCCTCTATTCTCTCTCTCTTATATCTCCCATTCTTTCATGATTTCTCGCTCTTGTTGCTCCGCTTGTTTTCCGTTCTACTTTACTCTTTCTGGACCCTCTTTTGTCCTTGCCTTCTTTTCTCAGCCCGTCTCTGTTGGACTCTTTACGCTGGTCAGATTCCAGCTTCATCCTCTCTTTAAAGTTCAGTTTTCTGTTTGATGAAAAGGTCCGAAATAAAAGTAGATGAAAAATATTTACCGGCCAGGCGTTTTTTTTTTCCACGGCCGAAATTCGGCATGAACATTTACACAGATACATCCGAAAAACATTATTCCAGTATATAATATTATGTTGGAGCCAAACATAAAGGAGTGAGAACTTCAAAAATATATGAGAAAAACGTTTTGGTAAGTTTGGATTTTTGTTTGTAAATATTTTAAAATTTTATTTTTTAAAAGAAAAAATATTTTGAATTTAATTTGAAGTGATAGTCTGGACTTTGTAAGAAAAAATTAATATTATAATTCATAAAATGACTTATTTTATTTCAACATTTAAGGCCAGGAGGTCAATTTAATACAATTCTTAAAATTTGTAATTCATTTAGAGATCCAGACTATCACTTTAATAGATTTTATTTGAAATAACCATAGCAATAACGTACCTAAGTTGAAAAAATTAAACAGTCGCTCCACTTTTTTGGTAAAAAGCTTTTGTGAAAAAAGTTGCAATGTTTTTGTGATTTTCTATTACATTGTCGCATAAAATCTTAGCAAAAATAAAATTACTTTAAGTGTAATTTTAAGGGGCTATATCATGCTATTTTACAGCTTTCAACTTCTGTTATAGAAATGTATATGATCAAACGTTACCGTTGGTGTTATACAGTATTAATTTGTCCTGAAATTTAACTTGTATCCTGCAGTTAATGTTAGACCACAAAGTGAAACGGCTCGTTTCTCTTTAATCCTGCCTCCTGCACCCCAACGCTACGCTGCAGAGCCAGGAGCAGATCACACTGAAACAAACAGTGCTAAGCTAACAGAATTCTCGAAATTAATTTGAAAAGCACAGAGTACCACAATGAAACTCTGTTATATTAAGGGCTCAGACGTTTGGTTTATTTTATTTTTTTGTTGTTAGAAACGGAGATAGCTCCTTCCACCACAACAACATATGAACATTTTCCTCTTTGGAAGTTTTAAACAAAACATAAGTTATCTCTGCTCGCATTGAATAACCCAAACCAACACAGCTGCATCCACTAAGCAAATCTTTCCAGCCCATTAACTAAAAAAGCCTTGGGTGTTGTTTGCATCCGTTTACTGAACATTCTGAGATGCTACAGATCAATTAATTAACCACACAATGCTGTTATAAGATCACATAAGCAGCTTGATAAATGGCTAACCCACATTAGCATTAGCATGTAGCTACTTACTTCTCTGTCCATCAGGCGTCTTTGTTCTTCGATCCAGCTGCTGTTCTTTAGGAATGTAGAATAAAATCCTGTAATCCATGCAGCCAAACGGGCGTTTTCACAGAGAAAGTAAAAAAATCCAACAAAGGTGTTTTAAGCTGCCAAAAACCAAAGCAACTATGAGCTTTGAGAAGGAGGAGGGTGTGAGTTAAGCAACTCTGCCTGCAGGGGTGGTGCAGACACCTCTAGCTCTCGACTTTCAACCAATGATGTCACTTGGTTTTATGAGTCTATTGCATTACCATATGGTTGAAAACTCCCAAAACTTGATTTTGTATGATATCGGCCCTTTAACTGAAAATAGTAAAATGTGACCAGCTCAGATTTGGTCCCCACTAAACAAACATCTTTGCTTTTATTTTAGTGCTACAGTCCCAGACCCACACTGGGCCCCTTTTAGCCCCTCAAATTAACCTCCTAGATACTACCCTGCTCAGCAGCACTGATAAGAATAGCTGCTAATTAATCTAAAAACTCAAAGGAGTCTCTGCTCAGTCCTGTCATGTGTCAGGAGGGAGTGAACAAGGATTTTTCTTACTTTGGTCGCAGAGCATTATTAAGTCTGTTGATTTATGACTTTATGATCTATAACTTTGTCCAAAAGCGTGACCAGCTGCGCTCTCAGCTGAAGTTACCATCGCAAAGCCGAAATAAAAGGAAAGTAGACTTGAGGTCGGATGAAGCAGTTTTTAATCCCAAAACAACTCTGACGATTTAAAAAGTAATTGAAACTACAGCTTCCTTCAGTTAGACTGTTCTGAAAACGTGCGGCTAGCTGCTGCGGCGGCGGTACGCGTCACTAATTACAGCCGTTTTCCTCATCGGACACACGAATCACGTAGGTGACCCATTTTGGATTCACACACTGAATTTTGGCAACAGATGAAGTATTGAGCGACGCGGAGAGGTAGAGGGAACACATCCTGACGTAACGTTGGCGTTCAAGTTTCACGTACGTTTGTGTACATCACAAGTAGACCGCAGCGCAGTGTCACAGAAATCCTTAGAAGTGTGGATTAATATACATAATTTGGTTCAAACATTTACTCGCCATGTGGCAGATGGCGCTCCAAATTTTACTCGCCAAACTGAAAATTTGCTCACATTTGGCGAGTGTTAATTTCGGGCCCTGCTGCTGTCCGACTGGAGGATAATCCTGGGAGCAAAACACGGGAAGTAAAGGTGGGAGAAAGACAGAGAGACAGGGGAGTGGGTTACCCAGAAAGTTCTTCCATATGTTCGCTGATTAAACCATTCAGAACCAAAAGGAGAACATTTACTCCAAAATGAGCTTGTGAGGCTCCTGCAGCTTTTAATTGACCAACATGTTTAAACCTTCTTCCTTATCAGAGCTCGGTATTGATTTACCTCGTCTAGTATGCGCGCGCTGCTGTCCTTAGTGCCATAAACCGTATAAATCATCCATTATGTTTATGACTGCTGTAATGTTTTATGATTGCCCTCTCTGTGTGTGTTCCTCATCAGGAACAGTTTCCATCCATGTCATCGATTAAATTTCTGGTGCGAACGTACTTGAAGGCCATAAATTCCTCAGACGATGACTCTGCTGCTGTAAAGTGCTGCAGTGCACCATGGGAATGCGTCGGACGCTTCCCACTGCGGCTCCTCTGCAAATTTTTGTTGACACGTCCAGATCTGATATTGAATGATGGAAGTTATTGTAAGTAGACAGGCGGACGACTGAACTTTGACTAGACCATCGTGGTAACTTCATTCTTTCAGTCGTCAGCCACTCTGTTGTAGATTTAACTGCTGTGGATCCGTGGCGTTCAGCTTCAGCTGAGCTACTCGCTAGCTTTAAGGTTCCCACATCTACCCTCCTCCACCACCGTGCGCTACAGCGAGTAGGGCTGAGACAACTAATCGATTTAATCGATTTTTAAAATGGTCGACAACTAATTAAGTCATCGATTAGTTGCTTTATAATCACGTTTGGGCTTAAACCCTTAACGTTCCGACATCCCGAGGTTGGGACTGTCCGCCATTTTTACTTTTTAATCCATGATACTCTGATTTATAATTTCTATGAATTTATACATTTTATATCATTGGAAAGCTAATAGTATTCTTATTTTAACCATATTCGCCAATAAAGGACACAATCATAAGTGTGAACACAGCAGTTGTCTTTGTCAACCCCCTATTCCCTCCCACAAGAAGAATTATGCACAACCCACATTTTGCAGCCTGCTGTCTCTCACAAATCTGATCTTTGAAATGTTTGAGTTAATTTAATTGAAAGCAGAACAAATTTAAAAAGCCACATTTACTACAACACCCCACAGACCATGAAAATGTTGTGTTTAGTGAAGGTAGGTTAATTAATTCTGAGAGCCCCAATGTTGCTCCAAAATACGGCCCAACTAAGTCAGCCTCCTTCATTCCCGAAATGAAAATATTTTCATTTCATGGGCTGAGGTATTTGTGTTAATATGCTGTACATTAATTTGTATGGAATTCTACCTCATTTTGTATTTTTATGCCTAAAAATTATTCTGGACAAATATCTTTCACTGTTACGCTCATTTCACACTGTTAACTGTGTTCAGGTCCAATAAAATAGATGGCAGTAATCTGCACAATTCTCTTATCATTGAATAAACATTATGTGATATGTATCTATAATTATCGATATCGATCAGTATGACTATTTTTTATCGATATGCTTTTTTTTCTATAATATCCAGCCCTAGTATTAGCATCGGTACTCTGTATGGGTAAGTAATCTGATTCAGGTATCGGTTTGAAAAAAGTGTTATCGTTTCATCCCTAGTTTGAATTGCTTGCTTTATAAAAATCCTATAAATCTGTGTTTTCAATTTTTCTTTCTTTTCATATTTGCTTTGGGTCACGAGTGCTTTTGATTTATCAAAGCAGGCATAAACGTTTGCATGTAACTAACTGATTTAGGGCCTCCTTGTGGTCTGGATCCAGAGATTATGAAGCAGCCTAATGTCAATTTTGTCCCATCCAGAAGTTCTGTTTCCGTCACACAGCGGATCAAACCCAGACGTCGCTTCCTAATCAGAGACTTCCCCCACATGCTGATATTCTAGTTGGTTTCACATCCAAGGTGCTGAACAACGTGCCTGTCATCTCTTCTTCTTGTTTCTGCCTCTAAGCGGACACGTTTTAACACCACCCAGTGTTCCCCGGGTCAGACAGCTTCTTACAGGATCGTCACACACCTGATGTCCCAGGCAGGGATTTTACTGTAACCTTGCAGTGCATGTCTGTATTGATTATGCAGAACTGTGAGTAAGTGTGTGTTGCGGCCTTATTGGATTTTGCTGTGTATCCGTGTTGTGGTGATTCTCTGTTACAGATTTGTATGTTGTTCCTTACTGACCTTTCTTTCGCATTTTATCCTCCCCCCCCCCCCCCGGTTTTAAATCATCTCTTGCCCTTTAGATTTCTTCACAACATAATTTCTGTCTGAGCCGATCGTGGTGCGTTTGTGTTTTCTTTTCGCCTTCTTTAGAAAGTCTGATTTTCCTCAGCTGAACTGAATTATTGGGCGACAAAAAGGCTGTTTTTTCAGCATTCAGAAGAGAGAAAAAACAGGCTCCACCTTGAGAGGATTTTGGTTTTTGGTAAAAAGTTCGTCCTTTGTGGTGAGCTGAATAGCAGATCTACATGCAGCAGTGATGCAAGTCTGAAAGATGAGGCCAGGAGGATTCATGAACGACCTGCAGCCGCCCCTGAATCTTTTACCAAACTGATCAAAGAGAAACACTGAGCAAGAAGAGATTCTATGAATTACTTCAGCAGGAGGTGAAATGAGCAGGAATCTGCACGGATTCGTTGGAAGGAGCGCACTTTGCGGCTGCAGTTGTCCCCTGCAGGCGATGCAACGAGGCGGGGCTGTACAGATGGCTGGATGGAGCAGGGTGTGTGTGTGTGTGTGTGTATGTGTTTGGGGTGGGGTTTTGGGATTAGCTCCATCTCCTACAATAACCCGTATAATCAATGCGATACACACACAGACTGGCAGATGATCACCACGTTGTTCTTTACATAATCTCGTTAGTCTGCACAATGAAATCTGATCGTCGGGCCTCACAAAGCCTGCTAACTCAGGCAAAATATAGAATCTTTTTTTATTATTTGTAATGATAAAGTAACTAAATGTGTTTTTATCTTCAAATTTTCAGTCATAAAGACTTTTTTTTTTCTTCTTTAAACTTTACATTCAACAATGGTACTTTTATTGATTTCAAAGGAGTGCCACTCATTCTGGATTTTTCTGCCAGGTGTCGAACCGCAGCGTGTTTGAACAAAGCGGTGCACACAGAAACCGCATCGTGAATCATTAACGTCACGCTGCTTCACCGAGTCGTCAGTCACAGTCTAGGGTGAACACGGGACAAATTATGTCCTTAATCACTGCATGGCGCCAAACAATATCCAGACTACCTGGATTCCTCCCCGCCACCATCACATGTCTGACTTTACAGGTTTTAATAACCTTAATTGATTTAGATTAGATTAATCCAGGTGTTCCAGTCTGCTTTACTCAACATTTTTTGTTAGTTTAAAGACCCACTCTGATGAAAATCTAGTTTTTTGTGGTGTTATCCTGTTTATGTGGTATTTTTCTGATACAAAATGACATTTTAAGAAAATTAAGCCCAAAATAGAATTTCTCATCATTTCTTTATTCAAATCTCTGCGCATCTGTAGCAGAGACTAAAACGGCGTTTAAAACGAACTGGATTTGTGATGCTGCAACTCCACCAGGCGAGTCACATCCTAGAAGATGGCATGACTTTTGTGACTTTGGCTTAAAATGGTATAGTAATAATTTAAAGCCCACTGAGCACATTTTAAAATGGGTCAAAAGATGATCGAAGTGGGTCTTCAAAGATAATTTCCAGTAATTAAGAACATTATAATAAAATATTTATTTTTATCATGCCTATAGTATTTAAACGCATAGCTTTATTTATCCTTATTATTTTTATCTTATGGCTTCTGAGGAGCCAGATCTTCCCATAATCCTTTAAAATGATTTATCAATATTTTTGTCCCACATCAGGTCTTACCGTGGTATTTTTTTTTTCCCCTCTGTCTTTTTACTTATTCCCTCCATTTTTAAAATAAGTTTTTTTTTCCTCCAATGAAAATCCTGAAAATATGGGTCTTTTTTTATTACAGTCACAGAGTTGCATAAGGATGCTGCATGTGAATATTTTCTCCGACCCCCGTTCCCCGCATTAACCACTTAAAGAAAACAGAGAAGAAAATGAGTGAGTCAGAAAAAGCTGATCCCTTCTGCTTCAGTTATAATTTATTATTAATTGCCTACCCTGTCTAACGAAAGCCCACGTAAAGGTTTATTTTTGCATCTTGGAGAGAGCAGAGCACATCTCTGCTAGTTGAAGCTAGAAGCCGAAGCTAACTGTTAGCAATGAAGGTAACTGTTAGCAATGAAGCTAACTGTTAGCAACTCAAGAGCGTGGTAGAACAAGGTATTAAGGATTTTTAATGTGATTAAATGTTTTATGCTTGCTGAAAGTTGCTAAAGGCCTTGGAGGAAGTAGTATCTGATATGAGATGTGCTGTACTATAGAGGGAGTGTTTTAATTAGAGATGAAGCTGCAGGACCAGGTGCCCCGTATCTCGCAGGATGTACTGAAATGTGTGTGTGGGGAAATAAATCAGCAAATGTATTGGTGTGAATGTGCTGGGAACCAACATGTGGATTGAATAAAACAAGCCTGTTTGCGAAGAGGGCCAGAATGCTTTCGTACTCAGCTGATGAGGACAGGCATCCTCCACTTTCTGCAGAAGCCTGACATTTTTCTCCACTGAAGAGGTTACACTCTAAGTACTCCTGAACTGGGGGTGGTATTATTGACCACGACAAAGGTAAGACATCAGTGTTGCTTTAAACTCAAGAAAGATGAGCTGAAGAAGAAAATGTTTGGATCTGGCCCGGAACTTTGCCAGCAAATGAAGTTAATTTAATAACTGATCAAAGGGAAAAGCATCTGATTGCTGTTAGCCTATCAGAGACGAGACATGTGCATGTTGTGAATAATAGTTAGACTTGTGATACTGACATTTTACCCCACTCACTCCCCCGACAAACTGCAACCTCCTGAAAAAGGAGTGGGACAGCATTTTTTCCATGTAAAACTTCTCTCACGGCAGATAAGTGGGCAAGAGAACACAGGAAGTTCAATGAAACAACAGTCAAACAATAAAAACGCCATTACAGCTGTTGGGTTGCCTGTATTTACTCAAAAATAGAGATGATATGCCATCCCATGACAGTAGAGGGCAGCACTGCGCACGCCTGCATATATATATATATATATATATATATATATATATATATATATATATATATATATATATAATAGCCTCTACCAAGCATAAGTGTTTTGCTGTATACTTCTGTATGAAATATTAAACTCAAGATGACCTGTAATCCTCTGTAAGATTTTTATTTAATGTGAATTACAACTGTAATGGTAACACTTATTAATTAAATTAGATTTATTAATTTCAATACTACAGGCAAAATAACGGATTGACCAAAAAATCGGTTTAGATTTGAGCTTAAAAGATTGGCTCAGGATCAGAGGCCTAAAATGCTTATCAGGACATTCCTGTAAATTAATCATGATCCCGACTTTGGGTTTATAATTCTAACATTTTTATCAAGCCAAGTAAAATGGGTTGCTATGAGAACATAATCAGCATTAGGAGACAATATATTGGCCAATATTTAGCATTTGTTTATTTTTCTTCTTTTTTTATATATCTTTTACAACATTTCTATAATACAAATCCTTTCTCAGCAGTTTTTTTTTTTTTTGGTATTTAGTTTAATTTCTGAAAACAACCTCATTCTTCCAGAGTTAAAAATTCGTTACCCCTTGTTGGGTTCCGACCCCCAGCTACTGTCTTTAGATTATAACCTGGTTAGGGTCTCAAACCTTTTAAATGTGACCAAAACGAACCCCGAAGAAATCTGTGCGTCGCTGTCCTGTCATCTGAGTGGAACGGGAACACGACTGACTGCGGTTAAAGTCACTGCGATTTAGACTTCCCCTACCTTCTTTTCTGCATAAAAGAGTGTTTGACAGCGTTGGATTTTTTCTTTTAAAGCTCATCAAAAAAAAGCAAAACCTTGATCAGACCTGTCTTTCTAATTTTAGACCTATCTCTAAACCTAATTTTCTCTCCAAAGTCCTGGAAAAAGTAGCTTCAGGAGTACTTGTTGCTTTACAGAAAAAATCCAATCAGGTTTTAAACCCCGTCATAGCACTGAAAGTGCTCTCTTAAGAGTTTTTAACGATCTTCTTTTAATTGTAGATTCGGGCAGTTCGGCTGCTTTGATACGATTCTATCTACCAGCAGCCTTTGACACTGTTGACCGTGACATCTTGCTGTCACGTTTGGAGTTGTGTGTCGGCCTAAGTGGTACTGTTCTACAGTGGTTTAGATCATATTTACCGGGCAGGACTTTTTTCTGGTCCCTTTAAATTCACCATCACTGTGACATGCGGTGTACCTCAGGGCTCCGTTTTGGGTCCTGTATTATTTTTGTTTTATATGCTCCCATTAGGTTCTATTTTTAAGAAGCATAACGTTACCTATCACTGCTTTGGGAATGATCTTCAGGTTTACTTACCACTTTCATCTGGCTAAATAGGGCTGTACGATATAGAAAAAAAAATAGTCATATTGATCGATATGGATAATTATCGATTAAAAAAATCACATAATGTAAAAATATATTTTAAGTGCCTCCCCAGTCATTTTGTTATTCTTCAATGAATTAATTTTAACTAAGAATTCAATTAATTAAATTTTCAAACACTTTTTATAAGTTTGTAAGACACAGAAACAGAGACCTGAGTAACATCAGTAAATACAAAGAAAAGTAATGTTATTAACCACTATATTATATATATTTTGTCATTATGTTTGCAATTTAAATGAAAGGCTTATTTTTATACTTTTTAATCTTTTAAACATTTTATGACACTTTATAATATTAACGGCTGAAACCTTTGGTTTAGTTTGTCAACAAAGTTTATTCAAATTCCCTTCAGCTGTAGGCTAAAGCTAAAGCTAACTAGCTACTCACCTGTTGATGGACTCCATCACTGCAGCTCGGTCACTGAGAGCCGAAGCCAGCAGGTCTATCCAACCCCTGTTGGGTTTTTTAAAGCGTTTTTTTTTCCGCTTCTGAGGACCAGGAGCAGAACCGAGGGGAGATTTTAACCACCACAGATGTTAGCAACGCGACGCGACCTGGGTACGTTTCCTGTGTCTCTCTGTAAGAGATTCGTAGCGAGCTGGGAGAGGGGAGTCCTGCTTAAAACAGCTGATCGTAGATTTATATTTCGTTCATTATTGCTACGTTTAGTGTTTTAGTGCGTCGAGGATCGGTTCAAAACGGGACGTAACCTTTACCTGAGCCTCTGAAACATTTATCCGGGACAACTTCCTCCGCTGCTGCCTTACTGTGACGTCTGAGCGTCGTTTAGGGATTATTAAAAAATTCTGTTTCTGTTCAAAGTATTTAATCCTTTTTGTGTTTTGAAATGAGAGAGTGTGGCTGACAGAGCTGCGTGGGTCATTGTTAATGATTTGTTTGGAGTAAGTAATGATTGTTGTATTAAGCTAATGAAAAAATGAGGGGAACCTTTTTTGTCTATCGAACTTTTTTATCGACCCCTTTTTTTTGTTTCTATCGCACCACACGTCTATCGATCGATATATATATTGCGATTGAATTATCGTCCAGCCCTACTGCTAAATTCACTGAGGTATTATCTGCCTGTCTAAACGACATTGATCAATGGATGTCCAGCAACTTTTCGCAAATTAAATGACTTAAAAAGTGAGATCCTTGCTTTTGGTAATTTTGACCTAGTAAACCGTGTCATTTATCCTCTGGATTCCTGCTCCTTGTTTTTAAAAGCCTGTGAAAAAAATCTCTGGAGTCTTTTTAGACTGATCCTTTAAGTGAAATAAACAGGTTAGTGCAGTTGTTCAGTCCGGTTTTTATCACCTTAGGCAACTAGCTAAGGTCAAACCATATCTCCCTGCTAGACTCTTTGAACATATTATTCATTTGTTTGTTTTCCTGCCGGTTGGATTACTGCAACTCTCTTTATGTTGGTCTGGATCATTCTTCCCTGCATCGTCTGCAGTTGGTCCAGAATGCAGCGGCTCGCCTGCTGACTGGCACCGGCCAGATATAACAACTGTTATGGCATCCCTTCATTGGCTTCCACTTTCTTACAGGATCCGTTTTTAAAATATTACTTTTTGCTTTTAAATCTTTGTGTGGCTTCGCTCCATCTTATATTTCTGAACTGCTGACAATTTACTCTCCCGCCAGACGCTTAAGGTCTAGCTCCGAAGCGCTTCTCGTAGTCCCAAAAACCCGCTTAAAGATCCGTGACGACAGAGCGTTTTCGATAGCTGGCCTGAGGATGCAGAACAGTCCACCTCCTCATTTAAAAACTTCCCAGACTTTAGAGCACTTGTCCCAACTTAAAACATATCCATTTTATCTGACTGAGAACCCAATTGGTTGGCGCTTTGATTTTATCGACTAAATGTTTTTATTTGTGCTTTTTATTTTTGTGTGTCGTCTGTCTATTTAGATCTGCATTAAGCTGGTGTTGTATTGATCAGCACTTTGGGGCAGCTTTTACTGTAATAGATGTGCTATATAAACTAACTTGACCTTCGTCTCTACCTGAGCTGTAACGCAACACCTGAATTATTGAAGCGTGTGGGAACAAAGATCTGTGTGCGTTTTTGTGGATTTCTATTTAGCTCGCTCTTTTTTCCTTTAACCGTTTCTTTAATCGTGTTTTATTTCATTTCTCTCCCTCTGGCACCTTCATACGTTTACTCTCACGCAAAAGAACAACACCATCCCCCTCTCCGCAAGCTTGCGTCTCCTTTATCTGATGTCGGGCCACGTCCTCCTCTTCAAAATAACCATCTGCCCCCTCCCACGCAAACACTGACACACACTTTTGCCACATGACAAAAGACATTCTGTCCCTCCCCCCCCCCCCCCCCCCCCCCCCAAACAGTGCTTTCTGATGTGGTCGACAACTAATTGCAGTGCTGCGTGAGTTGGCTGGATGGACGCACGTGGGGACAGCTCACAAAGTTTCACCACTCCTGTTTTGTATGGGATCACGTTTAAATCGTGGAATGATTCATTTTATGCGCTGAAAATGAGTTTCTGTAGCATGAGAGGGCGATGGGACAACTAAAGAATATTTTCTAAATAGAGTATTTCCAGTAAAGGAGTTGGTTGTAAAAAATGTTTCAAAGTAGATTAACTGATGTCGGATTGTACGGAAATTGCCTCATTTCTCAGTGGATGTATGCGTATGCATTCGCTCAAACCTGAGATGTAAAATATACGTTTTGAAGTCTGCGCCCTCGGGTTGGAGTCTTCACCTCACTGACATGTTGGAGACGAACGAGACAGTCTGATCTCCCATCACTCTCTCCTAAATCCGGTGCTGTCTGCGCTTCAGTCATCGGATAAAATGAGATGCAGTAAAGTGGTTCAGTCGGCTGCTTTCTTAGATTGTATTTTTTTTGTTGCTTTATTTGTTCAGAAACCTCCATTTGTCCTCGTTTATGTCTGTTATTTATGTACCTGATTAGCTGAATCTGTCAGCACCAGCTAGAGGCTTTGTTGGATCCTCTTGCCTGGAGATGCAGTGCTCCCCTGGGCTATGAGGGGACCAGACTTCCTGCTGGGTCTGCAAGTCTTTTATTAACTTGTGTTTAGAAAGGTTTTTATTGTTTAGACGCAAATGTGTCAGCTTATGGTGAAAAATAAATACGTGAAACTAGTGTTTTCTTGTTTACACATCTGAATCAAACTTAAACCGTACAGATGGGTAAAAATAAGAGGTAGGGGGCTCTCTAACTATAGGTAAAGTGATCCTCGGTTTTTCGTGGGAGACATGAATATTAAATGAGCTGTGTGCTCATTGGCTGATTCAAACTGCATGGAGTGAGCAGGTTTTGCAGCTAGAAGTTCCTCAAACTACAAGGTTCTGAAGCTTAAAGGCTCTAAAGTTAAAACCTCAGGAAGCTAAAAGCCCACGGAGCGAAAAGGTGCTGAAACTTAAATTCTCTTGAAGCTACAAGCTTCTGAAGCTAAAAGCACTTAAAGCTAGAGGGTTCTGAGGTGACAAGGTTCCGAAGCTAAAGGTTCTGAAGCTAAAGGCTCCTGAAGCTAGAGGCCCATGAGCTTGATGCTTTCTTAGGCTAAAAGCTTTTGAAGCTAGAAGGTTCTTAAGCTAGTAGCTCTTGAAGCTCGTAGCTCTTGAAGCTCATAGCTCTTGAAGCTAGAAGGTTCTGAAGCTAGAAGCTAATGAAGCTAGAACCTTCTAAAGCTAGAAGCTAATGAAGCTAGATGCTTCTTAAACTAGTAGCTCTTGAAACTAGACCCTTCTAAAGCTAGATGCTTTTGAAGCTAGATGCTTTTGAAGCTAGTAGCTCTTGAAGCTACTAGCTCTTGAAGCTAGACGCTTCAAAAGCTAGTAGCTCTTGAAGCTAGTAGCTCTTGAAGCTACTAGCTCTTGAAGCTAGACGCTTCAAAAGCTAGTAGCTCTTGAAGCTAGTAGCTCTTAAAGCTAGTAGCTCTTGAAGCTAGACGCTTTTTGAAGCTAGTAGCTCTTGAAGCTAGACGCTTTTGAAGCTAGTAGCTCTTGAAGCTAGATGCTTTTGTAGCTAGTAGCTCTTGAAGCTAGACGCTTTTGAAGCTAGTAGCTCTTGACGCTAGACGCTTTTGAAGCTAGTAGCTCTTGAAACTAGACGCTTTTGAAGCTAGTAGCTCTTGAAGCTAGACGCTTTTGAAGCTAGTAGCTCTTGAAGCTAGACGCTTTTGAAGCTAGTAGCTCTTGAAGCTAGATGCTTTTGAAGCTAGAAGGTTCTGAAGCTGGTAGCTCCTGAAGCTAGAGGGCTCTGAAGCTAGAACCTTTTGAAGCTCTTAGCTCTTGAGGCTAACGGCTTTTTTGAACCTAGTAACCCTTGAAGCTAGAGGCTTTTGAAGCTAAAAGGTTGTGAGCTAGTAGCTCTTGAAGCTAAAAGGTTGTGAACCTAGTAGCTCTTGACACTAGAAGCTAATGAAGCTAGACACTTCTAAAGCTAGTAGCTCTTGAAGCTAGAGGCGTTTGAAGCTAAAAGCTTTTGAAGCCAGAAGCTAAAGAAGCTAGAGGCTTTTGAAGCTAGAAGCCCAATAAGCTAGAAGCTAATGAAGCTACCACAGTATGAAGCTGCTGAAACTTTGTGAATGTTACATCTCTGCTCCGATGTTCTTCCTTAATGTTTTGTTCTCGTCCAACAAGAACATTAGCATTAGCTCGGTCTAGTGTTGCTCTGCAGTTGACAAACACCCACCATAATTTTTATATTTTAGGTGTTTGAGTGGGTATGGACACAGAAATTTAAGCCCTATAGCCCCCATTTTTGGGGAGTAACATTTAACTTTCAGTTATTTATTACAGACACCAACAGTTGGTCTAAAGTCAAAAAGAGTGAGTAGTTACTATTTATGATGTTTATTTGCTTCTTTACAATAAAAACAAGTTGCTAATATGTATTTTTGTCAGGCGGAATTCATATTCATATTTTCTGTATTTCAACCACAATTTCTCAATTACCACAATCAGTATGATTTTTCTTGAGAATTTTTAAATTCACAGCATCCCCATAGACCTTTCTATTATATGAGAGCATTTTGAACATTTTAGACTTTTTCACAAGCTGTAAAAAGCACTCCAGAGTGAAAGTATGCCAAATTTGGGGTAAAAAAACAGCCTGAGGCTTAAGAGGTTAATAGTGTGTCTTCTGCTACTTTGATGTTATCACATCTTTTTTCAGACTGAACCATTTCTCCACCGAAATGACTAAATCACAAGTTTGCATTGGAAAGCAGGCCGGAGACGGCACAGACCTTCGGGTCCAAGCAAAATAAATGGCACCAATACGAGTACATAAGCTACCATGGCTACTGAGGAGCTTTTTATCTTTTATCTCAAAGCTGTTTCGAGTGTTTTAGTTTAAAAAAAACAAAGTTAATCCACTGTTGTAAATAAACATGCTACGCCCCCTGTTGTCCCGCCGGGGAATTGGTTTGCAAGACTCCCCAGGCAATGGAGAAGTCTAAAAGGAAAACGTCTCAGTTGATACGTGAGCGCGTCGGTACAAACTTGTAGATTTAATGCAGACAGAGGCGACAGCAGTGACTGTCTGCAGTGAAACGCGTGATAGCTGAACTGTTGTCAGCTGCATGAAATAATGTCTCAGATTTTGCCTGGAGGAACAACGTTTTAGTGACTGGTTTTTCTTCCATAAATCCTCCCAAAAACAAGTCAGCCTTGTTGAGTCTCTTCCTAATCATCCTGCTTTAACATTGGGTCAGTAGGATTGGCAATTAGAGCTTTTGGGATTTTTAAAAACAGTCCAGTGTTGATCCCCTTCCTCATTGTAGGACAAATAACTTCAGATAGTTGGAAAATGCTTGATTATCCTTTTCAGAGTTCATTGCTGATATTTTTCCACCTCTGTATTGTGTTAAAACCTGCCTGCTTGCTCCAGAACCAGCAAACAAACACAGATATTCATTTAAGTTCTTTGATTTGCAGCACCTGGTTGCTTCTGACCCACTTAAATCCCATGAAAGCAGCGATTGTGTTCCTCTCTATTTTGGGTTTCTAAATAAAACCATGTAGACACTTTGTCCTTGTACTCTAGATGTTAGATTTAAATTGTTTTAGAACCAGTATGGTTGGAAGGGCTGGGCGATAAATCAACATTTTTTGTGAAGATTTAAAGGTTTAATATGAAACATTTTCATAAGGAGCTATATATATGTAAAAACAACCTCCACTTGGCGTTTAGAGGGGTGCAGAATTAAAAACATGTCCTTAAAATAATTATATTTCAATCATATTTAAATATAATGAAATGTAAATTTTGACAGGCACTACATTGCTGTTATGTTTCCATCTACCAGCCAGTAGCTGGGCGCCATTGCGGATTGACAGATACGGTTTCCATGATCCAACTATATGTTCAACGCAGCTGTTTCAGAGCCACAGAGATATTTTTATCCGTCTCAGGAGAGGAGTGACCCGCAGAAGAACAGAAACTAGAGTAGTTTTAGGTGAAGCCTACACTAGATGGACCCACATAAAACATTTCTACACCATGAAACACACGAGGAAACTGAGACTTTCCTCCTGGATCGGTAAGCTAACTCACTAGCTAACTTTACTAATGTTAGCTGTAAGTTAAACTCCTCTAGGATACATTCCTCACTGGACAGAGTTCAGGTTTCTCACTGGGCGTATCGGCAGAAAACCTGGCAACCCTAACAGCTGGAATGACGTTTTTATTGTTGCAACTACAACTTCGATAGACTATATTTTGCTATTTTGTTCATGTTATATATGCAAAAAAAAAAAATACATTTTACCAAAACTTAAAGGTTAAGTTTTGGTAAAATGTAGTTTTTTTTTTGCTAGTGCACTACTTGGAGTAATGTCAACACACCCAGGTTCTATCATCTTGTTTTACAAAAGCTTGTTATAAAGCTTAGTTTTTATTACGGGATGATTGAAGTAAAAGCAAGTTTTGGAAAATATATATTTTTGTCAATTTTTATTTGAAAAAAGTACTTAAAAAGTTGATTAAAATTGGATTTGGTATGAAAAAAAAAGAAAGACAAACTGATTATTTTTTGACTAAATTATACGGTAATCGTATGCATTCATACACCAAAATGCAACTGTACCATTCCCATTTGTTTACCCTGGTTCTGGTTCTACTGGAGGTTTCATCATGTTAAAGGGGAGTATTTTCTCTCCACTGTCACTGCATACTTGCTCAGTAAGAGGGATTACTGTGAAGTTGATGATATTACTGTCTACCATCACTAAATGTTCATCCAGGAGGTCAAAGCAGGACAATGACTCAATAAAATGTTCTCGGTTTCTTTAGATAGAAAACGTTAACAAATGTGGATAATATAAACTGAACTTTTTTTATCGTTTGATAGTGGGTTAAAATGGGATGGATGTACGTTTCTTGTAAGGCTCTTTGAGATGAAGCTATATAAATAAACAGAATTGTATAGATTTATGACCAACATCTGAAGCTTTTTATTATTTCATTACCATTTGTTCAAGTTCCAGTTTGTGGTTTTTAATCTTGATGATTTAAGGAACAACCGAAGCTGATCAGACGACATTTTTCTCTCGTAGTTTAGTTTTTGGAGTCTCAGGTTTCTTCTCAGAGTAAAGATTTTTGAGTCTGACTGCTCAGAGTCCAGGTAAAGTCATTTGAAGCGGGTATAGACTGGGAGTACTGGTTTTATAGCACAGAACACCGCTGCAGCAGATGAAATACGTCTGCTCGAGGAATGAATGGGCGCAGGTTTGACAGCTTAGACGATTTGTGACTCACTGAGAGGAACTGTAATCATCACTGCGAGGGCTTCGGTTCCAGCTTATGATATCGTCTAAGGTCTCTGACAGCCTGGTATCTTCTCATCACCTGTTAAACAAACATCGCTGGTGTTGTGCAGCGTGTATGAGACCACTGCTGTGTGAGGATTCTCTCATTTTCTAAAGGAAATCAAGATTTTTAGTCTTTATTCAGCCGACTGTGTTGGTTCTACCTTTACATCGCTGTCAGAAACCGAATTTAGTTTTGCTTTAGATTTGTTCTTTCAAATCTTAAACGTTAAACCATTTTGTCACCTGAACAAGTAGAAAGATGCAGAAATCTAAGATGTTCTGCTCTTGTTAATTCATTTTCTCTCACCTAAATTAGAAAAAGAACACGAATTTTGCCTGCCTTGGAGGCCTCAAACATTTTTGTCATGTTTTTTTGCAAAATTTGAGTGACTTGTATACAGCTATGTTCAGTCAATGTGAATATGTACCTCACTGAAAATGACTTACAGCTGTTCGTACTATCAGCTCTGGTATGTGCAGGAAAATACAAATTAAATGCTCTCCAGTTGATACTCTTAGGCTTTGAAACTTAACTGGGCCAGAGCACCTGTGTAGACAATAATAGCAGCCCTTTTAACCGTATCTTTAATCATTTTAGGGGTTCCGCAAGGCAGCGTTGTCGGCCCACAAATTTTTTTTTTAATTTTTTTTTTTAACTGCTGCAAATTTTCAGAAGTCCTTTTATTTTTACAAAACTGCAGGGTTAAATATCCCTTAATATTTTTGCTAACCGCTTGCAGCCTCTCCCCGACTGTCTGGTTTACATTAATATTCAATAAGTTAATGTATGAGAGTCTCGCTTCTCCAGACGATACCTTATAAGCAGGTGTTAAACATACTTTTAATTAAACTCGCATTTCTATATTGATAATATTCTAATCTTGTTTCATTTTCATCAACTGGGAAAAGTCATAATAAGCAACAGAAACAAAGGGTTAAAAACATCAGTATGTGTGTAATTCATCTATATAATGCATCACCTTTTATAACTTTTCAGTAATTGTCAAATTTAAGGACAGATTGTAACTTAAATCCTTTTACCACCAAGTACTGATGCTAATCATTTAATGTATCAGGAGATGACAAACGCATCATTCATCCAGAATAGTTATTTATAATAGTATTATTCAAGAATAGCAACAAATGGACTCTGCAAAAGCTTGTTATAGTGTTTAAAATAAGCTTATTTGGTGCATAAAACAGATTAATACATCTATGAGCATTCAGTGATACAGAAGGTGCGTCAAACATTTACAATTACTATAGATATATATTTTTTTTATGTACAACAAATTGATAAAACACCAATCTCTAATTTATTTAAAAGTATTCCTTCCCAGTTTAGGATTCATCCTTTTAAACCGAACCTAAATTAGCATAAACCTGGAAAAAAAATTGAAGAGTTAAATATTTTCCTGCACCAATCACACTTAACCCAGAAAAGCCCTCTTTCAGCCAACATGATGGAAAAAACCTCTGCGCACGTCTTATAGGCGCCTGGCAAACCGGCAGAAGACGATTTCCCCGTTATGCATCAACGCACGTGTCCGATACGTTAGATTTTTATTAAAGTGGAAAGAAATGCACAACAGCAGCCAGTTGAACTGGTTCCAGTCTTTGGTGGTGAATTGTTAATTATCACCAGTGGTGTTTTTGATTTCGCTGCAAACGCATAGAAAGCTATCTGTTAGGAGTATAATGGAAATCAGTTTACAGGGGGACCCCTGGTGTTTGATGGGGAACACAGCTGCCAACAAATGGTTAAAAATCTGCATTCCGGCTTAAAACGCCTGTTTTATTTGTTTGAACATCAAATATATGTTAATATTCACTAATGCACACACAGTGGAAACTGTCCTAGCACGAATGAATGGTGCTCCTGGATCGAATAAATCGAGAGTTTTTCTCCCATAGATATACAATTTGCAGTTTTCTTATGCGTACCTTTTTTAGCTGGAATGCAGGGGTCACGTTAACCAAATATTTTACGTATTTGACCTTTTTATTTTATTTATTTATTTTTATGATGACTGAAAAATCTAATTGCTGTCCGGCATTTTTACAGATTAGTACTCGCATCTCTGACCACTTGATGCAAAAATGCCTGCATGGTGGAAAGTTACTGAGTCTCCGGGGCGCTTCTGTGTGCCAAACACACTCGCCTGCAGCTGCTTTCCTCCTGTGGGCTTTTCTGGTGCCAAATCGTAGCTTACGGATTAGTTAACAATTCAAACATGGAGGCTTTTAGACTTCTGGTCGGTTTAATTGGATAGATTTTCCCTCGTTTCTAAGCTTTGGCTAAAGGCGCTTAGTTCCAGTGCGGCAGCGGAGTGCAGATTCAGCCTCTAGAACATCTAAACCCCCACGAGAAGTCATCTGTCCGAAGCAAAATCCAGAAGCCTCATGCAGCGATCCCTTATTTGATTACGCACAAATAGGCGTGCATTTTGGCGCTATGTAGAGCAGGAACTGCTGCAGGTATTCGTAATTAAGTGCAATCGTTTAATTTCCTTTTTAAAAGCAGTTCTCTTTTCAACCCATTTGGATTGAACATTATTTAAAATGTAAAAAATAAAGAGCAGTATTGAGCATGAAATAAAATAAAAAATCGATGGAAAAAAAATAAAATTATGACCCAGCTCTGCTGGGATAAGTAGATATCAGTCGTTTTAACAGAATTATGTTGTTAAACATGGCATCATTTCTCAGGAACCTGAGTTAAACTGCAACATGGGACGGTCAGGGCTACAAGGTCTTTCTTGGTCACAGTTCTAGACTAAATAATTGGGATGGTTTATAAGACGGGCAGGTCGGCAGATGAAAGCTTGTGTGCGTATGTGTGCCGCGTAGCAGACAGAATGTGGGTCTGTTTGGAAACAGGCTTCTGCTGAAACTGACAGCAGCGTTTGAAATGTGAGACGTCTGCCGTCTGTGTGTAAAAGCAGACAATAAAGATGCCGTTACTTCCTTCTAAACAATGACCGTCTGTTTACTGCGTCGTATAAAGAGACCCGAACAGGGCTGGGACGGTGTCTTCCACTTCCTCGTTTGACTCACCTTCTGACATCAAGCTGTTAAAAGTCAACATGCCTCCACGGTCTGAGTCTCTATGCTGGATTTAAACTCTTTGGAGATTTAACTTTCCCTTTTTCGTGCAGTGGAGACTTCTTTAGTTTGTTTTTTAACATTTAGGTCAAAGTTGAGCTCTGGACTAAAGTAAGGTAAGATCTGGAAACGAAGCCCTGAGTATAAAGGACTGGTGGTTACAGAAGCTGTTCATTTAAAATAAAATTTTGTTGCTGCTAAATCTCCTCACCACATCCAGTCTTGCCTTAGCGTCCAGGTCGGTGTTCCAGCTGTGTGTCAAATCTGTTTCAGAGTTCATTTACTCTTTTAACGGGACATTGTGTAGTTTCCTGGCGATAGGTGACAGTATATACCTAAATCATTGCAAGAAAGCGGTATTTTTGTGTCTGAGTGTCGACCTTACCAACAGATGGCCGTAAAGGCCAAAAATCACAACTACCTCACCAGATTGTTTAACCTCCAGCGAAATCATTTACGCAGCAAAATTACAAACATTTCAGACTCTGTTTCATAACAGGCAGCGAGCGAAGAGGTAAATGTGTAAAACAACATTTATGAATGGCGAAAGTTTTCAGCATTCTCTAGGTTAGTGATGTTATTCAGATGTTTTTTTAAGACGAATAAACTGTAATGTTAGACGGAATGACGTCAAATGATAAAAAAGACTCATTTCAGGGTAGTTTTACATGTGATGGATGATGAAGAAAAAGAGCATATCGATAAAGGGAATAGCCATAATGATCGATATTGATCATTATTGATAACTATCACAAAATGTAGAATTTTTTTTTTTTTTTTAAGCGCCCCCCTGGTTATTTTGTTATTTTTCAATGAACACATTTTTTACTAATAACTAAATTAAGTCCTTTTCCAAACACTTTTTTTAATCATAACTAACTAAGAAAAGTAATACTGTCAACATATATATATATATATAATTATACTTTTGCTGCGGAGAACCGGGGGGCCATTTTAAAAGCTGCAGGCGTTGTTAGCAGCGCGACCTGGGTGAGTTTCCTGTGTCTCTCTGTAACAGTGATTCGCAGCGAGTCGAGGGAGGGGAGTCCTACTTACTGACTGTAGTATTTTATTTGGTTTATCATTGCTACGTTTAGTGATTTACTGCGACGATGATCTGTTAAAAACGGGACGCAACATTTACCTGAGCTACTGAAAATTTTTTCCGGGACAACTTCCTCCTCCCTGTGACATCTGACCGAGGTGAAGTTAGTTTTACGGCGATGTTTCGCTCCGGGACCATCAACAGATTCTGTTGGGGCTCAATTAATTTGTTCCTTTTTGTGGTTTTAAAGGAAAGAGAGAGAATGGTGATGGAAATAGCTGGGTCTGTGATTGATTGGTGCAAGAGTAGGTAGGTGAAGGAGCGCCTCTCCGCTCGCTGGGAGCGAATATCGGATTTATACCCATTAAAAGGCAAGTTATGGTTTGGGTTCTGGTCCTAAATCTTAAAAAAAACCAGATGGACTACGTTAGGTTGAGGCAGTGGTCCTCGGAAATTAGGATTAGGAAAATAGTGTTAGGAAAAAGATTCTTGAATATTAGGAATAATAAAAAATCAACAGGCTAGCCAATCAGAGACGAGGACTTTAACGGGTTGGGAGGGTCTCTGATTGGATTGGTTGGAAATGTTTTTTTTTTTTTTTCTCCGATCAGTTCAAATAGCTCTTCATTTAAACTTTTTATAGAGGACCAGAACTGGGTATCGATTCAAATTTCAGGAATCAATTCAGAAGAGATAAAATTATCACAAAAGGATCTGATTTTGATCCGATCTGTACCAACTGGATATAGCTACGGGTCAATGCTGTTAAGTTTTTCTGAGCCGTTATCTTAATTTGAATGCCTGTAATTCAATGATGCAACACTGGGTTTGTTAGTTTACCAGGGGAAACAGTATCAACCCCTTCATTTTATTCTATTCTCTCTTTTTTCCAAATGAAATTGTACAAGCGAACATATCTAGAGTACAAAACAATATAACTACTTGAAAACGGTCCGTATTAATAGAAATAGAATAGTGGCCGTCTGGACATTTCCTTTCTGTTTTAGCTGTAAAAAGGGGAAAAATATGTAAAATAATTAAATCAATTTTTGGGATTGCGATTCGATCTCAGTTCAGTTCTATAGAGGACGAGGGTGTAGTGACATACCCGCGTGTTTTAAAAAAATCAGTAAAGCTGTTTTGTCCACATAGGTTCATGTAGAAGGAAACACGGCGTCCGATATTTCCGCCTCCACACACTGGGACCCGCGCCCATGTATATTAGAACTGCATTTTACCTTTTATATGTTGTGAAGCAGGCAATACTTTTCAATGATTGGGCGTTTTAGTAGAGTTTTCTACTTTTGATTAATTTGGTACGTTAGCAGTGTGTCTTCAGGTAGAAGGGACCGAATGAGAAGTTTCTCTCCTTTCTTTCTCTATGGCTTTACTGTCTATTCCTATGAATCTCTGGATCTTTTCCTCTGTGTGCGTTGATTTGCCCTCGTAGCTCTGACCTACATAGCTCGTCCTCGTGGTTTTCTCTGTGTTCACTGGAGCTTTTAGCAGATCAGGTTAGCCCCTGCCTGGTTTCCATGTTTGATTGTGTATTTTTGTGTGTGGCAGAACCAGTCATTAAACGGGCTTTTCTCTGGGCTGCCAGTGTGCAAACTGCAGGTTACACTTAAACATCAAGGTGCAAAGATGTGGCGTTCTCTTTGGACCAACACTCGTTGAGCTCTTGGCCTGTACAAGTTAACGCAACAAACACACACACTGGGATTTAGTCTTTGTAGATCAAACCTACCACTCATTTCTTTGACTTCAGAAGCTTTTGCTCCTACTGTAGCCCAGTCACTTTATGGTCCACTAACATGTCTGAACGCGTTTCCTGCTTCATTATGATGACAAAGTAAAGTCATCTGTGTTCATTTACAACCAGAAGGACTGCGGGCAAAACAAGGAAAAATCCGGCCTCATATTACTAATATTTCACCAGAAAAGCACCCTACAAAACAACCTGTTGCTAATTGTCTAGCAACATTTTATCATATTGAACAAATTCATAATCATAATTGCACTACATTGGGGTTGGAAATCCCATCCACGACTGACGCTGTTAGGGGACGTTTTAATTTTACCAGCTAGTGTGAGACTTGGTACTTGCTTCAACAGCCCCAATTGGTGAAATGAACAGCTTTCCACTGGAAAAGCGAAGCTGGCATTATTTTATGACTTAGAGCTCTCATCCTGTTTGCCATCAAAAAAATGTGTGTTTAATCTTACGTAAAAGCCATTGGTCTAGGGGTGGGGGACAAAATCGACGCACATAAGATTATCAATCTTTTTTTCTTCTTTTTTATAAAAAAAATCGTTCTTTCAACAACATTTTTTTTTTTTTTTTTACATGTAGCCCAGGCTTGCAAAAAAAGTTTAGATTCAATTTATTCTGAAGTATATTAAAGTATGTAGCAGTTTACTTCAGACAGTCTTTACTTTTCATTCATTCTGTTGTAAATGTTTAAGATGTGGGAAGTAGAATATTCAGACAATTATCTTTTCAACATTACAGTGAATTAAATCTGCAATATTGAAGAGTCTCAATTGAAATTTAATCGGCACTTAGAAAAAAAATCATAAAAGAATTGAATCGGGAGAAAAGCATATTCTCAGCCCAACAAATTGGCAACTTTTTTTTACTAATAGTATTGATTATTAATCAATTTTGAATCAAGAATCAATTCCGAATCGAATTGCCAGAGTTGTTGTAAGATTCATATCCCTACTTTTTACATTAATAGTCAGTCCTATGGATGTTGTCCATTCTCACAATCAAACAGGGCTTGACTCTGGAGCTCTTTAAATGTGGCTGACCTAAAAGTAGGGATTGCAATGATGCCACCTTTTTCAAACCGATACGAAATAAATGCCATGAATTAAAAGACAGTTTTTATTTTCTTCCAACGACTTTCAAAGGACCACGGAAGTGAAAAATGATTGCAGATTTTCCACATTTTAAGCATCTTTTCATGGAATGGGTTAACTACATTAGAGTGGTATCGGCCACGGTGCCAGTATTGGTGCATCCCAAGAAGGGTTTGGAGACATGACCTAAAATGTATATCGCAGTATATTAAGTAGTTCCCCTCGATAACGATAAGCAAACTTAATTTGTGCCATTTTACAAAAAAATTTTTTAGAATATTTTTTCAGATTCATCCTTTTTTGTTGTTGTTGCTATTCCTAACAACTTAATATTATAATTATTTCTACTATTCTCCTTCTGCTCACACTTGTCAATTGGGTTGGGGGGTTAATACCTAATATTACTTGTATTCACGTTTAAACACACAGAACCGCAAATTTTAAGCTATGCATTTCTCTTTTAGCTGTTTAAATTGTTATAGATAAATTTACTATATTTAATAAATCTAATCAGAATTAATGTTAATTGGGGCTTGGCGGTATACCGACATTTATGACTTTATGTTACTTACGTCATTTTGCCCGTGTCTGTAAATTGGGTATTGAAAAGAAAAAAGAAAAGACGTGTTGTAGTTTAGCGGTGCTCCTGCCCCTTTAAGAAATTAGCGCTGTTTTGAGTCACGTGGCTGCATACAGTCCCGTGGCTGTATGTGCCCACGTGACCACGTACAGCCACTGGACATCCAAAAGGAAACGCAGAAACTATGCCACTATATTTAGCGAGTTTTAAGTCTGTTCCAGCGACGGTTTTTCAAAAAAGCGACTAGTGACGAATATTGTGATATTTTATGCTGTTAGCGGATACTTTGAGACGTGGAGCACGTATCATCTGCTGCCCACTTACCGTTATCGAGGTAAACTGCGCAGTATACCATGATATTGATTCATATCGCCAAGCTCTAATGTTAACTATAAAATACAGACATAGTTATTGATATTTTTTTTTTTTCATTTGACAAATGTTTTTATCTGAAGTGATGATAAATGAGGATATGATGCATTTAATATCAGAGCTAACTGTAAGATACGCTGTCACACTTTAGCTCTCGCTCTTTAATCTTAATAAATCTCCAAGTATTTAGTATCCCTAGCTAGAACGGCAAATGCCAATATCCTTTCTCTGACGCTAAGAATTACGAGTTAACTTGAACGCACCATCAGAGGAGCTGGGAGGAAAAGTCACTAAATAGTAGAGATGCGTGCTGCTACTTTCAATAGAGAAAAGCTGGCTTTGGCTTCGAGTTGGTATCCTCTGAAATTTAAAGTTCCACACAAATTCAGCATTTCAAATCGTGCACATAAAAGTTTAAAATATGTTGCTATCAATAGCAATTTCCACTGTGAGGGCTTTTTCCTGATGCTGCTGGGTGTGATGCCGTTTGGTCTGAAGGTTGACAAACGTTTTTGATCCTGAGGTCTGACGGAGGTAATTCTGATACCCGAGGATGTCCAAAAATGTGAACTGTAGACAGCACTATTAGAAACTCTTTTATACAGTTTATCAGCAAAAAAGAAATACAGAAAAGTTGATTTTTGGGGGTGAATTGCACTGTAAATGCTTTTGTTTGATTGGCCGATCCTTTAACAGTTCGTTTTCTGCGAATCGCTGTGTGTTTGTTTGCAGGAGCGGCCAGCTGCAGCCTATCTGAAGATGTCTGATAATGGGGAGGTCGAGGACAAGCCTCCAGCTCCTCCCATGAGGAACACCAGCACCATGATCGGCTCCTGCAACAAGGACCCCGTCCCCCTCAACCACGGCTCCAAGCCACTTCCCCCTAACCCGGAGGACAAGAAGAAGAAGGACCGCTCCATTCGCTTCATCCTGACCGGAGGAAGCGATAAGAGTGAGTATGCAAACGCAACGTCAGGTTAAAAAGTGATTTAAAGCCGGATGTAACAGAGAATCGAGACATTTTTCAAAATAAAACATTATTCATTCTTGGATAATGAATTAAGCGGAAAGTATAAGTTATAGATTTTTTTTCTGTGTGTTCCCTTTCTCTCACCCAGTGATTAGTTTCTGATGGCATTTAATGCACTGTATTCCTGAAAGCATTGGTCAGACTCAGAGCATGAACTTCAGTTGGTGTTAGTTCGGTTAATTCCCACACTTCCTGTTAAAGGAGGAACATGGCTGGTCTACCAGGATCATTTGCTGATGCTGATCTTCAACACTTTATTTTGTCCAGACCAGATGAAGATTATCGAGGCACTAACCGTTTGTTAATCCTTCTTAAAGCTGGCATGAAGGCTTAACCTTGATGTCAGCAGGTGCTGCTCCTGCTGACACACAACCCACTCTGAGCGCCATTCATTAACAACTAAATATATTTAAGCTTCATGCAGTTATCACTTTTTAAACGAAACTTTTTAAAAACAGGTAGAATCAAAACCTTTGCTTTTTAAAAGGTGTGTGGGTTAGTGGATAAAATTGGAGATTTTGGTTTAAATATTCTAAAATAAGCTTTTATTTATCTTCTGTGTAGACTAGGGATGCACCAATCAACTTTTCTTCATTTCCGATACCAATACAGATATCTGAGGTCTATTATCTGCCGGTACCGATCCGAACTGTACTGAATTACATAAATCGTCTTCATTTTTGTGCAAGGCAACTTTACACTTTAATTTCGCCTCAATGTAAACAGTTAGACAGGCTAATGTACTGAATTACACATTTGACAACCGTGCAGCAGTAGCCTACAACAAAAATGGTAATAATTAACCCACAGCCTCACAAACTTAGCCAAACATGAAATAAAATGGTAACAAATCTTCAACTTTTTCAAGCAGTCCAATTAGAAACACAAAAATGGTAACATGAATCTTAAAAGCAGAATCAACCAGCAGCTCGACCACCGTAGTCAAACGTATAAAAAACAAGAACCTCTTTGTAATGGATCACTTAGTTTAGCTCGGAATTAAAAATGTAAACGGAGATTGAAAAGAAAAAGAACAACCTGAGTCTTTGGGACGTTTTCCCCCATGCAGGCGTAGATATAAGATGAATAGATTGGGCCTATGGATCGGGCCAATTCTCATCGATACCCGACCTAGAATTTTCCTCTATATCTGTACCGATACAGATATGTGGCTAGGCGAATTATTACCAGGAGAAAATTGAATGTTAAAAAGCAAGAATTAAGTTAATAGTACAAACTTATTTTGGATAAGAAAGATTACTTTATCAGCTATCTGTAATTTAATTTTGGATTTCCAAAAATACATTTCAGTTAATAAGAATGTTTATTTTAAGTATCGTAATTCATATTTTAACTTCTTAAAATACAGTTTAGATATTAGTAATTATATTTATTACCAGCAGTAATGTCGTTAAAGAGTCTTAAGTATTAAAAAAGTTCCTATCTAAAATAAGTTTGTACAAGTAACAATTGTTTGTTCTTGCCTTCTAAAATTTGAATTTCTCCTCTCCTCCTTTGAATTACATTTTAGTCAAAATGTTCATTTGTACTGAGACTAGGAAGAACTGATTTAAAAATATTTGGAATACATATCCAGTATCCTTATTAAATATCAAAAGGTCTTGCCATACTTTCTATCAGAAATCCAAGCTGAGCCGATAGAAATGGTTTTTGGTACAAAATACCTTTTACCAAAATGTATTAAAATCACAAAAATAATGTCCAGGCATGTAGATAACACCATTAGAAACTGATTTACACCCCTTTAAATGTAGTTTATTTCATCTGATTAGTGCTAATCATTGTTTAAAATAACCCCTCGTTGCCTTATAGGTTTAATATAATAAAACTTAAATATAACCTGAGTAATTACAAGTGGTGTTAGATGGCTTCCTGTCTTTGTTTCTCATCTGTTCTGCTGGGATCTTCTTCGTGTTGTCAGATTTGTTCTGTTTTTAGTGTTTTCTGGGTTCATTACCATAAAACTGAACTCAGCTTTCAGACTGTATAGTTAGTTAATTCTTTATTTAACTATAGGCAGGGTGATTACTTTTTCACATCGGCCCAGGTTGGTTTGGATAGTCTTTAATTAAGCTAAATTCTCCATTCAGAACTACTTCTTGTATTTACTCTAGTTATTTTGGTCTGGTTATTGCAAATGTGAATATTTTTCTGTCGCACTGTGCATACATCCATGTTACATCTGTTTTGTTTGCAGTAAAGCATCCTCTCTTAGCCAGAAGGCAATTTAAGTTCAACGATAACAAATTAGCCGCTTGTCTGTCAGACTTCATAAGAACACGTATCAGCGTTTAGCCTGTGAATGAACCCAGTCAGGATGAGTTTTTTTCCTGCTATTTTTTACTCCGTCGTCGTAGGAATAATTGTATAAAACCGGACTCAAAGTATGGTTTAACGTGGATAATTGCAGAGACTTGTTATTCTGTTTAATGAGGAAGAAGAGAGAGAGAGAGCTGCTGCTGGAGACGAAGAGGAATCTCATCATCCTCTTCCACATAACTGACCAATGAAGCCGTGAAGCTGGCAGGAATGTCAAAGTTCAGACTAACAAACCGTGCACTCACAGGGTCATTAAAGTGTTAAAAAAAGCATTCAACTCAGTAGAGTTACATTTAAGGCCTTAAAAGCATTTAATTTTAGAAAAAAAGGCTGTTTTTGTTTGTTTGTTTTTACTATAGTCTTAAATTTTACACTTAATTTTTCAAATGATTAACAAACATAATTTATTGTATATAAGCGTTTGGATTTGGCATCTATAATTAAACATTACGGTCTAGGTTCAATCGCGTAGGACATGTAAAACTGAAAATACCAAAAACTGTTTGATGGCGGTTGGCAAGCAATGTTTGATACATAGTAAATATTCCCGACTTATTTTTACAAAGTATTAAAAAAGAAAAACAAAAAATATATTATTTCTGTCTTCTTAAGATAGCTAAGCAATCTTTTTTTAGAACTAGAGATTGGATTTGCAGTTGCAGTCTTCTTCCAGTTTCCTTCTCTTGACATAATAATAGAACATGTTCCACAGTAGGGCTGGACGATAATTCGTTAGCAATATATATTGATCGATAAACGTGTGGCGCGATTAAAGAAAAGGGGGTTGATTTAAAAAAAAAAAAAAAAAGGTTAAAGAAATCCCCGTTTCCCCTCATTTTATCCGTAATAGCCCATCAGGTAGCTCCATACAACAGTCACTACGTACTCCGATCCAATCGAACGCTGACCCAGGCATCTCCATCACCATTCTCTCTCTTTCCTTTAAAACCACAAAAAGGAACAAATGAATTGAGCTGCAACAGAATTTGTTGATGGTCCATAAGCGAAACGTCGCCGTAAAACTATTTTTACCTCGGTCAGATGTCACAGCAAGGAGGAAATATTTCAGTAGCTCAGATAAATGTTGCCTGCCGTTTTGAACCGAGCCTCGTCGCACTAAAACACTAAAACGTAGCATTAATAAAAAGAATATAATACTACGATCAGTAATCTTAAACAGGACTCCGCTACCATGGGTCGCTGTGGATCGCTGTTACAGAGAGACACAGGTAACTCACCAAGGTCGCGCTGCTAACAACACCTGCAGCTTTTAAAATGGATCCTCCGGTTCTCCGGTCCTAAGAAGCAAAAAAAACACAACTGAGGTTGAACGGACCTGCTGGCTTCAGCTCTCAGTAACTGGACTGTGCCTAATTGTTCTGGGCTCCGTCTACACTCTGGTATCGGTGAGTAGCTGGTTAGCGTTAGCTTTAGCAGCTGAATTGAATTAGAATAATCTTCGACAAACTAAACCAAAGGTTTTAGCCATTAATGTTAAGTGTCATAAATTGTTTAAAAGATTAAAAAATCTTAAGATAAACCTTTAATTTACTGACAATTAAAAAATATATAATGGTTAATATTACTTTTATTTATATTTGCTGATATTACTCAAGTTTCCTGATTTGTTTTTGTTTCTTACAAACTTAGTTATGATAAAAAATAAGTGTTTGAAAAATGACTTAATTTCATTCTTAGTTTAAAATTAATTTATTGAACAATAACAAAATTACCACATATAACCATAACCAATATTTATTCATATCGATCAATATAACGATTCCCTTTATCGATGTGCTCTTTTTCTATATCATCCAGCCCTATCCAAAGTTATTTAAAAAAAGTTATAAATTGTCACATTTCCTCGTAGTGTGTTTACCCTGCATATATAATGTATTTTTTAACCCTATATGTACAAATCCTAATCTAGATGTTATTTCCTCCTTCCTGTTTGGTTCTGTTTTCCTCATTTTACCGACTTTCCTTTGAACGTTATAAAGCCACCTACCAGTTCTTTTTTTCCACTGTTTTCTGCCGTCTTTCCCTGACCTTTGGAGGCTTCTCTTTTCTGTTATACAGGTTCTTTTATTTTGACATGTCTGAGCACACTGGTTTTGCACACTGTTTTTATTAAAGTGGTTTTATTCGTATTGGAATTTGGTGGAGAAAATAAAAACTGCCACATTATTCACGTGGTAAAAACAGAACTGCCTACAAAACCAAACTTGGACTTGCATCATGTATTGCAGAGGTGCTAATACAGGATTTTAATTATTTCAAATTTAAATCAATTTTAATTTAACCAGTAAAAAAAAAAAAAAAAAGTTCTGTTGTGCATATATAGACGTGTGTATTCCTGGCAGTAACCCGGCATTAAATTTGACTGAATAGGCATTAAAAAGGTTTTAAATTTCACTACTTCAAACCTGGAGCTACTCTGACACAAAATCACTTATTAGTTTTTATTACTGTCCCGTGATGAAACCAGTGGGTTTCTCTAAGAAGTTAGTTTAACCCCTTAATATTCCTGCAATTTCCGCCCAAAATATTTTTAATTATATTACAATTATATTATAATTTTTAATACAGAGGAAAAGATATAAATATATAAATAAATATATAAATATATGCTCAAACAATAGTTTTAGAATTGTGTGGTGACCCTAAAAACATTGTGGGTCTAAAATCTGATTTATTACCTTTATCCACAAAAAAAATTGACAGCAATAAACCAGAAAATGAGCATTTTAAATCATATATAAATAAATACCATAAACTAAAGGTCGAATGTGCCCAAAAAAGGTTAAATCTGTGCCAAATCTGCTGTTTGCTTCTGATAAAAAAGAAATCCCAAAATCACCACTGTCTTGTCTCAAAAAAAGCTCCACGGCTTCCACCATGTTGTATAATAACAATAAAGTGTGTTTTGAACCAGCACTCAAAGGGTTACTCACTGTGCATAACGGTGCGTAATCCTTTCGTTCTTTTTTTTGGATAAGCTTCTTTACGCGATTCGTTTCCCATTGCGAAGATAAAGTCCAACCCCTTGAGTGACTTATTGCCGTTCCATTGGCTATTTGATGCTTCATCACCATTGCTCTCAGCCGCGACCCGTTTGACAACTGCTGTGTTCACACTTAGATTGTTTCCCTTATTGGCATATATGGTTAAAAAGACAATACTGTTAACTTTCCAATGAAATAAAACATATAAATTCATGGAAATCAGAATATCATGGATTAAAAAGTAAAGATGGCGGATGGGCCCGTCGGCGGGCCATCGTAACATTAAGGGGTTAATACAACCCATTAGCCGCTGCCTGTCGATTTAAACGTGTTTCTGCGCCTCTCTAAAGGAACAAGCTCCAATTTTTCTAGAAAGGCCAATTCTCCCCACATGTCCTCATCCAGACACAGATTACCCATGATGCCCTGCAGCCGGCTGGTGGTCCTTGTGTTGTTTGTCATCCCATGAGGCTGTCTGTGTTTCTCTGAGGAGTTATGATTTCCCTCAGGAGCGTGTTACCACCTTCCCCAACATATGGTGTCTCCTTCATCATCCGTCTCTCTCAAACTGCTCCTTTTTGTTGCTCCTTTTCTATGTCATTATCATATTTTTCCCTTAAACTCCTTTTTTCTTCTGTGTTTTCACCTTATTTGTGCCACAGACGGTTGATCCCATGTGGGCTTCGGCCTTTCTGGTCCATCTTACAGCACCTCCATTTTGGTTTACGTCAGAAGAAAGTGTCCACTTAATCCTTCCCACTGGGTTAAAACTCCCAATATACTAAAATATTTAATTTCTCTTCTCGTTATTAATTAGTTTTTTTCCCCTTGTTCTCTTATTATTCAGCCTACAAGAAGAAGGAGCGTCCCGAGATTTCTCTGCCGTCTGACTTCGAACACACGATCCACGTCGGCTTCGATGCCGTCACCGGGGAGTTTACTGTAAGTCTCCGTTAATTTTCCTCCACTAAAAGCACTCTGGTTGGGAACGTGGTGGCTAGATTAAAGGCTGTTCTTCACTGCTGCGTGAATATTTGTGTTTTGGGGTTGTGAGTTTGATCGACACAGGCTAAATGGACCTTTTTTAAATAATCGCGTCAGACAAAGACGCCTTGTTGAGCTGAGTCACTTGATCCGCCTGACCAAGCTCCTCTTTTAGCTGCGAGTTAAACGGTGTGTGCTGAACTGTTAAACTCCCATCTTATCTGTGTGCTTGTTGTTTCCATGTTTGTAATCTGGGTCACAGGTCAGATATGCATCTGAGTCCATGCTGACTGCTTAAACAGTTAAAGTAATTATTAGATGTGGAGGAAAAGAGGAGGTAAGGTAGCGGAGAGAAGGGATAGAATGATCAACCTGACAGAAAAGAGCGTCAGTAAGAGCAGGAAAACAAGGAGATGTGACCCAGTTGCTCAACATCAGTACAGAAACGACAAGAGCGCCTTCCCTGGTCGGACGGCGAGTCTTTCCTTTTTTACATTGTGCAAAAAAAGTATTTAAGTTCTCCCACTTAAAAAAAGATGAGAGAGGCCTGTACTTATCATCATAGTTATACCTCAACTATGAGGGACATAACTGGAAAGAAAATCCAGGAAATCACAAATGTACAAATGTTCTTTCTGTCTCTCTAATATCTAAATTATGGACAAAGTTACAAAAATCAGAGTACTGTGCAGTTATTAAAAATAAAAATAAAGTGGCATTCCCAGATTGGAACGTGCGACAGACCAGGATACTTTAAAAATATTAAAATTATTAAAAATATTTAGAAGCATGTACAGAATGTGCTTGTATACTTGTGCATTAAAAAGTTAAACATATGACTTCCAGAAGTTAGCAGAATGTGTCCATCAGTGAAGTTATTTTAGTTCTGCTGTCTCCCTCCACCTACACTGAATCCAGGGGGCGCTGTAGAACAGTTGGTCGTCGTGCTTTAGGTTGTAAAACTGTAATCAGAAATGAATGGATGAAGTGATAACTGTTAGACTGTGTGTGTCTTTGTGCAGGGCATGCCGGAGCAATGGGCGCGGCTCCTGCAGACCTCCAACATCACCAAGCTGGAGCAGAAGAAGAATCCTCAGGCCGTTCTCGACGTCCTGAAGTTCTACGACTCGAAGGAAACGGCCAACAGCCAGAAATACATGAGCTTTACAGGCACGCATAAACAAAAACACACACAAGTTTTATTTACTGTAATTAACTAATGTTTTTAATTAGGAAGAAAATGGGGGGAATAGTGTCACCTTAAACCAGCTGCACTGCAAACAGCTTAATGGCTACGTGCTGAGGGGAACATTGGTGTGTTGAAAGTTAAAAGCAAGTAGGAAATGTATGCGAGTTAGAGCAGGGGTGTCCAAAGTTCGGCCCGGGGCCGTCTGTGGCCCTTGGACTGATTTAGTACGGCCCCTGACCACAATTTGAGATTGGTACATTCTGCAATTGGCACCACAACACAACTATTGATGCAGATGGAGGTTTTCTTTTGTAAGGGCATCATTTTTTAAAAACAAATTAAAATGACTAGAAAATGTTCTGTGGTGCAAAACAAATTATTCATGTTTTAACAATCATATGTTTTTGCTTTTCAATTTCATCAAACTAACGCAACAGCAGAAGTGATGACAACCAAACGGCTAAAAATAATGAGTGATCCAAACTATGTTCTTTCTACGGAGAAAAGACAGATTTTTGATTTAAGATTAGTCCCTCTGAAATATTAGAAAACTTAAAGATGGAACATGGACACCAAAGCGACATCTAGTGTGTTGAGGTTGTAGTTGCAATTACGAAACTTAATTTAAAGCCGTCTGGATGCCGGTTCTGACGCCGTAACTAGCCAGCCTCATGTCCAGCGATGAATCTTACAGTATAAGGACTATTTTGTACCAAGTTTAAAATACTAAACGAAAAAAATTTATAACAAAATATGGGTAAATGGCAACAACAAGTTTTTGTACCTGTCCTCTCTGCATCTTGTTTCGGTAGCTGAGTGGTATCCTCCACTCCTCTTGGTGATGTCCTCTATAAAAGTCATAATTTATACTTTAGAATTTACATAAACATCCGACAGATTTTACAACGTGTGTTTTTGAATGAGGTGTATGGTCAGAGACCAATGTCAATACAGAAAGCTAGCTAGAACAGTCTTTATAATAGCCACTCACTGCCATCCGGCTTTATTGGGGATTGCAAGAGGAAACCGCTTCCTTTTCTTCTGTTTACTCGGTGTGGAGGTTGATGCGCTCATATCTAGGAACGTCATATACACGAGTATTGCAAAGCTTTTATACAAAACAGATAACTTGAGCCGTTAGCCATTTCCGCATACGTTTTGATGCCGTGAAAGTTTTTTATTTGTGTCCATCTGCTGTAGGCTTCACCTAAACTAACTTTAGTTTTAGATATTATCAAGGCGCTCCTCTTCTGAGAAAGATAATGAAATCTATGGGGCTCAGACACATCAGCTAAACTAACAGAGTGCTCTATTTTCTACGGTAAATGCCTCATTGCTACAGGCAGCTGTTTACAATAGTTTTTGACAACCTACAATACCGCGCCGCTATTGGCTGGAAAACACAGTGCGGTGGTCGGAAAAAGTTTTCTTTTTTAATGGTTGTAGGTTAAATATAACGTTTAAAGGAAAGGGTGCACTTTCATTCTGCACACCTCTAAACTCCCCGTAGAAATATTGCTTTTTTAAAGATATAGCTTTTAAGAAAAATGTTCCATATTCATCCTTTAATGATTTGTTTTAAAAAGGCAAACATTAAAAGCCCTACATTTTGAATCTAAAATCCTTTTTAAAAATCCCTTTTGTAAAAGAATTCCTAATTTTTTTTATAAAAAATTATGTTTAATTTATTGTTTAGGAGATAAAAAAAACACTTTTTTTTAATGTAAAATATTTTTTGTGGCCCTTCGACTTCATGATTTTGGTCCTTGTAGCAAAAAGTTTCGAAATCTGAGTTGGAAAAATTCTGTCGTTACATACAAAGACGCAAGACAATTTGTCACATTTGTTCAAAGTAAACCAAGTGATTTTACGCCTCCTGAACCCTGTCAAGAGTTAGAAATATTTATTTTTGTCTCCCTACAGATAAAACTGCAGATGCCTTCAACTCCTCCATCGTAACGGTAAGACTGCTTCTGTTTGCTACATTATCCATCCGCAGACGGAGTATAGAAACAAACACAATCATTAGTGAAGTTAACCACAAGCCTTAAAGTTCCGTAAATTATATGACGAAACTAATTAATATAGTTTCCACTGACATTAAACTTAATGTCGCAACTGAAAACAAATAAGCAAATAAGCATTTATTGTTAAACGCTTTTTAGAATAACCAACCTAACGTTTTGAGCGCTTTAAGTGGGCCGGTACGCACCGGTACTCGGTACCACCACTTCTATAAACAGCTCTTTTGAGGTCCAGTACTGCTATGTTTTGTCTCACTCCTGTGGTGCATTCAGGGAACGATCAAAATATATAGTGAGTTCAGTAATGCAGGACATTTAAAGCTCAGAAAATAACAACCACAAGCCATAAACCTCTGTTTAAGTGTGGTTAGCAATCAAGGTTCAAAGGCCGCTAAATATGTTCGTTTTTTTCTCTATTTCATGTTCGGATTTTGTATTGATATTCAAAAGCAAAGTATTGATTGATATTTTTTTTTTTTTAAGAATTTGAATTGAACCAGTAATATGAATTTTCCACTAAAATTAAAATTTTAACTGCTAGTCGGTTGCGGTTTTCACCTTCTTGGATCCAGTGGATGAACTGGCTCTACTCATTAAACTGGGCGTACATAGCCCTATTATTTTTTTTTACAAAGTACAAAAAAAAATCCACTATATTCCGTATTAATTTCGTACTCTTGGCATGTTGGAACCAAGCTCCCGAACCAGCCCACCATTTACCCAGAAAATGCTTCTTTTTGGTAGCAGTTCTCTAACTTTACTAATTGAAAGAGGGAGAGAACAGAAGGGAATAAATATCGGATGGAAAGGTCACCAAGAAATTAAATAAAATGAAAACGTAAGCTGAATAAAGAAAAAAACAAACTATAACTCATACAAGAATGCCTCTCATCGTGACATAAATAGTCAATTATTCAGCTCCTAAAGTCTCTTTTCTAAGACCGACACAACTACTGGAGGCTTTGGATAGAAAGTTATCACAACCAAATATATTTTTTAAATCACTAATGTGAATTGTTTGTCTTATTGTTTTGACCTTTGGGACACCTGGCTGTCTATCAAATATTCTTATTTTTAATAAACGCTTTCAGGTGAGTATATTATGGTGTTCTATCTATATCCAAGCACCGACTATCTGCTTTATTCACTGGGGGAAAAAAATCCAACCATATCTTACCACTTGGTTCAATACTTCCACTTTCTTTTATTTGATAACATAATAAACATAATAATTTGAAATAATTCCAGAAGTTAAAAGGTACTGAACCAGGACTCCATTTCAGTTTTTTTTTTCTTCTGGTCTGGTAAAGTGGAGGAAACCAAAGAAAAAGTGGAAATCTAACAACAGCTAACCTGTTTGGTCAGTTTTACAGTGTAATCAGTGAAAGGACTGATTTGAGGAGGGTAATACCTGCCTCTTTGTGTTTAGATTAATAATTGTGTAGCTCCTCAGGTCATTTCCAAAACCAAAAAGCTTCCTGTAAAGGTAAACCACGGCTGCTTTGATTAGTTGTCAGATGTTTTTTCACTGGATGAAAGACGACGTTCGTTAACCCTCAGATAGGAGGATTCTGATACAAACCGTAAATGTTATCCGACAGAGCTGAGCAGAGGGAGAGGGAGGCTGTCTCTATGTCTTCCTCTCTGCATTGTGAATCAGCATCTTTTCCGCCTGTCTCTGCAGCTTAGCCACCAGCCGAGCTTCTGAACGTCTCTCAGACCTGAGCAGAGGTTTTCAGATGATGATGAGGAAGGTTAAGTTTGAGAACGAGACAGGCGGGAGAACGTCGACGTGATGAGATTAGCGTGCAGCAGCGGCAGGAAGCAATGATGGGTCTGGTGTCCGTTATAGCTCACGTAACCATAAATTCACTCAGGCTCCGCCCATTCTTCCCCTGTGACATCACGCAGAGCTCCAAGCCAGTGTCGGAGACGCCCGCCATAGCAACCGTGTCCGAGGATGAAGATGAAGACGAGGCCGAGCCGCCACCGGTGATCGCCCCGCGTCCTGAACACACCAAGTCGGTAAGAAGCGGTTTCACCCTGCAGTAATTCACGCTTTCCTTATATGATAACAGATACTCGGCCCAAAATCTTATAGAAATATGATTTTATTTCATTTTTCTTTGCGGAAAGAAGAAACGCACGTTGGTGGAGGGTCATTGCCGATACCACAAAAAAATGAAGACAGATTTGATTTTTTTCTTCTCTGCTTGTTACAACAAATGAAAGTGAACTAGATTTAAAGCTAAATATTAAGAAAAATGACCACAAAACTAATATTTTAAGAGGAAAAATAAATATTTTCGCTGAATTTTTTTTCTGATATTCCGCTTTTTAAGTATTCCACTAATATGAGTACACATATCAGCCCCGATACCAGTATTCACATCGGTGCATCCCTAATATCGCTATAACGCAAAATATTTGATCGTTCCTGCTGTATCGTATCACCAGATTCTTTCTAACACACATCCCTATTTTCTACGAAATGCCTTTATTAGCTCAACGCAATGACTTTATATAGAATGAACTTCAGATTATTCGAAAACAAAAACTACACACAGTAGCTGTAAAGTTGAAATGGTAAGCAGATGTTCCTAAAAACATACCAGAGCAGTACTCTAAAAATTATCTTCTGTTTTATCTCCATTGATTAAACTATTTCTGTTGCACAATTTAAATATTTTTAGCAATTTCTTGTCTCCTGTGTGAATTCTGCTCAAATAAAACACGGATGAATACATTTTGCTAAATCTTAAAGCGTCATTTATTTTAAACGCACTCTTTGTGTTCAGATATACACCCGCTCTGTGATCGAGCCCCTCCCTCCTCCTGCAACCAAAGATGCAGCCACCTCCCCCATCATCCCCCCCACCGCCGCCGCTGCCGCCGTCAGCCCCACCGCGCCCGCAGAGGCGGCTCCCAGCAGCCCCCCCAGTGCAAGCCCCGCCCCCGGCCCATCTCTGCCACGGGCGCAGGACAAAACCAAGAAGAAGAAGATGTCTGACGAGGAGATCCTTGAGAAACTACGTAAGTGTGGCGCAGCGACACGATATAGGGGCTGATCCAAATCGTTCATCACTGTTTCCTGTTGGGAGCCGATTTGTAGTTTATTTTAAGGTGGAAGACAAGCTGCTGCTGACTTCTGCAACTCTTTTTATCCAAACATAATAAAGCTGCATCGAGGATAACAGAACATTACCTACTAAAACAATTCCACATTATACATTGTGTTTGAATCATGACTGACTTACAAACTTTGTATTCCTTATATATTTACCCCAGGCTTATGCATTAATATTGAATATCTAATTCCAGTATTTTTACCCTTCCACATCAACATGTACTACATTTTCCGAACCTATCCAGCTATTTAAACAGACTTTTTCAGTGTTTTTAGTTCTTCTGATACTGACAAGCCGCATGTTTAACACTTGTAGTTTTACATCAGAGACAGCGACAGCAGGAAGAGGCGTGGAATCAGCGGAGAGGCACTAAGGCCCAACTCTCATCTAGATTATCACGAAACATCCAGTAGTTCTACTTGTTGCCTTCAGCTAATTTTACAAAAAATCAGTCCTAAGTGCCGACCTGCTCACTCTGGGAAAATCTGGGGAGTTAGAAATCTGAGTTACATGTTTTTATGGGCTTTAACAAATATTGGTTTTCAGGATTTATTCCCAGTAAGTTTCTAAATGATTCCTTCCAACCAACCAACAATCATCCATCAATAATCCATCCATCCATCATGCATCCATTTATCATCCATCCATTTATCATCCAACCATTTATCATCCATCCATCCATTAATCATTCATTCATCCATCCATCATCCATCCATTTATCATCCATCCATTCATCCATTTATCATCCATCCATCAAACCCACAATCATCCATCCATCCATCTAACAACCATCCATTTTGTCGACATGTTGATGAGTTATATAAGGCTTATACAGGTTGATCATATCTAATCATAAAATGAGCCAAAAATGAACAGAGTGCTATTTCTGGAGTCTGGGATGTGTGCCTGAAGAATGTGGCAGAGTTCTCCACATACAGTACTGTGAACAGGTTTTCTCACCCTCACAGATTTCTTATCTTTTCCTCTGTTTGTTACAGTTAAATATCTAAGACAAAATAACCCATATAAATTCAAAATGCAGTTCTTACAATGATTAACTAATTAAGGATAAAATGCTACCTTAACAAACGTGAACGTTTGCATGTCCAGTCATAGATTAAGTGTGACACACCAGCTTTTTAGAACAGGTGGTGATAATTTCCCAGTACGTATTAGTGTGTCTTCTAGAATCAAGGAATGATTTAAAGAGAAACCTCTGTGAAAACATAAATTTGGCTAAACGATCTCAAATGGAAATAAATCATCCCTCATCATTGAAATACAGATGAAAATAACAAGTCATTGATATTTATCAGTCTGTAAGGCAGCGAGAGCCATTATCCATAAGTGGAGAAAAACACAGAGAAACTTCCCAGGAGTGACCAGAGGTCACAAAGAGAAAGCTCTGTATGCCTCGGTCCATGAAAGACACTACAGAGGACAAAATGGCCTCCATGGGAGGGTTCAAAGGTCACCGACGCCTGTCTCACGTTTCCCAAAATCAGCTTAATGCTCCTCAATAATGTTTGGAACATTATACAGTTGGTGTAAAACTAACACAGCATTTCAGGAAAAACGGCCTCAGCAGCAAACCACGATGGATGCTGTGGGATGATCCTGGGCTGCTTTGGTACCTGGGCGACTTGCTGTAATCGGTGGAAATGTGGAGAACCTCCGGCCATCAGTTGGTCACGTTGAGCACAAACTCAGGTTTTCCTTGGTCCATATCTCCGGTCTAAGATGAGTTTTAAAACGGGAAACTATGTAAACCACATTGGTTGATTGGATTAGACGATCTGCCCTTTTTAAATCTCTCTCCTCATTAGGGGAGCCTAACTGTCCTCCCCTTCCTGTCGGCCCCAACAAAGAGTCAATGGAAGTTATTTTCTGATCCGCCTCGTGTTAGATCCTGAATCATACACGTTGTACCTCAATTTAAATAATAACAAATGGTGTACATTTTCAGAATCAGAAGACTTTATTCGTACCTGAAGGTAAATTTGTTTCGCAGTAGGTAAGGTCCACATAAATCATAACAACATAGAAGCTAAGACTTATTTTTATTCAGGAGGTTTATAGCAGTAGGGATAAAATAGTTTCTAAAACGATTTAACATTTTGGCGTTCTGTATCGTTGTCCTGGTGGTAAAAGCTGGAATTCACGGTGTAGTGGGTGGGAGTTATTTTTTAAATGGACCCAGTGAGCCTATGCGCTTGTTTTAAAAACAAGGTCCTTGTTGGCGCTTGAAATTAATCTAATTTATCTGCCAAAGATCTTACGTTGTCCGTTCCGATCGATGGAAGAGATTGATTGAAATTCCTCCTCTCTTCTCTTTGCTTCTGCTCTACATCCACAAAGCTACTCCAACAATTCAGGAAACTACAAACAAATTATACACAGTTCCAGTTACTAGTCAGTTTAGATCTGAAGAAGATAAAGGAATCCATGTTTTAACAGAATAACTACCAGCAACTTAAAATTGGTTGGAATGTTTGTATAATTGTATTAAAATTGATTTTCTTGTAGAGTCCCTTGACATCTGTTGTGAATTGGCGCTGTATAAATAACTGAATTAAATTGGTCTATGGTTGCCAAAAGCTGGCCCAGTTTACCTGATGTTCCTCTACTGTGGAAAAGAGTGGGAGAAAATTAATTCAAATTGTTTCCCCCCTTAAATGGAATCATGATTTGCTAACTGCCTTTTATTTATTATGATTACTTAAGGGTTATAAATGGGATTTAACCAACAATTAGTCTTAGTGAAATTCCATTCACGGAAATGGAAACACTGCTATAACGGTGTTCTTCTCTCTTAAGCCTAGTTTATATTTCTCCAACAGCGACTTTATACCCAGACAGAGACATATTGATGGAGACGTTTTTCATCTATTGTACTCTGTTTCCGATCAGGACAGCAGGGGGTGCTAACTTTTCATGGCGTGTCCGCTTACCGTTGCAGCACAGTTTCTAGTTAATTACAGATTTTTTCTTCGGCTTGTGAACTTATTTCCCCCTCAGGGAGCGATGGACGTTAGAAAGTACGTTTTGATTGAGCTGTAAAGCTTTTTACTAGAAGTGCAGCTCATAGAATCCTCTAAAAACGCATGGAAACAAACACAGCAGCATTTTTTTGTTGTTTTCCTACACCTTGTGTTAAAAATCACCCAAAAGAACGGATTAGATGAGTTATCCTTTCAATACAAAGCATGTAGTGGCCAAACGCTGCATTAATTACCAATTACAGCGACTATAGAGCCCCGTTCTGGTGATGCGATTTCTGGCTGTTACTGAAACTGACCAATCAGATGCATATGCTCTCCGTTGCCGGAGACAGATAGTAGGAAAATGGGGCTCTACTCCGTCCATCCTTGTGTAGGTGACGGAGAAGCCTTGCTTTGAACGATAATGCCTTTGCATCAATCCGTCTCTGTCAAAACTGAGAAGCATAAACTAGGCTTAAGACTGTAGTGGGTTACACTATTTTATAATTATATTTATTTCTACTTATAATTTTGCGTTGTCGTTTGTATAATGTTGCACTAAGTGTCCGAAATACAGACTACTACTACTTAAAAGTGACAAAGAAGCAAAAACAGAGAACCTGTAAAGTGGCAAACACTTCATGTGTCCATTTCAACACAACCACATCAGGCCTGATGCTGACTGAGCGTTCCCAGTAGCTGAGGGTTAATTTGACTCTCAGGAATGTGACAGGGCATGAAAAACTATCAGTCCGGACCTTTTCCCTCTCAGTTTAACCACCTTTAATTATTAAGCTGCAGCACTTTGTTAGAGCTGAAGCTTCTGGTCTTTTTTCTGTTGATATTTTTAGCTGAGAACCTGAAAATTCAGCTCCAAACCTCTCTGCATTACTAAAGAAAACTTTACTCCTCCAATAGGATGTTCTGGCGTGTGTTTTAGTACTATATGGATAAAGCTGTAAATTCAGATGTGCTCAGGTCTCCCTCTGCTGGTAAGACCTGGGTACTGCTTATCCATCTGCCCCGACTTCCACTCTGTTTCCCCCCTCTTCTCTGCCATCCTTACGTCCGATTGGTTGCTTCTCTCCGTCATCTCCTGTGGTTGCTGTCTTTCCCAAAAATTAATCCTGAAACCTCTTTCCTGCTGTTGACAACTCAGTTTTTCCATCTTTATTTTTTCTTCTTCTTCTGTATAGATTTGTTTTTTCTTTTAATTTAAACAAATTTCAAATTATTTTTCTTAAAGTCACATTTGGTGTCTCACCTGTTTGGATTCCTTCGTTTTTCCCCCTTTGTTTTGCAATTTTATTGAGTTTGCTGTAGAGTCGTACTCAAATTGGAATGGAAAGTCCCTATGCTTTTCTAAACCAATAAAATGAAGTATAACTCAATCTTTCTTGGAGGTCTTTTTGAAGATGCTGTTTTTACATGGTCAGTAAATTAGTGCGGCCCTTTTTTCTCTCGTCTCCTCAGGGACGATTGTTAGCGTGGGAGACCCCAAGAAGAAGTACACACGGTTTGAAAAGATCGGACAGGGGTAAGTAATTCATTAAAATGTGGTAATTATCCAAGTTTTAATCATTCAAGAAGTTGACCAACTGTCCGTCAACACTCTACAGTTTTTTTCACTTAGAACAACCGTCGCTTTTCCTGAATTTTCTTCGACGTCTTAATCTCCAAAACTTAAATGTTATTTCCCATAATTTGCAGGGTTTTCTTTAAACTGTAGGTTACTTTCCAGGTACTTATAAGCCAATCCCTCCAGGAATTTCGCGATGTTGCAAACGCAACTTTTAATGCGAATACAGCCAATCCCCGCACATCTTGTAATTTTATCCAATTATCGCAACTTGAATGAATATCTAACCAGTTGTGACTCTCCCTCTCATTATCTTAGATCTGATGGCGAAATTCACCAGTTTTAATCCAACATAGGTCAACTATTCGCATATGTCCGATGAGAAAATCTTTATGTGTGGTGGATGGGTTTATACATGAGGGCCAAAAGTTTCATGTTGGACCATTAACCACGGGGTACAATATCGCTGAGGATTTTTTTTAAAATCTTCTATTAACACTTCCCCATACCTCTAAAAAAAGTGAGAATAATCAGTTGTAACAAGTGAAGCGCAACCCGCATGGACACCACAGCAGCTAGCGTCAAGTTTTCAGGAGAACAGTCTCTGTGTGAACGACGGAAGCTGTAGTTTCAATTTCTTTATTATATATATAATAATAATTATTTATAATAATAGTTATTTAGAATTAAAATCTGTTTCGAACAACCTCAAGTCTAGTTTGCATTTATTTTGGCTGCACGATGGTAACTTCAGCAGCGGATCAAGGATCTTTTTCCAGACCTAAAGCGCCGCTGATCGTGCGTTTGGTCCGTCAGAAACCAACCATACAGCGTCAAAATCAAGAGACTAAATGCTGCGCTGCAACCAAAGTGAGGAAAAATACTTTCTCACTCTCTCCTGATACAGAGACTCCTGAGTGTTTTTGGAATAATTAATAAAAAGCAGAGATGTTCTTCTAGTGGTGACCAAATCTTAGCTTTCTTTTGATAAAATTACATTTAAAGTCATTTTATTTTGACCAAGTTTATGTGTGAATATGACTCTTCTAAAAATTGTTAAAAAGTCATAATATATGTACAAAAAAGATTTCTTTTTAAACAATTTTCAAGGCATTGGCAAAAAATCGCAAATACAAACATTGTAACTTTTCTTGCAATTTATTTTATAAAAGCTGCTGCAAGAATCACAAAAAAGTGCCACAAAATCTGACTGATGAGCCACTTTGGGGTGTTGCCTTGCCTGTAAAGGTTTAGTTTACGGCTGGGCATTTGATTCTTATTCGTATGATTTTAAATCAATTATCTCAATCCGATCCATTCCAGTTTAATATTGATAAAAGGTAGTGCTTTTAAAAACTTTTGTTACTTACATTAACTTAATTAAATGACTGTAATTCAGCGATGCAACACTAGGTGAGGTTAGAGTTCTCTGGGTGAAACGATATTAATTGTTTCTGGACTTTTCCCTTATAAATTGTAGCTGTGTAATCCTTTGGTTACATCACAGTGCAAGAAAGCATTTAAATTAAGCGCTTGAATGTATTCCGTAGATTAATAAAGTTTGTTCAAAGTCCCAGCTTGCAGGTCGTTTTAATCTACAGTTCCGTCTCAAAAGGTAACCAATACATTCCTGGAAAGTAACCTGTATGATGTAGCTTCTTAAAAGAAAGCTCTGGAAATTCTCCTTGGGCTAAAACATCCTGTAGATTCGGAAAAGTACAGGATGTGTTTTATTTATCTCTACACGTGTAAAACCCACATTTTAAAAGTACTTATTTGTTCCTCACAGTCCTTTAGTCATTGTTTTTTAACAAACTGTTTTTCTCTGTACTCATGTTGTTTTTGTACTGGTGGTATTAGCACTGGATGCTAACAGAACAGCTATATCTTATTCAGTGCATGGTGGACCCATAGAAGCTGTTTATTATGTTAACCCAATCTCATTTAAATTATCACGAATTTTAGTTTTTTAGCATCTTAAATTTGATATCTCAATTATTTTTTCTAAACTCTTTTGGCTGCTCTAAAGTATCCAGAAGCAGATGTTGTTCTCTTCTAAGAAAATAAATTGTTTCTAAAGGATTAGCGTCATAAACAAAGTGATTCTGTGTAGAGAAGAGCATGTCATCCAGCCGCCTGCTCCTTCTTGTCTAACCGGATCTTTCTTTTCCTTTTCAGAGCTTCTGGTACCGTGTACACAGCTATAGACATCGCTACAGGACAGGAGGTTGGTTCAGTCTGCTGTCTTTCAGCTCGTAGCAAAAAAGCCAAAGTTGACAATACTTATCTTCAATGTACAACTTCAGATTCATGCAGCTTCCTTGGATATTTTGCCATTTAAGTCCAGCAAGATCCCACAGAAACACGGGGACTTGGAGATCTGCACACAGAGTTTGTTTTTGATAAAATGTTTAAAATGTAAAGTTTCTAAAGCAAGATGTAAAGTTAATATTGGTCAATAGAGCTCCGGTAAGATGACTCCATACTGGCAGGGAAAAAACACTGTGAACAAGCGCTACAGGAGCTAACCGGCTATTAAATGCTTGACTCGTTGTGTTTGCTTTTATTAAAGGTTGAATATGGAAGATTTTCGTAGAAAGCTAAATTAAAAAAAAAAAAATACGTCCACGGGGCTTTTAGGGGGGGTGCAGAATGAAAATAAAACGTATCCTAAAAAATGATATTTCTATTAAAATACAATAATATGTACATGTAAAACGAGCACTATAGTGAGGTTATGAGTCAGCAAGTCCAGCAGCTGCTTCAGAGCCCCATAGATATTGTTATCCGTCTCAGGAGAGGAGTGACCGGAGAAGAACAGAAGCCAGAGTATTTTTAGGTGAAGCCAGAACTAGATGGACCCACATAAAACATTTCTACGGCATCAAAAACACTTAGAAACGGCGGCTTTCCTCCTGGATCGGTAAGCTAACTCACCAGCTCACTTTGCTAACGTTAGCTGTCATTTAAACTCCTCTAAAATGCATTCCTCACTGGACACAGTTTAGGCTGGTCAGTGGGCGTATCGGCAGCAAACCTGGCAACCCAACAGCTGGAATGATGTTTTTATTGTTGCATCTACAACTAAGATAAACTACACGTCTCTATCATCTTAATTTTCCACCTTTAAGATCCTTTGCCTGCTTTTATATTTTAAGTAAGCTTCTTCGCAGACTTCCTACAGTTATTTTACCGTGGATTTTTCTGTCGTAAAACTTTGCAGAATCCTAATCTTTGTGATTTCTTTTTACATGTCTTGTGATCACAACGAGGAACAGACTAATGTGTAATTAATTTTAATTAATTTTGATTGTTTAATGGTCAAATATTGACACACATGAAAAGTATACAGACATAACATAGCTGATCCACTTACCCTCCCGCTGATACTGCAGTCCTTGGCAGGAAGATTCCAGATCTGGGTCTTTATAACAAACCCTGAATGTGTCCATTTATTATTATTCAGGCCTTTTTATGCTTTAAGCGATGCGAATGAGGGTAAAGTGATAAGGAAATTGTATGTCAGGGTATCTCAGGTCCGCTTCAACAGCTTCAGAAGTTTTAAAAAGTATCCTAGGGGCATGGTGAGGGTCGGAGATGTTTAATGTTTTAAATTTTTCTGTACATAAAATTATATTTTCTGTTTTAAAACAGGAAGTAAACTCTTACGGAGTAAAATCACAGCCAACAAAAATCATTTTGAGTACATTTATTCCTGCCAGCATGGCGCCTACGCTCTGAAAAGTTACGCAACGTCCGGAGCTCTATTTTATTCTTTTCTAGCACTTTATCAGTGATATGCGGTCAGAAGTTATCACGATAAGTAAAATAGGTACAAACAACGATAAGAGAAAGTAAATTTGTCCACTTCACTTCTCTATACAATTTTTATATTACATACCTGTTTGGTCTTTCTAAGCAGCCATAAATCTGCAGGTTGAAGCCGGAGGTACTGTAATGTATGGATAGGGGGCAGCACTGAGCCCCTCTTATATGCTTTGAAAAGACTGAAAATAGTTGGAAAAATGCAACAAGTACAGATGGAATAGGACAACTCTCCTCCTTGGAGAACATCCCCATTAAAGGAGCGAGATTTTTACCAGTGAAAGGAGCATGAGGGACAAAGAGGGAGGTTTTAACAGAGCGATAGAGAATGGAAAAGGAAAGGTGTATGGATGTCATGTACAAAGAAAGGTGAGTTTATTCATGGTTTTTAATTTTATTTTTTTTTAAAACAGGATATATCAGCCTAATAAACATTTAAAATTTAAAATCTAATTTCACCTTGTATGAAATATTGTGTTGTTAAGTGGCATGGAATTGATTAAAGCAATATTAAAAGTGTTTAAAACAACAAAGTGTTTCAATTTAGGTAAAGGCTGATACTTTAGCTTCAGTTTTGGATTTGTAAACTGTAATCCAGAGGAGTTCCTAAAAAAAAGGCAAATGTAAAAAATGTTTTGTAAGATGGAAGTTCAGGAAAGTATCTGTTTACCATGATACGATGTTGCAAGGCTCCACTCTGTATATTCTGAAATCTAATCAGCAAATGCTCAAAAATAGCCATGAATGCCTGGAAAATACTCTTAAAGGTAAGTTCCAGAAAGTACCAGCTGTTTGGAAGCATTCTGTAAGTTCTGGAGGTTATCCTGCAAGTCCTAAAAAGTCATTTTTAAATTCCTTGACAGTAATCTGGAAGGTGAAACGTTTAAAAAGTGCCTGGTTTATAAAATAAACTGTGATACTCCCAGTCTGAAGCATTCAAACGGTAAAGTTAGTGCAAGTTCTTGAAAGTCACAAGTGATGAACCATGTTGATATGCACTTCCTCCCTGAAAGTAAAATGTAGTTCCTGGGAACTAATCTGTACGCTCTGTAAAGTTCAAAGTCACTCCATAACGAGTAACTGGAAGGCTTTAGAAAGAAAAAGGACATTGCAACAAATTATCTTAATATGCAGTTCCTCCCCAAAACTAACAGTAAGTTCCTGGGACGCCTTGTGGTACACTGCAGTCCAAGAAAGCCGATGCTTGAAAGCATTCTGTAGCTTACAGGAAGAGTTAGAGCATCAGAAGTCATTAAAAACCTCACCGCAAGTCCCCACAGGTAAACAACAGACAGAAGAGAAGCTAAAAGTTCTCACAATTTATTTACAAAGACACCCTGGTTGATTTTAGGAAGCAGATCCAGCCTTTAAACTCAGATTTTTAAGGCGGTCTTATCGTCTTTCCTCTCAGGTTGCCATTAAACAGATGAACTTGCAGCAGCAACCGAAGAAAGAGCTGATCATCAACGAGATTCTGGTGATGAGGGAAAACAAGAACCCAAATATCGTCAACTACCTGGACAGGTTAGCGCTCACACCACAGCCTGTGACCCTGTTTATACGGAGAAGAATGAATGAATGACTTCATTTGGAATTGTAACCAGAGGTTCCAGCAGAACCCGTCATAGAGACAAAACAGACGTACGTCATGGGATCGACATATACAGGCGCTCCCATAGGGTGACTGTAAAGAACGATGTTTGTGTGTCTTATGAAGCAACGATCGGACTTATATACCTGCAGATTTTCTTTTGTACTTTTGAGTTTATTTTAAATATTGGACAACTTTGTTTCTTAAGGGGTGAAATGAACTGAAAAAATGTTTGATTGGTCAGTAGGTGTACTGTGAGGAGCGGCTGTGTAAACATTTTGATTAAATTCCTGCGTGACAGCTTCATACCGAAGCCCTGAGAGTCACGTCCAGAGCTCCATTTACTAGCGACCAATATGGAAGGTATAAGGTAGAGATTATATAAATGTACCCAAAGGTAGAGAATCTGACAATACCGCGGTTATGCATTTGGATGATGTCATCAAGCTGTGCCAACATACTTCAGGTACGCCAGGACCATAAATGCTGATGTTCAGTGTTTGTCTTCACAGTAGAGAAAACTAAATTAACTTTGTTGTTTTTCATTTAACAGAAAATAAACTTGTTGAACTTGAATCATTTTAAAAACAAATATCTGCAGGTTTCTTTTTGCACGAAATTAAATGTATAAACAAGTAACCAGGAAAAGCAGACTACTTCAAACTTTATGTTCATTATATTTTGCTTTTATTTTATATAAATGGCAATATCTTTATTTATGTTGAGTATTTTTGTGTTGCATTATTTGGGGAAAATAACTGAATATTTTTTTCAATGCTTTTTTTCGCAACATATGTTCTTTAAATGTCATCCTAAACCTTTTTGAACTTCTGCTTTTAAAGTGTGAATTTATGTTCATAGGCAGTGTTTTTGTCATATCTGAAGAAAAACAGAATATAGTGCAATACATTTCATTACGCATACGATTAATATTATAACGCAGTATAGATGTAATTCCATGTCAATAGTCTGATATATATTAGTGTAAAAACAAAATAAAACAGATTTTATATTGGGGTGACTGTGGCTCAGGGGTAGGAGTTTGTCTTGTAAGCAGAGGGTTGCTGGTTCGAGCCCCAGCTCCAGCTGTCTCGCTCAGTGTGTGAATGTATTTAGTCCGTATGGACTGATTAAAGCGTTACACGGGCCACTTATTACTGTTATTTTAAACACCAATATGTGTTGTGTGGTGCAGCTACTTGGTTGGTGATGAGCTGTGGGTGGTGATGGAGTACCTGGCTGGAGGCTCTTTGACCGACGTTGTCACAGAAACCTGCATGGATGAAGCTCAGATTGCTGCTGTGTGCAGAGAGGTAAGGAACTCAGAAACACGTGTTTATTAAGTGTTAAATAAGATATAATACAAATAGATCAGGAGATGGATTTTATAATGCGCTGCTGTTTAAAGAAGTATTTACCATGATGATTGAAGCCATTCCTCAGTGTGTCTGGGTCCAGGATAGATCAAATCAGTCTGTCGGAGTTCAGATGTTAAGTTTCAGGAAAGCTGCTCATCCATAGGGGTGCCACAATCTCGATTTTGTATCGAAATCGTTCAAAATTACGTTACGACCTTCCACATTGAAATCCAAAAGACGATCGCGATCACCTCCTCCCATGTTTACATTATGTAGCATCACCAATGTCCCACTCGGACTCCGTAGCAACAGTTACCAGGCAACCGTCTATTCCCTCAGATTTCCTCAGCACAATGAACCCCACATTGCATTTCCTCTAAAAAGTAACTCTCACAAGTTCACAGCATCACCTGGTAACATTATTAACCGCTATATCACAAAAAGAACAGAGCACACCTCTATAGGTAACGCTAGCAAGTAGCTATCAGCTAAGCTACAGTTAAACCACGGCTAGGAAGAAAGAAGCAGCTGGAAGGTAGCTAAAGCTGCTCCTTCTACTCTCAAATCACTGGTGAGGAAATTCTGAGTTCCCGGCAAGTTAAGTCCACATTCTCGTCGTAAACTGGAGGAACGCTGTTAGCTGCATTCTGCTTGGTCCTATGTGCATAACGCTCTGTACTGTAAAAGGGAGGGGGAAAAAAAGATTGAAATTCAATCAAATGGAGGATTTGGAGGATGGTGACAGCCCTGCTCGTCCAGCCTCCGTAAAGCAGAGACTTTGGCCTACAGAGTGAAGGAACCAGCGGGCTTCCAGGGTTACTCCGTGCTAAACTGAGTTTTTTTTTTTCTGTCCAGTGTCTGCAGGCTCTGGAGTTCCTCCACTCCAACCAGGTCATCCATCGAGACATCAAGAGCGACAACATCCTGCTGGGCATGGACGGCTCCGTCAAACTCAGTCAGTCCTTCTTCTTTTACCTCGCTCTGCTGGTCCACAAAGTCCCATAGTATCACAGTTCAGGACGTTTCTGGTAGTGAACAATCGTTCAATGTCTATTAGTATTTCTAGACTAATCCAAAACTTGTATCCTTCATTCTTAGTTAATTTCCAAATATGTTCTCCCTTCCTACCCTAATTTCAAGAAGAACATCAGTGTTTTATATTTTAGAAATGAACGTGAAGTACTGGGAATTCGGGTCGTGTCAGATGACCGCTTGTACTGAGCCTGGTTCTGGTTCTGCTGGAGGTTTCTTCCTGTTAAAGGGGAGTTTTTCCTCCCTACTGTCGCTGCATGCTTGATCAATTTGAGGTATTGCTGAGAAGTCACCGACCGAATGCAGCCGACTGTTTGCTGTCGGTACATGTTGGTTCGGGAGGATTTAATGCTGCCAGACGATAACTGGATCTGCTGGATTCTTCGGATGGAAAACGGTTTAACTGATTGGAATTTTTTTATGATTGTATTGAAATGACTTTTCTTGTAAAGTGCCTTGAGTTTGCATGTGTTGTGTTCAAACAGCATGAGGCGTTTTCAGCTTGCTTCTGAAAGCACTTAAACAATGTTGTATTAATGTCCACGACGGCTGCGTTTAGCGGGTAGGTAGCGCATATACCTTTCTTAACAAACATGTTTACTCACTCACATTTTGGGCTTTTGCTCATAATCAGTCTGTGCGCATTCAGACTCGTTCTGCCAACACGGGTCACAAATAAAAACCAACCAATCAGATAGCAGTATCATACAGCAGACGCAGCTAAGAAGCTTAAATAAGTTTTGTTTTTAAAGAGGTTGACTGTTAATTTCTGTATGTGTGTGTGTGTGCTCGTGTATATGATTTATAGGGTAAAACACGTAGCGTTAGTAAAAAAGTTGAACACTTACGGTGTTTAATCATTTTGCTGGAGCTGCTCCTGGATGCCGTCGCGCTTTAATGATGATGGCAAAAATCGCTCCCTTTTTATTTTTTTTAAATAGTTCCATAACCTTTGGACTGCGAGTTCAGTTGGAGGTATTTAAGTCAACTGGCTCACTCGTTCTGACGCTACTTGCTGACGCCGTGACGAATCGACGCGCATTTTTTGCGTCGACGTATTTTACGCAATCGATTACGTCGACACCTTGTCCCAGACCTATTATAAATACATAAATACATTACAACTAAACCAGGATGCGCTTTATGCGCCAGACAGAATGTCAGAAGAGGACAGGTCAGTGAAAAAGAAGACGTCATTCACTGATATCTTTGATTAAACTGAGTACAGCCTCTTATTAAACTGTAACTTTACTGTGACAGTAGTTTAGTTCTTACCTTTACATGTTTGTGCGGGATTGATGTGGAGTTTCTAAAAGCTGTGACCTCAGTCTCTGACAAAACATATTATAATACTAGGGAATTTCTTAAACTGGAGCTAAAGTGGTTGCTTACATATTGTTTTCTTTGAGTTTAATTTTATTCCAAAGGGTCTCTTTGTTCTCATTAGCGCCCTGTTCTCTTATCCATCATGCATTGCAGTATTTCCTGGGCAACATATTTTTAATCATAATTTCTTGGTTGTTGTTTTTCTACTCTGTAACAGATACAATAAGAAAAAATATTGCAAAGTACAATACTAAAAAAAACCATACTTACGTAAAAGTAAAATTACAGACTTTAAGAAGGACTTTAAAAAGTACAATTACACAAAAAACCTACTGAGTTACTTTCCACCTCTGGTTGTGAATTGGCATTATATAATAAACTGAGTTAAAAATGAGCGATAAGCACAGAAATCTTTGTCTGCTCATAAGTGCAACCTTCCTGAACTAAACACAGGAGGTGCTGAGTGGAACCTCACACCCATATCATGGTTTATTTATCCGAATGATGAAGGTTTAACTGAGGTTTGTTGATCCCACCCTGATTGGTTCTCCCTCCACCTTCCAGCCGACTTTGGATTCTGCGCCCAGATCACACCGGAGCAGAGCAAACGCAGCACCATGGTCGGGACTCCTTACTGGATGGCTCCAGAGGTCGTGACCCGGAAGGCCTACGGGCCCAAAGTGGACATCTGGTCGCTGGGCATCATGGCGATCGAGATGGTGGAGGGGGAGCCGCCGTACCTGAATGAGAATCCTCTCAGGGTGAGAGCCGGGAATAAAGATTCCACTTCAGAAACATTTGTTCGCTCAGTTAGGCGTTTATCATCGGCTTTAATGGTTTTTCAGAAAAAAAGATGCTACAGATCAGTAACAATACCGTTTTAAACGGTAAGTCTGTGATATTTTTAACCAATATAAGGGGATTTTACATTAGAAAAGTTACTACCACAGCAGAACATTAGTAGACTGTTTTATTATGAAACGAACTGACTGTTGGTCTCACAGTTAAATATGGATATAATATACATGATCCATGCCACGGTGTAGCTGAGAGAAAACAGATTTAACTTCAGTCATTACGAGATCAACCACCAGATGGCAGTAAAGGATTTCTGACTTTTATTTGCTTCCTGAATGGGGGAACAAATGATGCTTTTCTGCGTTGTTTAGGCGCTGTATCTCATAGCAACAAACGGGACGCCTGAGGTGCAGAACCCAGAGAAGCTGTCGACGATATTCCGAGATTTCCTGAACCGTTGTTTGGAGATGGACGTGGAGAAACGGGGCTCCGCTAAAGAGCTGCTGCAGGTACAGCAGAAACGACAAACCCAGCAGAGTCATGCAGACACTCAGTGTTTACTAACGTTACCAGAATAGTAGTTTTACCTTCCTACTAAATTACTAATGAAAAATAGAAAAAGAAGCTCCTCCAGTGTTAGTAGAGTTGAAAATTAGTGCAAATATAACGCCATTTTATTTAAATGAAAACTGAAGAAAGTACAGTTTATCCTTCTGATAGTTGATTAATCTGAGTTTATTGTAAAGAGGCGACTAATTTATGCAGCTCCATTTAAATCCAAGGTAAGCCTGTAGCCTTTAAAGGAATATTATTTACAGGTCATTTATGCCTTTATAAAATAAGTCAAATGTTTATTTAAAGCACCTGAAGACATGAAAAGATTGAGCTTTTAGAATAAGTAATTTTCCTCCCAAATTTCTGACTTAGCTATGTCAGAAAATATCTTAAAGACCTAAATGTAGGCCTTTGATCATGGAAATGTCTAAGTTTTATTTATTTTTTTTGTTGTTGTTTTGTTTTAAAATTTACACTTGAAATCAATCTGAAAACTCTTCTTAGGGAAATGTTTCTTACAGGTTATTCCCTCCATCCTAGTAACTCTGATTTTATTTTTTCACATTTATGACTAGTGTGAAATTAATCCAAATATTTTTTTGATTTTCTTGGCAGAAATTTGTCTTCCATTTTTTTCCCCATCTTTCATAGTAACCACTATATATATATATATATATATATATTATATATATATATATATATATATATATTATATATATATATATATATATATTATATATATATATATATATATATATATATATATATATATATTTTTTTTTTTTTTTAACAAATTTACGGTTTATGTGAAATTATTCAGAAAATTTTAGGGCGAGTTTTTGCAGAAATTTGTACGTTTTTTTTCCTTCCACCAGATCAACCAGATTCTTTACAAATTAACTACTTTTATTAAATTTATGACAAGTATGAAATTAACCTGACATTTTTGGGGTTTTGTTGGCAGAAATTTGTCTTCCATGTTTTTCCCTCATAGTAACAAGTAATTTATGATTTATGGGTAATTAATCTGGAATGCTTTTTTGGGAGAGGAGGGTTGATGAAATTTTTTTCTTCAATATTTTACCTTCTATTGTAGTTACCAAATTATTTTTTACAGATTTACTACTTTTATGAAAGTAATTTAAAAGCTAAATTTGTCTTGAAAAATGTTTTCCCCCATCATACTAACCAAATTTTTTTACGATTTTATGACTAGTGTGAAATTAACCCGAAAACGTATTTTAGGTTTCGCTAGCGGAAAATTGTCCTTCACTTTACAAATTTACAATTTATGTGAAATTAATCTGAAGCCTTTTTTTTCTCTCTGTTATAGTAACCAAATTTTTTGCAAATTTTTGACTTGCATGAAATTCATTAGAAAATGTTTGGGGGTTTTTTTTGGTGGAAATTTGTCCTCCATTTTTTCCTCCGTCACAGTCACCAGATGTTTAACAAATTTACAACTTAAGATTTCAGAAGAATTTCACATTTAATTTTTTTGGCAGAAATGTTGGCTTTTTTCCCCTCTGTCATAGTAACCAGGTTGTAAATTCATATATTCAGCTCCGCCTTTGAGTCCTAAATCGCGTTTTTAACCGCTCTTTGATACTCGTGATGTCCTTTTTATTCGTATTTTTTAACCGATTGTGTTTCATCTGTTTTAAATCTATCTTATTTTGCATACATTTTTTTCTTTACACCTTCTCTTTTTATTCTTATGTTTTTTAAATTTCATACTCTGACATACATTTCATTTTTCATGCCTCAGTTACTAAATGAATTTCTTTTAGTAATGATCTGTTTTAATTTTCTTATTTTCATCATGTATTTGGTTTCTCTACCACTGAATCATGTAAAGCGCCTTGAATTGCCTTCGTCTTGTCAGTGTGCTAATATAAATCAAATTGCCTTGCCTAAATAATTAATCGTTTGTCCATTCCCAGCACCAGTTCCTGAAGATGGCGAAGCCTCTCTCCAGTCTGACTCCGCTCATTCTGGCAGCCAAGGAGGCGACCAAGAACAACCGTTAGCCGGCTTTTCACGTCTTTTTTCCCCCTCCTTACGTATGTCGGTGAGCGCTCCAGAGAAGGTGGCGACAGCTGACGGCCGCGCTACAAAACCCTCAGAAGGACGAACCGTCTCTCTCCTTGTCTGAGCGTTTTCTATCTCGGAGCACAGGCTGCTTCGTTCCCCCCCCCCCACACCATCTCCAGCCACCTCACAGAGAGAAAGCCTCTTCAACACGCCACCACACCTGGATCCCAGGGATCTTTGCTGACGTCGCCGTCCTCGCGGCCGACACGAACACGTGAGCGTCTCTCACAGCCCAAAGAACCATAGTAGTTAATCTGTCTTCTGTTTTTTTTTTTTTTATCGGGACCACGTCATCCAGCCGCCGCTTCTCTCCGACTGTCGACATTTTGGGAGCAATTGCTTTTCTTGCTTCATTCTTTAGTGTTTTTCTGAATTGCGTGTTTGTCACAGTGGACCGTTGGGTTTTTAATTCTGTTGATTGTCGTGTCACCTTCTGTAGGTTTTGATGCACGCCGAGTTCGGTACTTTGTCTTCATTAATGTTGTTGTTTTTTTTTGAGGAAGCACTGGTTTGCCCAGAGCCATAGATGGACGAGGTTTGGACATATAACCATGAGGGGGCAGCATTGGTGCCTGTTGGTCGTCTGTTCTCTGCAGAAGCACCAATCAGGAACCACCAAATGTATTTCAGGAGCAAATCTGTTCATTTTATGGTTTTAATTCATAAATATTCTTTTGTCTTACAAGTTAGAAGTCATTTTATTTATCTTTTATTACTTTTATTTACCATTTTTGTCACAATTGAATGTTTCAGCTAATCGAACACATGTTCTTATTTGACGCTGATGACCAGAGGAAACGCATAAAGCAGTTTTAAAATGATGATTTCATTTGTTAACGGGATATAAAAGCTTCTTTTTTTCCCAATCTTCTTTACAGAATTGTTTTAAAGTCACAGCATCTTAAATTTCAGACTTTGTCGAGGCCACTGAAAAACTGATGGTCGGATTTTCTCCATCGGGATTTTTGTGCTTCAGATCAGAATTCATGATTCCAGCAACGTTTAAACGAGGCGTAAGCGGCCCCTAACCATCACACCACCACCACCATGCTTTACTGTCTGCATGATTGTGATTACCTGCATTCTAATATTTATGTTAGGTTTTAACACCAAACGCACGCCATCATCATCAAGGTGTAGGTTTTCCCACGGAGGCCATCTTTGCTCCGTGTCTCTTTCTTCTTTATAGAACAGGAACTCTGACCTTAACTGGCCCAAAGGAGGTCTGCAGAGCTTCACAGGCTGTTCTGGTTTTTTAACCTGCTGGATAGGTAGTTGATGAGCTCCTAGGAGGTATATAGTTACTCGTTTTGTGGCTGATGGCTGTGGCTTGTTGGGCTCTTAAAGGTCGGTTTCACGCCTGATCGTCTGGTAGACCAGATGCATCTGGGGACCAGTTGCAGGGTTTTTTTTTCACGCTGCTCTTTGTCTAACGAATCCATATTTCTAAGCAACGTTTTTACCTCCTCGCATTTGGTGGCGCTGCACCAATAAGCGCTAAACAAAGTGACACTTCCCGTTCCATTAAACCTAGACAAACATGGAGGGGAATCAGGTTTTAGCGGCTTTAGGATCGCTCGGTTGTCTTCGCCAAATGTTCAGTCGGGTTTTAGGCGAACCACAGTTTTTTTTTTTTTTTGGTGCGCATCTGGAGCTGTTCTTTCAATCTAAATTCAATTCTCAAGAGTTAGAATAAATTATCACCATCTAATTTAATCTGTTCCTATTCCATATTGTTATGGGTCAGTGTTATAAAAATTTTTTGCTGCCACTTTAAAGAGAAGGATCTTTGTTTTGTTTTTCAACCTGGATCTTATTTTTTGCATTTTGGAGGCAAAAATCCAACTACACTATTGCTAATTACAGTTACAATCAGTGCGGTGCTCCATCCCAGCTGTAGTCTGAGCAGGACTTTGACTCTGTGCTCTACGGCCGTCGGTTACATAGAACTTACTACTGCAGACGTCGTTTGCTGTTTCCAAATTAAATTAACCCAATGACCACCTGGACTAAGTTCAGCTTCTACAGGCTTCCTTTCTGCTACCTACGCAAACTACAGCTGTAATAGAGGACGGCTGCAATGTCTTTAAAATCCCAGGATATTGTAAATTGGAATCAGTCGGATTAAAAGCACGTAAAAACCCCAGAAGCTAACACTTTAGCACTTCCAAGACGTTCAGAACTCCAAGTTATTATCGGCAACTATTCATAAGTAAATATGGTTATTACAGACGGTAAATGTCCTGCCCTGATTGACTTCCGTTATATGGATATACGCTGATCGTGACTGGATATAAACTTCTCATGAAGGACTCCAAATGGCTCCAAACTTGTCTGGGTGAGTAAATTAACGTAATGTTTGCTAAAAATAAGGTCCAGGTAAAAAAAAAAACCCAGAACTTTCCTTTTAATTATATGCCTGTAATTCAGTCATACAACACCAGGGGAAACATTATTAACCCTTTCTGACACCACCCTTAAAATGGTCGTCTGGATTTTCCAGTTTTAGCTGTAAAAAGGGGCAAACTATGTTAAACAATTAAATAGATTTTTGGACTTGTGGTTCGATTTGTTGCGATTCTTGTAAGAATCGATCCAGAATCTTTTTTAATTTTTATCAACACAGCTCTATCCGTATCAGATTTGGATTGCGTGTTCACACTTCCAAAAAAGAAACGGACGTTCTGGTGAATAAACTACTAATTGATCAAAGCTGCTATGCTAAATGTGCAAAACGAGCTAGCTTAAAACACAAACACCGTGCCGGAGCACTCACCCCTCCCGCCTGCTATCATCCTTAGGCCACGACCCCACTTATTTGTGAACACTCATCACCACAGCAGATTAGAGAGCACCAAACACCAGCCCCAGTTTGCTTACTCGTCGTTTGTTTTCCGCTATTTTAAAATGACGCATTTCCTTTAGGGACTCTGGTAGTTTTCCCTAAACTTGAAGTTTTAGCAGCCGGCTGTTTCTCCTTCTCCGATATTTTTTGGTGGTTTACGTCTCTCAGCAGTCGATGTTCTGTTAGAAAATGTAGCAGCGTTTATGAGCGGAGGAGATGCGTAAATGTGGAAGTGTTCTTGTCTGTTGAGTCAGACAACCAGACGGTCCAATCGTTGGATTCGGATTATTTTTGTTTCCTTTTTAATCCCTTCAAAATATTTTAAATGTTAAAACGTTATTGAGGTGCATTTAAAAATTAAGCTAGCTTGTTTTGGAAATGTAGTATAACTTTTAACGCGGACCAAACAGAGCTGGTGTGAATCCACCCGTAGAAATGACTCCGTCACCCTTTCCAAATGAACTAATGTCAGTTTCTCTCATCTTTCCTTGAAGTTGTTCAGTCTAAAGTCTACTTCATGTCGTCAGGCGGGTTCTCTTGAGGTAGTTAGCATATTTTGCAGCAATGAGGCCTAACGATGCGACAAAAAAAACTAAATGGTACTTCCAATTATTTTCTCATAGAATCCAGTTTTTTTTTGTTTTGTTAATTTAATGAATGAAATCATTGTTTTTTTTCTTCTTCTCTGAAACGTAAAATTGTGAAAAATACAGCAAAAATGAGACGTTGTAGGTGGGAACACCTTCTTTTAACCATGTCAAACACAAGAAGAAAGCTCAGTCTGTGGCTCTGGGGGGTTTCTGTCTGTGGGCTCGTTATTGGGGGGGGATGTGTGTGCATGAGAACCACCTTTTCTGTGTTTTTCTACGGTACTTTGATGATGGAGGGATAAGGAATAAACGAGTAGCGACGATTAATGAAGGATGCTTGTGTACGATAGCAGAGATCATATCTGATTCCTATTTTCAGAAGACGGATAAAAGGTACGCCCGGATGAGCCCTGTGAACATGAGGTGTATATTTTAAATGCAAGAAGTTTCAGCTTTTTTGTCTACAGATTATTTTTTTTTACTTATTGATCAATATTCATTACATGTTAATGATTGTTTGAGTATTTGCCTTGAAGAAGTACATTTCTCATCGTCGCTCTCAGAGAATCGAACGACTTAACGCCCGTCATCTAAAAGCATCTCAACGTTTATTCCCAACTGTCTCTGGTTTTATGTTTTCTTCTTTTTTATTGTTTTTATATAGTTTTTTTTTTAAATACTTCTGGCCTTAAACTGTTTCAAAGGCTTAATACTTTCTTTTTTTACCGTCTGATGTAAGTGATATAAGTTTCAGCATTTTCAGTCAAAGTTTAAAGAAAATCATTAAACATTCAAAGCAGCTGGAAGGGAATCATCAGATTCATGTGGGACAGTTTCTGCTTTGCATCCAAACAGCAGGTGGTAAATTTAGCGTTTATTACGTGGCTGAAAATGTTGCAGCTGTGTCGGCGTTTTTGTCCAAGTCTGAATCCCCATAAAGCTGAGCTGAACATGAAAGGCTATTCTTTAGCTTTCCATTTGGTTTTTCTTCTCAAAGATTCAGCTGATATCGGGTGAATACTTTGTAATAATGATAATCCAGATGCAGGAGTTGACCTTGAACATAAGAATAAAGAATAACGGTTAATCTTTATCATCTGGTTAAGTCGCTTATTTATAATCGCGTTCTATGGAACGAGAGGCAAATAAAATGTTTCAGATGTTAACACCGATTTAAAAAAAAAAACTATCTAACTCTCTTCTAAGCAGCATCATCCACTTGCTGTGTCACCTAAAATACAGCACAATGACATTCACAGGCTCTGTCCATGCAATAGCGCCACCTGCTGGAAATCTCTACCATGAAATTATTTAGGAGGAAATCAGTTTTGCACAAAAATGTGCAGCAGCCCGGATGAGGATTCAGACTTGATCCAACCCGGCTTGGTTAAGATGGAAATCAGATGAAAGTGTCCAGTCTTTACTGTATCAGAGCCATAGTTCATCTGTTTATACAATTCATTTTAATTTTTCAGAACAACTGAAGTGGAACAATTAAAACGGTTCAAAACCTGAACATTGTGGTCCGTTTTTCTTTTTAGTGTTGCTCTGTGTCTCAATCAGGAAGGAGAAGGGGATGCGCTGCTGCTCACGTTGGAAAACGGGGGATTTTCTGGTAAACATGGTGCTTAAATCCAGCTGTATAGGACAGATAGGCTCTAAACCAGTTGTTTGTTTTTAACATTATTCATAACACTGTTTCCTGAGCCTCCACACCCTGTAAGTCAATAATGCAAACGGCTGTTCTGTAAATCAGGGAGAGAAATAATCTAAAATCTCTCCTGCACTCTGAGGATTTCTACTTTAATTAGAGATAATTACCACCCGCCTGCTTTCATCTTCACACCAAGAGATAATGAAGCAAAGTGTGATTCAGCGTCTGGGCCCCCAGTGGCTGAACAGCGGATTCGGTCCAGGTGGTTGCGTAAATCTGAACTTTTATTAATGTTTCAGCAGCTCTATCTGAAAACGGGGGAAAACATTAGGAAGAAGCAGACGACGAGATAATTCCTCCTGCGAACCAGCGCTTAACACATGCTTTGGGCTGATTTCTCATCTGAGGAGTTGAGTGATTAAAGTTTACGCTCCTTGAATATGGAGCTGGAATTGGGACTTAAGTTTTGTACTTGTGACTTACGGCTTTATACTTGTGACTTACGGCTTTACTTGTGACTTACGGCTTTACTTGTGACTTACGGTTTTATACTTGTGACTTACGTTTTGTACTTGTGACTTACGGCTTTACTTGTGACTTACGGCTTTATACTTGTGACTTACGGCTTTACTTGTGACTTACGGCTTTACTTGTGACTTACGGTTTTATACTTGTGACTTACGGCTTTACTTGTGACTTACGGTTTTATACTTGTGACTTACGTTTTGTACTTGTGACTTACGTTTTTATACTTGTGACTTACGGCTTTACTTGTGACTTACGGCTTTATACTTGTGACTTACGGCTTTACTTGTGACTTACGGCTTTACTTGTGACTTACGGTTTTATACTTGTGACTTACGGCTTTACTTGTGACTTACGGTTTTATACTTGTGACTTACGTTTTGTACTTGTGACTTACGTTTTTATACTTGTGACTTACGGCTTTACTTGTGACTTACGGCTTTATACTTGTGACTTACGGTTTTATACTTCTTCGTACTTACGGTTTTATACTTGTGACTTACGTTTTGTACTTGTGACTTACGGTTTTTATACTTGTGACTTACGGTTTATACTTGTGACTTAGTTTTGTACTTGTGACTTACGGTTTTACTTGTGACTTACGTTTTATACTTGTGACTTACGTTTTGTACTTGTGACTTACGTTTTTATACTTGTGACTTACGTTTTTATACTTGTGACTTACGTTTTGTACTTGTGACTTACGTTTGAACTTGTTACTTATTTTTTGTACTTGTGACTTACGGTTTTACTTCTGACTTACGTTTTATACTTGTGACTTACGTTTTATACTTGTGACTTACGGTTTTATACTTGTGACTTACGTTTTGTACTTGTGACTTACGGTTTTATACTTGTGACTTACGGTTTTATACTTGTGACTTACGTTTTGTACTTGTGACCTACGGTTTTATACTTGTGACTTACGGTTTTATACTTGTGACTTACGTTTTGTACTTGTGACCTACGGTTTTATACTTGTGACTTACGGTTTTATACTTGTGACTTACGTTTTGTACTTGTGACTTACGGTTTTGTACTTGTGACTTACGTTTTGTACTTGTGACTTACGTTTTGTCTTGTGACTTACGTTTTGTACTTGTGACCTACGTTTTTATATTGTGACTTACGGTTTTGTACTTGTGACTTGGTTTTGTACTTGTGACTTACGTTTTTATCTTGTGACTTACGTTTTTTATAACTTGTGACTTACGTTTTGTACTTGTGACTTACGGTTTTATCTTCTGATTTTTACTTGTATTTGTGGACTTACGTTTTCTACTTGTGACTTATATTTTGTACTTGTGACTTACGTTTTTATACTTGTGTCTTACGTTTTGTACTTGTGACTTACGTTTTTATACTTGTGACTTACGGCTTTACTTGTGACTTACGGCTTTATACTTGTGACTTACGGCTTTACTTGTGACTTACGGCTTTACTTGTGACTTACGGTTTTATACTTGTGACTTACGGCTTTACTTGTGACTTACGGTTTTATACTTGTGACTTACGTTTTGTACTTGTGACTTACGTTTTTATACTTGTGACTTACGGCTTTACTTGTGACTTACGGCTTTATACTTGTGACTTACGGCTTTACTTGTGACTTACGGCTTTACTTGTGACTTACGGTTTTATACTTGTGACTTACGGCTTTACTTGTGACTTACGGTTTTATACTTGTGACTTACGTTTTGTACTTGTGACTTACGTTTTTATACTTGTGACTTACGGCTTTACTTGTGACTTACGGCTTTATACTTGTGACTTACGGCTTTACTTGTGACTTACGGCTTTACTTGTGACTTACGGTTTTATACTTGTGACTTACGGCTTTACTTGTGACTTAGTTTTTACTTGATGGACTTACGTTTTTATACTTGTGACTTACGTTTTTATACTTGTGACTTACGTTTTGTACTTGTGACTTACGTTTGAACTTGTTACTTATTTTTTGTACTTGTGACTTACGGTTTTACTTCTGACTTACGTTTTGTACTTGTGACTTACGTTTTGTACTTGTGACTTACGGTTTTATACTTCTGACTTAAGTTTTATGCTTGTGACTTACGGTTTTATACTTGTGACTTACGGTTTTATACTTGTGACTTACGTTTTTGTACTTGTGACTTACGGTTTTACTTGTGACTTACGGTTTTATACTTGTGACTTACGTTTTGTACTTGTGACTTACGGTTTTATACTTGTGACTTACGGTTTTATACTTGTGACTTACGTTTTGTACTTGTGACCTACGGTTTTATACTTGTGACTTACGGTTTTATACTTGTGACTTACGTTTTGTACTTGTGACCTACGGTTTTGTACTTGTGACTTACGTTTTGTACTTGTGACTTACGTTTTGTACTTGTGACTTACGTTTTGTACTTGTGACCTACGTTTTTATACTTGTGACTTACGGTTTTGTACTTGTGACTTAGGTTTTGTACTTGTGACTTACGTTTTTATACTTGTGACTTACGTTTTTATACTTGTGACTTACGTTTTGTACTTGTGACTTACGGTTTTATACTTCTGACTTACGTTTTCTACTTGTGACGTATATTTTGTACTTGTGACTTACGTTTTTATACTTGTGTCTTACGTTTTTTTACTTGTGACTTACGTTCTGTACTTGTGACTTACGTTTTGTACTTGTGACTTACGTTCTGTACTTGTGACGTATGTTTTGTACTTGTGACTTACGTTTTTATACTTGTGTCTTACGTTTTTTTACTTATGACTTACGTTCTGTACTTGTGACTTACGTTTTGTACTTGTGACCTACGGTTTTGTACTTGTGACTTACGTTTTGTACTTGTGACTTACGTTTTGTACTTGTGACTTACGTTTTGTACTTGTGACTTACGTTTTGTACTTGTGACCTACGTTTTTATACTTGTGACTTTACGGTTTGTACTTGTGACTTAGGTTTTGTACTTGTGACTTAGGTTTTTATACTTGTGACTTACGTTTTTATACTTGTGACTTACGTTTTGTACTTGTGACTTACGGTTTTATACTTCTGACTTACGTTTTCTACTTGTGACGTATATTTTGTACTTGTGACTTACGTTTTTATACTTGTGTCTTACGTTTTTTTACTTGTGACTTACGTTCTGTACTTGTGACTTACGTTTTGTACTTGTGTCTTACGTTTTTTTACTTCTGACTTACGTTTTATGCTTGTGACTTACTTTTTGTACTTGTGACTTACGTTTTATACTTGTGACTTACATTTTGTACTTGTGACTTACGTTTTGTACTTGTGACATACGGTTTTATACTTGTGACTTACGTTTTGTACTTGTGACTTACGGTTTTATACTTGTGACTTACGTTTTATACTTGTGACTTACATTTTGTACTTGTGACTTACGTTTTGTACTTGTGACTTACGGTTTTATACTTGTGACTTACGTTTTGTACTTCTGACTTACGTTTTTATGCTTGTGACTTACTTTTTGTACTTGTGACTTACGTTTTGTACTTCTGACTTACGTTTTTATGCTTGTGACTTACTTTTTGTACTTGTGACTTACGTTTTGTACTTGTGATGTATGTTTTGTACTTGTGACTTACGTTTTGTACTTGTGACTTACGTTTTTATACTTGTGACTTACGTTTTTATACTTGCGACTTACGTTTTTATACTTGCGACTTACGTTTTTATACTTGTGACTCACGTTTTTTTTCTTGTCACTTCCATTTTTTTGTTGTAACTTATGTTTTGTACTTGTCACAGTTTGTACTTCTTACTTACTATCACCTGAAACTGGTAACTTTGAAATGTGAAGCATGTGCTTTTAGACTTGTACTTAAAAAGTTTCAAAACGAAACTTATGAGTAGAGAATTAAAATCTCAATCCTAATTCCCTACTTGAACTGCTAAGCTCATTGAACCAATATTTTTTCATGACCACAGAGATGAAATCAGCAGGTCTTGTCGGTTTTGTAGAGTTTTGCGATACGCTTCCCTGCATGTTTTGGATGTCCTTCCCAGCTTTAAAAGATAATTGAATTTGAACAACAGCCCTTTTATCAGCCACTAACGTGTTAGCAGGGAACCAAACAAAACACGCCTCGAGGACCAGGGTTGGGAAGCACTGCTGTAGATTCAGTTCAGGGCCCTCATTCATCAACCGTACTACTCACACACAGATCTGTGTGTATTTATTTTTATGCGTAGGAACAATTCTACGCATTGTGTGGTATTTATCATATTGTGCTTGTGTGTAGAAATTACCCTGGATAGAAGTACAACTCTGAGCATGTAGCATATAGTGTTATAAGGGGGGGAACTGTAACTTTAAAACAGTTTTATTTTGACAGAATATTTAGTTTATCTCCTCCACCAAGGAGCTCATGTTTGCATTTAAATGTAAAATGACTCAAAAACTTAGGGACAGATTTGGATTAAACTTTCAGGAAATATGAGAAATTTACCATGGAATAAATTATGCTTTTGGGCTGTATGAAAGGTATATCTTCTCAGTAGTTTATATGCAAGCTTTTCATTAGTCTTTGTGCAATATTTTAACTATAGCATGTGTAAGAGTTTAATTTCATGTGTGGATACCAAGTAATTCTGAATAATGTCCCAGCTCCCCCTATCCGTCCATCACCAAACATCCCAATAACACACATTGAAGTTTGCAGCTCAAAAATAATTATTTTGTATCCAGGCAGCGCAGTAAATGTGAGCTCTGCTGCAGCCAAGCCAATCCCTCCCACCCTTCGTCTCTCCTCCTCCTCGCTCAGTGTTACATAACGTTCTCCACTGCAGAGGAAGAGCACTGCAGAAAAACTCCTGATTCTGGTTTCTAGCACCTCACATGATCGCATGTGTCCACATTTAGTTTTCTGAACATGCTGCAGCCATTAGTGGCCTGCAGAGTAGTTTGAGTCCCCAGAGGGAAGCTGAGTCTACTGCAGGCCTCTAAATGTGTGTTGTTTTTTAACGAAAAGCTGATGTACACTTCAGGCATTAATGGGCTAAAAATAAAAGCAATTAGGATACATATACTAAGGATAAAACAATAAGGAAAAATCTTAAAATCTGACCTGACAGTTGTGGAGAAATCCATCACTGACACCCTCAATAAGGATGAAAAGCCTCAAAAGATAATTACAAAAGAAGTTGGAGGATCCCAAAGTGTTATAAAAGCACATTAACAGAGTTATGTGGAAGGGAAAAGTGTGAAAGAAAAAGCTGCAAAAGCAGCAGTGATGACCGCAGCCTGGAGAGGATTGTCAGGAACAGGTCATTCAAATGTGTTGGGGACCTTCACAAGGAGAGGACTGAGGCTGGAGTTAATGCAACAAGACCCACCACTCAGACCGATCCTGAACATGGGCTTCAAATGTCGTATTCCTCTTGTGAAGCCGCTGCTGATCTGTTGCTCAGTCATATTTTGATAATGTCATATTTTTGATGAGGGCAAATTTTTGCATCTCATTTGGAAACCATGGTCCAAGACTCCAGAGGAAGAATGGAGAGGAACACAATCCAAGATGCTTAAAATCCAGTATGAAGTTTCCACAGTCTGTGTTGATTTGGGGAGCCATGCCATCAAGTCCAGAGTCAGTGCATCCATCTACCAGGACATTTTGGAGCACACAATGCTTCCTTCTGTAGATGAGCTTTATGGAGATGCTGATTTCATTTTCCAGCAGGACTTGGCACCTGCCCACACTGCTAAAAGTACCAAAACAAGGTACAATGACTGTGGGATTACTGTGCTTGATTGGCCAGCAAACTTGCTTGACCTGAACGCCATGCAGAATCAATGGAGCATTGCCAAGAAACAGATGAGAAACATGATATGAAACAATCCAGAAGAGCAGAAGGCCACTATTGAAGCATATTGGTTTTCCATGACACCTCGGCAGTGCCACAGGCCGATAGCATCCATGCCACATCACACTGGGGCAGTAGTTTATGTAAAAAAGGACCCAGTCCAAATACAGAGTTCATATGCATGATGATACTTTTTAGAGATCTGAAATTTCTCTATTTAAAATCATTGTCCTATTGACTTCATGTAATATTCTTATTTTCTGAGATTTAAAAAAAAAAAAATTGTTTTCAATTGTACTTTCATTTCCCCATTTATTATCATGGGGTTGTTTGTTCTAGAAGTGAGGGCAAAAGATACTAAATATGTTTTAAATATATAAAGATGATTTTAATCAAGTTATTTGTGCTTTTCAATGAGCTTTTAAAGATTCCTGAAGATTTCTGTTTGTAAAATGTGAAACAGCTAAAAGTTAACCGCAATATTTTGGGTTATTTAGTCTTTCATTAGATAAGTAAGAGGGGGTTAATTTTTCAAAGTCAAATTTGCGTCCATGTTGTTTATTTTTCAAGTTAAGTTTCAAATTAAATATTCAGTTAAAAAATGTATTTCCAGCTCCAATATCTGGCTTATCGGAGATCGGTGATATTGTGGCTTTATTATAGGTTGTGTTCAACAAAGTCAGTTTAAAACGAATTAAATCTAAAATAAAAACGCATCAATTTAGAGTTCCTTTTAATTCCTAATGTTTCCACTCCATGCTTTTAAATGCTGCATTCTTGTTTCTTTGCCCCAAATCATGTAAATCACCTTTAATTGCCTTATGTTGAAAGGTGCTATACGAACAAATTGCCTTGCCTAAAACGGGTTCTCATTAGGGTTTTCCATTATTTACAGAGAACGGCTTCGTTCATTTGCTTTAGTTCTTTTTCGTTGCCCGATTGATTCATTTGTCAGCATGAAGTGGCATAAACAAAAACAAGTACATTCAGGTACTCCACAGAACCGAGAGAAAAACACTTAATAATTGTAGTTCTTATTGAAAGAGTGACCCCCTGCTGGTTGTGGCAGATGGCCGTTCATGTTGAGCCCGGTTCTGGTTCAGCTGGAGGTTTCTTCCAGTTCTTCTTCTCCATTGTTTCTTGTTCAGTATGAGGGATTGCTGGGAAGTCTAAATCCTAGTTTATGCTTCTCCGTCACCTACGCAAGGACGCACAGAGTGGAGGCCCAATTTTTAACTATCCGTCTCCGTCGTCTGATAACGTCTGCATCTGATTGGTCAGTTTCAGTAACAGCCACAAATCACATCACCAGAACGGGGCTCATATAGTGGCCAAATGCTGCATTAACTACTGATTACAGCAACTATAGTTTTATATTGAAAGGATAATTGATCTAATCTGTTCCTTTGGCGATATTGAACTAAAGGAGTTGTAGGAAAACAACAAACGTCTGCTGTGTTTGTTTCCATGCGTTTCTAGAGGATTCTATGAGCTGCACTTCTAGTAAAAAGCTTTACAGCTTAATGAAAACTTACTTTCTGTCGTTCGTTGCTCCTTGAGGAAGAAATACGTTCACAAGCCTAGAAAAAAACAGAAGCAGCGCTGGGATAGTAGGCAGAGATGCCATGAAAACTTAGTGCCCCCTGCCGTTCTGGTCGAGCAACGCTGGAAAAACAATTCAGAATGGAGTGGAAGAGTGGAGTACTATAAACAGAAAACGTCTCCGACAATACGTCTGCGTCTGAGTGCTAATTTGCGGTCGGAGAAGCATAAACTAGGCTTAAGGGGGGGGACTGTCTACTGTCGCTAATTGCTACTCGATGAGCATTCTAACGGGCTAGGTTATCCTGAGCTATCTCTGTAGTTATGGTCTTAGGCTGCTGGAGGACAGGCTGACTTTCTCCTACCACTCTCCAGTTACATTATTTACTGTTCTTCCATCCGTTTACTTTTTATCTCTGTGAAGCTACACCTGGTCTGGCGTTTTGTTTGGTAAAAGGGAGGCATAGGCGGAAAAAATGGTCCCAACATCCGACGTTTCTTCTTTTCCTGTTACCATTTGTTTTAACTTTAAAATAGAAATTAATTCTAGATTTACTTTTTCTCTGCTCCATCTTCTCGAACCTCCAGAGGGTCTTGGCAGGTAGCTGCTCGTTCTGGTTCTGGTTCTGTTGGCGGTTTATTCCTCTTGAAGGGGAGTTTTTCCTCTCAACTGTCTTCACATGCTTGCGCTGTACAAGGGATTGCCGTAAAGCCAAAAAAAAAAACTCAGTGCATTCTGCTGGGGGTTTCTTTATATATTTTTTTAACCAAACTGAATGACAAACTAAACTTGATGTTTTATAACTATGAGAATGTATGTATGATTTGATGGAAATTTAGTGTCTGGAGAGGAAGTATGTTGTGAATAGGTGCGCTATAATTAAGCTGGATTTAATTGTATATTTTCAGTCACATTAGAGTAAAAATATTTAGCAGAAAGAAGTGTAAAATATGGACGACCAAAACAGACATAATTGGAAATAAAAGCAGAAATACATATATTTTGTTCTTCCATTTCCTTATAAATGCATTTCTTGGTTTTACATTCCTTCATCTCCTCTTTTTACTTTACCTCATGCACTTCTGCCTCATTATGCAAATTAGGAGGTCTGTCCTTCTTGCTCCTACTCCTCCACTATTGGTCAGTAAACAGGAAGGAGCAGGATATGCCGGCGCTTTGGGCATTTTCAGGAGAACTCCTCTTTTAACAGGAAGTGAAGTCTCAGACGATTGCAGAAGAATTGAGGCACGTTGCTATATTAGCTGACAGTAATAGTCAGTGACGACTATTTACTTATTTGCATGGTGACATCTTTCAGTGAGAGGCTTCTACAGTTAGTTGATAATGAATGGATAATGAAGCTGACCCGTTGGTTCTCCAGATTTTGGAACTAGTGGCTTGTCGCTGGCATGCACAATCGATCTCCACATCGATCCGGCTCCTAAACCTAACCCTCCTAAATTGCATGGGGCAGAAATGCATAAGGTTAAAAAGAGGAGATGAAGGAATGTAAAAACAAAGAAGGCATTTATAAGGAAAAGAAAGGGGGAAAAAAACATATGCTTTTCTGATTTCGAGAATGCATGCAATAAAATAAAAAAATATAAATTTCTGCTTTTATTTTTGTCGGTTTTGGTCCTCCATATAAATTAGCCGTTTATTGAAGCATGAAGAATACATTTTGGTGACATTTTGTTTGCAGGCTGAAGAAGCTTTCTGACTGACGCAGATGAAGCTGTTTTTCCCTGAGGGTGGGGGGGGGGGGGGTGGGGGGGGTTCTCCTTCATGCAGGTTGGCTGTATGCCGTTACCGTGGCGACCCCTCTGCGCTGTTCACCCGGATTCACTAAAAGGTGCTCCACGTCTCCCTGGCAACGCTCTGCGTAGGAGTTACATCAGCGGAGACTTTATCGGCGTTCACACCTGGGAGCTGCCCAGTTTACTCCCAGTCTGCTGGTACTGGTGAACTTTGACCCTCTCAAAAAATGTTCATACATTCATAAGGTAGAAAAAGATGCAATATTTTTTCATTCACTTCGCAAATATGTTAACATTTCTGTTATTCTGTTACGTAAAATTCAACTAAATTAATAAATTAATGAAGGTTTGTGGTTGCACCATCGACTGACCATAAAGAAGTTCTAAGTCTGTCTTACGAAACATTTTATTTCTTGTATCTCATGACTGCGTTGGACTTTGGTCTCTACAGTCTCCTGTTTGTGTGTAATTTAAACCTCTGTGATTTCACACTTTGAAGGTCTTAAAAAAAAAAAAAGCCGGATGAACATAATAAAATGATGTAAATCACTTCCACCCAACTGATTTAGCAATAAATAATTTTGTTAAATGAACCAAATGTAAACATGTTGGGTCAACTTGATGCATTTAGGTCGCTATAAGGGTCAAAAAATGAAAAGCAGGGGACGGGACTCAAACTCTGTTTTCTGAGCGCCCGCACCAAGGCAAGGCAAGGCAATTTTATTTGTATAGCACACTTTCAGCACAAGGCAATTCAAGGTGCTTTACATGATTCAGTGATAATGAAACCCCATGATTACAAACAAAACATATAAGTTTAACAGTAATCAATCAGTAAGAAAAGATCATCTAAGGAACAAATATATTTAATGAATACACAATCACTTAAAAAAGAAATACAAATGTAAGAATAGAAATTAATACACAACAATAAAAAATAATTTAAGTAACAAATTTATGCAATTAAAACAGACAAAACACAATCGGGTAAACAAAACAAAAAGTGATCAGAAAGCACAATTTAAGATTCAAATGCAGCTCTGAATATTAGAGTTTTAATCTTTGATTTAAAAGAGCCTAGCGATTCAGCGTTTTTGCATTGGTCTGGAAGTTTATTCCTCATTTGTGGAGCATAGAAGCTGAAAGCTGCTTCTCCCTGTTTAGTTCTGATTCTAGGGACGATTAGTAGGCTAGAGTTGGAAGACCTGATTGGTCTGCTGGGTTCGTATAGTGACAGCAGATCTCCAACATACTTTGGTGCTAAACCGTTCAGTGATTTATAAACTAATAAAAGCACTTTGCAGTCTGTTCTCTGAGCTACAAGGAGCCAGTGGAAGGACTTTAGAACTGGGGTGATGTGTTCTACTTTCCTGGTTCTAGTGAGAACACGGGCAGCAGCGTTCTGGATCAGCTGCAGCTGTCTGATTGATTTTTTAGGTAGACCTGTGAGGACGCTGTTGCAGTAATCGATCCGACTAAAGATAGACGCATGGATCAGTTTTTCACGGTCCTTCTGTGTCATCAGTCCTTTAATCCTAGAAATGTTCCTCAGCTGATAGAAAGCTGACCTTGTTATTGCCTTTATGTGACCCTGGAGGTTCAGGTCTGAGTCCATTATTACACCTAGATTACCGGCCTGATGAGTAGTTTTTAGTTGTATTAGCTGAAGCTGTGTGCTGACTTTGGATCGTTCCTCTTTAGGTCCAAAAATAATTACTTCCGTTTTGTTTCTGTTCAGCTGGAGAAAGTTACGGGACATCCAGTCGTTGATTTGTTCAATGCATTCATTTAAGGTCTGGATAGAATCATAGTCACCTGGTGATAATGTAATGTATAGCTGTGTATCGTCTGCATAGTTATGGTAGCTTATCTGATTGGCTGCTATAATCTTGGTTAGTGGGAGCATATAAATATTGAACAGGAGGGGCCCCTGGATGGAGCCCTGGGGGACCCCACATGTGATTTCTGTTTGTTCTGATGAGAAATTTCCGATGGACACAAAGAAATTCCTATTTTTGAAGTAAGACTCAAACCATTGAAGTTCTGTACCAGTGAGTACGACCCAGCTCTCCAATCGTTCCAGTAATATTTTGTGATCAACGGTGTCAAACGCTGCACTGAGGGTCCAACAGAACCAACACTGTAGTTTTACCGCTGTCTGTATTTATGCGGATGTCATTGAAAACTTTGACTAGGACAGTCTCAGTGCTGTGATGAGCACGGAAACCAGATTGAAAATTATCTAAGGAGTTGTTCATTATCAGGAATGTGTTCAACTGTTGAGATACAGCTTTTTCAATAATCTTTTAGAAGATTAGAGATTGGCCTATAATTCTGTATCAATTTATTGTCTAAGTTGTTTTTCTTTAATAGGGGTTTGATAACTGCTGTTTTGGAGGAATTTGTTAACTATTTGCATTAATGACAGGGAGAACTTTCTTTAAAAAAGTTGTGGGTAAGATATCGAGGCAGCAAGAGGAGTTCAGTTTAATAATTTCATCAAGATGTGATTGATTCAGTTTTTTGAAATCAGACATCTTATCTGCATTATTTTTAAGTGGGAATGATAATGTTGGTGGGTTGGGTGCTTCTTTACAGATTGATCTTCTAATTTCTAAAATCTTTTCAGTGAAGAAGTTGGCAAATTCACTGCAGGCCCTGGTGGAGTGTAGCTCAGGAGCTGCTGTCACTGGAGGATTGGTTAGTCTTTCAACTGTTGCGAATAAGGTCCGAGCCTTATTAATGTTTTTGTTAATGATTTCAGAAAAGAATGATTCCCTTGCAGTTTTCAAGGTTAAGTTATATTTGTTCGACCTGTTTTTGTAGATCTCATAGTGAACCTGGAGTTGAGTTTTCCTCAATTTTCTTTCGGCCTGACGGCACTCCCTTTTTCCGCTGCGTACTAGAGGATTGCTGTAGTAAATTTGTTTAAAGATTTCAGCAGAGCTGTCAACAAGAGGTTGTTTTCTTACTATGGTCTCATTTTGATTAGATAGTTTAGCCGGGGTAATGCTTTCAAAAAAGATGCAGAAGTGGTCAGATAATGCAACATCCAGTACGGAGATGTTAGAGATTGTAGTCCTTTGCTAATGATTAAGTCTAAGCTGTGACCTTGTTTGTGTGTCGGCTGTTTGACATGTTGGGTTAGACCGAAGTTATGGAGAGTATCGCTTAGTATTTTAGGCTGTCTATCCTGGGGGTTGTCAGTATGAATGTTCAGATCCCCCACAACAATTAGTTTGTCATATTCAATACATATTAAAGAAAGAAGATCATTGAGATCGTTAAGAAAGTTTGAGCTTGCTTTGGGTGGTTTGTACATATTTAAGACCAAGACATTGTTCGGTTCTTTTATCTCTGTAGCAAGGTATTCGAAGGAGTGAAATGTACCCAGAAGTATCTTTTTAAAGTTCAGTGTATTTTTAAAAATAGTTCCCAGACTGCCCCCCCCCCCTTCTTTGTTGCCTGTTTACATTTAGAAAGCTGTAGTTAGGTGGTGTGGCTTCTAGCATCAAGGTTCTTTCATTATTTGCATCCAGCCAAGTTTCATACAAAAACTTAGCCTTTACATTGTGATTGGTAATAAGGTCATTAATTAAAAACGATTTATTTGATAGGGAACGGTAATTGAGTAATGCCAATTTAAGAGATTCATTGTTAGTTTTTAAGTTATTCTGACAGGCAATATTTATGAGATTTGACATGATGCGGGGGGGGGGGAGGGGTTGCCTTTGTAATTTCTATTACTAATAATCACCGGAATGCTATTTTCTCGGTAACCAGACTGGTCCTGGTTGACAAGTTTTCTTGTAGAAAAGTCTGGCAGCCTGAAACGTCACACATCAGTTATCTGCAATGGTGGGAGGGCAGAATCGTCGTGTCCAGTCGATCTGAGTGAGAACCTTGGGGTCATCTGTGTTCCTTTAATAATCTGATCCTCTAGTTTTTTGCAGAATTCAATCGGTGAGCCTAGTTTTGCTGAGTCATCATTATCGTTGTCAGAGGTCTGTGATAGGTTGAATGCTCCGTGTAATGGTCTATTATTATAACCACTTTGCTACACAATAATTCAGGAAACTTGTATACAATAACAAATATGAATTAATTTCCGGTGTTAAGTAAAACTGATTATAATATAAAGAACTTTCAATTCCCTTTTTTATGAAAAAAGTGACAGAATTGTGTTACTAGAATATTACAACCATGTTAATACTGCAAATGAAATCATGTTATATATGAATTTTCTGAGTTATTGTGTTTGAGTTTCAGTCCATCCCCTGCTTGACCTAAATGTATTAGGTTGACCCAACATGTTTACATTTAGTTCATTTAACTAAATTCTTTATTGCTAAATCGACCCAAATCAGTTGGGTGGAAAGGATTTACATAACTTTATTATGTTAACCCAACAACTTTTTATTTATTTATCATGATCTCACAGGAGCCTGTTCGGGGAAAAACCATTTCTAACCGTACATCTTGTAAATATGTTTCCACTTCTTCCGTCCTTTGGTATAAAAGGCATCTGCAGACACTCTTTGTCTGCTCTAATCTTACCCATGTTTTCTAATAAACCCAACGGAGTGCTTGGGTCTTTTTCCACTGAGTCGGTTTCAGAGCTTTGATTGGAACCGGTTCTATAGCTTCCCACAGCCCAAGTACCCGTTTCTTGGTTCCACACCTGTGTTTAACCGAACATCAACTCCTCACTGGAAAAGGGAATTTTATTTGTATAGCCGACTTTCAACAACAAGGTAAATCAAGGTGCTTTACATGATTTGGCGGTAAAGAAGCCAAACGTATGATAAAAGCATTGGGGGGGGGGAAAGCATGCAACGATAGCATAAACAGACAAATTAGGGGTCAAATTGTTCACTCAGATTCACCTCTGCACGGATGAGCTTTAAGTTTTGTTTTAAAGGAACAGCAGGTCTCCAACATACTTTGGTGCTAAACCAATCAGTGATTTATAAACTAGTAGGAGTATTTAGAAGTCTATTCTCTGAGCTACAGGGAAAAAACTAAAAAGATGGGGGGCATGTAAAATCCACTTTTTACTTGCCTTTTTATTTTCATTTCATACAATTTGAAAGAAATTAAAAGCTTAAAGCTTTTCATCACATTCTTATGTCATTCCCTCCTTATACACAGCCCTAAAGTGTTTCTTAGGGTAATTTTTGTATGTTTGAGTAATCTTTTAAAACTCTTGCGGCCGCCATTTTGAGTCCTCCTAGCTACACTCTCACCTCCCAGCAACGCCCCTACATTCTGATCGTCATCAGCAATCAGCTATCACCTCTGGAAATTAGTATATACTTAGTTATTTGTCCCATTTGTGCAATGCCTTCTTGGAAAAAAAAAAAAGTCTGGTGCACCGAAGATGTTACGGTACTGGATCAGCACGACATGGAAGAAATACAGATAAACACCGTGGCTAATCACTCCGAGCTACATGACACCAGCTGTTTTCTGTATAGAGACAGGAATAAAACGACAAACATAAAGAGGCAAAACTATTTAGACAGGAATGCAATTAAGAGGTTTGTGGGTGGCTCTTAAAAGACCCGTTGTTGCCGCAAAATGCCCCGCTCTCTCCGCCGAAAAGTCAGCCATGAACAGCTTCCTCACCCGGACATCCAGGCCTGGTAATGTCTCCACCACAGCAACGTCCCGCACCGCTCACATATAATAAACTTTTACTAAACGCAGACAGATGGACAGCGGCTCATCATTGTAGTTTGTGTCTTGGCGGGCGAAGCTTGGACCTACGCGGGACAAAAGCCCCTCAAACTGGGCCTTGAATTACCTTGTTTAAAGTGTCCAATAAAAATAAAACTGCTTTGCCTTAATTTCGGTATCAAGTTTGGCAGCGGAGCACAGATTCAGCTTCCATCAACGCTCCATTCAGAGCGTTCAAGCCACAGCAGGTGAAATGTTGATTATTAATACATATAGCCTATTATTCTGCTCAATTTGTGATGATAAAGTGGATTCGCTGTTCATTTATTTCGAATTAAGTATGAATTACAATGAAAGAAAATTAAATACTAAATATTTCTTTATTCTGGCAAAAAAAAACTGCAGCACAACCTCTATAACATTTACCTACTATTCCTACACTACTTCAAAAAGTATTCTGTGCCGGGCGTTCTTCTGAATAGTGTCTATATGTGGGGATAAACTCATGTAACTGGACTTAATTCGATTTGAATTACTGGAAACTGTGAAATGATCTTTGTTTAGAATCAAAACAGCCTAATTAAACATATTCATCTCTCTGGAGCAATAAATGATTATTCACTAAAATAAAAACACGTGAAATTAAGTTGGTTTTAATCTGTTTTCTCACATTTGGTTTGTCTTCTTCCTCCCGCTGGTTTTTGATATTTTTCTCCAACAAGCAGAACATCTTTTTTCCGCAGAAATATTTCTTTTTTCGGACTGACTGAAATTCAGATGAGAACAGGCCTGTTGGTGGTTATGCAACACATTAAATCTGCCCCGACACTTCAGTGTGTTTGGAAACGTCCTCTGCTCCGTGTCAGCAGGAAACCGTCCGTCTCCTGTCTCGTGTAATGGATTGATTATCACAGCGCACCACCTCCCTCTGATGTAAAACAGACTCATAAATATAACATTAACCACAGTTAGTGACGTCTGCTGTTTTATGTTGGTGATTAAAGTCTGTTTTCATGCTGATTTGTATGGAAACGTCATACAAACTGAGTCCATCTAACCTCTGATGCTGAATATCCAGCTGCAAGGTGCAAATAGGAGTACGTCTCATCTAGACTTTAATATTTTAAGAAGTACAAGTATCCAATTAAAGCAGTAAATAAAAACTGCTCTTTCATTCAGAGGGAGGGTGCAACCAATAACATTTAAAAGGAACCTTGACGTTATTTCTAGTACGCCTTCTGTTCATTTACTCACCCAGACAAATTTGGAGCCACTTGGAGTCCTTCGGGAGAAGTTTGGATCCATTTGCGGTCATTGTATAGCTATATAATGTGGGCAGCCAAAGTGCAGCCTCTAGATAAGTCATTATCTGACACAAAACTAATTAATTTCACCAACGTTTTGTTATAAATCTCCAGCACGATTCCCCGGGGAGTTCGGCGTGTCTTGAATGAGCTTTGTTGTCGTCTTATGGGGTGTTTTACAGGCTTTTTATTCTGTGCAATATTTGTCGCCTTTTGCTGGCCTTGGCTGGTGGATTGCTCGATGTGCGGCTCAGCTTTGCTCTGCAGCACCCGTTGGCTCAAAGGTGATGCTTAAGGTGCGTTTAAAGACCGCTCGTAAAAATAGGTCACCGGATGTTAACGGACTTAGGCGGCTGTAACGGCAGAAAGACTGAGAGCACCGATACAGGAAAAGTGGAGGACGTTTCCCATACGTACCCCAGGTCTGTTTCCCCCATGTCTCCACCCTATTTCCACCAGATAAACAAGCAGGGAATTCAAAAGCATTATTTTAATTATGTTTTCATTAAATACACAGGAAGTTACTGAGGTACAGCCCTTCTACTTCCAGTCCATGAGTCCCTTAATGCCAAAATAAAAATGAATGAGAGTCAATGGAGCGATGAGTTATTTTCTGATCCAGTTTGAAATGCGCCGTGGATCCAACATATGATGATCGTGAATTTTAAAAAACAAATTATGATGCAGAGAAAACGCTGATTTTCGACCGGAGGTAAAAGTTACTTTAGGTTTTGTGTAAAAACATTTAGCGGACTAAAACTGCAGAAGAAGGAGAGCGAGGGTCGTAGCCTCCAGGACGAAGAAAGGAGCATTAAACACGGAGAAAACCTCTATAAATCTGACCATGTGGAAAGTAGCAGCTATGTCGGGGGTAAAGCAGTCGGTGGAGTGAGAGCCAGCATGGAGGAGAAGCTCTACAAGTTCTTAGGTGAAGGTTTTATGTGCTATAGCTAGTGCTAGCTCGCGCTCGCAAAATGGCGTCATATATGCGACATCTGATTTGTAGGCATTTTAAATGCGAATTTTTACAATCAAATCCCAAATCACTGGACAAACACAGTCGAAACGTACATCATTAGTTATCATTTAAATCGAAGTACAACATATGTGTGATTCAGGACGTACGACAAAGCGGACCAGAAAATAACTTTTATCGCTTCGTTGACTTCCATTCATTATTTTTCCGGTTTGGGGACCCACGGGCCGACCGGAAGGGGCGGAGACTTAGGCTCCCCATACCAAAATAAATCGATATTCCACTAAATAAATAGAAAGAAATGCCAAAATAAGTGTTTCGCATTATAAAAGACTAGGTGTGTGTTTATTCATGTGTGTTTTATGATGTGAAACACTTTCCTTTTTTATGTGTAGCCCATTTATTTTGTGGAATATTGATTAATTTGGGCTTTTAATTATGACCAAAACGCCCTTCCATAAGCGGCCTCCAGCAGGGACCTGGCTGCGGTGACGTAAGCAACAGGTTGATTGGAGCGGCTCGTGCGTCGTGCTGCTGCTGCGTGCCCATTCTGAGCGCGTGGCTTGGTCACCCACCTCACTGCTGCACGAGCGCGCTCTCACTGCAGAAGGGCTCGTGACTCAGGACGGTGTTCGAAACTCCAGCCGTGATAAATAAGAAGCAGCGGCCGGGAGGAGAGACGCTGCGGACTAACAGTTAACCATCAGCCGGTAAGAAACACGTCCGCGTCGGTCGGTGTGTGTCTCTGCTCGCATCGGTTCACGGCGGCAGAGACGGATGCTGCTGAATTTACTTTGTGTTTCCGTTTAGAAATAACTCATTTTACGTATTTAAAGGAACAGAAACCTCCACCATAAATCAGCTGATAGATAGGCTCGCATTTATGACACAGTCATTGCCGGGTGACATTGAATCAAACAGCCTGAAACACACAGGGAGATGTTGCTAAATGTCCAGTCAGAAAAATAATTGTGGTTCGGATAGGGACATATACACTGTTACTGTAAATAAATATTTAAAATAAGCAGACTAAAGACCATCAGCTCATGTTCTCATCACCTCCATCCAACCTGAAAAACATATTTACCTCAATTCCATCTATTATTCACATAATGCTCCTTTCCCTCCTCAGTTCTGCATCACAAAATATTCAATTTGTGCTATAAAGTGCTGCCTATCATAGTTGGTTTAGTTCTAATTGGGACCTTTAATGGTCCAAAAGTGCGTTTTCTATTTGTTGTAATTATGAGGGGTAAGATTAGTGGAGCACAAATCAACTGGCCAGTGATGAAGCTTTTATATTTAAAACAATTTAATAAAAAACTAAAAAGAACAATATTTCCATCTTTAACTGAATTAGCACTCAATATGTCATCTGATGCACCATTTATTAATCAGATAACGATTAGATAAGAGCTTTGTAATAAGATTAGTCTCATTTTTTTCACTCAGACATCTTATCTACAAACACTTTATTTTTGTTTTATGGTTAAATCTTACATGTGATATTTTGTGTGATTCACAAAGCTTAGAAAGGAAATCACACTATATCGGAATCAGCAGGTTTCCTTCAGAGTAAATTTGAAGTTGGTGTTGATCAATACGTGTTTTTCTCACAGCAAGATCATTTCTATAGAGCAAAAGCGTCTAAAACACGTGATATATCTGTGTAATTTGCATTGAGTCTTTAGAAATTGACGCATAAACTGATGAAATGATAAAAAAGGTGTGCGAAAGTACCTGAGGGATGCATCATCGTTGAGTTTCTGTTTCTAGAGGCTGGCGCTGTGTGTCGGTACAATTACAAATTACTTTATTGGCTCGTTATGTTGACAGCAGGGCTTGGATTTTCTCCGCACGTTTATTTTTGCTCGTGTTGCTTGTGTCTGGTGCTGTTAGTGCTGCCTCAGCTGTTTCTGATGCTCCCCTGATTTAAAAAGGGTTCTAATAGACAGTTTAGATGCACAATTTGTGACTTAAGGAAGCATGACTGATGCTATAAAAAAAAATGTTTGATTTATGTCTGTCTGTAGCACAAAGAGTTAGTTTTCTTTTTTTAATAGGTGTATATGGATTATACAAAAATACATTAAGCACTAGGCCTGGGCGGTATGCCACTTCATACCAAAAACCGGGGGTTATTTTCGTTACTATATGAATATTTAATATACCCCTATACCGGTGAATAGCTCGGACAACTTCCGGAACGTATAATGAGGGGAAGTGTTTCCACCAGGACCGATTTCACTGCTACACGCTCTTCACCACAGTGTAAAAAATAACGTTTTTAACTAAGTGCAGCTGCTGGCAGGAGCGAAGCACACAATTCTGATGACGTTTTTCCAAACAAGAGGATCCTCGTCTATAGTTTAAAAAGTTTAACGGCTTTACAATGTCAAACGAGAACCAAACGGCAGATCTTTTACAAACGCTATTGAGAGTAACCAGTAGGGGGAAGTGTTGAGCGCTATTTGACCGTCTGTAGGTAAACGCGGTCAACGGCGGCAAAACCAGTAGGAAAGAAATAATTTATAGCGGTAAATATGTTTTACATACCATCTACGATATTTCTGCCGTCTTTTTTTCTGTTATCTGAATATTAACCAGATAATAATCACCTAGGGTCACCATGTTTATTTTACTTCTTCTTTGGAAAAATCTGGTCTATACTCTGCCCCCTAGCGGGATTCTTTAGTACTGCTTGCAAAGCAATTAGAAGATGCAATTTGTTTCTTGCGCCAACGTGAGTTTTAAATTATACTTTCAGCCTTAGAACATCAAGAATGTCTACCAGAATCATAATAATTTTAATTATTTTTATATCATTCATCTGTGTCTGGAAAAAAACAACATGCAGTCCATATGGCAGTAAAATGGGCTATTTAAAGCACATTTTTATATTCTTCATTCTTATAAGATAATGTGGATATGAACGGTCTTGTATGGAAAAAAACATACCGTTAAATAGCGTTATGTTTTTAAAAAATACCGTGATATGAACATTTTGCCATACCGCCCAGCCCTATAAAGCAAATAAATAAGTAAATCTATAAGTATTGAGACGTAATAAACCTAAAGACAAAACGTGTGTGACTGTAGGATGTCATTCTAATATATATTAATTTGGTGAATTATTTTGATTAGGTTTTGACTGTGTTGTGTCGCAGGTTTTAGTTTTATGAAAATGTTCTATATATTGATTGTATCCAATTAAAACGGGTCTCTTGCCTCTTCTCAGCACAATTTCGGTTTTTCTCTACTGTCTTGTTTTTTTTTCTTTTTCTATGTATGCAGTCTATATTTCATGTGCTAAAACAAATAAAATGAAATGAAAAATGAAATACAATAATGAATACATTGAGCCAGCCCCTTTCTGGTCGCCTCTAAAGTTTTGCGATTGATAATTTTTGTGAAATCCATAATGAGGCATTCAGTGTCGGTCCTTGTAAAAGCTGCATGATGTTTTGGTGGTGAGTTTAGTTTCAGCTTAATCAGATTGTTTCTATTACTTTTGGATGAATAGTCCCACAGGATGAAAAGGAGTGAAGGTAATTAGATAATCTGTAATTTCCTTTTTCATCAAAGCATTTTAGTGGCTGTGATGAGAACACAGCAGCTCCATAGATGGCTAACGCCGACATGTTGTTTAACGGTAGTTTGACAGAGTTGCTGGTGTTGATTCTAGGACCGGGGAGCCGCTAAGCCAGGCATTATAAATGCTGCTGTTTTGTATATTTTATCCAACACTCACGCCTAACAGGAGATGTAAAGTTAATGGCCGTCGAGTAGCACCTTGACTTTAGTATCAGCACATGCATCTAACATACGGTTTAGAGTATTGATTCAAATTTAAAGAATTGATTCTGATTCTTAAGAGTTAGAATTTATTCTCACAATTCGATACGATCCAGTTGGATTTTTTTATATAGGTCAGAACAATAAAACATTATTTTTTTTTAGCCCTTATCTTAATTATATGCCTGTGATTCAGTGATTTAACACTGGGTGAGTAACAGTTCACCTTGGGGAACCTTGTATTAACCTTTTCAGACACAAGACTTAAAATGGCCATGTTGACTTTTCCAGCTGTAAAAAAGGTAAATTATTTTAAAAACAAAAATTTGATTTTTGAACTTGTGAATACAGTTGATTTCTATAAGAAAATACATATTTCGATTCTTTTTTTGTGATTTATTTAAATGTTTTTTTCCGACAGTCACTTCTCATAAAATGTGAACTGAATCAGTCGGAAATTATCTTAATAAACAATTAGAAAATTATAACTATGACAGTTTAGACCTCTGCTAAGCACCTCAGTACTGTTCCGATTCCCTCCATAATACCTGATCATCCCCAAAATATAGTCACTCGTTCCTTAAACTATTTCTGACATTTCCTGGATATTGCATCCAAATCCGTCAACAACTTTTAAGTTGTTTTTTTTTACGTCACTCTACAGCTTCTCTTCATTCATTCATTTACTCATTTATTCATTCAGAGACAAACAAATAAATGGTGGCAAAAGTATCACCTCTTTGGTGGATTTAGTTTAGGATTATGATCCAGTTATTAGTGATTATAAGAAATAAATGAAACATACAAAAACATTAAAAAAACCTTTAAGAAATTGGTTTATCTCATCTTATTCTGCAGTCAACTTCCGACGTCGAAACCAATCAAAAATACTTTTAAAAAATCCAAATAATTTTATTTTTCTGAATTAGCAAAATAATAAATGAATAAAAAGCATTTTTTTTTCTTGAAAGACAGTTTACCAAACATATTTCATTACAATATGTGTTTTTGTCTAAATTGTTGATTTACTAATAGAAAACAAGTTAATAAATACTAATGCAGTGTTTTTACCAGATGGGTGGGTTGCTTTAGCCTAACTAAAGCAACCCACATTGCCCAGCTGCAGTCTTAGGTTGCAGACATCCCTCCGCTATGAAAACAGCAACTCAATTGTATCCTTTTTGTTTAAGTTCATTTTTGCTTCATTTGGGATTCAGATGCAGAGAAATACTCATCTTTAAACTATATAGTTTTTCTCTAATGTAAAAATTATCGGGTTGATAATGTCGATGCAGAAAAACGCTCTAGTAGGATGTAACAGGTTACACTAACTAGCTTAACAAGATATGTTGGCATTAACTAATCGTTTAGCTAATATTATCTGCCTGCAACAGCACAGGTTAACTTATACAGTTTGGTAAAAAAAAACTGAACATGCAGCTCTCTGCAGCAGAATCACGCCAGTACACGTATGATGCGTCGGAAAAACATATTACCACATGAAAGCGGATTTAATAAATACTTATATTGCTGTAATTTGTCAAATATTATGTTTCAATTAAGTACAGTACTTTTTTAATTTCAATTTTTACACCTTTCTAATTTGATGAAAAACAGAATATGAAAAAACTCCAACTTTAGGGGGCGCTCTGACTCACCCTGGTGGCGAATTGCTTTGCTACACTGACACAGTAACGGAGAAGTATAAAGGGAAAACATCCCCGTCAGTATGTGTGCCAAATTGGTAAAACTAGGCTTTAGGCCCTGTGTTTGTTTCTAGTGGTGGTGTTACTGGGAGCTGTGGTGTGCTACGTTTGGACAATGAGCGAACAGCAGAGAGCTGACTGCTCCAAATACAAAGAGCTTTATTGTTTAGTGTGTGCTCAGTGTTTTCTGCTCTTAGTCCAGCTTTCTGCCCACAATAATTCAATTCAGTTTTATTTATAAAGTGCAGATTCACAACAGATGTCATCTCAAGCCACTTTACTAGAAAAAGTCATTATCATCCGTCTGATGGTGTGTGGTATCTGCTCACCAGCATATCCATTAGGTCCTTTCTAGTTTTGTGAATTTTTAAAAAGATTGTTTAAACCATTTCGTATTTCAAGTCATTTTTCATTCTTTTTATTGTAAATTTAGATATTTATATATTAGAGACACTACCAATGTATGGGACAAAGTTATTGTTATGTAAGTCTCAAATTTAGTCCAAAGTCCTACCATTTTAGTTTCGAGTCATTTCCAGTCCTCTAACCATTGAAATAAAGTTTATACAAATCATGTTTGTCTGTAAGATTTGTATTTATTTCAGCATCTTTCTTATAAAATAACATCAAATCAAATAGCATGAACCAAAAGGGGAGACGTGCTTTTAGCGTTTTGTTGATACAATAAATATGCAGCAACTAGTAAGTTACATCCGATAAGGTGCTTAGCATTCATTCAAAACTTACCTTTCTTCATGCAACTTCAGGTGTCGAACAAAGTTGGACGTCCTAATTTTTATAGCCAAACGAACCACCTTTGGTATCATTTTGCCAACTGGCACATTTTTGCTTGTTGCGCCTCATTGGTTGTCTTTTAAGGTGCCTGCTTAGACGCCGTCGATTCAAGGCAACGTAGGACTGCAGTGATTGGATGACGTGCAGTCAGCGTGCATGCTCTCTGCAAAAAACTTATTTTCTGATACGGTTTGAAATGCGCCGTGGATCGAACATATGATGTCCGTGAATTTTAACAATACATTTTGATGCAGAGAAAACACTGATTTTCGACCTGTTGCCAAAGGTTTTATGTAAAAACGTTTAGCGGACTACAACTGAAGAAGAAAAAAAGAGACAGAGGGTCTTGCTTCCAGGACGAAGAAAGGAGCATTAAACACGGAGAAAACCTCTATAAATCTGACCATGAGGAAAGTAGCAGCTATATGTCGGGGATAAAGCAGTCGGTGGATTGAGAGCCAGCATGGAGGAGAAGCTCTACAAGCTCTAGGTGAAGGTTTTACGTGCTATAGCTAGTGCTAGCTCACGTTAGCCAAATGGCGTCATATATGCGACTTCTGATTTGTAGGCATTTTAAATGCGAATTTTTACAATAAAAAAATCATAAACCACTTGACAAAGACCGTTGAAATGTACATCATTAGTTATCATTTAAATCGAAGTACAACATATGTGTGATTCAGGACGTAAGACAAAGCTGACCAGAAAATAACTTTTATCGCTCCATTGACTTCCATTCATTATTTTTTCGGTTTGGGGACCCACGGGCCGACAGGAAGGGGAGGAGACTTAAGTATTATGCTCGACGCATCCGCTCGATCCGCACGGCTCCACGCTGCCAAATTACGTCATTTCAGCAACCACGTCCAAATTTCTGCACCGCACACCTAGGAAATTTTGTAACAACGCGGAAAAACATGGCGGACTGCCAAGTGCTCCTATTGCTGGAGGTTCTTAAATACAGACATCTTTATGATTCGGCCGATAGAGATCACTGTGATCAACTGTGTTTTAATGGACGGGTGGACAGTCTCTTTTTTAACCTTTTTTCCTAAGTAAACCGCATAAAAGTTCTGCTTTGTTTAAGCTCACGGATGTCGCCATCTTGTAAACAACAGTGATTACTACTTCTACTATGGTGTAGTGTTGTATGCATGCTGTAGAGCCCTACGCCGCCCCCTACAGTCGTCAAGAATATTGGTTCTCAGCAGGGACAAGCCGCAAAAAGTATAAACGTTGCTAGATGACGTCTCGGCCGGTTCCGCGCGTCTCATTTCCGCACGGAATGTACATTACATTAAAGCGTAAACCAAGCTTAAGGCTCCCCATACAGGTGCTCTTTAAATGAAAAGTGTGTGATTATGTATGTCCAGTAATTATTTTTTTGTATACTTTTTATATTTCTGCTTAAATCTTATTGATTCACGTTCAAATACGGAATGATCTAAAATACTGTACATGATGTTTTTTATTCGTCATTCAGTTAGAGGAAATATTTGTTATAGATATTTTAGAACGTAGCTACGTTATAAAACATAGAAATAACGTCAAAGTTACTTTGCTGAGCTGCATGTTCAACATCCGATCCAGATTCACCAAAAGGCAGAACGCTTTTTACAGTTTTCTCCGCACAAGCTGTAAGTTGAGTTATGTTGTTGCATGCAGACAATGTAGCTTAATGATGACTAGTTATTACATGTCAGTATATCATGTGAAGCTGGTTAACAATACTAATGTTGCCTGTTTTACATCCCTTAATTTCAGTTTATGCTTATCCGTTTTGACTGCGATGAATTGACGCAGCGCCAATATCCGTCAACACAAGGGCACTCCCTCCCCTGCGCAAGAACGCACTGTCGAGTCTTTTGTTGATTTGAAAAAAATAATGTAAATATAATGGGTCTAAATAATTTAGTTTGTATTCATTTTAAATGGAAATGCGTGGATCAAGCTTTATAAATGTTTAGATACCTCTGTTTACAGTTTTGCGTTCTAATGCCGTGCTTGAGCGCATGCGCAAGTTAACCTTCATTTCTAATAAGTGTCAAATTTTTCTCTGGAAGCTTTGTCAGGAGCACACAAACTGTTGGTTTATGACCGGTGTACCTGTTTGCCTGTGAGTAAGGAAAATAAACAGAAAACACGAGTTATACCATTGTGTGCTTCCTGGCTAGCCTTTTCGGAGGGCCCAAAAAAATCAAAGATCCGAACACGCACGGAGTACAGGTCCATTTTATTTAACCATCCATCTCCATCAAGGTATAGTGTGTGCATCTGATTGGTCAGTTTCAGTAACAGCCAGAGATCGCTTCACCAGAACGGGGCTCTATAGTCGCTTTAATCAGTAGTTAATGCAGCGTTTGGCCACTTTATGCTTTATATTGAAAGGATACTTTATCTAATCTGTTCTTTTGGCGACTTTCAACACAAGCAGGCGTCGGAAAACAAGAAAAAAGGCTGCTGTATTTGTTTCCATGTGTTTGTAGAGGATTCAATGAGCTGTGCTTCTAGTAAAAAGCTTTACAGCTTAACCAAAACTTACTTTCTGTCGTTCATTGCTCCTTGAGGAAGAAATGCGTTCACAAGCCTAGAAAAAACCTGAAACAACGCTGTGATAGTAGGCAGAGATGCTGAAAAAACAATTGAAAGTGGAGAGGAGGACCATAAACAAAAAAACGTCTCCGTCTGAGTGCAAATTTGCAGTCGGAGAAGCATAAACTAGGCTTTACTAGTCAGTTCAACCCCGCCCTTCCCAAACCCAAAATTAAAACATCATCACCCCCCCCCCCCCCCCCCCCAACCCATTTCCCATGTGCACACACATAAAAGCAACAAGGGGCTGAGTACAGATGAGCCAGGAAACGCCATCATGAGAGCCATCTGCATCGTCAGCAGCAGATCAACAGCAGCAGCCAAGGCACTGACCCAGGGCGCCCAGAAGAGCACCCAGAGCCGGAGGGCTCCCACAGAGGAAACAGTGGAAGGATGATTAAAATAAGAAGTTTAAATATTAAAATAAACTGTAGAAAACGAGATTAAGTATTAAAATACTGATAAAAATGTTAAGACTGGTAGCATTTTAAATTACTAAGTATAGGGCATTGATAGGATATGATCAAATAAAAATGCAAATCAGATATATAATAAATAATCAGTTAAAAGCTAAATTAAAATTAAATCAAATAAAAAACATCCGATTTCAGAGCGATTAAACAGATATTAATAAATAATCAGAATAAATTTTTTTAGGGGCAGTGTTGCCGTTTTTTTGTTTGAATACGCGTGTAAAAATGACACTGCGTTTGCACAACAGGGTGAGTGATGTGATCTTGTTGAAAACGATGTAGTACATATGCCCAGCCTTTAGATGGCAGTGTGCCCAGTGTGTGCAGTATTTGGTTTAATGTATGATTTACTCCTCATCGACTGGAAAAGAGTTGAAGAATGGCGGAATGCGCCATGTCCAGTATTTTGTGGGCGGCTGGCAGTGACATCATGGTTTTTTGAAAGTCCTTGTATTTCCCTTTGCATGACAACGAATCACCCAGCATTGTTGTTTTTTTAAAAGGTTGTGTTTTCACCCCTGCGACACCGCATTCTCGTGTGGAGTAGAGACCAAATCACAGAGAAAAACACTTTGGTTTTGTAAACCGCGCTTCAGTCTTTCTCTCAGCTCATTGAGTTATAAACCACTGGAGTCTGGGATATGATCCTGCAGCCACGTCTCAGTGGAACTTATAGTACTGCATTCCTGATGGTCTGGCTGGGTCCTTGAAGTTAATCTCATTTATCTGCCAGAGATCTCAGTTTGCCCATTCTGATCGATTGAAGAGATCGTTTGAATTTCCTCCTTTTCCTCCTGATCTGTATTCATATCTGATTATACACACTTTTACCTTTTTTTTACAATTTTTTTTTAATTATTAGCTTTTTTTTTTTACTTAAAATACTTTGTGTGGATTTGACATGAAAGTTGGAAGAAGTACCACCCTTGTGGCATGATATGCTCAGTTTGGTGCCTAAATTTAAGCCCTAAAGACTTGTATTTTGATTGAGCATTTGGTCCTCTTACTTTGGGTTGTAGGCAAGGCAATTTTATTTATATAGCACACTTTCAACACGAAGGCAATTCAAGGTGCTTTACATGATTCAGTGGTAGAGAAACCATATAAATGATAAAAATAAGAAAATTAAAACTGATCATTGCTAAAAGAAATGCATTTACCAACTAAAGCATGAAAAATAAAATTTATGAGTATGAAATTTAAAAACAAATAAAACATAAGAATAAAAGAGAAGGTGTAAAGAGCAAATTAATGCAAAAGAATATAGATTAAAAACAGATAAAACCCAATCAATTAATCCATCAATAAAGAACAGATATATGCAAAAGAATATAGATTAAAAACAGATAAAACACAATCTGTTAAAAAACAAGAATAAAAATCACATCACGAGAATCAAAGAGTGGTTAAAATCGCAATTTAGGACTCAAAGGCAGCTATTCATTGTAGTCCTGTTAAAAATCACTCTAGCTCTCTGAGTAAATACTCAAAACTCTAATGGATGCAATCACAGCTGATCTTCAATCTGAGTCATTACAGAATTTGATTTTACTCATCTCAAAAACAGAATTTTAATGAAAGGATGATGCATTCACAACAGCAAGACACTAATGGCTTGTAATAGATTGTTGGAAAATAACTCTTTGCTAAAATTAGGAGATAGGTGTGCTGATGCAACTCTTTACACGCTGCATTCTCTGCGCATCGCAGTCGCAATTCTGTTTTCAATGACAAATAGATTTGAACAGACTCACTCTGAAACACATAAGGTCTGTGTTCAGTATTCAGCTCAACGATTGCTTTTCTTCGTCACCGTTTTAACCAGTACTTAGCTCCTTGGACGCCTGCTGGTTTTTTCCACAAGATAAAGGGATAAACCTGTAGGCGGGATGCGTGTCCTTTTAGTTCTTCACATTTGGTCCCACTACAGTTGGCCTGCAAGCTTATTTGTCCTCCTCTGAAAACTTGAGCTGCTCATTTCTGAGATGCTTTGCATTACTTTGTATATTGCTTTGTTTTCCCCATGATATCATAAAGGTTTAATCTAATCTTTGCATTTTCATTCAAACCCAGAAACCAGGGTCTTGCAGCTGTGGTTAATTGCCTGATTTAGACAACATTTCACAAATTCTGTGTGCATAAGATGCACTTGTAGCTGTTGAATTAAAACCGAACCTCAATGGAAAGCAGATCTGATTTTTTTTTCATGTTCGCTTGTGCTTCTTTGTCTTCATGGTAAACCAGATGGCTACTGTTACTAATTTCACTGTAACCACTGGTAATTGTTTGACATAAAACTTGCCCTGTGTCATCCTCCAGATTCCCAGGGCGAATAAAAAAACAGTCCAAGTGAAAAGGTGTTATATTTCCTTCTATACTGGAGTGTGTTGGGTTATGATTTCTTCTTGGGAGGGATGCACTGCAGTCAGCGATGCTGTCAGATGCACCGAACCCAAGCAGCCAAGTGAAACATGATAGGCCTATTGCACAAAGTAAGGAATGATGGATGGATATTTTTGTTTGAGCTATTCAGTATTTAAATATTTTTGATGACAAAAGGTGAGGAAAGCAGCATTGGCTAAACTGTGCTAATAACCTCTAAACTTGCTGAATTTATAATTGTACAAAGTTGTTTTTACCGTCTAGATTTAGAGACTCTTCCTTTGAATATTCTATCAAAATAAGTTTTGGTATTTAGACACAGGCATTTGTGGTATAGCCCCGTTGAGTTTAGGCCAATCGGTACTCTTACGTAGCTCGAGTTCAGCAATTCACAATATCGTATACTCTTGATTCTAATAATACTTATAATGCTCTTTGACTTTAATACCTAAAAAACGTATTTTAGAAACATTTTTGTGGTACAACAGCATTGGTTACGTCGATTTTTCATAGCTGTCAGTGCATCGGAGGGTCCTGCTCCTGAAAAACCGCAGTATACGACTTTTCTCTTCTGGGATACCTCCTAGAAGTACTCGAGTTTCGTTTTACGGCAGTATGCCTCACACCAAACGGATGTAAAAACGAACCCGTGGTTTTGATACTCCAGCCATGGCGCCAAAAAACCCCAAAGAAGATGCTACCGGAAGAAAGCAACGTTTACACCGTCCAGTGCGTCCACGCAGCTGCTGCTTGCAGAGTATAGTTGCAAAAATTTCTACATTTCTGTTTTTTCCGTTGATTTGGGGTGCTAAACGTTTTGGATTTTAGTGAATGGCTGCGATAAAAAGTGGAAAAAAACCCAAGAGGAGCAAGACCAAGTAGTTTTAAAGTCCATTTGGAGTTACAATTTTCCTTCTATTTCATTTAATTCACTACTTTGTGGAGCTCAATAGGTTAAAATTCAGATGAAATTCCTTGAAATGTTTTGTGAAATGCGAAAAACCCTGACCAGGTTGTGGGGAAACTTTTTTAAGAGATTATATCTGTGTGATACCTATTGGAGTGTATTGTCTAAACACTGTAGAGAAACGACACATAGAGAGAAGGTAATAAAGAGTAAAAACTGATGGACAGACAGACTTGAACTGGCTGCAAAGGTTGCAGAAGCTCTGCAGCAACGTGAATATTTAATCTCAGCAATCCCCTCATCTCCTCTCTGTTTTATTTCACTCATTGTCCTCTGAGAGATCTTTGCCTGTGCGCTCACACGAACGTCTCATCCTAAATGTAAGGAAGGGAGTCTATTTTTACGTCAGGCGCTCAGAGACCCTCAAGTGTGTCGCCGCTCCTTCCACATCGCCACCTGTTGTGTGCCTGACCCACTTTAGGTCCAGCCTCGTGCTTTTCTAAACGGATGACAATCCAAACCGCAATAAAACCCACACAGAAAACTAAAACCTGCTAACCGGCTAACGTGCGTCACCAAGACACGCGCGAAATGAAAAACGTCTCCATCATCATCAACTAGAGGTATGAACTAGGCTTTACTCTAGACACGCTAAACGTCTTTAAATGTCCTGCTTTTTCTGGAGTACTTGTATTTTTCAATTTCGATAACCGAGTTACAGCTTTTAAGACAAAACCTTGAAACGCTCAATATAAATTTAACAAATTTCCATAACAGTAGACGGGCAGAGGGGGGGTTCACCCTGCAGAAAAATATTCCTTCAATCGTATCTACTGAACGACAGCTTTGAAAACATTCTGGCTTCTTTATCTCCCTGTCACATCTACAGCCTTCGCCTTCTATCCAATCCATCTGGTGCTTTCTTATTTACCCCCACCGTCCTTCAGCTTTTTCTTTTTTTTTTCTCACTGCAATGATAATAACCGAGCTGATGTCACCACCAACATTGCCATGGCAGCGATGTGAAAACTTGGCTGTTTGACGAGACCTGGGCCTCCTCCAGCAGCTCTGTGAGGACAAAGCAATGTGTGCTTGTAACGGTCATATTGGCTTCTAATAATCTAGTTTGGATTAACCACATTATTTCTAAGAAGTGCTTGGACTGGTGTTCCTTTAAATGTTAAACATTTACGGCAAAAAGTTTTTTGTTTTATTAAAACGAAGGGGAGGGGGGATAACCGGCTTTTCTTACATGCCTCAAAGTTTGGATACATCTCAGCACAGACGTTTTTTTTTTTTTGCTTTAAAGTAAGAGTGATTGAGACCTGGAAGATAACAAAACTTTATTGGACTGTAAAGGTCCATTTTTTTGGATTAATCACAAGAAACTAAGCAAATGCTTTAATATGTTAAAAGTAAAGACGTCTGACATGGACTCAAGCTCCTTGCGTAACTTCCCTCTGATTTCTAAATCGCCATCCCTGGCAAAGCTTTTAGAAAATATGGTTTTTACTCAGCTCTCTGATTATTTAGATGTTTTTAATATACTTGATCCTCTTCAATCCGGTTTCCGCCCTTTGCATAGCACTGAGACGGCGCTCCTCAAAGTTTTTAATATTTTTGCTTGCTTGTGGTTCTGGATCGGATGTCCTTCTCGGGTTGTTGGACCTCTCGGCGGCCTTCGACACAGTGGACCATGGGACCTTGCTGTCTTGACTGCGTCATTTAGTTGGTATCCAAGGATCCGCACTTAACTGGTTCAGATCTTACTTTCAGGACAGGGATTGTGAGTCTGAGGTATCCCATCTTGCCTGTGGAGTTCCTCAGGGCTCCATACTCGGACCTCTTCTTTTTAACATCTATATCCTGCCGTTGGCCGGCATTTTTAAATTGCATCATGTTGTCTTATCATTTGTATGCCGATGACTTTCAGCAGTATTTGTCTCTAACATCGCAGGCCTCGCTCCAGCCAGTTATTGACTGCTTAAATGATGTGAAAGCTTGGCTGTCTGCCAATTTCCAAGCTGGAGGCTCGTTCAACCTCTACTTTTAACCCAGTCTTACCGCCCTGCCTTGCAGAGCTAATTAAACAGACTGTTAAAAATCTGGGTGTTGTGATGGATCCTCTGCTCAGACTGGATGCTCACATTAATCAGGTGGTCAGAGCTTGTTTTTTCAGCTACGTCGGCTATTCACGCTTCAGCAGATCCTCAGTAAGCGGGATTTGCAATGAGTGGTCCATGCATTCATTACCTCTTGGTTGGACTACGCCAATTCCATTTTATATGGCACTTCGGCCTCCTCCATTGTGCGCCTTCAATTGGTCCAGAACGCCGCAGTCCAATTTTTGACTGGGACAGGACAGAGACAGCATATCACTCCGGTCCTGACCCAGCTTCATTGGCTTCCGGTTCGTTACCGGATTAAATTTAAATTATTATTAGTGGTTTTTAATTTCATCCATGCTCTGGCTCCTCTGTACCTGTCGCAGCTGCTTCACCCTTATGTCCCTGCGCGTGCCCTAACCTCAGCAAAACAGGGTCTGCTGCTGAGTGGCCGGTTTAAATCTTGCAGTGAGTTTGCGTTTTCGATATGTGCCCCTAAACTGTCGGACTGGCCCCTTCCCTTCCTAATTTAACGTCCCGTTAAAAAACGTATTTTTACTCTTTAGCTTTCAATCTCGAGTAGTCCTTTTGTGTCAGTGTTTTTGTCTGGATTTCTACTCTGTATGATAAATTTGATTTTATTGCGTATGTTATTCTTCTTAGCTTGTTTTAGTTTAGCCTCACTGTTCAGCACTTTGGTCGGCTTCGTTACCGTGTGTAAATGTGCTCTCTAAGAAAGTGGTATGGTATTAACTTTAATAATAAATAGGGGTACACCGATCTGATACCAAGGCCTGGGGTTTGTGTATCTAATGATACCCGATTCCGATTCTAACGGTTCACCTTCCACCTTATACCTTTCTTGAAGATACTTAAGGCACCAGACTTTACTAACTAAACATAGCTGACAAAATAACAGAAGCAAAATATAAAATTACCAAGTCTTTTTCTACATTTTAAGTATCGGTTCATGGTATAGGTAACTTTAAACGAAACCGATACATGTACATTAGAGGTTATCGGTATTGGAGCACACCTAATAGCGAATAAGAAACAAAGGTTTTATTTTCATACATGGACAGCTACTTAAAGGAAATGGAAGAAATTTGTATAACTCTTTTGAGCTTTATTGACCTAACTGCAACAGTTTGATGTGTGAAAAATATACAAGTAGGTGACTTATAATCAGATACTTAAATTATCTAAAGCTTAAATGTATTTGTTATATATGCACTGATCAGAATATGTGGATGATTTCCGATTTTCTGACCTGCCAAAACTTTTTTTTAGTTTCGCGTTACAGACCCACTCCGTAATTTAGCAGATTTTTGCCCTCTGTCGCCCTCTCAAGGCTTGCGGCGTAACTTTGCTTTCGTCAAAACAAATCTCCATGGAGCGCATCTGAGGAAGTGTACTTATGGTTTTACAAGCTCGCCAGCTTAAACAACAAAACATCAATTGAACGGCGTGTCAGTTGGTAAACCGTCAAACAGTTTTCCCGACACTGTATAGCATCAACACGGCCAAATAATCCCTGAAGCAAACATTTATTACCTACCAATCCAGTAGCAACACGGCTAGTTCAGCTTACATACATACTGCTGTAGCTCTATCTTCCAGCTCCACTACAAGCTACTAAACCTTGTGCGTTGATGCTCCCCGGCTTTCGATAACAGAACGGATGTGCCCCAATACCAAACAGAGGTTAACAAGCCGCCTTCAGCAGTGAAGCTCCGTCGGTTTTCAGCTCTTGCAACCCAGTTTCTTTTACTCGCTTCTGATGTTGTCTTCTTTGGTTTCTTTTGTTGGATCTGCCATGGCTCAAGTCTAGAACATCATTAGGTAGCGTATAGCGTACTGCCGTAAGGCGAAACTCAGTCGGTACATCCGGTGAAATGGTCCGTGGGTGAAAAGTTATTTTGCGTGGCATCCAGCAGGAGGATCTTCCCATATAGTGACATCCCCGAAAACGAACATAACAAATGGTGTTGTGTCACATAAACATTACAAAAACACGTGTTTTATGGTGTGAAAAGAGTGGGTCTTATGTAAAATAAAATACATTCAAAACCTAATTCAGAATATTTAAGGCTTTCCTGACATGAGGAGAAATTATTTATATTATTTATATAATATTTATATTATATTATTTATATTATATTATTTTATTATTTTATTTAGATTATTTATATTGGTAGCAAAGATTGTTCTAAAACACACAAATGTCTGATGTCTGTAGCATCTTATATTAGCTATTAAAATGAATAAAAAACAATGCAAGAGCAATAATTCTGCTCTTCTATAACTGTATGTTGCAATTACTTAAAACAACCGTTTCTGTCCGTTTTCTTTACAGCAGCACCAAAGAGTGATTTCGATTTTTACTCCTTCAAAATAAAATGTGTCTAGAGCGGCAAAACGCTTTGGAAAACAATACCTACCATTTAATCAGCTTGACTTGTGGTTAAGTTAAACAAATGCATTTAGTTTTCTTTTTGAGTTTTAGAAGAAAAAAGAAAGTTCCACATTTATCAGTTATAAAACGGAACAAAAAAAACATATTTTTTGTAATGCTCTGATATAATTTTGTGTGTTACGCTCGATTGCTGGTTTTGTGGTCATCTCTAACGTTATGTTGAACTATTAAATTAGGCGGTTACAGATGTTTTTTTTAGAGGGGGTCTTGAATATTTACGGACTGCAGCTTTTCGCGGGCATTTGTGGTCCCTTGACGCCATGTCAACTATGGAGGACCAAAACTGACATAATTAAAACGGAAAAACACATGTATTATTTTTTTTGGGACAAAAAATGCACGTAATAAGAAAAATTTAAAACAATACATATATATTTCTTCACAGAAATGTGTGTAAAAGGAATGGGAAAAATATATTGCTTGACAAAATGCACGTAATAAGGATAAGGAAAAACAAAATATATAAATTTCTTTGGAAAAAATGCATGTTTAAGGAAAAGGAAAGCAAAATATATATATTTCTGCTTTTATTTTTACTTATGTCAGTTTTTGTCCTCTATAGTAAACCAGGCTCCATTGTCCATCGCTGTTGACAACCCCTAAGGTAGACGAATTAAAACATTAAATGATACTCAGCACATCTTTGGGCTAAACCAGCATGTTAAGCAACCAGTGTGCAATCCAGGACCCACTTTAGACTTAATTATTAGCAAAGGTTTAAATATCTCCAACATCTCTGTAGTTGATATTCCGTTATTATTTGACCATTTTGTTATTTTCTTTGGAAGCACAATCCCAGCTAAACTATCTAACCAAAGTGAGACGGTTGTAAAAAAGCTTTCTTATGGGGACAGCTCAGTTGAAACCTTTAAAGAAATTTACTGCTCTGCCTCAGCTCCATCCCCTTCATCCTCAAACACAAACTCTTCTTTCTATCTAAACCTTCAGACAGAATTCATAGCATTGGTCCGACTAATATTCAAGTAGTCTCTTGTAGAAAGATGTTTCCTTGGACTAGCGATTAACTGGTACTTTGTGAAAAACGGGAGTGTCGCCAAGCCGAGAAAAAATGCCGGAAACTTTGTCCTCTACAAAGACGGACTGAACAAATATAATTTAACACTGAAATCGTTATTTTCTGGAATCATTAACAGAAACTTTAATAAAACACAGACTTTATTCACAACAGTTGAGACTGACTAATACTGTGACAGTAGCTCCAGAAACAAACTCTTCAAGGCTTGCAATGAAATCGCCAGCTTTTTTACTGACGAGATTTTGTCCATTAGGTCAGTCTGTACACCAGCACCAAACCCATCACCAGTGTCATCCCCATATAAAAACAGTGTAGAGAAAATGTCTAAATTCAGAAAACTAAATCAATAACACCTTAATGAAATCATTAAACAATTAATCCCCTTTCTCATGCCGTTTCGATATCTTACGTACAGCTTTTCTAAAGGAAGTTCTCTCCGTCATTAAGTCTGATCTGATTCAAATAGTTAACACATCTCTCCTGTCAGGCATCTTCCCCCACGCTTTAAAAACAGATGTTAACAAACCACTACTAAAGAACAACAACCTGGACAACACATTGATGCCGAACCAAAGGCCGATCTCTAATCTCCCATTCATCAACAAGATTACTAAAAAAGATGTTTCAACATTGAATAAATTCCTAACAATGGAGAGCTGGGTCGGACTCTCTGGTACAGTACTTGGCTTGTTTGAGTCCTACCTGAAGAACAGGGATTTCTGTGTGTCAACAGCCAATTTCAAATCAGAGCTAACAGAAGTCACATGTGGGGTCCCCCAGGGCTCCATCCTGGGACCCCTTCTGTTCAATATTTACATGCTACTGCTAACCCAGATAATAACAGCTGATACGATTAGTTACCATGCGGTACTCAGCTGTACATTACAATGTCTCCAGGTGACTTTTATCCCATCTAGACTCAAAGGGAATGGATTGAGCAAATCATTAGATGGATGTCGCATAACTTTCCCCAGCTGAACAGAAACAAAACTGAAGTAGTTATTTTTGGGCCTAAAGAGGAACGATCAAGAGTCAGCACTCAGCTACAGTTAGTACAACTAAAAACCACTGATCGCATAAAGGCAACGACAAGGTCAGCTTTCTATCACCTGTAGAACATTTCTAGGATTAAAGGACTGATGTCAAAGAAGGACCTAGAAAAACTCATCCATGCATTCATCTTTAGTCGGATAGTTTATAAATCATTGATTGGTTTAGCACCAAAGTATGTTAGAGATCTGCTGTCACCATAGAAACCCAGCTGTGCAATCAGGTCCTCCAACTCTGGTTTACTAAACAACCCAAGAATCAGAACCAAACGTTAAGAAGCGACGTTTAGTTTCTACGCTCCCCTTATATGGAACAAACTTCCTGACGACTGCAAAGCTGCTGAAACACTGAGCTGCTTTAAAATCAAGCCTAAAAACTCATCTGTTTAGAGGAAACAATATTTTTTTTACACTTTATATGATAGTTTTTTTACTGTCTGATTTAAAAAAAAAAAAAAGATTTTCATGTTTTATTCTTATTTGCCGTTTTCAGCTTCACATACCATTTATGTTTTTTTGTTTATACCTAATTTTTTTATTTATTTATTTCAATGCTTTTTCATGTTTTGTGCCTTTTATGCTTTATTTAATTTACTGGCACTCTGAGGAGGTGAAAATAATTGCTACAGATTCTTAAAGCTACCACAATTTTACCCCCAGATAGTCCCTTACCTCTTAATTTTTTCTGTATACTTTTAAATACTTTCATATCACGTCTGTTGCTTGTTTAATGACCTTGTCTTCTGACTTCATTGTTAACACACTGATACTGAAAGTAGGTGACTTTAAATCGATGAAGGTTCTCTTCCACCCAGATCATGACCCACAGGTTGAAATCATTGCAACTTGTAAAAGTCTAGCATCTTAACAGATCGGGAAAATGTTTCACGCTGCAGTTGAGAAGACTTCTCGCGTGTCCCGAAAGGCTCAAATGCAAAGTTTTTGTGTCCAACTGATCTGATTTTTCTCCTCTGTAGCTGACGACGCCTTTTTTAAGGACTCCTGCCTTTTTTTGCACCTTAAATCCCCTCTGTGATGCCGGGCTGTGGGTGAGTCTGAGCCTGCAACCAGACCGAAGCTGGGGAAGCTAAAGGTGGTGCGGCGGCAGCTGCTGCAAAGGTACAGAGCGACACAGATCGACACGAAACAGACTTTTTTCCCCCTCACTAACAGTGATCCTTATGTTAAAACTTTAAGGTTCATCCAATAGCTAATTATCAATGTAATTTAATGAAGTAATCAGTAGTGAGGATAGATGGTGGTGAATGTTAAACTTGTTAGAATTTTATAAAAGTGCAATATAAACCAATATAGAGATTAATTGATGCTGTGAATTCTTCATTTCTGTTGAGTATGATTTTGTCCCCCGCTTGCAGCTGAAGAAAACACAATATTTAGAATTTCAATCAGACCCGGCGTCATGGGCGGGCCTGGGCGGGCCGGGCCCGCCCATCTGGAGGACGGGCCCGCCCAGGAAAGATTACACTTCATGTGAATATATTGGCTCAAAACGAACAATAGATGGCGCTCTAGATTACTAATTAGGAGTTTTAGTTTCGGTAAAAGAAGATCCTTTGGCAGTTTGGCACAGCAGCTTGCTAAAATGGACATTAGAGCTTGGTTTAGCAAACAGAAAAGCAATCCCAGCACAAGTAGGGATAATACATCAAGAGGGCAAGTGCAGCCAGAAATTGCTTCAACAAGCACTTCTGCTACGAGCGCTTCTGCACCTGAAGCAACAGTAATTCTGCCACCGGGTGGCAGCAGCACCAGCATAAATTACTGTTCCCAAATCCCATATTTGAGTTCCATTATGTTTTATAAAGAGTTTTCCACGGAGCTTGTTTTCATTTATCTTTAAGGTTTGAGCAAAAAAGGTGTTGATGTGCTAAAATATTTAGTATTCTTTCCAAAACATTGTTTTTTCAGTAGACATTTGTGTAAAGCTGCTCTCGAGTTTCTAGAGTAAATTTGTTTTAAACACAATATTATATATTACATATAGTCCTACTATAGTTTAACACTGTTGATTTGCTTCTAAGATTTTTGTCGTTATTACTATTTTGTTAAACAACCAGGATATTTCATTTCAAAGGCCATATAAACAGTTATTTATTTGCTCGGATTTTAAAAAGTCCTACAATTTTTGATTAAAATGTTTTTAAAAAGCCTATTAAAATTAAAAATGTTTTTGAACCATTTTGAATACAGGTGTGGCTGCTGTGTTTTTGATTAAAATGTTTTAAAAAGCATATCAAATTTGAAACTGTTTTTCAATAATCTTTTTGAAAAGAAAACGCTAGATTTTTCCCCCAATCTTCCGTTTAGAAAAAACGGTGGTGCATACTTCTTTCCAGCAGGTGGCGAGAATACATGAAGTCATTTTTTACCAGCAGTGATAAAGAAAAAGAAGCACACAGCTAATGCAGCAGCATGCTAACTAGTATTTTTGATGTAAAAATTAGGAGAAATGCGGCAAAAAGAAGAATTTACTAAAGTTTTAAGCGGCAGGGCAGGATACAGAGGAAGACTTATGGACTAAGTACTTTATTAAAGACCATTAACTGGACATAAGGATTGTTTTTGTTTGAGATGACTCGGTGATGTGCAGGTGCAGCTAAGAACGGTGAGTTGGACATATTTTTCTTAGAGACTCAGTAAAAATGGTTAGCCTACTGTGTCTTAATTTTTGTTTGCATCTTTAATTGGTATACATAATTTGAATCAAACAACGAATACTATTAGCTTTCCAGTAAGGTATGTAGAACAAGTTAGTGACACAAAACGGTAGATTTGACGCGGAAGTATGTGTATGTAACGTCCACCAGATATATTTATAAACATGCAAAAGGGTTAATTAAAAGACAGTTTACTGAGCCCCCCCAGAAAAACCCACTGCCCCCCCAGGTAATGCCCTCTGGCGCCGGGTCTGATTTCAATAATCCATCAGAACAATTTTTAAAATAATAATTTTAATATAGAAGTGTGGTTTTAATGCAAAGTATGTTTAATACCTGCTTAAACAGCCTTAAAGGAACACGTCTTTGCATTTATTGAATATAAACGTACTGCTGACAGGGGTATGAAAAATTTTCAGCTTAGCTGTATATCAACAGACTTGATATAAAGTAAAAACAACGATCAGTAAAATCTAAAATATTGTCTTTTGATAGAGAACTGGTGGAGAACATTTTGTCCTCCACAGACTCCACACCAGCAGAGGAATGAGTCACACCTCTGCACCAACATAAGTGCTTCATAGTTTCCTACTTTAATGAAAAACTTCCAGTTTGCTTACCAAACAATGCATTTTATCACAACAAAACTCTTTGGACTGCTTGTAGCTTATAATTAGATTGATTCAGTGTCCAAGCTGAGTAGAATCTTTTCTGGTTTTTTTTTTTTTAAATCCCTCCCTAGCCACATTCAGTCATAAAATTTTGTTTTAAATGTTTTTATATCAGTTTCCCTCAAATATATTTACAAATGATTGGCGGTTTGCACTATTTATAAGCGATTATGATAGTTCTGGAGCAGAAACCAAGTATAAAACACAAGGCTTTTAGAGATTTTTCAGCAAAAATCTGTTGATTAATTTATCTCAATACGACGTGGGAGTAGTAGCAATTTTTTGAAATTTTTTTGATGCAGTTTTGTATCAATATTTGAAAGCAATGTATCGATATTTATTTGCATTTTTTTATAATTTGAAGGGACCAATTGATGATGACAGTCATTTTTGTTGTAAAATCAGCAGTATTACCGCTTCTTTGTGGTTGTTTTCACCTAATAAAACTGTATGTTTTATGTATGAAACAGGTTGAGGTGTTTAGAATGGAATGACTGGTTTTCTACAGTTAAATTCTGTTTAAAAATCACAAAATATTCTTATTCGTAGTACCGCGATATATCGCATTGTAACCTCCATATCCTCACAACAGATGCTTGCCAATACACATCCCTAATGAGGTCCATATATTGTGGTTTTTAAAACCAAATTTGAAAATAAAAAAAGCTGTTATAGCATTCTAAACACTCCCACCTGTTTCATTCATTAGAGAGCCAGTTTTATTACTAGATTTAGTTGATCCAGTGGAATGCAGAAGGTGAAAACAACCACCAACTACCAGTCATGCTTTCACAAAAATGAATGTCATCATTAGTGGTTCCATTCAAATTCTAAAAAAATAAAATAATCTAATAACTTTGAACACTGATTAAATATTGCAACATAAAATATCACTATATATATATACATCAACGTATCAATATTTTCTTTAATCCCTAAAGTCTTTTGTAGCTTTTTTACCGTTTTATTAAATTACACATCTTGTAAAAAGTTTCTTGACCTGAAGTCGTTCTTTTCCGACAGTTTGTCCCCCTGTTCTTCTCCGTTTTAAAAGCAGACGTTGATGTTTGCCTGTTTTGTGGTTGGAGCAGGTATGAACACCAGCCCTTCGTCTCCTGCCTGGCTGGACTCTATGGCTGCCAGTGGAGGAGATACCAGAGAGCGCGGGCGCAGCCGGGGGAGTGCTGCTGCAGCAAGGTATCCACACACAGCACAGAGTGTGGTCGGCGTGCTGATTCTGCACAGAGTATTGATTTCCCCAGCCGGTTTGCGTCACACTGAGTTAGCCATAAGCTTTTTCTGTCCAGAGATTCTCAGCACAGACTTTCTCAGCTGTTATCTGATATTTCCATAAGCGATCTGCTGTATACTTACTCTGTATCTGCCAAATAAGCCTTTGAGTTTAATGTACAACTTGCTAATAAAATCACATAATGAAATCTGTTGGTTTCAGGTGGAGTGTGGCAGCTTTGGGCTCCTGATCCTCACCTTCTTCCTGAGTTTTGTTTTCCTTTATTTCTGGAGTGAAGCCCAGAATGACTACAATGACTTTGACTGGTGGGTCTCATTCAGCACAGGAATTATTATATTCTTTGTTGTTGAAATGTCTCTGGGTTTTTTTTATGCATTTGTGCAAACCCCAGATCCAAAATTTGCAAAAAATAAAAGACTGCAGACTTTCTCCAATATGGGCTACCGTTTGTACAACTACGCAGTAAAAAAATAACTGCAATAATTTAATAAGAGAAAAAAAATTGGTTTAATTTTTCAACTTCATACTTCTGTCTGTGTTGTTTATTATTCATAAATGACAGACTCAAAATATTTAGTTTACTAATTTAATTTTTAGCTTCAAAATAATTATTTAGCTTGTGAACAAAATATTTAAAGGAAAACTATGCACCAAATCAACTTTTTGTAGCTTATAAACGGCATAAATATGTTTGTTATGGTGCTCTACATGTCCGGGTCCTTTTTTTGACATTTAAGTGCTAATTAGATAAAATCTCACTTTTGAGCCTAAAACCGTCTGTGTGGCGCCCTCTGTACATTTTTGGTTGCACTACATTTGAATTTCATTCCTGTCCTCCCCATTTGCTAGCTGTGTAACGTGACTTTGTGCTGTGTGACGTCCGTCGCTCTGCCGCTTGGGGTATAAAAGCAGCCGCCCCCAATAGTGAGCGAGCGTTTTACTTCGGCAAGCTCATCAGTGCCGACCGTACCGGTGGCCTCGGGCAACGCGCGAACTATCGGCTCAAACATGAGTAAGGCTGGGCACTGGTGTTTAGTTGCTCTTTAACTTCAAGCTAAATAGCCAGGTAATATGCTAATTTACTTGCCAAAAGGCAGAACTGACCTGCTTAGATAAAAGTTGGGTCTCGTTAACATTTATCTAAACTGCTAACGTGACTGAATGTAACCTCAAATTCATTGTTTTTTGTTAGTGCTGTATTGAAATAATAGAAAAATTGGTTTGATATTAAAAATAACAATCGATTCAGAAATCCAAAAATCGATTTAATCGTTTAACATGGTTTGCCCCTTTCCTTCAGCTAAAATAGGATGGAAAAGTCCAGAAGAGCATTTTATAGCTCTCAAAGGGTTCAAACTGTTTGCCCGGGTAAATTTTAACCCTGTCAAGTGTTTTGTAATCTTATTACAGCCTTATTGTTAAGGAAATAGCTAAGACTGGGCGAAAAATCAATGGGAAGAATGAATTCGAATTTTTGGTTGCAGGCGTTTAAAGAAAAAGAAAAGTAAATTTAGTTTTTGTGTTAAAAACTGGGGCATTTTTGGCTCCCAGGAGCTTCCGTAGCGTTAGTTTTACATAGCAGTATGACAACATCATAGTGCCCACGAAATAGCAACAGCATAGAGGGGGAAGTTTGTTCCCAAGAGAGGAATAAAATCGTCTGTTGTTTGGAACTGGTTTGGGTTTGCTGCGACAGACGTGGAGCCAGAGACGCCAAGCTGTTACATTCGTCTAAAGCCCATCGCAGTCAAAGGAAGCAGCGCCACAAACCTATTCCAACACCTGAAACAAAAACATCCAGCCGAATATGAAAAACGGCAGTCTCTCAGAGACGGCAAAAAACGCAGTGACCAACAAACCTTAGTTAAAAAAACAGCCAACTGTAGCAGAATCCTTTACTCACGTTGTCTACCGTTTATTTATTGCTTTCTTTAATAAATATGGTCAAAATCGGGGGGGGGGGGAAATCGTAAATCGAATAAAAAATAAAATCTTATATAAATATAAGATTTTATTTTTAGGCCACATTGCCTGGCCCTAGTGATAGCTAAAAAATAAACCCTTTTCATAGCATTGACCCATATCAATATCGGATTGGATTCTCATAATCTGTGCTAACTCCTGAGAATCGGAACCGATTCTTGATTTTGAATAAATACCGAGCTCTAATTTTCATCCCGACACTTTTCAACAGTTCAGATTAAAACATTAAATCAGCCGTTTTAACTAGGAATGGATACCGATATCATGATGTAGCTGTGTACATCTTCACAATAAGAGCGTTTATTTCCTGTTCTTGATCATTAAGTCATTATTACATTTGATTTATGTGATGTTTAAAGGCACAGAGTGTAATTTTCGACCAGTAGGGGGCAGTGCATACCTAAATTATCACAAGCATGCGGTATCTGTGCCTTCGAGTAAGAAACTCAACAACGGAGGTCCAACTAGTGCTGTTATCAAACGCTCAATTCCCTGAGAATGATCTATTTGCAGCAACATGACGAGCACATCAGTCTGTCTTTCATCGCTTGGAACTAGCGAAGAGGTAAAAATGTATTTATGGAGAAACTTTTTGCATTTTGAGGGGAAATCAATGTTTTAATAGCGGGCTTGTTCCGTGCGCTTTGTCCATCCGGACTCTTGTAGACGTAAAGACGTCATCTAATATGGCTTTCCCATGAAAAGAGGACCCGCGCCTCTATTTTAAAACTGATTTTTAAAGTCATATTTTACAATATCGCCAATATTTTGCAATTAATATTCTTTACGTAATTATTACTACATAACATTTTAATGGCTATTTTCAAAGATGCACTGCAAAAACTACACACTGTCACTTTAAAACAGACTGCTGATACCCAAATTTTAAGTTTATCCATATATTTTTCTTCTTTCTACCTCTATTAGTTATTATTTCTCATATGAGACCACACATGCATTGTGAATGTGATTGTCGAGTTCAAAACAAAAACTTAATGGATTTCTCCTATATTTAATTTTTAAAAAGAGCAACTACATCTGGAATTGTCCTTTTATTTACACTGAAAATTGTTGACATTTTTTTTTGGTCCTATTTAGGAATGTTACCCTGTGATTAATTAGATAAAAATGTTTTATTGGTGGACAGCCCTACTAAAAATAAAAAATAACAGGGTTTTTGGAGAAAGTTTGTATGTTTTTCATTCTTTAAGCACCGGCACCGTTTCAAAAGTACCAGCTTGGCACCGGTATCGGATAAAACTTAAATGATACTCATCCCTGGTTTTAACGGTTATACAATTGTTTGCCTATGGATTTACAGCAACATTGACGCATCAGCGGCAGGAAGTTGTATAGATTTATATATTTGCCGGAGCAAGCTTTTGTTTTGAAAGTCAACATCCGCCTCTTGGCAAGTGAATGTGAATTCTTCAAACTAAAGGTTTAGCTTCAATCTGCAAAATTTAGTTTGAGACCGTGACATTTATAAATCAATAAACAACATGGATGAAAATGAGTTATTTTTTATTCGTCTTATGACTGGCTGTATAACCCAAAATATTGCAGTTCTCTTTTGCCTGTTTAACTTTACAAACGTACTCTGACTTGAGTTTTAGTAGTGGTTTTTATCTCATCTAATAGAAGCACAGATCAAATATTAGAATACTGTTTGTTACTCGCTTCAGAAAGCGAAATCCGTGTGTGGGTAGCCTAAGTCACGCCCTTCTCCTTCTGGTCAACAGGTCCCCTACTGCCAAAAAAACGAGTGAGAGAGTCAATGGAGAAATAAAAGTTATTTTCTTAGTCTGTTTGACATGCGCCGTGGATCAAACATATGATGTCTGTGAATTTTAAAGTCGAATTGTGATGCAGAGAAAACGCTGATTTTCATCAGGCTACAAAAGTTACGTTAGGTTTTGGGTGAAAACACTTATGGGACTACAAATGGTGGCGGAGGAGAAAAATGGCAGGGATTTGCCTCCTTTGATTAAACATGGAGGAAACCACTCTAAATCTGGCCATGTGGGAAAAAGCAGCTATGCTGGGGGATAAACGGTTGGTGGAGTGGGAACCAACATGGAGGAGAAGCTCCACAAGACCTCGATTGTAGGCATTTTAATTGCGAACTTTTACAATCAAATAAATCCCTGATCACTTCACGAACACAGTCAAAATGCACATTATTAGTTAAAGGCACAGTGTGTAATTTTCGACCAGTAGGGGGCAGTGCATACTTAAATTATCACAAGCATTCGTCATCTGTGTCTGCGATTAAGAAACTCAACAACGGAGGTCCAACCAATGGCCGCTGGCTGCTCTGCTTTGTGACCGCATACCATGGAGGCCGCCATTGCTCCTCCATTGCTGTAGTACCTCCATTTGGCCGCTAGGCCCTTATTGAAAAGCATTGGACTTTAGACACGTTAAAAACAACTTTAATGCCTGGTGCCCATTTTTTAAAAACTTTCTATGGCTACATATTCCTCCTGAGATAACGCTGGGCTCGTCAAAAAAATAGAAACCAGGCTGGTTGTCGTAAGATAATTTTTTGAAATCTTTCATAATTAATGAGGGGGCCGAGCCAAGTTTAGCATCAGAGCTAACGACGCGGGAGCAGAATGGGCGTGATTACGACCGAACTACACTCCCATACACGCCTCGCGAGGGCAGAGTCTACAGTGAAGATCCCGCCCGTATGCCCTTTTTAGGAACATGCTTCGTCAGAGCTGGGGAGGAGGAGTCTGTGAATGCGCCATGAATTCCCCCATGAAAGTCATTCTGGTAAACGGGGAGGAGTGAGGAGGCGCTGTCTGTTCTTTTTTACAGTCTATGGGTCCAACTAGTGCTGTTTTCAAACGCTCAATTCCCTGAGAATTATCTATTTGCAGCAACATGACGAGCACATCAGTCTCTCTTTCATCGCTTGGAACTAGCTAAGAGGTAAAAATGTATTTATGGAGAAACTTTTTAGCATTTTGAGGGAAAATCAATGTTTTAATAGCGGGCGTGTTCCGTGCGCTTTGTCCGTCCGGGCTCTTGTAGAAGTAAAGACGTCATCTAATATGGCTTTCCCCTGAAAGAGGACCCACGCCTATGTATTTTAAAACTGATTTTTAAAGTAATATTTTATAATATCGCCAATATTTTGCATTTAATGTGCTTTACGTAATTATTATTTCATAATATTTTAATGGCTATTTTCAAAGACGTACTGCAAAAACTACACGCTGTCACTTTAAAATTTAAATTGAGGTAAAACATATGTGTGATTCAGGACGTAAGACAAGGTGGGTCAGAAAATAACTTTTATCGCTCCACTGGCTTCTATTCGTTATTTTTTGGCCAGGAAGGGAAGGAGACTCGGGCTCCCTGTAGAATTATAACACAGAATGAAACATTTCAGGCGTTTGTTTCTTGTAAGTTTCATTCTTGCTTCCAGGTCATAAAAACCCAAAATTTTGTGCCTTAGAAAACTAGAATATTTCACAAAATGTATAATAGTAGAAATGTTATGGTTCTTGTTATGGCTCTTTTTGCCTGAATTATTGCATCAATGCAGAGTGGCGTGGAGGGAATCAGCCTGTGGTTCTGCTCCGGTATACAGAGGTCTCTTTGGTAGCGGCCTTCGGGTCATCTGCATTGTTTGTTCTGGTCTCTCTTATCCTCCATCTCCAAGGGTTAAAGGTCAGCCAATTGGTGGTCATTTGGACCAGCTATTGGTACCTGTGGCAGTGTGGACCTGCACTGAACCCCGATGGAAAGTGGAATCGGTATTTCCATGAAAACATCCATATCTTCCTCTTGGATGTATCCAGTTGTCTAATATTATTCTGAACCAGTCCATGGAGAATTTTCTGGCTTATTTGTCATATTGTCTCTCTTTGGACCTCTCCAGGTTTAATTTTGGGAATCTTGGTTTCTGGTTTCCCTGGTCTCTGGTCCTGCTGGCCATCGCTGCGGCTCTCTTCACATACATCGCTCTGTTACTGGTATGGACACTGATAAAATTTGTTATATAAATAAAAAACGCGTTTTGAAACTTGTAAATTTATTTTGCACAGATTCTGAAGTAAGACCAACGTGTTTCATAAGATGCAACAACATCCCCCCTTCACTCTCTGAACAATGCATGACTTTTACCCAATGTGCTGTTCTCCAAGGCCGAGGTGCCAATTCTTATATAAGACTCGTTATATAACACAATAATTGGACACAGAAGATCTTGGTTAGATGTTTAAAAGATAGAACAATTCTTGTTTTAAGATCTGCTGTAAAGCATGTTATGAGGTTCCCTTAAGAGGTAGCAGACTGCAGATAACCGTCTTAACGGCAGCAGACAAAAAATAGCCCTCTATTATTTCAACTTATACCAATTATACGCTGAAAGAAATTCACAGTAAAGTAAAAGGTTCATAGAATTAAAACCCATGTAGAAGTTCAGAGTACTTTATCACGTAAAGCTAGGTAATTTAAAATATGCAAAAAAAAAGTGTATATATATATATATATATATATATATATATATATATATATATAATATATATATATATATATCACCCTGTCCCTTCAAAAAATCTCAATCGTTTGGAACCGGAATTGAAACAAGGAATGGGAATTTGAACCAAAATCGTTCCGAGCCTAATACCAAGGGATGTAAGGGTTACCGGTGTAGCGGTATGCCGCGGTAAAAATGTTGACAATGATAATAACCATCTTGTTTAAAAAACATATTATCTTGGTAGATTACCACGTATGCGGAGTAGGAACGTTGAGCCTTACCAGCCACGGTCTCATCTGCTGAAGTTGCCTCCCATGCGCGCTTTTTTAGTTCACGAGCAAAATTTTCTCTAAGCTGAAATGATGGCAGAAGAACTGCAGCGCTCAGGACATTTATCAGTAGGGCTGAACGAATTTTGGAAAATAATCTAATTGCGATTTTTTTTTTTTCTTCAATATTGCGATTTAATGTGCAATTATTTTTGTGGGGCTTTTGTCTTGCATTTTTTAATGAATGCAATCAAAAATATTGTGTATTATAAACAGATTTTTATACATCATTTATTCTATTCCATAAGATTATTTACTTATTTTAAGACAAAGGCAAATATTAACAACTTTATCTACTTTTAATCATCACACTCGATGGTCATCGGCATCGTTCTGCAATCAAGGTTTTCTTCCTTTTGATCCCAGCTAATAATTCCCTCCGGCTGCAATGTTTTCCTCCGTGTGGTTATCCAGGAAGTAGGATGCTTGAAGGAACAAGCTCTGATTTTTAATTCTCCATCGATCTAATGCACTTTCAGACTCTGGTATGGCTCCGTAGAGCGGTTTGATCTCCGGTCAGTTGTTGCAAAATACTTCGCTGTTTTCGGTGCAGCTTTAACTTTCTGTCGGCATTTTTTATACAGCGCAGGTAAAATGTGGCTAAAATGTGTGTGTGAGATTGAATCCTAGCTTATTCTTCATGCTTAACAAAGCATAGTTTTGGCTATAAAACCCGTTATTGCACGAATTATTTAGGTGTGCCGTTGTTTTTATTTTCGTAAGGAGCGATTCTTTCAAACAGCTCGGTCAGCGATCCCTGTCGTCTGGAAGTTTATTTACTGGAAATTTAAACACTGGTGGCGGTCAGTTTAGCCGTGCAACTCTCATATATGGTGGTGTGATGTTTTTAGGTGTTGATAAAGGTTCGTACTGTAGCCTACCTTGTGAGGCAGCAGCAATACTAAGACGGGTTCTGCGTTACCTGGTGTTGCGCAGCATCAACGTTTTTCATAGCAGATATAATTTCTGACAACTGATGTACTGTTCCTCTTTGGTACCAAATATTGTGCAGTGTTGGATTCTGTTAAGCTATAAAACATTTTATAACAGGTTAAAGTGCAATGTTTCTCTCTCTGCATTGTTTGAGCTGTTTGCAAGTCACGTGACTTTACCAGTTATGTTTACGTCAAGTCAAATCGCAGCTTTGCGATTAGGAAATCGCATTTTACCAAATCGCGATTTAATTGCATATGCAATTAATCGTTCAGCCCTATTTTTCAGCCCTCGCAAAGTCAGAAGTATGGGCATGTTTTGGGTATTTGAAGAACACAGACCGACAGTTGATAGAAGGCAGCTATCCTTTTTACAGAACGTGCAGGAAAAAAGTCTGTTAAAAGCAGCAACACTTCAAACATCACACATCTGCATGAAAATCAGCCACAACTCGACAGTTAATGTTAGCGTTTTAGCTGAAAAGCATGATGTGAGGACTTTGGGTTGAGGGAGAATGCAACGAGTCGCCCAATAGTGCAGCTGCAGCTCCCCCTGCCATATAAGCAGTGGTGCGGATACCTCGATATTGAAATGACGCTATGCGTCACGGGCTCCCAGGGGGCAGATGGTATAGAGGGTTCATTTAGCTGACCAGAAAAAACATAACACGTTTCTGGCGCTATAATTAGTAAATGTAATACGCTCAAAATTATCAACAACACATAGTTATCATGAAATATTGGAATAAATAGCAAATATACCTTGAATTCTTATATTATGCCCTAATTCAAAAACCGTGATAATGTTGATCACAATAACGGTGAGTTTAATTTTCACACCGTGACAACCCTAATACCAGCCTACCGTCCGGTGTATCATGGCCGCCGTTTAGCGGATTCTTTTATCGCTACCTTAATATTTTCAGAGGTGGTAAACTACTCCATGCATCTGTAGTAGGGGTGTCACGATCTCGATTTTGTATCGAAATCGGTCGAAATTACGTTACGACCATGCACATCGAAAGCCAAGAGAGGATCCAAATGACCACCTGCCACGTTTTTATCCAGGACTCCGTAGCAATATTTAGCAGACAACCGTCTCATCACAAGGAACCACAGATTGCATTTTCCCTAACAAGTAACTCTCACCAGTTCTCATACAACTGATGACCTAACCCTTATCTCATCCCCCGTGATCAGAGCGCACGTCTGCAGAGCACATTAGCCGATGCTAGCAAGTAGCTAATAGCTAAACTACAGTTAAACCACAACTAGCATAGACGAAGCAGCGGAAGCGACAACTAAGGCCGCTCCATCTACTCTCAAATCACAGGTGAGGAAATTTTTTGTTCCCGGCGAGGTTAAGTCCACATTCGCATTGTGAACAAGAGGACTGCTGTTAGCTGCATTTTGCTTGGTCTAATGAGCTTTCTGGAGCGGTGCGTTTACACTTTTTTTTTTTTCTGCAGTAACCATAAATAGTCACTAAATTACTGAGCCCCGTAGGGGACGTGGTGGAGAAAATATTTTAAGGTGAGAAAAAAATAAGATAAATGGATTTTGCGAGGTCTTGAGAAAGTTTTGCGTCATCTCGAGAAAGTTTTGCGTTATCTCGAGAAAGTTTTGCGTTATCTTGAGAAATGTTTGCGTTATCTTGAGAAACTTTTGCGATATCTTGAGAACGTTTCAAAAAGCCATTCCTGCATTTATAGTGTTACCGACTCAGTTTGCTGCAGCCTTGTGCACTGCTATGATGGAACACACTCACAGACGGAAGAGCTTAATAGAGTTTTATTTTGAGATTGGCCTCAAATATCAGGACATAAAGTCAGTGCTTAGCTCTAGACATGGTTTTTATATAAGTGAACGACATTGCCCACAGGGTTTTGCGCACATAGGACTGTCGCGTCGTAAACAGCTTCTGAACTAGTGGATCTGATTGAGTTCATTAGCCACCAGTTGCAATACTCTAGACAATTACATGGCTATCGTTGGCTGTGTGCAAAATGCAGAGAAAATGGACAATGTGTGCGAGAAGAGGACGTATGGCTGGTGTTGAAGGAGTCGGATTTTCTCAAGATAAAGCAAAAGTTTCTCAAGATCTCGCAAAATCCATTTTTTATTTATTTTATTTTATTTTTTCTCACCTTAAAATATTTTCTTCACCATGTCCCCTGCGGGGCTCAGTACTAAATAGCCTCAAGCCTCCATTAGTATTAAACAATGCTGTTACACTTATAAATAAATTATTTGACCATTAATGCCCGATGTGATACATTACCCGAGAATAATAAAAATTGTATCAATTTTGTCTTTTAAAATAAAATTTACTGTTGAAAATGTAATGAATAAAACCAATGATCATAGACTAGTCGAAAAATGACAGCGCTTGGTACTGTCAAAAGGAAATGAATAAGAATCGAATCGAATCGAATCGTGACCCTAAAATCGAAATTCAAATCGAATCGGGGATTTGGAGAATCGTGACACCCCTACCCTGTAGACACTAAAGTTCAGTTTTACAACTTTTTAATGTGTAATATCTGTATTCCTGCACCTAACCGTGTTTTTAAACGCTACGCAGGTGTTGGCGGTGTGTCTGCTGTCCGAGGGTCAGAGGCTGTACCTTCATTGGAGCCACAAGGTAGACGCTCGGGCAGAACCCCGAAACAAGTACGTTTTTTTTCCCCGTTTTTGAGCGCCTCACAGAAAACCAGATAAACGTACGTGTTTCCTGTCCCGCTCATGTTGTTAGACCGGCATCATGGTGACGCTGGTGTTCGCCGTCACGGCCACCGGCATCCTGTCCGACCTATGGAGCAAAGAATGGAAGACTCTCCAACTGTCCCTGCAGGTCAGCAACACCAAACACAGCCGCAGCGATTAACAACGCAGAATCATCCTCGTAGCTGCGCCACGCAGTGACATGTTGATCGTTTATTTTTCAGGTGACGGCTCCTTTCCTCCATGTGGCTGCTGTGTCGCTGATGGCGGTTCTCTCCTGGCCCACTGCTTTGCACTTTTTTCGCATGAACAAGAAAGGTAAATTTTTTTTTTTTTTTCAAACTGGACCTTATTTGTTTAGCATATGTTATGTTTTTTTACTCACCCTGAGAATTTTGGAAGCAATCTGAGCCGTTCAGCGGTATTTATATTCACTTCCTCCATCAGTGGACATCCGTAGAACGGGAGTGCTCGGGGCAGGACAATTGCTGCTTGTAATAATGTTTAAACTGCCCAAACCGCAGTACTTTTACCATGTTTATATTCCCCTCGGACTTACACACGCCTCCGAAGTGCTTCTTGATTCTTTTCTGAGCCGATTCGGACATAATTCACATTTACGCCGCAGCAGGACTGTTGTGTTACATCTGAATCGGCCCGGAAAAGACTATCTACTGTTGCTACATGTTGGTCCAGGTGTTGGGAATGCTGCAAATCATTGACTCAATGCAATCTGCTGGGTTTCCTTGTATAGGAAAATGCATTGGACTAATGAACGGAGAGGTTAAAGGGACAGTATGTAAGAATTTTAAGGTGAATCCCAATCGTGTTGGAAGGAAGGTCAGATTGAAACAGATTTCTATCTCAGCCAGCAGGGTGGTGGTAAGTTTTTGCCATTTGCCACTACAGGGTGTTTTCATTGTTTAAAATATCTGTCCTGCTACCATATTTCCTGGTTCCAAAGCCAGTGGGAGATGGCTAAAGGCTAACGTTGAAATAACAATGTTAGCAATAAAATAGTCGGCCCTGAAAGTATCTCAAGCTATTTTTCAATTTCCAGTAACTCAATATTGTAGTTAAATGTATTTATTTACTAATCAACTTACTGTGTATAATTAATCTTCAATCATTCTGTTTTAATTGGTAACTCTCCATGAAACTGACAAAGGGGTTAGGGGACCAAGTAACAGAGAGCGGACTACTTTGTTTTTCTTTATGGACTGCACTACTCCAATTTGACCACATGAAGTCATTTTTGCATATTGTACCTTTTAACTGGAATGTATGCAGGATTGAATCCAAATGATTCTTGAAACGTAAATTAAACGTACTGTGAAACGGCTCCATAGACATAAACTGAATTGAACATAGAAAACATGGATTGGAGGAGAACCTTCCCAGGAGTGGTCGGACCTACCTAAATTAATCCAAGAGCTCTTGGAAGTCTCATTCAGAAGGTCTGAAGAAACACTGCAGGCTTCACTTATGGTCAGAATCATTGATGCACCAATAAGATGGAGCGACTGGCTAAAGACTGCCTCCTTGGGAGAGTTCCAAGGCCTAGCTTTTGGAAGGTGTCTTTGACACCCACAGTAAAACACGGTGGGGGTAGTGTCATGTTCTGGATCCGTTTTTCTGCTTCAGGATTTGGACGACTTCCTGTAGCTAATGGGACGATGAATTCTCCTCCTCTCAACCATCCGTTTCTGACCTTAAGCTCAGGCTGACTCATCAGCAGGACGATGATCCAAAGCTCACGCCTCTGAATGGTTCAACAGAACAAATTGAAGGTTTGAGAGTGGCCAATCAAAGTTCAGATTTAAATCAGATTAATATTGATTGATTGATTTAAACTTTATCATCCCAAAAGAAATTCGTCTCTGGCTTGTAGTAACACGGTACAACATTAAAGGGACTATATCATGCTATTTCACAGCTTTCAACTTCTAGGATAGACATATATTTGATAAAATGTTACCGTTGATGTTATAAAATATTAATGTGTCCTGAAATTTAACTTGCATCCTGTGGTTAATGTTGGACCACGAAGTGAAACGGCTCGTTTATCTATAAACCTGCCTTCTGCGCTGCAGAGCCGGGAGCGGATCAAACTGAAACAAACCGTGCTAAGCTTCATCACAAACAGCATTCTCACAAATAATTTGAAAAGCACAGAGTACCACAATGAAACTCTGTTATATTAAGGGCTCAGATGTTTGGTTTATATTACTTTTTTTGCAAAAACTGAGTCAATAAAGCCTATCTCAGTTGCTAAATCTCCAGGCTTTAGACAGAGCCCAAACCAACATAGCTGCATCCACTAAGCAAATCTTTCCAGCCCAGTATATAAAAAAGCCGTGGGTGTTTTTTGCACCCGTTTACTAAACATTCTGAGATGCTATAGATCAATTAATTAACCACACAATGCTGTTATAAGATCACATAAGCAGCTTGATAAATGGCTAACACACATTAGCATGTAGCCACTTTCCTCTCTGTCCATCAGGCGCCTTTGTTCTTTGATCCAGCTGCTGTTCTTTAGGAATGTAGAATAAAATGCTGTAATCCATGCAGCCAAACGGGCGTTTTCACAGAGAAAGTAAAAAAAATCCAACAAAAAGGTTTTTTAAGCTGTTAGAACTACCGGACTAAGTTTCTGTATGTTCTCCATTCTTTAAGCAGTGTTTAAGCAATGTTTCAAATATACCGATTTGGCACTGGTATTGGATAAAACTTAAAGGACACCCATCCCTAGTTGTTGGCTGACCTTAAACAAGCTGTTCATGCTGGAAGATTCCCCATTTTGCTGACTTTAAACACTTCCACAAAACAGAGTGGTCCAAAAGTCCTCCGCGCTGATATAAGACTCGTTATGAGTCATTGCAAACACCTGATGCAGTTCATGATCCAAACCTAGCATCCATAGGAGAGTTTCAAGGCTTAAATATCTTCATGATCCTCCAGACCTTTGCCAAACACTGTGTGGACGGTTGTTGAAGGTGTTCGTCCCGTTAGTTCTGCTGTTTTTAGAAAGATCTGCAGTCAGACACGGTGGTGGTAGTGTAGTGATCTGGGGCTGCTTTTCTGTTCAAGAACCTGGACGTCATAATGAAACTTTATGAATGCTGCTCCTGTCATCAGCCCAGAAAAAAAACCTACCTTTGATCGGCTCAAACTAAACAAAGCAGAGGTGTTAAAATTAGTTAGAAATGTTGGGTATGACCTTCGGCCATGCAATTAAATAAAGTTTGGTTTGAATTTAAAAGAAATCCCCATTTTTCTCTACGCATGTCTTTACTGCTTCAGTTTTTTTCCGTCCTGCATTTTGTCAGGCTCCCAACAGCTCCGACCTCCAGGTCTCGGCTTTTCTCATCTCGTCTCCATGGGTACTGTCGTTGCCATGGTGACTCAGCAGATCCAGTGATGCTGAGTCACATCAGGGGTCTCCTGCAGGGGGAGAAGAATTAGCTTCAGAGAGTAATGTTTCAGCTTGCAGCAAATGTACTGAATGGAGACATAAACACACACATGATAGGGGAGCAACTTGAGGCTTTTATTGGTTGGCTGATGCTTTTCTTTGTAAATCAGGAGCTTTACATTTAGGGTCTTTATTGGAGCCTTTGTGGGGAAATAAGCATATTTCGTCATGCTATAACCAGAAGCTTCAATCTCCTTCAGTGGGATTGTCTGTGATGGGTCCAAAATGAAGTCCTGCATCAAAGTACAGTGGAAAGAAGACGATAAACCAGGCTGACCAACCGTCCTCTTTGCCCCCAACATGTCCACTTTTCACAAGCTGTCTGGGGCGTTTGTAGACTGTTTGTAGAGTTTTAATTGTTGTTGTTTTTTTACGGGGACCAATAACCATACTTTTTTTTCTCGTAGTGATATAACTACATGTATTTTGAATGAAGCGGCACCAGTGAAAACATTTTCAACAAATGCAGATTTCAAAAATCAGAAATAACACTTTTCCAAAGACAGATGGACAGGCGCTCCGAAGGAGGAACAGAGGACCTGTAGTGGGTGTCCTGGTAGGAGATTTAAGCCCCGATGCGGCCCAGGAGGTCGTAAAGTTGGGCGCGGGAGAGACGGAAGTAGCGCTGAAAGCGAACCTCATCCATACGCAGCTCCTGGAGCAAATGGTTAAAGTCCCCGAACTCAGAACGCATTGAAGAAAGAGCGCTGATGCACCCGATGTCGACTTCTAGCTTTATCTAGCAAATAAAGCCAAGCCACTCTCTCGTTATAATCCGCCATAGTTCAGAACGTACTGCAACAGAGGAAGCCCCGCCCACACTACATGCGTTGGGTTCGTTGCCTGACGCAGACAAATTGTGCGGTGCGAACGCAGCATTACAGTCAAACAGAGCTGGCAGATGTGTTTGTGTGTGATAAAGGTGGCAAAGATCCAGCAGGTCCAAATGGACACAAATACAAGAAAAATGCTGTGCAACGTGAGAGTTTATCTATAAATCGACTGAGGATAAAAAAAGGAAGAAACTGAAATAGGCATTATTATTATAATATTATAGACTGGTGCTTTTTACATTTATTGTATCACTAAAAAGGAAATATCAGTTGTTGTTTTTTTTACATATTTAAGATTTTTTTGTCAAATATGACTTAAACACTGAACTACTATTGTCACTGGTAGAGTTTCTAATTTGGAAAAGTAATTATTCCTATACATTTTTTTTTCCAGGTTTGCTCTGGTTCAAGCTGATCTGAAGTCTTATTTTCAGTTTAAATTCTAACCAAAGGGAGAATGCACGCTTTGAATATGTTAAAATCACAGGTTTTGGCAAAAGAGGGGAAATTCATTTTGTTCATTGCTCACAATAACAAAATGTGAGCAATGTTGGGGGGGGGGGGGGGGGGTATTTATTAATGGCTGTGTTTGAACTTGTTATCAGTATAAAAGAGATCTTTCAGCACGTTTAAACAATCAGACTCCAACCTCAACCAAGACCACAAAGCTGTCAAAGGACGCCGGGGACAAGATTGTGCACCTGCACAAGACTGGGATGAGTAAATCTTCAATAGGCAAGCAGCTTGGTGAGAAGAGATCACCAACTTGGAACAATTAATATGGAAAATAGATCACTGAAGCAACATGTCCAGAACCGTCTGGAGTTTACCAGAGGCCATCTGATTGATGCAGTGGACGATTGGTAGAATGTCACATGGTCGGATGCGACAAAAATGGAACTCTTTGTTATAAACACCACTCACTACTTTTACAGGAGAAAGAATGCCGAGTTGTATTCAAAGAATAGCATACCTTCTGTGAGGCATGGGGGTGGAAGCATCATGCTTTGGGGCTGTTTAACTGCAAAGGGACCAGGACGACTGATCCGTGAAATGAATGGGCCCACGTATGGAGACATTAAGAGTAAAAACCTCCTTCCATCAGAGAGGGCATTGAAGATGAAATATGGCTGGGGCTTTCAGTATGATAATGATCCCAAACACATCGCCATGGTAACGAAGGAGGAGGGGCTTAAGTGGCCTAGCCAGTCTGCAGATCTTAAACCCATAGAAAGTCCCAGCTGTAGGTGAGATCTGCTTGGAGGAATGGGCCAAAATACCAGCAACAGTTTGTGGAAACCTGCTGAAGACTAACAGAAAACATTTTACCTCAGTCATTGCCAACAAAAGGGTATTCGGACAAAATTTAATGACCAAATACCAAATAATTTTGCAAATTATTTAAAAATGGGAACATGTGATTTTTCTGGATTCATTAAAATTGTAGACTTCTCTCATGTTTTAAAGTCGGAGAACTTTCACAATTGGTGGATGGCTAAATACATTTTTTTTTTTAACCTACTGTGTATATAAAAATACAAAAATAAAATATATTGAAAAAACAATACCAATGATGATGGTAGTAATTATAATGGTAATACTAATTTAAAGTGACAGTGTGCATTTTTTGCAGTACATCTTTGAAAATAGCCATTAAAATATTATGTAATAATAATTACGTAAAGGACATTAATTGCAAAATATTTGCGATAGTGTAAAATATGACTTTAAGAATCAGTTTTAAAATACATAGGCGCGGGTCCTCTTTTCAGGGGAAAGCCATATTAGATGACGTCTTTACTTCTACAAGAACCCGGATGGACAAAGCGCACGGAACACGCCCGCTATTAAAACATTGATTTCCCTTCAAAATGCTAAAAAGTTTCTCCATAAATACATTTTTACCTCTTCACTAGTTCCAAGCAATGAAAGAGAGACTGATGTGCTCGTCATGTTGCTGCAAATAGATCATTCTCAGGGAATTGAGCGTTTGAAAACAGCACTAGTTGGACCTCCGTTGTTGAGTTTCTTACTCAAAGACACAGATACCGCATGCTTGTGATAATTTAGGTATGCACTGCCCCCTACTGGCCGAAAATTACACACTGTGCCTTTAACAAATGTGTCCTGCATCAACCTTTCAGTGCAGCTGCGTGTCTCGCTGTTTAGAACATCATGGAGGGGATGTTTAATATTTCCCAGAATGCCCTGCAGCTTTACCTACATCTGCCTTTCCCCCACAATCCTTGCAGGGTCCAAATCCACAGCATAGAACTGTTGTGGATTTGAAAAAAAAAAAATGGGATAAACGATCTGCCTCTAGATGTTCAACGGAGGAAAGATCAAAAAAGAGCTGCAGTCGTGATTTCAGCAAAGTATTCTTCTACAAAGTAATGCCTGGTATTGGTCCGGGGTGGCGGCGGCGGCGTGTGTTGTCCGTCGGTTGGCTGCGGGTCCCCTTTGCCTGCGGCGGCGGCGGGGGGCCCTTGTCGCCTGGTCCCTGGTTGGGGCCCCGCTGGGGGGCGTGGTGCCCCTGGTCCCCGTGGCCTCCGGGTCCTGATCCGGGCCCGCCCTGGCGTAGCCGGTTACCGGCGGAGCCCGTGGGCTCGTCACTGCGATCTCTCGGGCCCCAGCATCGCGGCTGGTGGGTGCTCCCCTGGGACTTCCATCTGTTCCCCTCTTGGTGGGTGATCGACCCTGCGCTGATCCGCCTGTGGCCTCTGTACTCTGTGGGACCCTGGATGCATACATCTCTTGCCTCCTCCATGTCTGTGTCGATTCCTGTAGGACGGATTGACGGTTCCTTACACCAGCTATCAATCACTTGCATGGGGAAACCTTATTCAGACCTGCATGCTCACACACACATAGGTGTGGGGACATTGGTGAGGACGGACATATCTTAAGCTGAGGTTATCATCATTAGTTAGTTGTTCACAGGAGCTTACCAGAAACATTTGTATTATGTTCATTAATCAATGCTTGTGTGTAGTGAATGTATAATTCTTAGTTTATTCTACTAGATCCGAACTATTGGTTTGGTTATGTACAGTTTGTTGTTTTTGTTTTGTATTACTGTTTCTCTGCCGTCCGGCAGAGGTGGAGGACTGGGATGTTTTCTTGTGTTCTTTATTTGCCTCCCTGTCTTGTGTCGTCGGTTCGCCCCTCTGTTGGTCCGGTTTCTTTTCTTCACTTTCTTCCTTTCTCCCTTCTTGTCTCAGTTTAATGTCCATGACGTCAGGAAATTGAACCCACAGTAATCACTAATAAAGATTTTTCATACATATACATCAAGTGGCGTACTACAGCGAAGCTGTAATACTCTGCTTGGGGAAGTAAAACTGTTGGGCTTGTACTGGGTACTCAGACACCAATTCTGAGTAGCATACTGCTAGACAGGACACGTGTAAAAAAAAAAAAAAAAAAGTAATGTCTCTGCAGTTTTAAGGTTTTCCTTTGCAACAAAAATTCTAAATGAAAGTTTTATACAGGCAGCTGTCAGCCATGTTGTGGCCCATTTGGTTGCTCCTTATTCTTTTTATGTATATTTTAGTTTTGATCGCGTGTGTGGCAAATGCATGGACTTAAATTGACCAATAACCGAGACGGAACCTCATCTTAACTTCTGCCTCTTAGATGAGAGGTTGCTGGATTCCAGATTAATTTAACTCTAAATACGGTTTAGGTATTCACCTGTTTTTAATTTTAACGTAAATCGTTTCTTCACTCTGTTGTGGCGTTTAGTTCGGCAGGTGGTGGTCCTGGCTCTCTTCCTGTCTGTGCTGTTCTCGCTCTACCTGGTTCCCCTGGGGATGTACTCGCCCTGCATCAAAGAGGCGGGAACACTGGGACCAGCCCCTACACTCATTGGTCACCGCGGAGCTCCGATGGTAAGACGGCCATAACATCCGCTGCAAAAGTATTTTGAAATGTTTTGTTTCCTAGTAAACTGTACACCTGCTTAAGGTTGGGTTTGAATACAATCCCTGATTTATTTCTGGCCCTAATAAGATAACTAAAGTTTGATTCTGGTTTTAATTGTATTTATCTTTCTAAACACCACAACTTGGTGGAGAAATCACATGAGGATTTATTACATTTAAATTTTGGAGAGGAAGATCCATCTAAATCTAATCTAATCTAAAACATCTTGTTTTCCCGCTAAAACGTATTTATGATCTTGTTGTGAGACATGTATACTAAGCAAGAGCAGAAGGTGTGAGAATATTAATATTATTTTAGGTATACGGTGGGGTAGTATTTGACACACTGCTGATTTTTGAAGTTTTCCCACTTATAAAGCAAGCAGAGGTCTGTAATTTGTATCAAAGCCAGTCTTTAACTGTCAGGGACAGAATGTAAAACAAAAATACAGAAAATCACAGTGGATGATTTTTAAATAACTCAATTTCATTGCATGACATAAGTATTTGATTGCCTATCAACCCGTATGAATTAAGGCTCCCACAGACCTGTTAGTTCTTCTTTGAGAAGCCCTCCTGTTCTCCACTCATTACCTGTATTAACTGCACCTCTTTGAACTTGTTACCTGTGTAAAAGACACATGTCCACACACTCAAACAAACTCCACATCGGCCAAGACCAGAGAGCTGTGTAAAGAAATCAGGGATAAAATTGTAGACCTGCACAAGGCTGGGATGGGCTACAGGACAATAGGCAGCTTGGTGAGAAGGCAACAACTGTAGAAAAGGGAAGAAGGTCAAGACAACGGTCAATCTTCCTCGGTCTGGAGCACCATTTAAGATCTCTCCTGGTTGGGGCATCAGTGATAATGATGAGCCCAGAACTACACAGCAGGACCTGGTCAATGATCTGAATAGAGCCACAGTCTCAAAGAAAACCATCAGTAACACACTCTGTCTTCATGGATTAAAATCCTGCAGCGCACACAAGGTCCCCCTGCTCAAGCCAGCGCACCTTAAGGTCCGTCTGAAGTTGGCCAATTACTATCTGGATGATCCAGAGGAGGAATGGGAGAAGGTTATGTGTTCTGATGAGACAAAAGTGGACCTTTTTGGTCTAAACTCCACTCACCGTGTTTGGAGAAAGAAGAAGGATGAGAACATCCCCAGGAACACCGTCCCAACTTTGAAGCATGGAGGTGGAAGCATCATGCTGTGGGGATGCTTTTCTGCAAAGGGGACGGGACGACTGCAGGGTATTGAGGGGAGGATGGATGGGGCCATGTATGCATGTATGGTGATATCTTGGCCAACAATCTCCTTCCCTCAGTAAGAGCATTGAAAATGAAACGTTGCTGGTTCTTCCAGCATGACAACGACCCAAAACACATCACCATGGTAACGAAGGAGTGGCTCCATAGGAAGCATCTCAAGGTCCTGGAGTGGCCTAGCCAGTTTCTGGACCTGAATCCAATAGAAAATCTAAAACTGTGTGTTGCCCAGCAATCTTAATAGAGCAGTGGGCTAAAATCCCTACTGCAGTTTGACCAAACCTGGTGAAGAACTACAGGAAACGTCTGATCTCTGTAAATGCAAACAAAGTTTTCTCTTGCAAATATTGAGTTCGTCTGATGTATCAAATAATACTTATGCAGTAAAATGGAAATTAATTATTTAAAAATCATCCTCTGTTATTTTCTGCATTTTTGTTTTAGATTCTGTTGAAGAACAACTTTGATGCAAATTACAGACCTCTGCATGCTGTATAAGTGGGAAAACTAAAAAAAATGGGCACGTGAATATTCTCATTCATCCAGGTCATGGTTATCTCAAGGAAATTTCAATCGAACGCAACTGGACTTGGTAATTTGTCTGCGTTCGATTGAAATTTCCTTGAGCTAAAAAAAATTATCAGTGGATCAAATACTTGTTCTTCCCACTGTGTGTGGTCACTAACAAAAGTTCGTCTCAATCCTTTGTAATGTAAACAGTTGTTGGCAATGACAGAGGTCAAAGGTTTTCTGTAAGTCTTCAGCAGGTTTCCACACACATGTTGCTGGTGTTTTGGCCCATTCCTCCATGCAGATCTCCTCTAGAGCTGGGATTTTTTTAAGGCTGTTGCTGGGAAACACAGACTTTCAGCTCGCTCCAAATATTTTCTATGGGGTTGAGATCTGCAGCCTGGCTCGGCCACTCCAGTACCTTTAAATGTTTCTGATGAAGCCCCTCCTCCTTCGTTACCATGGCGATGTGTTTGGGATCATTGTCATGCTGAAAGAACCAGCCACGTTTCATATTCAATGCTCAGCAATTATGAAAGGAGGTTTTTGCCCCAAATTTCATTTTCCATGGACCCCTTCATCCTTTCCATAATACAGATCAGTCGTCTCCCTTGGAGAAAAGCTGCCACAGAGCATGATGCTTCCACCTCCATGCTTCACAGGGGTTGTGGTGTTCTTCCCCCTCCAAACACGGCAAGTGGAGTTTATACCAAAGAGTTTTATTTTTGGTCTCATCTGACCTCAGGACGTTCTCTCAGTCCTCCTCTGGATCATCCAGAGCATCTCTGGCAAACTTTCGACGGGTCTGGACATGTGCTGGCTTAAGGAGGGGGACCTGTTGGGTGCTTCCGCCCTTTAAACCATCACAAGCTCTTTTCAGATCATTGACCAGTTCACCCCGTATAGTTCAGGGCTGTTTCCTCTGTGTTCTCTAGATCATGTGGACACCACAAGCTGAGATCCTGCATGGAGCCCCAGGTCGAGGGAGATCCTCAGTGACCTTGTATTTATTCTATTTTCCAATCATTTCTCTAATAGTCAATCTCTTCTCACCAACATGATTTTCTATTGTAGATTGGCTCATCCCAGTCTTGTGCAGGTGTACAATCTTGTCCCTTGTGTCTTTTGCTCTTTGATCTTGGTCATGTTGGAGGTTGGAGGCGTCTTTTATATTGGTAATAAGTTCGAACAGGTGGCATTAATACAGGTAACAAGTGGAGGATCAAAGAGCCGCTTAAAGTTCTCCTTCACTGGTGTTTTTATTAATTTGTCAGTGTTTTCTGGTGTGAAAGAATGCTGTCTGAGTCGGTTTCTATCAAAAAACAGTATTTCAGTTTATGCCAGTTCAGTGTGGGCATGGAGACCCAACAAGTCTCAACAAGATTTTTTTGTAAGTGCCGATTAAATTTCAATTGAGATTCTTCAATATTGCAGATTTTTAATTCACTATAGTATTGAAAAGATATACAGTGCTGTGCATAAATGAGTACACCCCACTACGTTTGTCACAAAACCTGTAGCTTCCTTTCAGAATCAACATTTTGTATGATATACTACAAAATACTCCCACAAATGTGGGCCATTGATTTCAAACAAGATTTGGTCATTTGCAAGCACAAAAAAGTGATTTTCCTAACAAATTAATAAAAGCCCACGTTGCAAAAATGAGTACACCCCGAATATAGTCCTAGGAGAAAAAAACTCTTAAGACTACAAACTTCTAATTAACCACAGGTGAGTCTAATGATTCATTTAAGAGGTGTCCAACAGACAGGTGACAATAAAAGGGCATTACTTTACAAAGAAAAGCCCTTCCTATTTCATGCTGTCAGTAATGGCTCCGCATGGAAGAGAAATCTGAGAAACGAAATAATTTCTTTACACAAAAAAGGTGAAGGCTACAAGATCAGCAAAGCTTCACATATCAGTCAAAATACTGTAGCAAAAGTGATCAAAAATTTAAGAAAGATGGAAGTGCAACCATCTTACAGAGACGTCCACAGAAGTTAACATCTCGACAGGATGAGAAGGGTTGAAGAAAATCACCATGCAAGTTCTCTGCAGTTAGCTAAAGCAGAAGAAAGCCAAACTGGAGCGACCGTTTTCCTGTGACACCATACGGCGCACACTGCAGAGGAATGGCATGCTGGGTATCGTCCACGAAGGAAACCTCTCCTAAAGCCCATGGACAAAAAAGCACTCCTAGAATTTGCTAGGGTCCATGCTGAAAAAAATGAAGACTACTGGGACTTTATACTCTGGAGTGATGAGACCAAGATCACTGTTTTTGTAACTAATGGTTTAAAAACTGTATGGTGTCAAAAAGGTGAGGATTTCAAAGAAAAATGCATGGTGCCTACAGTGAAACATGGTGGTGGCAGTGTCATTATGTGGGGCTGCATGAGTGCTGCATTTTATTGATGGTATCATGAACTCAACAATGTGCTGCTCTGTACCGACGGAGAAGATGCTGCCGTCACGTTTCCAACACGACAATGATCCAAAAACAAACATCTAAAGCTGCTGTTGCATTTCTGAAGCAGAACAGGGTGAAGGTGATTGAATGGACAAGTTTGTCTCCTGATCTGAACCCAATCGAACACCTGAGGTGAAATCTGAAGCGACAAGTTGAGAATCCCTCTCCATCCAGCATCCAGGCTCTAAAATAGGTTATTCTTGAAGAATGGAAAAAAAATAGATGTTGCCTAGATTGCGTAGATCATGCCTAGAAGATTTGGTGCTGTCCTTAGAAATCATGGTGCTCATACAAAATACTAGATGTAGTAGTTTTTGTTGCAGGGTGTTTTCCTTTTTGCTTCGACCAATTTGAGTAAAACACAAGATTTTGTGATCTAAATTAGATTATTAACCTTAATTTCATGTTATGGAAATGTTATATAAGTGTTCAATGAAACTCAGCCTTGTGGAAAGTTTGGAAATTGTTCTTTTGTTCATTGAGCTACTGATTAAATTCATATTTTTTAAAGGGGTAGTACTCATTTATGCAGAGCACTGTATAATTTTCTGAATGTTCTACTTCCCACAAAGTGAAGACTGTCTGAAGTAAACTGCTACATACTTAAATATACTTCATAATAAAGTGAACTTAAACTTTTTTTCCAAGCCTGGGCTGCATCAAAAAAAAATATTTTTTTAAATAAAAGTGATTGTTAAATCGTTAAGCATCTTTTGTGAATCGATTTTTGTATTCGGCGCCATGGTGTCCCTCTTTGCTACGAGTTACTCCTTGATAAATTATTGTCCACCGCTTAGCAGTATTCTTAAATCCAGCGAGTTGTCTCGTCTTAGAGCTAAAAGTCTGTTCAGAATGAGCGCCCAGTTTTTCAAGATTTTCATTGAACGAGAACTTTAAAGAAGAATTAAAAGGTCTCTGAGGACCAGAACTTTATCGTTGTCTGCAGGCCCCTAAATACTTATTTTCTGCACCATTCATACAAATAAATTCCTTAAAAATCACGCAATCATGCTTCATATATTTTTCTTTTACATCCTTTCTCTCAGATGAAGTCAACCTATGAAAAAAAAAAAATGCAGACCTCATAATTTTAAGTGGGACGATTTGCACGGTCGATGGCAGTCAAATACTTTTCTGAGTCGCTCTGAGTAATAGCTGCAAAATAGAATAGTTGCTAACATATGTACGTCAAATTAGATCAGTTTTTTATTTGTATAATGCCAAATTACATCAAGGAGAAAAGATGCTCAGTGCTATTTGATTTTAAGAATCATCGAGGAATGGAGAGAAAGATATTCATATTTTAACCGTTTTTTGAGAGGTAGTTTTATCAATACTTTCTGCAACAACCAGCCCTGTGAGGACTTTCATGATCTCCATGTTGGCTGAAATAAAAATTAGTTTAAGACCCCTGTTCTAGATAGTGTTATCACTTATTTGCAAGAACTGCTAATCAATTAATTTGCTTTTACCACACCTCTTTAAATCTGGGCTATATTTAGAAAGCAGAGAGACAGAGAGATTGATGGACGGCTTGAACTTCCTCCTCCTCTGTCTACTCTTTGGTCCTCCTCTGCATCCACCAAGCCCTCCTATTCTACTCCTAAGGGATTTGAGGTTGTAGTTCAAGTATTACAGGCTTTTTAGATGCTAATCGGCTGCTCCCAGTTTTGAAGACACCTTGTTGCCACAATTACGTAGTATGAATGAGAGTACAAATCTTTCCAACTTCACATCATCTAAAGCCAGAGGGAGTTGTTATCCCCAAAAAAAGCAACGCCACATCTAGAAAACAAAACTACATCCTACAAAAACAACAAATCAGAAATGGAGTAAAAGAGCTTCTGCAACATGAGCGCCGCAACTCTAGAAATATTCTAGCAAAGTTCTGGTGTTGTCAGCGATTTAGTGTTTGTTTTGTGTTTTTGAAGCTTGCTCCAGAGAATACTTTGATGTCGTTTGAAAAGGCAGTTGAAGCTGGAGGAGAAGGCCTGGAGACTGACGTCACAATCAGGTATTATTTTTTACATTTGTTCATGCAAGGCTGCTGTTTATATCTTGGAAATGGGCACTAGGACTGGGCAATGCGGCCTCAAAAATATATAGCGATATAATCTAAAGCATGAGCGATAACAATATGTATTGCGGTATATTCTTTTTTTCTTTTTTTTATATATGTCAAAATGCTTATGAAGAACAACTTAAAAAAATAATTTAGAATGCCATTTAAAGAACATTTATTGTGCAGAATGCGTTTAAAAAGATATTTTATTCTTTTTCCAAAATAATGTACAACTAAAATTCTCACAACATTCAAGATGAAGATATTTTAAATAAAATAAAAGCTAAATATTATGAATTAAAGTTCAAAATTGTCTGCTTTCCTGGTTACTTTTTCAAACGTTTAAAGGGGAATTCTGTTTTTCTTTCAACCTGGACATTATTTTCAGCAGATTTTATGTTTTTTTACTCAACCTGAGAAGTTTGGAGCCAGTTTGAGCCTTACAGTATTTATACACCCAGTCTTGATCATCTGTATCCGTAAAACAGGAGTGCTCAGCCAGTACAAATGCCACTTGTAATAAACTTTAATCCGCCCCAAACGCCTTTATTTGACAATTTTTATATCGTACTTGGACTTATGAATGCTTTGGAAGTCCCAATTTGGACGTAATTCACAATTACGCTGCAGCAGGACTGTCAGTCTGTGTTTTACTTAGGCAGATTCGCCAGCTTTTTATTATTGTTTTATTGTTAAGCCCCCAAATCGGCCAGAAGACAATCAGGAAACACTTCCAAGGCGTTCGTAAGTCCAAGGAGAATATAAATCCATCCATCCACCCATTCATCCAACAGGTCCAAGATAGCAATAACTAAATTAAATCAACAAGCAATAACTGTTAATCAATACCCATCAGGTTATGCGCAGTCGTTGGTGCTCAGGTGATTTTGCCCATGCTGATCTACTTATCCCTTAGCCCCCCTGTTAACACAGAGATTTTGGCTTCACAGCCTGTAAATGTGTTGATTAGGTGCGTGGTGACTGGGTTGGATCAATCTAATAAAACGAATGAGACGGAGCAGATGAAGCGTTTTACTAGCACTTTTAATAGTATAGTATATGTCAAACAACCTATCAACCAACATTTGTAGTTGTCAAACACCCCATTTACTGTATTATTAAAGGAAGTATGTTCTGTGTCGTTGCTCACTGAATGTGTTTCTTTGTAGCTATGACGGCGTTCCCTTCCTGATGCATGATTCCACTCTGAGGAGGACCACCAACGTCGACGAGGTCTTCCCCAATCGGACCCACCTCGATGCCTCCCTGTTCACCTGGGCCGAGTTACAGCAGCTGAACGCCGGCAGCTGGTTCTTACTGGTGAACGTCACAAAACTATCGATGCTTCCATCGCGCAGCACAGAAACCAAACTGTTTAAAAATATGTTGTTTTAAAAGTTGTGGGATACGCCCCCCAGGCTGGTCCCTGGTTGGGGCCCCGCTGGGGGGCGGGCTTGCCCCTGATCCCCGTGGCCTCTGGTTCCTGATCCGGGCCCGCCCTGGCATAGCCGGTTACCGGCGGAGCCCGTGGGCTCGTCACTGCGATCTCTCGGGCCCCAGCATTGCGGCTGGTGGGTGTTCCCCTGGGGCTTCCATCCGTTCCTCTCTTGGCGGGTGATCGACCCTGCGCTGATCCGCCTGTGGCCTCTGTACTCTATGGGACCCTGGATGCATACATCTCTTGCCTCCTCCATGTCTGTGTCGATTCCTGTAGGACGGATTGACGGTTCCTTACACCAGCTATCAATCACTTGCGTGGGGAAACCTTAGTCTTAGTTTATTCTACTAGATCCGAACTATTGGTTTGGTTCTGTACAGTTTGTTGTTTTTGTTTTGTATTACTGTTTCTCTACCGTCCGGCAGAGGGGGAGGACTGGGATGTTTTCTTGTGTTCTTTATTTGCCTCCCTGTCTTGTGTCGTCGGTTCGCCCCTCTGTTGGTCCGGTTTCTTTTCTTCACCTTCTTCCTTTCTCCCTTCTTGTCTCAGTTTAATGTCCATGACGTCAGGAAATTGAACCCACAGTAATCACTAATAAAGATTTTTCATACATATACATCAAGTGGCGTACTACAGCGAAGCTGTAATACTCTGCTTGGGAAAGTAAAACTGTTGGGCTTGTACTTGCTACTCAGACACCAATTCTGAGTAGCATACTGCTAGACAGGACACGTAAAAAAAAAAAAAAAGATGACATCCTGGGTCAGCACGCCTTAATTAAACAATTGGTTAATTACAGACAACACCAGGAGGTAGTTTAAGCAATTATTCCAGCTATGATGAACGTGGAGCTGCTCACCTCTGTTCCAAATAAGCTGCAACCAAATGCCTCCAGAAGTCTTTGCAAAACAGCTCAAACTCAGCCAGATTGGTTTTACAACAGATTCTCAGTCAAAATAGCAATAATTGGGTCGGACCTAACAGAAAACAAAAAGGCTGATATCTACAGTCGTGGCCAAAAGTTTAGAGATTGACACAAATATTAGTTTTCACAAACTTTGCTGCTAAGCTGCTTTTAGATCTTTGTTTCAGTTGTTTTTGTGACGTACTGAAATATAATTACAAGCACTTCAGACGTTTCAAAGGCTTTTATCGACAATTACATGACATTTATGCAAAGAGTCAGTATTTGCATTGTTGGCCCTTCTTTTTCAGGACCTCTGCAATCGACTGGGCGTGCTCTCAATCAACTTGTTACTCTTAAATATTGTTCTTTAAAAAAATTTCCTCAAGACCCGTCATCCTTTCTTTTTTTTTGCGTGTCCTGTCTCTGGCGGGTTGCTGCTTGGGGTTGGTGTCTGGGTGCCGGGTGCAGGCCCGGCAGATTTACTTTCTCAAGCAGAGCATTGCAGCTTTTCTGTAGTACTCTACTCGATATATATGTGTGAGGAGGATTCTTACTAGGACTAGTTGTTAAAGATCCCTAACTTTCAGCACGACAATTGGACGGAGATGTAATCTGGGGTGGGGTGAAATTTGGTCCAGATCTCGTGGTGCCACCGATGCAGAACATTACAGCTTTGCTATAGTATTCCACTTGATGTATATGTGTGAGAAATCTCTATTAACGAATAATGTGGGATGTGGGTAACACATCCAGTAGTGTGAACAAAGAACTGAACATTCACAACACACCAAATTGTATTAAAAATAAAACACCAATGCTGTTGGAAGAACCCTGGCGCCAACTATCTGTTGATGATGGCCTCCGCCCAGGAGTGTGTCGGTGCGCGCCGGTGTCCCCGCACTTGTGTGTGGGTGTGACCATGCGGGTGTGGATGGGGTTTCCCCGTGGGAGTTGTTGATAGTTGGTGTTAAGGAGCCGTCAATCTGTCTTACAGGAGTCAGATTGACGGTGACGTTTGTACCCCGGACAGGGACAGAGGGTTTTTCATAATGATAGTCCACATCCAACCGGGCGTCCTTAAAGATACACAAAGTTCTCAGCTTTCTGATCTAAGAGAAAGGCGCCACAAAGTCCCTGTTATTCATCTTGAGAGTTGTACTTTATCGAATAGAATAGATAGACCAAGATTGCTAGAAATAATATAAGCTTGTTGTTGTAAGACCAAGACAGGGCAGCATTCCACATTTGCTGGGATGTGTTGCTGTCCTCCTGTACGATCAATTCAAATAATATTAAAACCTCCAAACGCTTAAAAAAACAACAAAAAAAACCAATCACTTCTTGGAGTTTGTCAGAATTAGTGGGTTTTTGTTGAGGATTGACCACAAGTTCTCAATGGGATTCACATCTGGGGAGTTTCCAGGCCATGGACCCAACATTTAAATGTTTTGGTCCCTGAGCCACTTAGTTATCACTTTTGCCTCATGGCACGGTGCTCCATGGTGCTGGAAAAGTGAGCCCACTCCCTTGGATGAGAAGCAACCCCACACATGAATGGTCTCAGGATGCTTTACTGTTGGCATGACACAGGACTGATGGTGGCGCTCACCTTTTCTTCTCCAGACAAGCCTTTTTCCAGATGCCCCAAACAATCAGAAAGGTGCATCATGGGAGAATCTGACTTTGCCCCAGACCTCACAGCAGTCCATTCACCAAACTTTCTGCAGAACATCAATCTGTCCCTGATGGTTTTTTTGGAGAGAAGTGGCTTCTTTGCTGCCCTTCTTGACACCAGGCCATCTTCCAAAAGTCTTCGCCTCACTGTGTTTGCAGATGCGCTCACACCTGCCTGCTGCCATTCCTGAGCAAGCTCTGCACTGGTGGCACTCCGATCCTGCAGCTGAATCCTCTTTAGGAGACGATCCCGGCGCTTGCTGGACTTTCTTGGACGCCCTGAAGCCTTCTCAACAAGAACTGAACCTCTTTCCTTTCCTGTTCTTGATAATCCTATAAATTGCTGATTTAGGTGCAATCTTAGTAGCCACAATATCGTTGCCTGTGAAGCCATTTTTATGCAACGCAATGATGGCTGCACTCGTTTCTTTGAAGGTCACCATGGTTAAAAATGGAAGAACGATTTCAAGCATCACCCTCCTTTTAACATATCAAGTCTGCCATTCTAACCCAATCAGCCTGACATAAAGATCTCCAGCTTTGTGCTCGTCAACATTCTCACCTGAGTTAACAAGACGATTACTGAAATGATCTCAGCAGCTCCTTTAATGACCTGCAGAGGGATTTTCATGGCAAAGAAGGACTATGCAATTCATCTGATCACTGTTCATAACATTATGGATTATATGCAAATTACTATTATAAAAACTTAAGCAGCAACTTTTCCGATTTCCAATATTTATGTTATTCTCAAAACTTTTGGCCACGGCTGTAGATGGACTACACTGAGCAGGACAGCATCAGATTTCGTTCATCCTCAGGGTGTCATTTAACTCTCCTCTCTTTCACAGAGGGATCCGTTTGGTACGGCGTCGAGCCTGTCTGAGGGGGATCGCTCTCAGGCCCAGAACCAGTCGGTTCCCTCCTTGGCCCAGTTTCTGCAGGTAGCGGCTGCGAGCGGCAAACTGGTGCTGTTTGACCTGCGCAGGCCCCCGTATGGACATCCTTATAGGCGGTCCTACATCAACACGACTCTGCGGGTCATACAGGCCCACATCAACTCGTCTCAGGTGGGCTCCTTCGCAGGGTGGAGGTGGAAGTAGGTTCCTGTGTAACCCATTAGTTAAACTGCTGGTGGTGGTGTGTGTGTGCGCGTGTGTGTGTGTGCGTGTAGGTGCTCTGGCTGCCGTCTGAAGACAGGGGGCTTGTCTACGGTCTGGACCCAGAGCTGCAGCAGACCTCTGGAGTAAAGGCTTCGATTCAGGAGCTAACGGACGATCACATCACACGGCTGAACCTGCACTACAGCACCATGTCCCAACAACAGATCTGGTAACCAGCTGCTCATCGCTTCACTAAACTCCTAGTTTCTTTGCAACTTAAAGCATTTTTTTTATAAATCGATTGATGCTTTATAAAATGTTGATATTCAGCTCTCTTTACCACGACTCCTCATAAATAAAGTCCAAACCAAATGCCTTCAGGGGCCCTTCATCTTTGGAAAATACCTCAAACTATGTTGCATACCTGCAAACTGAGAAGGTGTGAAAAAGGTGACAACTAAGATCCTACAGGGCCATGATTCTCAAACTGTGAAACTGAAAGAGAACCTCATCCATAAGCAGCTCCTGGAGCAAATGGTTAAACTCCCCAAACTCAGAACGCATCTGAAGAATGAGCGCTGATTCACCCTATGTCGAAGTTGTCTAGGTTTATCTAGCTAATAAAGCAATAAAGCCAAGTCACTCTCTAGTTATGATCCACCATAGTGCAGAACGTGCGGCAACAGAGGAAGCCCCGCCCAAACTTTCTTTTGTTTTTTGCTCAGAAGCAGGCTATGGAAGCTAAAAAGTACATACGTCAAACTTCATCTGTTGAATGCGTTGCCTTACGCAGACCAACTGTGCGGTGTGAATGCACCATAAGTCCCGCCCTTCTACTTCCTGTCCAGGGGTCCCCTACTGCCCAAAAAAACGAATGAAAGTCAATGGAGCGACAAAAGTTATTTTCTGATCCAGTTTGAAATGCGCCGTCGATCGAACATATGATGTCCGTGAATTTTAAAAACTGAATTTGATGCAAAGAAAATTTTGATTTACGACCGACGCCAAAAGTTACTTTAGGTTTTGTGTGAAAACGTTTAGCGGACTACAACTGCAGAAGAAGAAGTAGGGCATTAAACACGGAGAAAACCTCTATAAATCTGACCATGTGGAAAGTAGCAGCTATGTTGGGGATAAAGCAGTCGGTGGAGTGAGAGCCAGAATGGAGGAGAAGCTCTACAAGATCTAGGTGAAGGTTTTACCTGCTATAGCTAGTGCTAGCTCCTGTTAGCAAAATGGCGTCATATATTCGACTTCTCACTTCTGATTTGTAGGCATTTTAAATGCGAATTTTTACACTCAAATAAATCCCAAATCATTAGTTATCATTTAGATCGAAGTAAAACGTATGTGTGATTCAGCACGTAAAACAAAGCGGACAAGAAAATAACTTTTAGCGCTTCATTGACTTCCAATCATTATTCTTTTGGCCAGGGGACCCATAAGGGCCGACAGGAAGGGGAGAAGACTTAGGCTGCCCATACATAATCATGCCACACTTTTAAGTTTTTCACGAGTCAAAACGTTGAACCGATCATCTTCTCGCTCACAGAAAAAACACTTTTTAAAAAGCAGAACCGTCCTAACGTCAAATGTCGTTTTAACTAAAATTATCAGTGTTGATAGAAAATAGCTACCGTGACTCACATCCATCTACCTTTAAAAACAGCCTATTGTTACATTCTGTTGGCCAACTGACGGTGAAATCTCGACCTTTCGAAATCGTCCGTCTGGCACTGCTTTTTGGTTACGCAACTCTCGGGTGAACCCGTGCTTTTTCAAGAAGCACTCCATATGTTTCCGATGAGATTCTGTTGAGTGGTGGAAAAATGGTGGAGGAGGTAGAGGCGAGCCTGCGTGAGAGGAGGACGATGGGGAGTCTCTGAAAGCATCTGCAGGAAGCAGGTGGGAGATATCTGGGGAGGAGGAAAAATAAAGTTATGGAGTGACTCATGACGCGAGAACTTTAAACATAATTAAATCCGCTGAGTCATCGGCACAGTCGGGTTTCTGCTGAATGCTTTGATGCCTACCACAAAACGAAGATTGGATGAATCATAATGATACTTATAATCACCGTAATTTTGTCTCTAAAAGCTCAAGTGTTTGCTCCCTTGAGATATATTTATATATACGCTTTCTTCCTTGCTATGGTGCAGTTATGACCTCTAACCTTAACTCTGGATGTATTTATCTTCTGTGTCCTCTTGGAAGAAGGCAAGGCAATTTTATTTATATAGCACACTTTCAACGCAAAGGCAATTAAAAGTGCTTTACATGATTCATGTTAGAGGAACCAAATACATGATCAAAATAAGAAAATTAAAACAGATTATTACTAAAAGAAATGCTTTTAGTAACTGAAGCATGAAAAATAAAATGTATGTGAGAGTAAGAAATGTACAAAACAAATAAAACATAAGAATAAAAACAGAAGGTGTAAAGAACAAATTTATGCAAAATAATGTAGATTAAAAACAGATAAAACACAGTCGGTTAAAAAATAAGAATAAAAATCACATCACGAGAATCAAAGAGTGGTAAAAAACGCAATTTAGGACTCAAACGCAGCTCTGAATAGTAGAGTTTTAATCTTTGATTTCAAAGAGCCGAACGATTCAGCATTTTTTTTGCATTCTTCTGGAAGTTTGTTCCAGATTTGTGGAGCATAGAAGCTGAAAGCTGCTTCTCCTTGGAAGAGGATATTGTTTTTTTGGTCTGTTTGGGGGGGGGTCAACTGGTTTTATGCTGAAGTGGAAGCTAGCAAAAAAAAAAAAAAAAAAAAGGAGACTTTAAATTATAATGCACAAGTTGGGCTGGGCGCTATGGCAGAAAAAATAAATCTCCAATTTCTTTTCATTCAGTGATCAGAAATATTTTCAAAAACTTGCTTTTATTTCAACCACCCCGTCCCATAGCAGAGCAGGATTTAACTTAAAACAAGCTGTAAAGTATCCTTGTAAAACAAGATGGTAGACCCTGCATACCAAACCTTTTTTTATTTGTTTAATAATAGCAATTGGGGGTGAGGTGCTGATAATTGTATAAAACATATTTTCTGGTTGTTCCTGAAATTAAGCTTTAAATGTAACCACTCCAATTTTATGTGAGTACGTTTTAAGACCAAAAAGCAAATAAAATTTAAAATAAGTAAGATTAAAAAAAAAAAAAAAAAACTTTTTAAAAAATGCCATTATTTAAAGCTTTAAGTTTAAAACAAAAAATTATGTAACGAGTTTCTGTGAGCATTTGGAAAAGAAACAGGCCCTCAGCATCACAGTCCCTCCGCCGTACATGGTGGTTCTCGTTGACACTTCCCTGCTCCTCTCTGTCCGCAGCAAATACCATTCAGTGAACATCAGCACCAACCTGTATGTGATCAGCCAGCCGTGGCTCTACACCCTGGCCTGGTGTGCTGGAGCGCAGTCCGTCACCACCAACTCCGTCCACATCCTGTCCAGCATCAACAAGCCCCTCTTCCTCATGGTGAGCAGATTTTTAACAGGACCGACACGTTTTGAAGCTCTGTCGCATTTCGGTAAAATGTAGAAAATCTTGGCACCCTCTGACTTTTACTAATTTATTCTTTTAGCAGTAATATTTTAAACGTGGGTTTGTTCTTGCGTTATTTATGTCAGCATTTGGCCAGCCCTGTTGTTTTTAATGTGCTCTATCAGTAAATTTGTACTTGAAACCCAAATTTACGACTGTAACCAACGTCGCTTTGCCTGAGCAAGTATTTATGATTAAAGATGTGTGTATGGTGGCGATGCTCGTGTCACTTTAAGGTGCTGCAACCCAAACTATGTTGCAGAGTGGATGGGGTGAAGGCGATCCGTAACACAGCAACGTAATACAAGGTGCTTTACACAATTCAGTGGTAAAGAAGCGCATGATAAAAGCATGGAAAGTAAAAACAGCAACAACAACAAAAAACACAGTGCTTTTGTCTGAAAAAAATTACTTTGGACCACCAAGCAACAGTTTGTATACTTCTGAAAACTGCATTTACTGTATTACTGTTGCTTGAGCACCTTTTCCTTCCACTAAACTTTCCACGACCATGCTTGGGCAGAGCGCTCTGAACAGCCAGCTCAAAACGTTGACAGATGGAGAAACGCCACAAATAAAATGATCAAATCTCTGACTTTATAAGGAATAATATCGTTTGATCAGGAGAACGTCTCTTTGGGAACGATCCTGCTCAGAGTTGAGAACCACATTAGGTAACGCTCACCCGGTGGGAGGGTAGATCGTTCCGTACCGGGTAACGATCACTTCAACACCTGCGGCGTTTCCAAATCACATCTTTATAATATCAAACCGTCTGTCACCGTCGCCTACACCAGTCTGATGAGTCCAAGCGGCAGTTATTCAGTGGGAACAGGAATATTTATCGTGCTGTGATGTAAAAATTGTTCCTTTCTGTTCCTTTAGACTCCAGACGAATACACTCTGATGTGGATTCTGACTGATTTGGTGTCCGCCTTCCTCATCTTTGCAATTTTTACATTCCACTGGTAAGACTTGCACTCAAATACGTGAATAGTAAATTTATTTATATTTTCTTTTGAAAAAAACTAAAAATATATATACAATATATAGTAGAAAATAAATTTTAAATGAAGAAAAAAAACCCACAATATATTCTTTTAAAATGTGATGCATGTAAAAAAATAAAAATTGGAACACAAAACTAATGGAAATGTGTGAAGTGAATGTTCATCCTGGCTGCTGATTTGGTTCTGTTATAAGTCTGATCACAGGACAGGAAACAGTAAAGATGTATTTTATATAATTACTCATAACTGGTGTTATTGGTTGTTGTTGGGTTTTTTGGGCTCAGCGGCTCTCTGGGACAGGTTTCACCGATACCGATCACATGGTTTGGCTGTACATTTTTCATTTAGTTAAAGCACATGCTACTGCATGTGTTACATGAATCAGAAAAAGGAACGATAAAAATCTACTTATTTTAGAAAAAGCATGATTTTACTTTTTGCAAGAGAAAAAAATACAAAAAACAACTTTGCAATTATAATTCAGCAGCAATTCAGTCAAATGTCAACTGAAGAAAACTTCAAATTATGTAATATCAGTAACACAATCTATAAGAAATTGAAACATTAAGGCTCTCTTTAGGCTAAATAGTGCAAAAAAAAAAAAGTCAACATATCTCACATCACTGTCTAAATCAAATAATGGTCGTCTAGTCCGATAAACTCGATGATTTTCCGATAATTTGCGTAGCTTTCTGACTGTCGCGTTCATATGGGCGAGTGTTTCCAAGCTTAGCGTTAGCTGGCTTATTTTCATTCTCTGCGGTGAGCCTATAAAAACTCACCACGCTCTTTTCAGGTGTTTATTCTTTAAATGTCGGATCGAATTCGTTGTGTTGAAGCTTTTAGACGCGCTTCCTCCGCGGGGTATTTTTTAGTTGCAAGTTTTGCAGGACTTCAACTTAATATCGTTCTCACAGACCGAAAAAAAGTTCCACACGGCAGACATGTTTGTTATTGTGGGTTTGCCGCCATGCGCACTAAGTAGAGTGAAGGGTTAACTACAGCGCCTCTGCTGGCTGGGAAGAGTAAGCGCTTCATAGTCGATACATAGACTATAAAAATAAAGTCAGTACCAATACTTGTGATCGGCAATGAAAGGCAGTGATCTGTGAACACCGATCGCACACTTTTCCACGGAAACCCGCCAATAATTATCTGTGTCCGATCAATCGGAGCACCCCTAGTTCCTAATCCAGAGAAGAAGCGTAGAAAGTATTGACTGATCTTTAGCTACTATCAGTTCTGGTTCCAGAGAATCCTCTTCATAAATAAAAGCCACAGGAATCCTTCACAGGCAGAAAAAAAAGTCAGAATCTGATTTCTGTTTTATTATGACGGGAAAATTATGGGAAAATATATTTATTTATAGATTTTGATCCATTCCAGATTATTTCTATGTCCTTCCTTCTTTAGGTCTTTCCTTTCTTCCCTTTATCTCAAGTCCTTGTTTTCTTCTTCCTCCCCTCCTTCCCTTGTGTCCTCCCTTTCCTCCCTCGTTTCCTTCCTTCCTTTCCTCCCTCCTGCTCTCTCTGCTGTTGAGCTGAATTCCTGTATTTTGACGTTTTAAAAGTTCTGGGCATTAATCATTCCAAACATCTGGATCTTTGGTGGATCCCGTCAGCCTGTTCTCTTTAGCTCTTCCTCTGTCCAATATAAAACCGGTACAGGCAGACGGGAGTGTTTTACACCACAGCGGCTCCAGGATTAAACCTTTTAGCCCTGAACCTCTTTGAAGAACCCAGAAACGCGCCTGGCAGCGCTCTGATGTGGTTTTCTGCTTCCCGTCTCAGGTGGAGGGAGAGAGGTCTGCCCTTCGTGTCCGGCAGCCGTCAGACCCACGAGAACGGGCCGTACAGCAAATTCAGGACCGGTAGGAGACACCATAATGTTGTTGCTGCTCTGTGTGCTCACGCTTTCCCTTCCTGCGGAACGCCGTTATTTCAAAAGCTGTAGTAGAAAAGCTGCTGCCATGAAGTTCTACATCACTAACCTGCTATAAATGCCGTAACGTTTCTGCTGGAGGTCGTCGCCCACAAAGCTGAAGGAGTTATAATAAAGGTTTTATCTTCATATCCAAGCAGCAGAGGTTATTCATGACGTTTGCATGCTGTGACTCCTCAGGCGTGAGTCCAGTCAGGAAAACTGCACGACCCGCATTAACCTGGATGAACCAGACATTTACATTCAATCCAGAAAAACAATCATCAAATCAGAGAAACTGTTTTTGTTACAGATCGATAAACATGATCGTATTGTTTTGCATTTCTGAAATATCACAATAAAGATGGAGAATGTGTATTTTTTTTTTTTTTTACTTTAATCAAACTCCAAAGTTTTGATAAACTTAAGTTTATTGTGTGTTTAACAGGGAAGCACCGATACTGATGTCGGGTATCAGAGCCGATAAAGTTCTAATGTATTTGCATCGGTTAGTTAGCCGATAATAAATGAAGCTGCGAATGTTCCGCCATCATACGGCTCCGGAAGGAGGCTGATTCTGGGTCCCGAAGAGGAGCGTTTTTTTTTGTTGTTGACCCCAGGACAAAAACAGAAGGAAGACCTTGTGAAGATGCTGGATGAAGCTGGTATTATAAAGAAAATGCTGCCCTCTACTGTCATGGGAAGGCATATAATCTATATTTCTGAGTAATACATGTTAGAAAGCCCACGTTGTTCCAAGTTTGCAAGTTGAAGTATTATTATTATTATTGGTGTTTTAAGTATAAGCGGCAATATCCTTTGCTCCTATTTCAGTTTATTGTTGCGTTGAAATGCCAGAAGGTGAGTTTCTATTCTTTTATTATATAGTTTAAAGTACGGTTAAGCATATTTGTAGAGGTTTACCAATATTAGTTCTGTGTTTAATCTGCTATGCTGACTTGTGGTAAATAATAGTCCTTGTTTGCACCTCAATGGAGGTTTGATTTATTTCACAATCACCGTCAAACATAAGTAGGACGTACTTCAACAAAAATCGGTGCAACTCGGCAGCTCACATAGCCGATCTCCAATCAGTGAAAAATTGTGAAAGTATCGGCCTGATCCGATCTCGAAATCGTGACATCCCTAATAAAAAAAACAAGTTTATTTGGAGGAGAAACGAGGAGGAAGCTTTGAAGCATCAGAGCACCGTCTAACTACCTGTGAAGTACGGAGGTGGTGGCAGCTACAAAGAGACTTCAGGACAACAAAGTCGGGGTGTTGGAGCGGCAATCACAAAGCCCTGATATCAGTCCGACAAGAAAAGAAGAAAATTAGTGGGAGAAGAAGAAGGCCTCCAGACCTGACCCGGTTCCACCAGTTTTGCCAAGAGGAGTGGGCCGAGATTCCAGTAAACCAGAAACATCTGGCCTGAGTCAAGTTTCTAAACCGTCCTACCAAGAAAGTGTATTTAAACTTCTGTCTGATGAAAGAAATTACAACAATACATAATTATCGTCTCTGTTTATCCTGATATTTCACAAAAATATTTAAATATTTATTGATCTAAAACAAAACAAGAAGTTTACTCTGATTTCATGCTGGTAAAGAGAGAAAAAACTATACATTTTGTTTGTAAATATCTTGCTGCAGTTGTTTCTGTCTAATCATGCTCGTCCATGTTATAGATTTATACCTGTCCCACATATCTACGTGTTATAGATCTGTGATATAGAATGTCCTCGGTATTCCCTGGAGAGAGTCTGAGGTGCCCTAAAACCGTTCTGACTCCTTCTGTTTGCAGAGCTGAGTGACGTTTGGTCCATCTCCAGCGTAAACGTGCGACCCGACCTACAGAGCACGCCCAGTTCCCCCCACCTGCCCACCATTACAGAGGAGTGACCGCACGATGAGAGGACCGCATGTAGTCGACATCTTATAAGAAACAGTATAGAGAATATTAAGGTGGAGCGTTTGGAATCAGATGTCCTCAAAATATATTTGATACAGCGTCAACAAATTTTAGTTTTCCAGCCAAACAGAAAATATTGAGTTAAAAAAAAAAAAAAAAAACAGAAAGAAAGAAAAATGTTTTGTGAAGATGTTTTCTTCACCCGCCGACCTGCACGACTGAACGAGCTCCAAAACCGGACCTGGAGGACTGATCGCTCCTGCAGAACCGCTGATACGGTACCAGGAAGTTCCCTGCTACAGAGCCAGACTGACGAGAGAAGAATCATCGTTTCTTCTGGTCAGGAAATCACAACGGGTTTCTACGGCCATTGTACGAATACCGAAGAAAATATTCAAATCTGAGCCAAAGAGATCCGAAGGTTTAAGGAAAAACTCGATCTCTATCAAAAAGTTGTACATTTTTGAGAGAAAACCTGGAGGTTTCATTGATTTATAGGCAGAGGTGGGGAGAATAGTGTAAAATGATACTCAAGTAAACGTTGCTGAACATAAATGTATTTTTACTCAAGTAAAAGTACAAAGTAGTAATGCAAAAAAAACGTCTGTTTGGTAACAAGGTACTTGATTATTTGTTCTGAGATCACTGCGTATGATTTTATGTTTAAAAATTATGCAATGGGAAAAAAATACAAAGATAATGTTAAAAATTATAAAGACTAAAATAAGAAAAAATACATAAAATAATTGTAAAATATCACATTTGACCAGAGTAAAACTAATAAAGCCAATACTTACAGAAGGTCATGTATATATGTTAGACCAAGGTAAGGTACCTTTAAATGATATAACAGCCTCAGCAGTTAGAAACGAAAGTTAAAATCATGAAGATACTGAAAAAACAAGAGTTCTCGCTTCAATATAAAAATAATGTGTGAGTCATTTTTTATTTAAAAAAGCTTTTTATTCACTACATTTTGTCACTGTAAAGCAGACAGAAATTTTACCCAAGAAAGGCGATACTTCATAAAAATATTCAAGTAAAAGTAAAAAGTACGTCTATTAAACCTACTCAAAAACATTTTTTTCTCAAAAAGTTACTCAAGTAAATGTAACTAGTTACTGAATTAGTTGAGAATCATGTATTTCTGACAGAAGATTTATATTTTAAAAGTGGTTCATGCGGCTGTTTTCCCCGGATCAGAGCGATTTCTCCCAGGTTCGGATGAGGCCATGAACGCCTCGAATGGGGGAGAGTGTGAAGAAGAAAATGCAACTTTGCTTAAAGTCTTGTAAAGCCGTAAATTTGTCACTTTCAATACCGATAATCTATGCCTTTTAATTTGCAAGAAAAAAAATTACAAATTTAAGACTCTTCGACAGAGAATTTGAAATTTCTCGTCAAAATATGTGAAATCAATCTCCAAATGTCAACGTTTGGGTTTTTTTTCTTTTACTATAATGTTCTCCATTTATTTCTCTTCTTTCACACAATGGCCGTGATACTCTGTTGTAGAAATAAAACCCCACGAAGGAGAGAAAACATTTAGCTGTAGTGATTTTCTGTAAATACAGAGCAAGATCAATCTGGACAGTAGTATTAAGTTTTTAATATATTATGCACAAGCTTTTAGGGCTTTGACTTTTACCCAAAAATCTTATTTGAGGTTCATTTTTTTAATATTAAAATCGGAATGTATTCAAATATTTATTAATTATATTTTGACAATTAAATGTAAACTTAAGTTGTATATTTTCTGTCCACCAGAGGGCAGTGTGTCAGTCAATGTTAATAGACTACGTACTCGAAAGGTTGACTGCATCCGCTACTTTCGCTACGTAGCAGGCGAAAAGCAGTAAGCGAGCGATGAAGTATGGATCGGAGTAGTGCGCATAAAGTTCCTGGATGTGTTTATAATAATGCAGCGGAAGCCCCAAAATCGTAGAAGAAGAATGACCTCGGCTACTGAGGAAATAACCATTAAAACCGTCAAAATGTAATTGTTTTTTTGACAACTGTTGAAACATTTTGGTTAACAAATTGTTTAACGGGACCAAAGGCGACGTAATGTAAACATCTGGCAAAATGGTGGAGCAGTTCGTCCTGTTTTCATGACTACTACTCGCTCGTTTGCTCTGAACCTGAATTTATTACGGCGTTTACAAGCAAACACATTTACAAAAAAATTATTTCTATACAGGTTAGAATATTAATAGATTCCTAAAATTTGTTCGAATGTCTTTAATTTTTAAAACCTTCTAATTATATTCGAATAACAAAGGTCGGAGTCAAAGCCCTGCAAGCTTTGTCTTTTACTGTCGGCTGTAGGAATAATTTGGATATGACCTTAAGGACACCTTTTATGCTTTTAATTATTTGCAGGATCATGAAGTACGAGTGCATAAAAATGATCCGTCAGTCAAACGCTTCGACTTTGTACAACTTAAACACCAGCTTGTTTGGAGATTTAAGTTAAAATAATCTACATAAATGTAACATCGGATTCTACGATGGTTCGTTAAGACCAATGTAGATTAAATAAAGAAAAAAATTCATGCAAATTTTCGCCCCAAAAAACAGTTTTCTAGAAAATATTTGAAATTGGTATTAAAATTTCTGAAATTTACTATAAGATATATTATGTCTACAATGGTCCTAATACTCTGTTGTAAAGTTCTGCTTGACTTGGTTCTGTTGTCTGATGAAAACAAATGTTTAAGGATTCTTGCTTCATTCTTCCTGGACTCAAGAATGAGGTCTGCAGATACATTTAATCTTCTATACACTCCTCAACCCCTATACTTAAAACACCCGTTGAACAGAACACTGATTAAAATACAAAATATTAACTCAAGATTTTCTTTTAAGTAGTTGTGCAGATAATTTGCTCTTATTTTCTAAAACAGTACAAATAAAAACCTCTCTAGACCCTTATAGTACAAGAAAACCAGGATAAGACGACATATCTACAAAACGCATAATGTAGAGTTAGCATTACTCGTCTTATTTCAGTTTTTTTTGCTGTTCTTGTGAGTTGTGGGACGAAGCACAGAGTAATCGGCTGCTTAACAGAACTGCCCAATTTTCCCATTGATCGGTCCCGATCCCTGACAGGTTGGCCAGAATCTCTTTTTACGACTAATGAAAGTGTACCCAGCTGCTACCGTTGGGGGCGCACAGACATGAGAGTTTGAGCCGGTCATTTGAAGGCGAAATACGTACGAATTTCAGTGTGAATTAATCAGGCCACAGCGTAATGTCCCAACCCCGTTCGAAGGAAGGTTTCATTGAAACAGATTACGATCCCAGCCGGCCGGTTGCTTGTAAATTCGTGTTTTAAAAACGTTGCTACGGGATTCGGTCATTAACAATATCTGTCTCGCCCTTACGCTTCATTTTTTCCCCCCCAGAACCGATCGCATTTGAGCCCACAAAGGTTGCCAAGTCCTCGACGCTAGACAGCGCGACGCCATTTATAATCTTGACACCGGCCGGGCTAAAGGCTAACGTTGAGCTAACAATGTTAGCAGTAAAATAATCTTACCGCTGGTCCGTATTAGATGTCCGTTATTGGAGTGACTGGGTGAATGAAGACAGGAGGAGATTACGGCGGTCTCTGTTCCTACCGACTAAAAATCCGTGCCAGTCCTAAAATTACCGACATAATCGACCTCCTCCCTAAAACGGTACTTTCTGGGAAGTATTACTATGTACTTGATTTGTGGCCTTTTGTTTTAATTTTTACCTTTAAAATGATTTCAGACATGAAGTCCGCAGGGTTTTCGTAAGGTTTAGGTTCAGTAAGAGATGAACCCGTCAAACAGCTGTAGTTCCCAGAAACTAAAATACGGATGTTTAGTTTGAACCAGTGTCTCATTGTGAATCATTAAAAATATTTAGAAACAAATATTTCACATTACGTCTGTTTTTTTAAAATCTGAGTTGCATCAACAAATCTAAAAATTTCAGCTGAAATCAGATTTTCCTCAATTGATTTTATTCTATTTTTAGGCAGCAGAGGATTTCTGATTGGGAAGTTAAACTGCTCCTTCGCTGATGTGGTGTCTTTGGATGACACGTTTAGCTTTTTGTCTTCTTAGTACTTGTGTTAAATATCTAAGCTAAGCGTTTACGCTACACTTATGACTGCACAGCCATATTTATTCTATTGAATATGATGTTTTTCCACCATAAGACCGTTCATTTTTAGCGAGCGGGTGTGACGACAATGCAGCGCCGCATTGGTTTTCCTCTAGAGATGCTTTGCATTTTGAGCCTTTGCATGTGTTGGGTTTATCCAACTCTTTTGTTTTATAGATGCTTTCTTGGAGTGATCCCGAAGCCAATATTACTTTTTTTTTATATCAGATATTGCCCATGTGGACTTTTTTTCTTTAATTGTACGTTGAAATATTCAGAACATCTGGATTTTCCCAAACACTAAGAGTAAGGAACGGTCCATAAATTAGACTCGGCCCGCGTTCTCACTTTAATTTGGGAAAAGTCAAAGATTAAACTTTCCTTCCTTCCAGATGTTTATCTGCCTGAAGCTTTTTTTTCAGTGAATAAAAATGTAATTTCAAGCTTAGCATGGTTTTAACTATAGACTTTATGCTGGGAAGTGTAATTGAGCCTCCTTTTTACAATATATATTTAGTTCTCGCAATAGAGCTTTTCATGCTAATCTGCATGTTTAATTGCTAAAGTTAAAGCAAGCAGAGAAATGTTAACCTTTGTTAAAGCTTTAAAAAAGTAGTTCTTTTCCAACCAAACATGGTAGGTTTCGGGGGTTTTTGTCATTCGTTGCGTATTTTCAAACATGAAGGCCTCATTGAAGGCAAAGAAAAACTGCTTCTGCTTACGATTAGCTGTTCGTGGACGCGTATTTATTTTGTTGGGTTTTTGTTTTTTTTTAAAACAAAGTGACGAAAACATGAAAGCAGGAATTAACACAACACATACCTGTCAACCATCAACCATGACTGCCCTTACTAACAATTTAAATTTCCCTTACTCAATGACCAAAAACTGTATTCGCGCCGTAAATGCCGTGTTTACCAAAGAACAACATGGAAAACTGCACCATCAATTTGCATTATTCAATTCTTTATTCAATACATCACTACCATATAATGATGTGTTCACATATCACACAATGCCTTAAAAGCCTAAATGACATCATTTGTGATTGTTGTTGTACTTGGAAGTTGCGGCCTTTGCTGATTGCAACATCTCACTTGTTGGTTTTAGCTGATACGATTTACTGTCAGTATTCAGTTTTACTTGTAGTAAAACTGGTGATTTTACAATGATTGGTGCTCCGATCATTGCTCTCGTCGATCATCAATGTGAACGGTTGAGTCCTGCAGCGTGCTATGATAGGATCTGTGTAGGCTGGTGCGAGAGACTCCTTGATAATCATGGTTGCCTTTGTCCTTCTGCATGCAAAATCCTGCAACATAGAGATTATATTCGTTACATGTGGATGTTTGAAGAATCGATGTTCAGAGTATAATTTCATAGCATTAAAAACTTCAACGCATGTAAACATCTCTGAATATTTTTCATCAAACACACTTTGAATCATAATCTGTTGATGATATTATCAGTTTGCATTGAAGATTACAGTCTTTAATATAAATCATCTCGATCTACATTGTTTGCATTATTTTCAAAAAGATTAATTGCTTGAGTGACAAAGAAAATTTTAATCTGTCTTACATACCTTTGCAACTTGTGAATCGATGAACATTTCTGGTACCAACTTGGTGAATGTATCTGCAGCGGCGAGTGGAATGTTGTGCTCGGCAAAAAACTGGCACATGAGGATTTCTGCTTTGAGCACCTTGTTGCTTTGTGACGATGCAGGGTTCGCACTGGCAAACTGTTGACTCAAAGGAACGTATGTCTTACTTCTTGCGACACTATCCACGTGTGACGATGTTTTGAAATGGCTTTTCAAGTCATAAAAACCACTGGCAGCAACTTTCACGTCTTTCCTACACGGTACACAAAACGAATATTCCGGGCCTTTGGACGAAGATTTTATCCATCCACTATACTCTCCTTGCAGATGTTCCCACACTTTCTGATGCTTTCCAGTTGACTTAACTTTCCACTTCTTTTTCAAGGGTTCAGACATCTTCACTGGTGAGAGTTTCGTGTTTAAATGATATCGATTTCCTCGTGTTGTGTTGCAATCAAGAAGGAAGCGGAAGTTATAAAGCGACGCATGCGTGATGGAGCTTAATTCGGCAAAAATACCCCGTTTCGGTCTGGGTGTTTTCCCGTATTATATGTTGTAGTACGCTGTATCCATTTAAAAGATAGCAAAAAACGTATTAAATACGGGCAAACCGTATCAGTTGACAGGTATGTTGTCATACCTGTCAACTGATACGGTTTGCCCGTAACTGATACGGTTTGCCCATAAGCGTCTTTTGTATCTGATTTTAATTAAAACGGCTACATTCAGTTCAGTTTAACGACATTTATATATGAAGGATGGTTTGTTTTTGGGGGAAAATGTTTATTTTTGCAACGTTTAAAATGTCTTATTATTAATAAACTGCCAAAGTTGGGTTTATTTTCGCTTTCTCTGACACAGTTAACGGTATAACATGCCTGCTTCGTTATCCGCAGCGGTTACCTGTTAATAACATGCTGACATCACTTCCTCCAGCTGCTTTAAATCAGACGTGAGGACGGAGGCTGATCTGAAGCTGCGCCAACCTCAGCTCATTAAACGGCTTTAATTGATTTGAAGACCTGTGCATACTGGGAAAAAAAAAACAAACACGACACATCCGTATTAGCAAGATGCATTTCTGTTTGAATTTTGAACATATTGTTGAACAGAAATCATTGATCATGTAATGAAATGAATATTTGGAGTATTAAAGTATTATTATACTCTCCGTTCTGTACCAACATGCCTCTTTTGTTTTACTGAAAGATTTAAATTTTTCTATTTTTTATGCACGTTTTCTGATTGTAAAAAGCTGCTGTCATCTGTGATAAATCAGGGGAGAAAATAAAGTAAATAAAGGATAAATAAAAAAAACTCAGTATTCTGTTCAGTTGTTTACCATTATTCAAGTTGCGTTAACTTCTGCTGCAGTGATTCATTGAATGTAAGTATTTATGTTAACAGGAGTCTCCACATGTTCGGAGCTGTGAAAAACTATTTACGCCCTCAAGATTTTATTGTTTATCTTACTTTATTTCATGTGAAAAAAATGTTAAAGAGGACATTAGCTTTTTTAAAAATAGTTATAACAGGTCTATGGTCTTTGCACAAAACACAAAATGCAGGGATGAAAACATTTCATGCGGTTTAGAGGAATTTGACGTACAGGTTTATCTGTAGGCTCAACCAACATGAAAATGTAATTATAAAGAGCTTGACTAATGTCAAAACAGTGGCACCCATTCCCAGTTTACTGCAGTTCCAAATTTTTATGTTTTATTATTTCCTTCTCAGTTTTTGTCTTTTAATTAGTTTTTTAATGACTGCAAAATTGCATGTGGCGCTAAAAGTTTGCGCGACTGGATTTACCTTAATTTGCGGGTGATTTACTAAGATTGCGGGAGCAATTCTCAGCAGGCGCAAGCAGCAGTTTTCAAATGAGGAGTTTGTGGCCGCTAATGCGAGCTGCACCACGGCTGGAGAGAGGAGGAATAATGCGCATGGAGCCATGATGCGTCTTTGGCACTCTGCTGCATCCACACTTCGTATGGCGGGTTTAGACTGATTAAAACTGCAGCATGACTGAATTCTGTTTTTAAAATGTCATATATAATGCCAATTACTATGGTGGTATTGTATATAATTTCCACATTTTATTAATTGGGCTGCAAGAAGGTTAACCACTATGTGTGAAACTGATGAGGACCCAATAGGATCTTGTGCGCTCAGCGTCTTCACCATGTGGAGACGTGATGAGAGCGCAGTGAGATATGATGCGTCTTTGGGGGAAAAATAGGTAAATATTTACATAACTATCAGGTTTATGGTCCTTAGAGTTTTAATTATTCTCAGTTTATATTGTGAGTGAATTACTATTTTTCGTTTCTCAGTAATTAAACTCATGTTGAATGTGGTAGCGTAAAATTAGGACATGCTTTTCAGAAGTGCTACAAATAGACGCTAAAATAGCGCCGCAAACATTTTTATGCTTAGTAAGTCACACTGCGCCTGGAACGCCTACTTCTTTGCCTTTTCTCGTCCAAATATTTTGTCTTCTTAAAGAAACGCCCAGATTGCATAATCATCAAAGGGAAAAAGCGCTACATGTATTGCGTGCATCTTATTGCGGGTTTAAGAGGCGCAATGCTCTCTGCGCCATGTTGATAGATCAAGCTCAGCCTGTTTTTGCGACCCTGTGCGGTTTTAAGAAGCGCAAACTGTTGATAAATCAGCCTGCGTGTCTGTTAATAAAGTTTTGATGATGACCAGTAGCAAACCACACCCACCCATCCATCTTGTTACAGCTGCAGATGTGCCACACCTGAGAATGGCATTGAACTGGAATTGGTGGGCGCAGTCTCACAGGTAGGGGACTGGTTTTGACATGGGGGGGCTGGTGTATATGAAAGTTTCAAACGGGACTTCTGACAGCAAAAATTGGCAAAAAGAAAACGATTTTTATCATGTTTCGTGTTTGGAGTGTTTATAGAGGCAGCCGAGGCCCAAATTGCAACAAAAAACGAAAATTGCACAATATGTCCTCTTTGAATGGTAATCTGTAATCCCACTTGACCTCCAAATAGCACAACAGCTTCAGCAGATAAAAAAAATGTTAAAATGATGAAGTTTGTGTTTAGAAACAGGTTCTCACTTCGAAATAAACTGAGTCTCCTGCATTTTTGGTTAAAACAAGCATTCAGTGTCATTCTGTAAAGTTACTCGCTGTGACTAGAGAAGCTACAATCTTTACTCAAGTAAACGGAGCAATACTAAAAACATTAATTCAATTCACTTTTATTTGTATAGCGCCAATTCACAACAAATGTCATCTAAAGGCACTTTACAATAAAAGTAATTTCAAAACAATTATACAAACGTTCCAACCAGTTAAAAGTTTTCTATGTAAGGAATCCCAGCAGATTTTGCTGAGTCATTGATGTGAGGTTGTGCCCGAATCATGCAGACTCCAACCACAGCTATTCCTCAGCAATCCCTCATACTGAGCAAGCATGTAGCGACAGTGGAGAGGAAAAACTCAATCCCCCATTAATCTATGGGGTCAAATCAAGATCAGCATAAAGTGAATGAAAAAAAATGATTGTAAACTTGAAAAATAGACATTGTAAATTTGAATATTAAATTGTAAACTTGAAAAAAAAACGTAAAATTTTAAAAACAAAAACATATTGTAAATTTGAATAAATATTGAAAACTTTAGTAAAAAAATCTATAAACCTAAAACTGTAACCAAATGGAAAAAAAAAGGTTATTTGAAACAACTCCTGTTTTGTATTTTCAATCTTTTTTGGCCAGTTTTTACGTTTCTCTTCCCCTTTGCTTTCAGTCCTCAGTTTGCAGTTTCAATTCAGACTTTTCGTTTTCGGAGTTGAGCCTAATTTTACGTGGGGGCGGGTCTTAGAGCCATGATCGGCATCTCTCCTGTACCAGATAACTGTCCATCCGCCGCCATCCCAAAAGTCTGAATAGATTTTTTTATTAAAGTTTTCAATATTTATTCAGATTTACAATATATTTTCGTTTTTCAAATTTACAGTTTTTTTTTCAAGTTTACAATTTATTTTTTAAATTTACAATGTCTATTTTTCAAGTTTACAATCAGTTTTTTTCATTCACTTTATGCTGATCCTGATTTGACCCCATATTAATCATCTTGTTGGTCAAACACAAAACGTCCCCAGAATTTTATCTGCGAAAAAATTGGCTAAACAATTTATATTTTTTCTCAGTTTTTATGCTTTTTGATATCAGGTGGAGCAACAAAAACACAAGACAGAGCAAATATGTTTCACATTATCAATTTATTTTACTACTCTGATACATTTTATACCAGATAAAACATCCATGTTGTCATTTATCTGAATGTTTTAAATTGTTAGTTGCCATTTATGCATAAAACAGTCTAAAAACAACAGGCTGAAGTAATTTCATGTATAATTAAAGGCTCACGTAAGTATTTTCATTTAATTTGCTACATTTAATTCTACTTAAAATGTGTATTACGCCTCTAAATGATTCTGGTTAAAATATGTCGCCCCCTGGTGGCTCTAGAGTTGAAACACAGAACTAAAACCTTTACAGGAGAGATAATAAACTCCCACCTGTATGTTTTATTATACTGACTTTAGGTGAGGTTGAAAGCAGGTATAAAAAGCATCGATTGATGAACCAGAAAATACAGAAGAAGAAAAAAATGCACTGATGTGTTAAAGGAGTTCAGTTTTAAACCAGCCTGAGAACAACAGGGTGGTGGTGATGTCAGAGATGGTCATCCTCACTGGACGGCTCGTCTTCATCATCGTAGCTGTGCTGGTAGTGGTTACTGGGGCCTTCGCCGGGGTCGTCGCTGCTCGGGGGTGAGCTCTCCTCCGTCAGGTCGGATCCCGCCGAATATGCAGAAGGGCTGCGGCTCATCCACCACAGCTGGTGGGCGAAGCTCCGCCCCCAGCTGCAGTGCTGACCAATGGGGCGCAGCAGGCGGATGAGCTCGGCGGCCTCCTGCCAATAAGAAGTTCACTTACTGTTGCCCCGCCCAGAGCGCTTGTTCATGTTGGTGAGCATCTGGCTGATGTAGGAGGTCAAAAGGTCGTCCATCTTGTAACCCTGCAAACACAACCGGCGTCGATTTTAGTCGGTTCACACTCTGCCCCGATTAATCAGCTGATTAACTCCTGATCCACCGCGATCAGCGATCAAACACTGAAAAAGGGAGGTGTCGGAATGGTTCAAACATCAAGTAAATTTTCTGAGTCGAGTAAAAATGGTTCAGTGAAAGTTTGGAAAGTAGAGCTGGATATAGATTCAAATTTAAGAAATCAAATTTCATTCAAATTCGGAGGAGTTCAAGGATGAATATGGATTGTTTGCATAAAAATTTACATTAAAGAATTAATAGCTCCATTGGATCTTTACAGGGGTGCCAAATAAGAGTAAAAAATTTGCAATGTCTACCAGCCAGTGGCGGCCGCCATGGGGGGTTGACAGATGCAGTCTTTACGTTCTAACTATATGATCAGCGCAGCTCGGCTGGCACTGGGAAAAATGGCGCCATCATCAAGTCCAGCAGCTGTTTCAGAGCCCCGGAGATATCGTTATCCGTCTCAGGAGAGCAGTGACCGCAGAAGAACAGAAACTAGAGCAGTTTTAGGTGAAGCCTACACTAGATGGACCCCAACAAAACATTTCTACGGCATCAAAAACACACAGAAACTGCGACTTTCCCCCTGAATCGGTAAGCTAACTCACTAGCTAACTTTGCTAACGTTAGCTGTCAGTGAAACTAAATTTAAATGTAAAATACATCACTATGTAACCACTCAGTCGTTTTCTAGTGGAGGGTGGAGGATTAAAGGGGATTACTCAAACATGTGTGAATTAACCCAAAAACCACTCTGGTAGTTTTTTTTTTTTAGAAAATTGCACTACCAGACGGTTGAAAACTCCAAAAACCTGATTTTGCATGATACAGGCCCTTAAAGAGTCCTCGTTTGCACCTCTATGCAGGTTTGAATTAATGTGAAATCACGGTTAAACGTAACTAGGAGGTACTTCTGTAAAAATTGCTAGGCTAACAGTACCTGCTAGTGTCCGACGCCATTTTGTTTACATTTCTTCACACAATTGCATTCCGTGACGCAACAATCGGCAGGTTTAAAGCTCATTGGGGGGGGGGACTTCATCAATTCTTTAACAGCCTAAAAATGCCACAGCCCCCAATACCCCCCCACCCCTTACTTTTGCTGCAAAAACGGCAAACAACATTACAGGTCCTATATCATGCAAATTCTACTTTTTGGAGCTTTAAACCATGTTGTAAGGCTATTTACTTAGTACAAAACGTGGTATTAGGCTTAATTCATGCATTTCTTAAGTAATCCTGCTGACATGGTTTCGTCAGAATGTCGAATGTGCACAGAGGTGCAAGCGGCATGTTGTATCTTTTTACCTTCGCATGAACATGCCAGTAATGGCTGGAAACTCTCTCCGGGATCCCGCAACTAACCGGCGAAAAACATGTTGGTGACTGTCAATTCAACTATGGCTGCTTGATGAACCTCGCCCAGTACCGAAGTGGATCGTCCGAGAGATTAACTCTTGTAACCGCCGATGGAATGGCCAGAGCAGTAAGTAAATCAAAACACTAGTTACATGCTAATGCTAACGTGTGTTGGCCATTTATGAATCTGTATCGCTTATGTGAACTTATAACTGCAGTGTGAAGTAACTTCACTGAATTACTGTTGGGACAATTATATTTCTACTGCTTTTAATGTTGCATCTAAGAATTATGGTTGTGTGATAAAATGATCACAGAAATGCAGTTTAATTAGATAAATTATTATTTCTGCAGCTGTAATTTGCACATTATTTGTCTTTTTCTCAGCTTATATACGCTAACCTTTGGAAATAATACATTGACTTGTTTAATACACAAGTACAATGCACATTCTGTACATATTTCTAAATTCTTTTTTAACTATTTAAATATCTCAAGTATCCTACTCTGTTGCACATTAAAACCTGGTTATGCCACTTAATCTGTATCTTTAATAACTGAACAGTACTCTGTTTTCTGTAACTATGTATGTAATGTACATATTTATTCTGGATTCTTAAATTATTTTCAGGCTTTGCTGCTGTTTTTAAGAAACAGAAACAAATAGAGACTTGAGTAACATCAGTAAATACAAAGTAATGTTATTAACCATTATATTATATATTTATTTTTGAATTATGTTAGTAATTTAAATAAAAGGCTTATCTTGACGGTTTTTATTTTATTTTTCCCATTCTATGACACTTTATAATATTAATGGCTGAAACCTTTGATTTAGTTTGTCACTAAAGCTTATTCAATTTCAGTCCAGCTGCTAAAGCTAAAGCTAACCAGCTACTCACCGATACCAGAGTGTAGACAGAGCCCAGAACACTGCAGCCCAGTCCAGTTACTCAAAGCTGAATCCAGCAGGTCAATCCACCCCAGTTCTGTTTTTTAACGTGTTTTCGCTTCAGCGGAACCAGGCGGACATTTTAAAAGCCGCAGGTGTTGTTAGCAGCGTGACCTGGGTAAATTTCCCATGTCTTTCCATACCCCGATTCGTAGCAAGCCGGCGGAAGGGACTCCTGTTTAAAACAACTCACCGTTGAATAAATTTAGGTTTGTTATTGCTACGTTTAGTGTTTAGTGCGATCCGGAACAACTTCGTCCTTAATGTGACATATGACCGAGGTGATGTTAGTTTCACGGCAATGTCTTGCTTAAGGAATAAATTCAGCTCAAGTCATTTGCTAATTTTTGTGGTGTGAAAGGAGAGAGTGACGGGTGACAGAGCTGCCTGGGTCAGCGTTAATGATTCGTACACAAGCTATAGCATCCACACGTCTATCGATAGATATATATTGCTATCGAATTATCGTCCAGCCCTTGCTTAGAGTCTTTAATGCTGAGGGAGACGCGACAGAATGATTGCCGCTGCTGCTGCCACCTACCAGCGAGGTTTCACACAGCAGCTTGCTTCCTCTGACCAGGTTCCCGATGGTGATGTGGAAGTAGGTGTTCCCGCTGCTCCAGTTGGAGATCTTGGTGAAGGGATGGGTGGTCAAGATGTCCTGCAGAGGTCAACAGAAAAGGCAGAGGATCGTGTGGCTTTGCTTCGTACAGATTTAAATATGTAACACTGGGGATAAATCATCCGTGCACGGTCAATAAACGCGAGACAAACCTTGGTCTTTGGGTCGATCAGACTGACTCCATGCTTGTTGATGGCGATCAGCAGGATCTCTGGGTAGTTTGTCTCCGTTGTTTGCTAAAGAGGAAACACAGTTATGAAAATATAAAGCAGGGGACGCATTAGCCGAACACTTTGCCCATTTGGCTGTTTTTTTATTTGTGACTTTTCCCGTCTGTCAGTGTAGCATTCAGAGTTGATGTATGAGCCTTGAAAACCCACAGAAACGTCTGTGGTTCATTTTAAATGGTATGGACACTGAGCCGGAAAATTAAGGGGGAGAAAGAAAAAAAAGAGGAAGAGAGGAGGGACAAAAAGCTAAAAGAGAAATGAAGACAGAAAAGGGGAATAAAGAAAGTACAACCTAGTAGTCTGCTTCTACACCCACGGGTGACTGGTTTGTTTTGCCTGGTTTTAGTTCCCCCCAAAAGTAACTGAAACGTCTGAAGGTCAGTCGGTGCAGTAATTTTCAATTTAATGCACGCTGGTAATTAAATCAATCCGATAGAAAGACCCCCGTCGGAGCAGACACAGAACGCACCGTGTTAACCCGGACAGTTCAGGAGTTACGGAGGCTCTGTAGATCAGGACAATGGCGGCGTGTTGAATCTTCTCCAGGGGGCGCTATGACTATGATTGCTAATAATTAGGGTTGTCAAACGATTTTCTTTTTAACCTAATTAATTACAGAGTAGCTGTGAATTAATCCTAACTAATTAACATTCCTAAACATGAATAAAAAAATGACAATTTTTAGTGTAAAGGGACAAATCTACACGCCGCAGCTCTTTTTTCATGAAATAAAGGAGAGATTAGAAGATGTTTTTAACTCCACAATCACATTCACACATGACCCTTTTAAACTATTAATCTTTTAGCCAGCTGCTAACACAAACTAACATTTTCTGCATGTAAATCTGACTGTTTCTTATTAATGTTGGACAACCCTGATCTTCCTCTTAATAGGACTATCCTACAACAACAGAATGATTTCAGTCAGAGGCTTCATCAGTTTCTCTAGAACAGACTGCTACTGTAGAGGAGGAAACACTGAGCTGTCTATAGAGGTTCTGGTTCAGACTGGGATCAGTCTGTTCATACTGGGAGAACCTGCCAGAGCTCCACTTAAAGCCATTCAGAGTATGAGAAGATATGGTGGAGAAAAGGCTGTTATATTTCTGTTGTTCTTTATTATTTCCACACAGCTGCTGATACAAGTTTGATGGATGTAAATGTGAGGAGGGAGATGATATGTGTGATCTCATATGACAAATAAGAACAAATGCAAGGTAGAAATAACCAACATATATGAATAAACGTAATGTTTGGATATCAGTAGCTGCGTTAATTATTTAATATATCAAATTTAATATAGACTTAGTAATAAAATGTCACGATTTACGTTTTTCCAAAACATAAACACTCAGCAGATAAACTCTTGTTGTGAAGTAGCTGTGTCTATGAGGGTCTACCATTTTGTTTTTCCAAAATTCTTTTACATTTTCTTTTAAGTTGGACTTTGAGTTCGCTCCAGCCGAGGGTGATTGAAATAAAAACAAGTTGGAGAAATGTTCCCTAACTTTGGCTGAAGTGGCGCTTAATTCCAGCAGAGTGCGGTGGATTCAGCCTCCAGAACAACATCCAAACCCTCAACAGAAGGTAAAAGTCCAGAACCTCATGATGATTAACTGTGCAGAAATCCCCCCTGGAGACATTTGATTACGCATAAAATGTCTATTCATAAATTAGACTCATAAAGAAGAGTTCTTCCACTGCGATTTGATAGACTGATAAAAATCAGACAAACGCTGAGAGTGATTACGTCCCAAGGTATTTCTATAAGCTTCTCCATCACAGGGTCTGCTTATTCGAGATTCCTACAGATTCCTTTAAGTTAAATTCTACTCTTTTTAAGACAGTTTATTAAAAAAAAAATATCCCGATTTCACAGCTCTGCTGGTAGAGAAAATAAAATCCTTGAACTTGTGTTCATTTATTTCTCAGGGAAATGTGTTAAAAACAACAAGCAGGTGTGAAATATGAAGGAACATTTCCAAAGGCCACAAGAAATTTGCCAAACGATTTAAAGTAGTTTTTTAACATTTATTACGTTGTTTGTTTTTTTCGTTTTAATATCAATTTACGGAAGATGTCACGTTTGAGTATTTTAACCTTTGAAGTTAAATTCAGCACGGAACATTTTTTATTTAATTGTCTCTCCTGGCAACCAGCAAATTATATAAAATAAGCATCAGGAAGTATAAGAGGAGAGTCTTAGTTCTGAGATGCAAACATCTCTGTAGATTAATTTAAAGTGTTTACCTTAACTTCAAAGAAGGCGGAGCCAAATGTCTGCCATTTATAGATGATCTTCAGGAACATCAGCTTAGCTTCTTCCCTCGATTTTCCAGCTTGTTTATTGAAGTACGCAATTATAGACTGTAATTACAATTTATATTAATAAATCTTAGTTCATAGCTTAGTAGCATTTATTTTTTAACACTTAAAACTCGAGCAGAGTTTTTTACCCTCTTCCAGTCGTCTGGTGACATCTGGCGGATGAGGTCCTGTGGAACCAGCTCCCGGAGCATCTTGGGGATTGAAGCAAAGTGAGATTTATCGTCCTCAAACTTCACCCGATAGATGAGCGCTGCAAGGTGAAAAACCTCCTCCCGAGAACACTTGTGGTAGCCGCGTAAATACTTGGGCAGCTCCTGAAGAGCAAGGCGACAGGGAGAGGTGTAGTCACCACAGACACAAAAGGTCAAAGTTACTCAGATAAATGCTCGTCTGTCGCGTGAGGCTGACCTGGTAATAGTGGAAAATAGAATCGGCGAATGAGTCCTTCCCTGGAACCGTGCTGGTCCACATCTTCTTCATGAAAAAAACCTGGTATGTCAGAGATGGAATTATCCCTGCAGGATTTAAATGAAAGTAAAAAAAAATAAGAAATGACGAGTCTTAAAATGCAAACTCTTCAAACACATGGTTACGTACAAATGACTAAATTAGCATGAAGTAAGAAAATAAAAATCCTCGAAAAATGTCTCCCTCTCAGTTCTCCGGTTTTTGGCAAATGAAAATAATTTCTCAAATTCTACAAAAATCTTAAACTCAAAAAGTTGGATTTTAATGTCGGACATAAAATCAGTTTTACGAACCATCTTTAGCTGGTCGAGATTTCTTGATCCAGTCTGTCAAATGTCGGACGAAGTCGAAGAAGAAATCTCCCTCTGGAACACTAATGACCTGCAAATTAATCATATAAGCTCTAAGTTGTATAGGCAAGCTGCGTTTTAATATTTTACCCAAACTTAATTCTGTGCACCGGTTAGCAGAAAACTAAATAAAAATACACCAGAAGACACCTGAGTCTAACAAAGCCATTCATTAGGAATGGGACGGGCTGCAGGAGGGCATCCTTGTTTTTGCCTGTAGCTGCGAGAAGCTAACAGTTAGCAACTCTACAACACAGCAAAACACGTTGGGTATTTGTGGAGATAACACATCAATGCTAGATTTTTTTTACCGACGTAAAAAAAGGAGCTGAAGAAGAAACGGTTGGAATCTTGAAGAGTCTTGTTTGGGAAAACTCCGTCAAAGGCTAAATACCAGCATAATTTTTGTTTCTAAATTTTAGTAAACGGAGATAATGTAAGGGTTGTTTTGTAGTTAACCAATAGCAGGCTTTCTGCTTTGTTTAAATCTAAAGGAAAGGCAATTTTATTTATATAGCACACTTTGAACACGAGGCAATTCGAGGCGCTTCACATGATTCAGTGTTAAGGAAACCAAATACATTATAAAGATAAGAAAATGAAAACAGATCATCACTAAAGAAATGCACTTAGTAATTGAAGTTTAAAAGAACATTTATGTAATAGTATGAAAATTAGAAAAAATAAAACAAGGGAATCCATTAACGATAAGAGCATTTTAGGAAAGGTATAAGAAATAGGTTTATGCAAAAGAATGTAAATTAAAAAGAGAAAAAAACACGAGAGAAGGCCAGCAGAAAAGTAAAACAAAAAGAAAACCCAATTTAGGGCTCAAAGGCAGCTCTGAATAGTAGAGTTTTAATCTTTGATGTAAAAGAGCCTAACGATTCAGCATTTTTGCATTCTTCTGGGAGTTTGTTCCAGATTTGTGGAGCACAGACGCTGAAAGCTGCTCCTCCTTGTTTAGTTCTAATTCTAGGAATGTTTAGTAAGCCACAGTTTGAGGACCTGATTGGTCTGCTGGGTTGCTATGGTGACAGCAGATCTCCAACATTCTTTGGTGCTAAACCGTTCAATGATTTATAAACTAATAAAAGCACTTTGCAGTCTGTTCTCTGAGCTACAGGGAGCCAGTGGAAGGACTTTAGAACTGGGGTGATGTGTTCTACTTTCCTGGTTCTAGTGAGAACAGGAGCAGCAGCGTTCTGGATCAGCTGCAGCTGTCTGATTGATTTTTTTAGGTAGACCTGTGAAGATACTGTTACAGTAATCAATCTGACTAAAGATAAACGCACAGGAGTTTTTCTAGGTCTCCTTGTGTCATCATTCCTTTAATCCTAGAAATGTTCCTCAGCTGATATAAAGCTGGCCTTGTTATTGCCTTTATGTGACCCTGGAGGTTCAGGTCGTATGCTGCGTTCACAACGTACAGTTTTTCTTTTCGAGCAACGGACACAACGCGTGACGGTTGTCGGCTAAATGTTGGTACGGAGTCACGAGTGTAGACATGGCAGGAGGTGATCGCGATCCCGTTTTGGATTTGGAAGTGCAAGGTCGTAACTCAATTCCGATCGATTTCAATATAAAATCGAGATAGTGACACCACTAATAGCTATGTAGTTCTTCCCACTTTTGTTGCCAAAGACGCGTCATGAATCCATCCGCATATTCCTTCTCTTCTCTAGTCATGGCGCAGCTCACAGCAGCAACGCAAAGTCCTCATTTGAATACTGCCCCTTGCGCCTGTTATAAATTGCTCATGCAGTCTTAGTAGCAGGGATGTAACGATTACCGGTGTAACGGTAAACCACGTTAAAAATGTTGACAGTAACAATTACCGTTTTAATTTAAAATAACGTTTTTATCACGGGGGATTACCACGGTGTGGAAACCGTGCGTTATCTTTCTTCCCAGCGTCATCAGAGTTCCCTGAAGTAGCCGCGCAGGCTCACTGCGCAGCCTACAACGTGCATTTCTTGAAGTTCAAAATAATGGTGGCAGAAGGAGGAGATGACAGCGCTCGGCACATTTATCAGCCCTCCAAGAGGACTAAGTCTGAAGTGTGGGCATATTTTGGTTTTTATAAGAATGCAGAAGGACGGTTGATTGGAGATAGTTATCATGTCTGCAGAACGTGCAGGAAAAAAGTTGCTGCAAAAGGCAGCAATACGTCAAATCTCCGGACTCATCTCCGTGACCATCACCCGCAACTTTATAGTCAGTGCAAGGTAAGTAAGTTACCGTTAACATTGTAGCTCAGATGCATGGTGTGGTGAGAATGCAATAATCCGTCTCTCTAACTTGTTAATAACTTGCCAGTAATCAGATGCCGACGACATTATCCACCTAAAATGCACATTTTCGTTCAGTGATATCACCGTGAAGTTGAAATTCCCGGTGCGTCGTGGAGGGTTACCGAAACCCGGTATTAAATTAGCCCCGGGCCGATTCTGACTGTCCACCCGGACCGATAAGCTTCAGCCTTACCAGTTCTCTTAACGGTAAAAATTAAGGTCGCAATAATCTTTTGCGGGAGATATAAACACAAACCAAACACTGTATTGGCAGCCCCGCTCCTCCTTAACAAACAGAAACGCGCGGGAAATTAAGGTGTGAGGAGCGACTGTTGCGCAGCGCTCTCACTGTGACTGCAAGCTCCGCGCACAGCTGCACAGACACGATGGCAGAGCGAACGAAGCGATCCAAACTTATATACAATAAAACATATACATAAACACTGTTACACTTTTTGAAATTATTTTAGTTTGTGTAAGCCTATCATTGCTTTCTAAAACATATTACATACACTTTTGATAATTTTGGTCACTATAACCGTGAGGTTAAATTTTTATTTTGTTACATCACTACTTAGTAGATCACCCGAAAATTAAGGACAACCCACTGCTGCAGATTTTTAGAGCCGCAGGCGATTTTGTAGTCATTATCAGGCCCTAAAAATAATGGGGGGGGGGGGGGGGGTTACAAAAACGGACACAGACGATATTCTTTAGTACCAGGGAACACAGGAAAATTAATAAAAACACCAGTAAATCAGATCTTTAAAATGTGAGGGGTTGTTTTTTTAAACTTCCTAGGTAACGGAGTCAAAGCTGCTTTATGTGTTGGAACGAGGGAACCTGAGGCCACAGTCGCTGTTTAAGATGGATTAATTTACTCCTCTCTCTATCCATCTGTCTGCCGAATATTAAAAATGTCCTTTAGATGTAGATGTTGATGTTTCTTCTGTGTCGACATCCTTTTGTGTAGTTGCCCTTTAGTTTCTCCAGTCTACACCCCTGTGAACATTGCTCACTGCACTGGGAAGCATACACCACACCACTGAGTTTGTGTTTGATTGTTTTGTCCTTGGCATTAACAAGGCTTTGCTCGAAGGCGTTAGCAGATTTAAACTGCAACGGGATGTTGTGTTTATGTTCACCAAGTGCATTTTAATTTCAAATCCATTAGACACCCAAATCCAGTTTTTTCAGGACTGAAGACGTCTCTTGGATGAGAGACGAAACGTTTTCGAGACAAGAAAAAAGTCCAGTTGCCTTCCTTTTAACTGACAAGATTATCGTGTCCTGGATTACAGAGAATCTACATCGAAGACAGTGTTAATGTTTAGCAATTTTTTAATAACACTTTGCCCAGATTTGAGAATAAAACATGGTCCAACATTCTCCAACTTGTGTTTTATCCAAAATCAGAAGTTTGATCTGATTGGATGCTACTAGGGCTGAACTATTAATTGCATATGCAATTAAATCGCAATGTGACAAAATGAGATTTCCTAATCGCAAAGGCTGCGATTTGACTTGACGTAAACTTATCTGGTAAAGTCACGTGACTTGCAAAAAGCTCAAACCATGCAGGGATAGAAGGAAACGTTCCACTTTAACCTGTTATAAAATGACTTCAAGCTTAACAGAATCCAATGCTGCATAATATTTGGTAACAAAGAGGAACAGTACATCAGTTGTGGGAAATTATAATGGCTATGAAAACGTTGATGCTGCGCAACGGCAGGTATTATGCAGAACACGCCTTGCTGCCTCACGAGGTACCCTGCGAAACTTAATCAATAACTAAAAACATCATACCACCATATATGAGAGTTGCACGGCTTCCAGTAAACAAATTTCCAGCCGACGGGGATCGCTGACCGAGCTGTTTGACAGAATCGCTCCTTACAAACATTAAAAAACGGCACGGAAATAACTCGTGCTATAACGGGGTTCATAGCCAAGCGTATGCTTTGATAAGCTAGGATTTAATCTCACGAACACATTTTAGCCACATTTGCATTTTTTATTACATCTGCGCTGTATAAAAAATGCAGAGAGAAAGTTAAAGCCGCACCGAAAACAGCGGAGTATTTTGTAACAACTGACCTGTTATCAAACCGCACTATGGAGCCATACCAGAGTCTGAAAGTGCATTAGATCGATGGAGAATTAAAAATCAGAGCTTGTTGCTTCAAGCATCCTTCTTCCTGGATAACCACATGGAGGAAAACATTGCAGCCGGCCTGAGAGGTGCTTACCATCTGGCATCAATAGGAAGAAAACATTGATTGCATAACGACGGCGATCACCATCGAGTGTGATGATTTAAGTAGATAAAGTTTTTTATATTCAGCCATGCTTCATTTGCCTTTTTCTTAAAATAAGGATCTTATGGAATAGAATAAATTATGTATAAATAAATCTGTTTATAATACACAATATTTTTGCTTGCATTAATTAAAAAATGCATGAGAAAAGCCCCTTAAAAATAATTGCAAATTAAATCGCAATTGCAATATTGAAGAAAAAAAAAATCGCAATTAGATTATTTTCCAAAATCGTTCAGCCTTAGATGCTACTGGTAGCAATGTGGACGTCAGCTGGGTTTTCTCCAATATCAGAGATGTTTCAAATCTGTGTTCAGGTAGATAACAGCTGGATTTGCCATATAACCGAAAAAATGTTAATCGATTCCCGGTACACTATTAATAAATATAATATCATAAACTAAAGTAAGAGGATATTACCGATAACACAACTTTAACAGCTAAATATTGGTCAAAAAACCCACCACATCTGCATCAATAATGTTTGCTAACCACTGACAGACTTTGAGCTTAGCCCCCTAAAAATTGGAGAATTTCATAACCTCTGACCTTGTCTGAGATCTTCACAAAAAGGCTGAATCCTTCAGAAGATTTGAGCAGCAGTCTGGTAGAGATGTTAAGGCAGAAATCCTTCGCCTTGGTGCTGGACTCCACCTCGAACGCCTACAAGTTTGAGACAAGTGTTTGAGAACGGTTTTTGAAAGAGCACCTTCATACGCTCCAGTTTATTGGTCCTACCTCATCTGTGTCATCAGGAAAGTAAACTTTATGAAAGATTTGGGTTGTTTTATGTTGAATGGCTTCCACTTCCACTAGATGAGGGGGATATTTCCTGGATCCGTTACTGTCACAAGGATAAAAAAAAAAAGTAAAAACATCAGGTCCCTCATCTATAAACCGTACTTACCCACAGATCTGGGCGTTTTTGGATACATTTTACAGATAGTGTGGTTAAAAATACTCTGCAATATTTCACCCAGTGGCTAATAATCCCTGAAGCCTTGACTCTCATGCATGAAACCGTAAAACCATACACATAAACCCCTGCACATATCACAAATTCCTAAGCATATCTACACAAAACGTGTAGGATACTTGATTTAGATCCGAAAGGCTGAGTTTTGCTGAAAGGTGAAGGATTTTCATGTCTGAATTACTAAACGCGTATTGCTAGTATTTTGTTCATCCGTTTTCAGTTCAGTCTATGCTACGTATTCCAGTAACATTAGTGTTTTTGTAGGCAGATAATTTGAAGCACAGTTCTCTATCCGTGGTTATTTCATACATTTTCGACTTTTAAATGTACACCGACTAAATGTGGATAAAACTTTACAGTGTTTTGTTTGAATATGTAATCAAATTAAGCGTTTTTTTTAATCTTACTGATATTAAATAAGCTCTGTAAAGAGGTTAATCTACTGATGGCAACATTAAAAAAATTAGCAGATAGCAGCCCAATATTTCGGCCTCGGTTCACCCAAGCATTAAGGATTCAAATGAGAGGCTTCCTGCTCAGCAGCTGAGGCTTGGTCCACACTGGCTCATCAATACAACCTAAAGAACCTAAACAAAGCAGCAAATCTATAACCGAATGACTGGAAAAGATTGCAAAGTTATTAAAGTGGCCCAGTCAAAGTCCAGCTCTCTAGTTAGAAAAAAAAACTAAACCAAAAAGCTTTGGTACGACCTGGAGAGAGCTGTGCTGAAACAGCTGTGTTGTAAAGAAAAATGGACCCCAATTGTCCAGGAAGCGAATAAAAATCAGACAAAACGCATCTACCAAGAGCTGTTACTGTTACAGGTGTTTCACCCGCACACAGCTTTCCGGTTTGGCTTCTTCTTGTTTCCATAACTAACAACCACAGGTAGGTAGAGTAACAAAAAATTCAAGTAAGAGTATTCTTACTCAAAGAAGAGTAAATAGTAGCTGTTCGGTAAAACGGCTACTTGAGTACTGAGCAGCGACGGACTCACCACTGGGTAAAGTGGGCAAATATCGGCCTGACCAGCGGCTCGGACTCGCAGCTCTTCACCACTTGTGGTTGCATCAAAAACCAATAAATAAAGCGGAGTGGCTGCAACAATAGGCGTACACAAGTGGGCTAAATAAATAGCCTATAGCAGAGCGGCTGTGTCAATAGGAGGCGGAGAAATCAATGAGTATATGAGTAAATTGAGCTTTCTGATCACTTTTTGTTTTGTTTACCCGATTGTGTTTTATCTGTTTTAATCTGTTTTAATTGCATACATTTGTTCCTTACATTATTTTTTATTGTGGTGGTTTAATTTCTATTCTTACTTTTTTATTTCTTTTTTAAGTGATTGTGTATTAATTACATAAATTTGTTCCTTACAGTAGCTCTTCTTACTGATTGATTACTGTTAAACTTGTATGTTTTGTTTGTAATCATGTGGTTTCATTATCACTGAATCATGTAAAGCACCTTGAATTGCCTTGTGTTGAAAGTGTGCTATGCAAATAAAATTGCCTTGCCTAAAAATAATAATAAATGAAGCGGAGCTGTAGGCAGCCACAAATAAGATTAAGAAAAGCAAACAAACTGAAAAATAAAACTAACACTGAAAATAAAAGGCCTATAAACGGAATAAAAATAATGATCTTTTTTTATTATTCCTGTAAAGGACAAATAGCCTAAATTTACGTAATTGCTAGAAGGTATTTTAGATGTTTCTTGGTCGTCAGTGGAATTTCTTGCAATCTGATTATAGGTAATGACAAGTGACAAATGGTTATTATTAATACCGACTGACACAATCAGTGGCTAGCCGTGCTTTCGTTACCTTGGCATTCAGAATGGGCTTACCATATTAATTATGTCGTGACAAATATATAAAAGCCATCAATACTATACAAAAACGCATATATAACATGGCCCGGTATGTCAGAGTTCCTGCTTAAACCTGCCAGTAATAGCAGCTTTGTTCATGAGGTTTACCTCTGCATTTATTTTATTGTTTTATTTAAATACATGTATCATAATACAGCTGCAGCATGTTTATGGGGACTGCCGAATGAGGGAGGAAGGTGAGGAAGTGATAGACAGAGCTCAGCGTAATTAGATTACACCTCTCTGTTGATTTGTCAATTAGCCGATTAATAAGTAGCAATTATTATTAACGCAAAGCATTTTTTTATTGCGCGAGTGCCATTTTAAAACAAAAAACTAAAGTGAACTCTAAGCCTACTACACATTTGTAATCTGAAACTGGTGGACAAATAGTTTTTTTTTGCTGAGACAAGCCGGTTGGCTGGCATCTAAAGTTAATTATTCATCATTTCTGAGACCAAATCAATTTCTGCTCCTTCAGCCCTTGTGAAAAGAATTAAAAAAGCTTCTAAAGAACTAATGTGCATGGATTGTTGGAGATGTGCTTTGCTAATGAAGAAATCGGCCTCTCTGCCAAAATTGCCGGGGCCTCTTTTTGGAGTCACTGGTAATCTGATTTAAGATTTGTAAAATGATGTCATCACACAGACAAAATTAGCACATTTTGGTATTTTAAAGACTAAAACAACATGGAAAAAAATGATACAAATAAAAAACAAATTGTAAGAAACACTTTCCCAATCTTTCTAAGTCACTGTTTTGCTTAAAATACCAACACTTCTTTTTAGGATCTAGGATTAAGACCATTTATATAAAAAAAAATCATAACAATTTCCCAGCCCTCTTTCTCAGGGAAGTCTGGAATGTGCCCAGAAATGCAAAGTCGTTTTTAACATCGAGGAAAAATGCAATACAAAGTAGATATACAGAACAAAATTTTAAGATGTAAATATCCAAATTCAAGACTTTAAGGTATTAGATCCAAATGCATTAATTCCATGATTTTATGATTCTTTGACAGTGTAGGAACCCTGTTAGAATAAGAAATTAATAAATAGATCTTAGAAAAAGGTTAAAAAAAATATTTGTAGTGAAAAAGTATGATGATAACTGTGTATTCACTTGACCTCAAAATGCAACAAGCTCAACAGACCTGTGTAAAAATATATTCATTTTTTGTGTTTTTTGTTCAGATATGCCTGTTCTTCATTTAGTGAATTTACTCACAGTGGGTTGTGTACCCAGACATTTGACTGAACTAAATATATTATACTTTCTATAAAATATTACTCACATAAAAGTTAAAAAGTATAGGTTAGGAAAAACTACTCTTGAAAGTAATATGGTTTTCAAAAAGTTACTCAACTAAATGTAACTGAGTATACAGAAGTAGTTACTACCCACCTTTGCAAATAATAGAGTGGAGTTAATTTGTGTGTTATTGTTTTTTTTTCATGGTAGCCAAGCACCAGAAGGCGAATCAGAAAGAAAAACTGTTCTTTTTACTATTTTAACATCAGTTTTATGAAAAAGCTATATCCGCTTTATAAAGTAAAAGCTTTTGAGATCTCTTAAAGATGCACTTCGTAACTTTGCAGATATTTGCCCTCTGTCGCCCTCCCATGGCTTGTTGCGAAACATTATCGTAAAAATAGAATCAAATTTATTTATAAGGCACTTTTCATACTTAAACAGTAACACAAAGTGCCTTACACAGGCTAAAAACAAAAGCAACAACAACATTAAGAACAAGGAAAAGAAAAGACCCACCCCTCCCGCACATATCCACACCCCAAAACAAGCCCACATTCACACCAACACACACTCACACCAACATACACTCACACCAACACGCCGGAACATCAGTACTCACACACACACACATGCTCAACCCCACTTATACTAGCTGACACTAGAGAGACATGGCTGGGCACCGACATATTGGTGAGAGAAGGCCACGTTTGGGGGCCGACCACACCCAGGGAGACCCTGACCACCGGGAGCATCGCCGCTGAGGGCCAATCCGGCCACGGCAGACCGAAGGCCCCACACCAAGGGGCAGGGGCCCACCAGTCACCCAGGCCAGAGCCCTCCGCGATACAGCTCCCCCGCCGGCCAGCCAGACATCGCACCCGGTGTGGCCGTCCCCCAAGAGGAGAAACTGGAGCTAACGCTGGGTGAAAATCATAAAACAAAATCATAAAACAGAACAAAACTTAAAATACAACAAAACTTTGGTAAAATAAGGTAAGAAGTAAACTGAATCACTAAAATTAATAAGAAGTAATAAATAAATAGTAAATAATAAAAAGATAAATAAAATAAAAGAGAATAATTACAAACTTGCTAAAATAGACTAAAATAGAAGCAACTAAAATAGCAGATCATCAGTTAAAAGCTAGACTAAAAAGGTGAGTCTTGAGCCGCTTTTTAAAAACATCAACATTCTCTGCGGCCCTGAGATCCTGCGGCAGGCTGTTCCACAGGCGGGGACCATAGTAACTAAAAGCCGCTTCCCCGTGTGTTCTAGATCTAATCCGTGGAATGGTTAAAAGGCCGGCGCCGGACGACCTCAGGGTCCGTGAGGGTTGATATAATAAAAGCAGGTCAGATAGATAAGAAGGCCCAAGACCGTTAAGACATTTAAAAACTAGTAAAATAATCTTAAAATCGATCCTGAAATGGACGGGGAGCCAATGCAGCGAACATAAAACGGGTGTAATATGTTTCCGCCCTCTGGTCCTCGTCAGCACTCGTGCTGCTGAGTTTTGTAATAACTGTAGATTGTATATACTCTTTTTGGGGAAAAAAAGATTTTCTACGGAGCGTATCTGAGGAAGTGACGGTTTTACAGCTTGCCAGCCAAAGCAAGAAAAGGATCGAACTAACGTCGTGTCACTTGGTAAACCGTAAGTTTCCCAGGCACTGTATCTCATCATCATGCCTAAATAACCCCAGATCAAACATTTATTACTTACCAATCCAGTAGCATCACAGCTAGTTTAGCATCCATACATCCTACTGTATCTCTAAGGTCTCAATCACAGCGGCTGACACACACAACACTGAAAAGTTGTAACACTGGGTTTTTAGAAGCATGATCCTACTTTGACCTAAACTGAGCAAACGTTTGACAGAAAAAAAAAACTTTCACAGCAGTGAAAGGAAGGAAATGTTCCCTGACCCGTGTCTTCTCCCAACGTGCTGCTCTATGAGTAAGCAGGCAGCAGGAACCGTGGGAGGTGCGCTGTTCTCTAGGTCGACAACGAGCGTACAGCTTAGCGGCTCACCGTGCTGCATCAGTCCTTACCCCAAATTCACAACAGGCGCAGAACTGTCAAAACAAGTCTGCAGCTGTGAAGCAAAACTTGGTACATCCAGGGAAGCGGTCCGCGGGTGAAAAGTTCTACAGTAAATTGCGGGAAACAGCAGGAGGACCCCCCCATGACGTGACAGCCCCGACAACGAACATCAAAAATGGTGTCGAGTCCCATAAATGTTATGTAAACGTGTTTTTATGGTGTAAAAGTTACAGAGTGGAACCAAAAAACAAAACAAAATCCTTGCATCTTGAAAAGGTTTGGTTCACATCACTGGAATAAACGACTCAATCCGGCTTTTCATAAAAAATACCCAATCGACTACGGAGCAGTTTACACGTCAACGTTGCCGTTTTTGTTTGAATTCGCGCGTGAAATCGACACTGCGTTTACACGGCAGTACAAGTGATCTGATCTCGGCCTTTAGATAGCAGTGTGCCCTGTCTATGCACTGTTCTAGGGAAAGAGGCGAAGGATGGTGGAGCTAGGGCTGGGCGGTATGGCAAAGTTTTCATATCACGGTATTTTAAAAAAAGATATCGGTATTACGGTATTTAACGGTATGTTTTTTCCATACAACACCGTTCATGAATGAAGAATATAAAAATGTGCTTTAAATAGCCCATTTTACTGCCATATGGACTGCATCATTTGGGTTTTTTCCAGACACAGATGAATGATATGAACATAATGTAAATGATTATGATTCTAGTAGAAATTCTTGATGTTCTTAGGCTGAATGTATAATTTTAAAAAAAACTCACGTTGGCGCAAGCAACAAATTGCAGCTTCTAATTGCTTTGCATGTAGTACTGACGAATCCCACTAGGGGGCAGAGTATAGACTCAGACCGGATTTTTCCAAAGAAGAAGTAAAATAAACATGGCGACCGTAGGCGATTATTAGCTGGTAAATATTCAGATAACAGAAAAAAGACGGCAGAAGTATTGTAGATGGTATGTAAAACATATTTACCGCTATTAATGATTTATTTTCTACTGGTTTAGCCGCCGTTGACCGCGTTTACCTACAGACGGTCAAATAGCGCTCAACACTTCCCCCTACTGGTTACTCCCTATAGCGTTTGTAAAAGGTATGCCGTTCGGTTCTCGTTTGACATGTTAAAGCAGATAAACTTTTTAAACTATAGAGGAGGCTCCTCTTTTTTGGAATTACTTCATCAGAATTGTGTGCTTCGCTCCTACCAGCAGCTGCACTTAGTTAAAAACGTTATTTTCTACACTGTGGTGAAGAGCATGTAGCAGTGAAATTGGTCTTCGCTGAAACACTTCCCCTCATTAAACGTTGCAGAAGTTGTCCGAGCTATTCACCGGTATAGGGGTATATTAAAAATTCACATCACGAAAATTAAACACCAGTTTTCGGTATGAACCGGTATACCGCCCAGGCCTAGGCTGAGCCCATTAAACCCAGAGCAGCTGGCAGTTACGTAATCGTTTTCGAAAGTCCCTGACCTCAACCAGCATTGTCAGATTTCTCCCCTCTGAGACCCTTTTGTTGAAAGGTTGCTTTTTCGCTCCCCAGAAACGCGTTCTCGTGTGAACGAGCGGCCAAATTGCTGAGAAAAACCTTGCCATGTAAACTGTCCCTAACATGTGACGTGATTTACCGGAGAGCTTTGTGCACCCTCTGCATGCAGTCTCCAGAGAGCGGGTGGTGTTTTTTGGACTGGAGGAAACGCTGAATGTGCGGCAGCAACACGTTGCTGGGAGGAAACAGACCCGTACACAACCAGAGCAGCTCCCAGCCTTTCTCCTCGCTGTACCTGTAGCAGAAACACACTCACGTTCAGCTGCTGTTGAATCCAACAAATAAATAAATTAATAAAAAACCCATTGATTATGTTATTACAGCTCCTTTTCTTCACAAACTTCAACATTCAACAGTTGACTATAAAATCTAGGCTGGTACACTCTCTCGTTCAGGGTTTTTGGCAGTTAACACACTTGACATGGTTGTCGGTGAGCTGTTTGATGATCTGACAGTAGATCTCATCCTTCAATGGTTCGGCCTTCAGAGCGCCTTCAAATATCTGGTCTGTGAGCTCGTTGACGGAGCGTGTCCGTTTGGACGGGTAGTCGCCCATGTACTTCATCAAGGGTAGGACCAAGAGTCAAGGCAACAAAACCCTACGAGCTTCTTTTCGTCATTCAGTAGTTTTACAAACAGAACATCACACTAGTTTATTATTTGCCAACATTAAGATTAAATGCTGTTTTCTCTTTTCCCAAAATCAGTTCGGACATTTTGCTCCGTATCATCACGTTGCAAGCTCTTCTGCTGGATATGGTTGTCACGATACAAAAATCTTAAACTCGATTCGATACTGAAAAAAAAAAAAACTGGATACTCTATTCCGATACTAAGGTGGATTAAAAACAAGTAAATACAACAAATAACATTCCTTTGATCTAACTACCTTAATTTATAATGTAAAAATTAAATGTTAACAATTCTTAAGTGTGAACAAATCACTTGAAGAGTTTTAGCTAAATTGTTTACACTTAGCAGTGTTTTTAACAGTGCGCAAAAACAAAACTGGTGAAGGATAACAGTTTAAAACTTAAAACAAAGTCTTCAAATAAGAAAAAGCACAGAACTCCTATTCTTAACAATATATTACTAAATATTAGGGCTGTCAAACTATTTTTAAAAAATCAAATTAAATTACAATTTAACGACTTCCGGTTTGTCATGCGAGGTAGACGTAGCAACGGACTGCTCTCCTGAAACTTGAACTTTTAACAAATCCCCACAGACTGTGACTTTTACGCCATCTGATGGTAAATTAACTCTGTTAGTGCTTTAAATTAATTCAGCCTACTGGAAATGGCTTCTAATGGTACGTTCAGACCGCACACTTTGTCTGCGTCAACCAACGCACCCAACACACGAAGTTTGACACATGTACGTTGAAGCTTCCAACGTTTGCTTCTGAGCAAAGTTACTGTATGTTCTGAACTATGGCGGATCGGAACAAGAGAGTGGCTTGGCTTTATTAGCTAGATATGGCGCTCATTCTTCAGATGCGTTCTGAGTTTGGGGAGTTTAACCATTTGCTCCAGGAGCTGCTTATGGATGAGTTTCGCTTTCAGTGCTACTTCTTTCTGTCCCGCGCCCAATTTTACGACCTCCTCGGCCGGATCGGAGCTCAAATCTCCTACCAGGACACAAACACACCAACTACAGGTTTTCTGTTCCTCCTTAAGAGCGCCTGTCCATCTGTCTTCGGTAAGTGTTATTTCTGATTTTTGAAATCTGTGTTTGTTGAAAATGTTTTCACTGGACCCGCGCTTCATTCAAGATGCGTTTATAGTGACATAACTACAGTGAGACCCTCTGAAGTCCGTCAACTAGTTGAACTTCTGCGTTGCTTGCGTTTGTTATGTTGCCGCGTGCAACGCAAGTAACGCTTGAAAAGTTGACTTAGCCAACGTACACAACGCACCGCAGAGACTCCGACGGACTCGGCCGTAGACTTTACATGTTATCTTGCCGCAACTGACGCTGGCGTTTGGGGCGGTGTCAACGCACCATAAGAGCACGAAAGGTAGTAAGACGGAGGACGCTAGCTTAACGCTAGAAGCTATCACCGCACTGCTTCAGCAGCACCGGGACGACCTGGCGTCTGAGTTCAAAGCTTCAGCCAACATGCTTAATTCCAAGCTAGACCAGGTGCAACAGGCCCTTGAAGAACAGTCAGAACGAGTCCCCTCTTTAAAGCTCCCAACAGAGGATCTGAGACAGCAGGTGGCTAGCCTCGAAAACTCGTGTGCTGCTCTCCATGAAGACAGCAGGAGGCAGAATATCCACATTCTTGGTCTACCTGAAGGCACTGATAATGGACGCCCCACCGACCTCTTCTCTAAACTCCTCCGTGAGCTGTTTGGGCAGGAGGTGCTCCTGACCCCACCAGATTCGGACAGAGCGCACCGCAAATGTAGTCATGTTCTTTAGTAATCTGTTGAGTTATGTTGTTTGTCAGTGTTGTAAGTCTTAGAGATGGTATTATAGGTCTGCGTCTATTGATTATTTGTCAATCTCTGCCCACACATGCTGAAGTTGTATAAAACTCTGCCCTCTAGTGGGTGTGCAGGGTGAAGTATGAGAAAAATTACATTTGAACACTTCCCCCTCTTGAAAGTTAAAGAAGTAATATTAAACAATGTCTAAAATTAGTTTAAATTTGATGTTTAAAATACATACATACATACATACATACATACATACATAACCACACTTGGACTATAAATGACCATTACTCGGTGGTCCTGTGGACATGAACATTAGACGTCTTAAAAAGACGTCACTTGGCGTTACAAAACCCCTTCAGTGGACCAATATTGGACGTTCAATAATGAAGTCACACTGACATCACATTGCGCAGTGGAAGAATAATATGTTGTGTGTTTTGTGTCTCCGTTGTTGTACTTTATTGTTGTTCTCCCTGAATCATGTAAAGTACCATGAATTGTGTTGTTGTTGAAAGTGTGCTACACAAATAAAGTTGCCTTGCCGCAAATGTTCGTAAAAATGTTTAAATAAAAAGTAATTTTTTAAAGTCTACAATTTATATTAATACATATGATTAAAATACTTCTTAATAACATGATGGTTAATAGAATGTCTTTTCTAACGGGGTTAAAATATATTTTCAATTTTTTTATAGTTCTTTATGAGTAGGGCTCATCAATTACCTAAATAATAATCACGATTATTTTTGATCAATATTTTAATCATGATTATTAATCACGATCATTCATTCAGTCTTGTAAAATATCTATTTTTATTGCAAAAAATTAAATGATGCAAAAAAGAAACCCAACCTTAACACAAACTCCAAGACTTTTAAGTACAAACTAAATATGTTATTTCAGAGTGCAATCTCAAAGTGCAACTTAATGGAAACAATTAGAGTTTATACAGAAAAGGCCTAAGACAATCCTTAGTATGTACTACATGCTACGTAGCAAATACTACTGGCCCGTTGATGTAGTAAATACTGCGTAGCAATCGAGCAAGTAGTAGGTATGAAATCAGACGTATTGCTCCACCATTTTGCGTGTCGGTTGACCCGGATGTTTATGTTACGTTCACCTGTGGTCCTGCCATCCACTAGCGGTAACTTTGTTTGGTATAACTTAAATGTTTAATCAGCTGTCAAAAACAATCACGGTAATCAGTAACATCGCTACATGTACATTTATATGCCGAAACTGCGGCAGTGTCAATGGTTGATAGTTCGTCTGTAGCCAATTTTAGCTAGGTTGCTCTTCTACGATATCGGGGCTTCCGCTGCATTGGCAGCCTAAGTCCTGCTCTTCTACCTCCGGTCCATGAGTCCCCGAATGCCAAAAAAAATGAATGAGAGTCAACGGAGCGATTAAAGTTATTTTCTGATCCAGTTTGAAATGCGGCGTGGATCGAACATATGATGTCCGTGAATTTTAAAAACAAATTTTAATGCAATAAAAAAGCTGATTTTCGAGCTGGAGGTAAAAGTTACTTTAGGTTTTGCGTAAAATGTTTAGCGGACTACAACTACAAAAGAAGAAGGAGAGCGAGGGTCGTAGCCTCCAGGATGAAGAAAGGAGCATTAAACACGGAGAAAACCTCTATAAATCTGACCATGTGGAAAGTAGCAGCTATGTCGGGGATAAAGCAGTCGGTGGAGTGAGAGCCAGCATGGAGGAGAAGCTCTACAAGCTCTAGGCGAGTGTTTTACGTGCTATAGCTAGTGCTAGCTCCCGTTAGCCAAATTACGTCATATATGCGACTTCTGATTTGTAGGCATTTTAATGGCAAATTTTTACAATCAAATAAATCCCAAATCACTTGACGAGCACAGTTCAAATGTGCATCATTAATCAATTAAATCGAAGTAAAACATATGTGTGATTCAGGACGTAAGACAAAGCGGACCAGAAAATAAATGTTATCGCTCCATTGACTTCGATTCAGTATTTTTTCGGTTTGGGGACCCACGGGCCGACAGGAAGGGGAGGAGACTATAGGCTCCCCATTGTGGGATAGCGTAGCATCCACCGACTGCTTACTGTGATGGTACTAAACATCCAGGAACTTTATGCCTACTAGTCGGATCCATCCTGGAGATTCAGATCTAATACACCGCTCGCATTCTGCTTTTCGCCTGCTACGTTGACGACGTATTCGGATGCAGCCATTGTGAGTGCTGAGTGGCGTGTGCGCAGGTACATTTAATTGTGGCCACCAAAAATCATGATGACGATCAAAATCCAATTAATTGTGCAGCCCTATTGATGAGCATGACTTCTTATCGACAGGCTCTTTTTCTTTATCGCTACGCCCCAGCCACAAGCCGGTTGTGTGAACTTCTGACCAACAGAGACAGTTGTCAACCTGTAAGGCTTCTGAAGAAGAACATTTTCTTTACGTTTCAAACAGATGCTACAAGACAGTAAAATTATAACATTTGCACTGTTGGAAGGATATCGATGAACGCCATACAGGCCTCCTGAGCCAGCTCCTCGTGGCCGACGACCTTCTTCAGCAGCGGCAGCTTGAGCGGCTCCCTGGTGCAGCTCCACATCTTGTCTTTCCCGCGATTTTTGGTCACCATCACCCTGCTCAGAGTGTGTTTGGGAGGAGGTCTGGAAATGGAAGATAATTTTACTGTGTAATCGAGATTAGCAACATAACTGAGTTTACATTGAATAAAATACTTTTACTCGATGTTGGACTACAATGGACTTATCGAGGACTTCTCCTTCTTAGTAAACAATTCATATTTTTGTATTTGAGACACAAATATTTAGGTTGTTCACATTTGTACCTGAAATAGTCGTATGAGAACTCCTCCAGGGTGTAGGGTTTCTGTCTGTCGTCCGACTCTGGTAGGATGATCTGGGAAACGCGTACTGACTCCTGCCGCTGGTCTGGTGTCATGGTAACCAGCGCCTGATTGGTTGAAGTAAACAAAAAAATCTTTTTCCCTTGTATTACACTGAAATATTTTCCTAAAATCTCTTATTTTTAAGCACCCTCTAAAGGGATATCCCACCTTTAGTTTGATGAGTTACACCAAAGGTGCCCAAACTTTTTCACTCAGAGGACTAAAATGAAAGTGTATCATACTGCAGCGGGCCAAATCTAATATTTTACATAAAATACAAACACTCATAGTGGAATTTAGTGGAGTGTTTTTTCTTTAAACAGTCCTGCTGTGGTGAAAATGTGTATTACATCCAAATCAAGAAGCACTACCGAGGCGTTCGTAAATCCAAGGGGAATATAAACATGGTAAAATTACTGCTTTTTGGGCAGATTAAACCTAATTACAAGCGGAAAATATGTCTTGCCCCGAACACTCCTGTTCTACAGATGTATGCTGATAGAGGAAGTGAATATAAATACTGATGAACGGCTCAGACTGGCCCAAATATTCTGAGGGTGAGTAAAAAAAACATAAAAGTTGCTAAAAATAAGATCCAGGTTGACAAAGAAAACACAAAAACAACAGAGTTCCCCTTTAAATTGCCCAAAAGCAAAATAATTAAATTAGGGATGCACAGACATCAAAATCGGGGTCAATATTTCTATTCGATGTTACTTCGTTGACTGAAACCTTCAGTTAAGGTATCGCTATCGCGTGACCAAACAAATACCAAATAATCACTTACCTGGCCAGTGCTGCTGTTAATGGCGATATATTGTGCATCTCTAAGTAAGATATTTACCTTTCACATCATTTTGCCCTGTTATTTATCAACTCACCTTCTGTTTTTGTTTTAATGTAATACAACAGTTTAGATCGGATTGGGATCGGAAGCCTAAAATGCCGATAAGCACATTCCCATCCTCCACTCATTACACGCTACTGCATTCTCCAGTCAATAATATCAGCTGCTACCACTTCAACTGTAGGACAAACTACCGGAGTCCCAGAAAGAAAAACGCGGAAAGCCAAAGACGGGTGAGCAAACTTCGACTGGTGCTTTGTGCTCTCTTGTCTACTGTGGCGATGCGTGTTCCCAGATCAGCGGGGCGTGGCCTAAAGCTGATAGCTGACTGTGTTTAGGTTTTAAGATAGCGTGTTTGAAGAAAACGGTTTAACAGGTTTGAAGATTTTTTAGCAAACAAAAACTGCACTTTGGCACATGAATCTAAAAATTGGTGTAAACCTAACGACGTATGGGCCAATACGGATGTTAACGCAGATACTAGTCGTGTTCTAACATTAGTATTGGGCTGATGAGTAGAACTGTTCTTTTTATGTTTGTGTTTTAGAAGGTGTGGGGCTTGGCCTTGTGGGGTCTGTTTGGTAATGTGACAGTGCTGAAACACAGCATTGTGGGGTATTTTTATTAAAGCAGACGAGCAACGTCAGCATTGGGGACGTTTTTAACCAGTTTGTCAAAAGCATAGCGAAATATCGAATATCAGTATCGGCCGAAAACATTTTTATTTGTGCATTCCTCATTTTCTTTTGCCATTAGGAGGCTACAAGTGGGATTTCTTTGTTCACCTACCACGATTTCTTGCTGTGGACGTGTCATAGATGGCAGAACATAAACAGAGTCTGCTGGGAAATCTCCTTGCTGATTGGTTCGTTCATTAATGCCATGTGCCCAACCAGAGCTGAGGACCTGCTCGCCCGTGTCCTGGTCCAAAATGATCAGGTCTCCCTTCAGAAAGTTCAGGAAAGTTGCCTCCCCACCAGCTGGAAGAAGACATAATAACACTTCATTTTCACATCAGCCATTTTTAAATCAAAGCGATTCTTAAACTCTCTTTGAGGAGTTTAAATAGAATATGCTGTTGCTGTGAGTGCTTACTGAACATGGTTCTGCTAAATTAAAATAATGTAGATGTAATTATAAAACTGGAGATGTGTTATAGATGTGTTACAGGTTGGAGGCTGGATAAATTCATTATTTAAAAAATCACCATATATAGTCTTACTCATAGTATCGTGATTTATTGCAATTGATACCGTTGTCTGGGTGAATACTCGATTCTGATTGGCTGGAGGGTGTACGTTAAAGAGTGATAATGCACACCAAGGCTGCACAATTAATCGGATTTTGATCGTGATCACGATTTTGGTGGCCACAATTAAATTAACCTGATTGTCATCGATATTAACATTCAAAATGCGAGCTTCACTGCGTGACTCTTCATCAAACACTGCCTCAACCAATAGTCTGCACAACACCAGGGGGGAAACGCATGGCTAAAGCTTCATTAAGCTGCCCAAATAAAAACCACACCTACGCCACTCAGCACTCATAATGGCTGCATCCGAATACGCCGACAACGTAGCAGGCGAAAAGCAGTATACGAGCGATTTATTAGATCTGACTCTCCAGTATGGATCTGACTAGTAGGCATAAAGTTCCTGCATGTGTAGTACCGCCACAGTAAGCAGCCGGTGGACGCTACGCTATCCCACAATGCAGCGGAAGCCCCGAAATCGTAGAAGAGCCACCTAGCTAAAACTGGCTACAGACGAACTATCAACCATTGACACTGCCGCAAATTTGGTGTATAAATGTACATGTAGCGATGTTACTGATTACTGTGATTGTTTTTGACAGCTGATTAAACATTTAAGTTAAGTTATACCAGACAAAATAACCGCTAGTGGATGGCAGGACCACAGGAGAATGTATAATAAACATCCGGGTAAACAGACACGCAAAATTGTGGAATAATACGTCTGATTTCATACCTACTACTCGCTTGTTTGCTACGCAGTATTTACTACATCACTGGGTGAGTAGTATTTGTTATGTAGCATGTAGTACATACTAAGGAATGTCCTAGGCCTTTTCTGTATAAGCTGTAATTGTTTCCATTAAGTTGCACTTTGAGATTGCTCTCTGAAATAACATATTTAGTTTGTACTTATAAAAGTCTTGGGGTTTGTTTTCAGTTTCTGTTTATTTTTTGCAATAAAAATAGATATTTTACAAGACTGGATGATTAATCGTGATTAATAATCATGATTACAATATTGATCAAAATAATCGTGATTATTTATTTGGTCATAATTGTGCCGCCCTAATGTACACCTAGGAAAGGCGTCCCGTCGAATTGCGCTGGCTCAAATGGCACCACAAGCAGTAAGTAGCGCACTGGCCTTCTGAAATGATATTTTGTATCACGTAACGTAAGGTAAAGCCATCATCTCACTTCCCATCACTGATAAACGGCTGCGGTCGGCTCCCTAAGGCCACGCTGCTTGTTGTTTCAGTTTTTTGTTGATTTAAACCGTCTTCACCCGTACTGTGTGAAGCATCTTGGTCGGCAACTGCTGATGTAAATGTGGTAAATAAATAAATGTATAAAATTTATAAATGTATTCATTATTTATAAATAAATTTAACATTGACCATGACTCAGAGTTGTCTGTATTTACTCGAGACTTGAGGACAGAGGTGGAAAGAGTACTAAAATATTCTACTCAAGTAAAAGACAATTACAGTGATGAAATTCTTAATGTTCAAATACAAGTAAAATTACCCATTTAAAATTGTCCTCAAGTAAAAAGTAAAAAGGTAGCTTATTTAAAATGTAAAAGTACCTTTAAAAAAAACAAAAAACACTCCTGAATAATGTAAAAGACGATGGGAAAGAAGTATCAAAGTAATAAATAAAATGATATTTTTTTCAAAGTGTAATTGCGGGTTAAATAGAAATGTATAAAAATAAAATGGGTAACACTAACAGCTACATGTGATGCTACTTCCCCAAATGACCCAAAGAAGACAAAACTCTCGGTTACCCTCAAAATGTAAGAAATTTAAGACAAAACTGACATTTTTAAATGAGAATCCTGTTAGACATTAGAACATGTTAAATATATAGCAGCTGCTAAAACATTTTCATTGTCTAAAAATTGCCCTTATGTACTTGTAGATTATCGCTTCTTTCTTTGTGTCCATCCTTACAGTGTTACTATCTGAACCTCTTGATAATTTTGAGCAGCAGTTGGATTTTTAAAGTTAGTACCGTTCATCGTTGCTCGCTTTGCAGGAGCCAAACCATTTTCTGTGACCATCAGAATCTGTGACTCTGTTTCGTTATTTCCGTCACAGGTCACTAACTGTGACAGTAGATGCTCCTATGATTGTGTGACCTCTCCATCAATCATCAAAGAGTTTCACAGGCTGGAAACCTTTTTTTTCAGGTGACAGTGTGCGCATAGATGGGTTTTAAAAATCAAATTTTTTCACTGTAACGGTGACTGAAGAACAGTGGCTCAAAGGTCACCATTTGTCATCTATATTTAACGTGACCCTTTCATAGTCTTTCTAAAACAATGTTCACCTACTATCAAATTTTAATAATGGCGTTTATAATTTTTACAGTGTGGCACTACGTTTGTCCATGGGCTATCAGTGAAACAGCGCCCCCTAGAGTCACAGAATCTGACGATCACAGAAAACAGTGTAACACCTGCTTTGGGGGGCTGCGATTCACAAATAAATCAAATAGTCCGGTTTTTATTGTTTATCATCAAGCATGTATGTAGGCTACTAATGCTGGACGATTTGTTTGGATTTTTTAGATGTTTTAGAATATGTAAAAGTAAAAAAAAAAAGCCATAATCCTATAAACCAGAGTTGTCAAGCTCATTTCCATTTTGGGCCACATAAAGATAATGGATGTCCTTAAAGGGCCGGTTGTGGCAGAAAGTATTGATAAAACTATATTTAACAAACCGCTAAAACATGAATAAATATCTGTCTCAACAAGTACTTCTTAAAGTCAAATAATGCTGAACATCTTTTCATAATGATGTGATTCAGGACTATTCAAATAAACACTGATTTGAATGATGAAAGGGTATTTAGATGGCTATAAATAGAACTTTGTGGAAGAAGTAATATGTATATGGTCCTCTACAGTTTAGAGTGCCGTAACAATGGCCATGGCGGGCCGGATTTGGCCCCCTGGCGTTGACTTTGACACCTGTGCTATAGACCTATTAGTATGCCAGAAGTTAATTTATCAATACAAAAATACTTTACAAAATACCCAGGATGCGCTTTATGCTCCAGACAGAATGTCGAAAGAGGACAGGTCAGTGAAAAAGAAAACGTCATTCACTGATATATTTGTTTTAAACTAAGTAAAGCCTTTTATTAAACTGCGACTTTAGTGTGACAGTAGTTTAGTTCTTACCTCTCCCTAAGCAAAATTCTAAATAATAGGGATGTAAGAAAATATCGATATGCCAATAAATCGCAATATTTTCTGTGATATTGTATCGATATTCAAAAGCAAAGAATCAACTTTTATTTTTTAAGAATTTTAATTAAAACATTAATAATTACATTTTTGTCATAAAATTAAAAGTATGACTGGTAGTTAGTGGCTGTTTTCACCTTCTTTGTTCCAGTGGATCCACTAGATGAAGTAATAAAAACAGGTTGGAGTGTTTAGGACGTTGTGACAGATTTTCTACAGTTAAATTCATTTGTAAAATTAAAAATACGTAGTCTTACTCCTGGTATCGTGATATATCGCAACATATTGTATCGTCCCCTTTGTATCGTGGTACATATCGTATCGCCAGTTTCTTGCCAATAAACATCCCTACTAAATAATATTTTTTTGCTGTTGTTTTTCCACTCAGTAACAGATATTTTAAAAATTAAGCAAAATACAATAAAAAAAAATAAAAAAACATACTTAAGTAAAAGTAAAATTACAGACTTTAAAAATGACTTTAAAAAGTACAATCACACAAAAAACCTACATAGTTACAGTAAAATGAGTAAAATCGTTACTTTCCACCAAGTTATCCATTTAAGAAAAAAGACTGCTGTACATTTACACAGCAGGTTTAGCAAGAACCATTTTAGAAGAAAAAAACACTGCAATACTTGGATTACAAATGTATGTGGTGTGGAAATGTCTTACCCTAACCAGTAGAGGGCAGTAAGCACCTTCATCAACCAAGTTCAAAGTCGGTTCAAGATAAAACATTATTACATACATAATAAAACTGGGGAATTTCTTAAACTGAAGCTGAAGTAGTCGCTTACATAACGTTTTCTTTGAGTTTAATTTTATTCCACATGGTCTCTTTGTGGATCCATACCGATGTCAGCTGCTTCCATCTTTGTTCTCATTAGCGCCATGTTCTCATATCCATCATGCATTGCGGTATTTCCGGGTGACATATTTTTAATCGCATTTAGTAACTGTTATTTTTCCACTCAATAGTGGACATAATAAAAAATGTAGCGAAGTATAAAACTTTAAAAAAAACATACTTAAGTAAAAGTAAAATTACACACTTAAAAAATGACGTTAAAAAAAATGTGCAATTGCACAAAAAACCTACTGAGTTGCACTAAAGCAAGTAAAATTTCCATCTCTGCTTGAGGGCAATGACTTGGTCCCACCTCTGGTTATTGGTATTAAAAATTATGAAACAAAAATCCTATTTCAGCTAGTAGTACTTAAAAACTACATTCTGCTTTTATAATATTATACGCATTAATGTAAACTCACCCGTGTTGGAGCTGTCCTGCAGCGCCACCACAAACTTTGACCTCTGCCTCAAACCTTCCAGAAAGGTCACCACCAAGTCACGGATGTCATCGGCGTTGTTGGAGGTGAAGGTGAACTCCTCCTCTCCCTTGATGGTTGCCAAAGTGAAACTCTGACCCTGCAGTTTTCCTCCCCTTTGAAGAAAAAAAACAACTGAGCTCAGGAATCACAAAACGGTAAAGGTTCCAGACGTAGGGAGGGATAAATTACCTGCTGCTGGAAACCGCGGAGATCTCTGGGAAGGAGAGCTCCAGGAGAACCTGCTCCTGCTCGTCCACGAAATAAACGCCAGTCCAGTTAACGGCAACGATCAGGTCGTTTTTAGGCAGACTGGGACCTGAAAGCCAAAAACAACAGAAACAGTGGTCATTTACAGCAGTGGTTCCCAATCTTTCCAGTCTCTGACCCACAAAATACAAGTTTAAGAGGCTCTTTGCTGAGTCACTTAAAAAGTGGCACAATAGCTACATAACCACCATCAAAAGCCAATACATTAAGTAATATATGTTGCTTTTATCGATTCAAGCCCTGTTTTTTTTACATCTTTTATTCAACTTCTGGAATGCAGATGTTTGCTCATTGCCATTGCTAGCATTGAAATTTTTTTATCAAGAGAGTCTCAAAACCCCACACTTACATGTTTGGGTCCTGACCCCAACTTTGGGAATCGCTGCTTTACAGGCAGCCCTGGAATGGCTAATCGGGCGACAGGGACAAAAAGGCAACTAAACTAGTCTACTAAAGCTGAAAGTAGTTACTACTAAAAACATTTCTGAAATAGTTTCTAAAACGTTAAAACTAATAGGGGAAAATGTTTAATTAGTTCTGTAGTCCCATTATTATAGAAGAGGATTAGGGTCACTGAAGAAAAAATATATACATTTCTGATCTCAGATTTATGACTTTAATCTCAGAATTCTGACTTTTGTAGCTGCTGCTCCTCCACATCGAGAAGAGCCAGTTGAGGTGGCTTGGGTATCTGGCAAGGACGCCTCCCTGGTGAGGTGTTCTGGGCACGTCCCACCAGGAGGAGGACCAGAGGAAGACCCAGGAGTCTCCTGGCTGGCCTGGCCTTAAACTACTGCCCCTGCGACCCAACCCAAAATACTGTTTTTTTCGATTGCTAAATGGCGTTTTTCAAAACTCTACGTTTTTTATTTCAAAACTGCACACAAAAAACCCCAAAAATCACACACAAATTGCTAAACCCTGGCATCCCTTTGCAAAACAACTCTGCCATCAAATCTCTTAACATGTTCGCAAAATGGAACACGTGTTTTCATTTGGTAAACACAGCCATATTTTCACATGACACACACCATTCATTGAATAAACACAAGGAGCTTTTGGCTGAACGCTACCAAGCATGGAAAGAACACTGAGGAGCAAAACTGAAAACACAATTATAGAAATGTAACACACTTAATCAATTACAATGCCCACTTCTCTCATAGACAAACATTAGACATCACACAAATCCCCCCCAAATTTATAATCATGCGGCATCATGCCTCTGATCTCTGTTTGGCAAGAGGTCCTTGTCAACATCGCAGGCCACGTCCTCCTGCTCCAAACAGCGCTGGAAAAACCGCCTATAGTACCACATGAAGCCCCGACAGGCCTCAAAGCCCGCATCTCCACAAGCCTCCTCCATGGCTTGAAGCAGTGAGACCTGGCTCTGTGGGCTCCTTTCATACACCTTCCACCCTCAGGGTGAGAAGAACTCCTCAATGGGAATGACAAAAGGGGAATGAGGTGGAACGTATAGAACAGAAAACTGTGGGAGGTCCTGAAACCATTCATGCACTTGTGCAGCCTTATGGACACTCACATTGTCCTAAATTATCACAATAGTTTACCTGCTGTGGGTTATCCATGTCATGATCAGGACGAATAAGCTGCTGCAGTCCTTGATTGCGAATTGCTTGCCAGACCCGAGAGTTTAGAGATTTGAATATTTGTGTGTTGTTGATTGAAGCTTTGAGATTTTATGTGAGAAGTGTGTGTAAACCTGAAAAATTGTGTGCTGTGTTTTGACAGCAAGGTAATGTGAAATTGACATCAGAGTGTAAAGAAGGAAAGTCAGAGTTCTAACATGATAAGGAAATCTTGAGTAGTGATAAATTTAGTCAAGCGATTGGGAACAGAAGGAGAGGTTGTGAAAATTGTGCCTGACTTTTGCCTTTTGAGTTTTAGCAATCGAAAAAAACTGTAAGTGGAAGAAGACGGATGGATGGATACATAACGTCATCAGGCGTTGGCAATTTTGTAAAGCATGACTTTTACACATTTTTGCTTTTTTACATCGTTTAAAACTTTTTATTTCATTAATAATTTAATTATTTTATTTAGATCTTTCTATCTATGCATTTTCTAGATATATATATATTTTTTGTGTGTTTTTTTTTCAAGAACAGTTGGACATATCTAATTATGTCCTTTTTTATGAGGGTCCGTTACTGTATTCACTATATAGAATCAATAGAAAGAAAATCATTGGGCACAGAGTTTAAGAGATCCGTCCCCAAAATAACTAACAGGCTTATCAAATTGTCTGATGCACTGGAGATCCTCCTCTTCCTCATGTGTCAAGCAAACCTCGCCAAAATCAATTATTTTAAGTGGAGGATGTGTTTTATTGTCAAAGAGGAAGGAATATATTTATTTTAGTGCTGATTATTTAGAATCTTCTGACCTGAAAACCTGAAGGCTTCATAGAAACGGGAGAACAGCAATGGCCACTTGTGGCGAGCGAAGTCCACCACTTCCTCCTTCACCTTCTGAGGGTCGAACCTCTTCTGGGTGTAAATACCCTGCGCCAACAAAAACACAGATTTTCATGTACATGGAAAATGGATCATTTAAAGAAGTTTGTTTTTTTGCTTGTTTTTTTAACCTGGACCTTATTTTTGTCTGGAGCCATTTGGAGTCCTTTGGGAGAAGTGAATATCCAGTCGTGATCAGCGTGAATCCATATAATGGGAGTCAATCAGGGCAGCCTGTAATAAGGTATTATCCGCACCAAAACTCCTTCATTTAACCATGTTTTGTTATGAATCGCGATTCTCCCGTGAGTTCGGAACGTTTCGAGCTGCTAGCTTATGGCAGTGGCAGGCCGTGCGTTTCACCCTTAGCCCTTCAGTGAGATCCAACCTGAATTAATACACCTCATAAATAGAATGAGTACGAGGCCATGGCTCGAGAATCCATACACAATCACACATTCATCACAGCCTGGCCAAGTGACTCTCAGCTTCCTGAGCATTTAAAATCAATAACAGGAAACTATGATCACGGATACTGTCAAATCTCGGAAATAAAAGCCAATTGAAAAAAATTATAAAATACATATCATTGCCATCTCACTGAGGAGGCGATAACAAAACCAAGAATTTGTCAGGCAGGAGGCGGAGTAGCCTACACCCTGAACGGGTCACCAGTCTATCGCAGGGCAATAAACCTATTAAAAACACAAAAAAAATGCTTGGATCTTCTCCACATCACCTGCTTTTCTGAAAATAAAATCCATCCTTCTCTCCTTTCTCAAGAAGACCTCAATGGCTCTGTACAGTTTATACGTCCAGTTCCATGACAAGTCCTGTCCCCGTTTTGCTTCTTCAAAGGTCAGTCTTGGAAAATGTCCTGGGAAGTATATTTCCAAGCAAATCAATTCCTTCTTCTCCTTCAGCCATCGTGGGTATAAAAAATACACCGCCGGTAGCTCTCGGTAGATAACTCGGCAAACGAATTCAGGTATTTTGTCAAAGTCCGCCTGTCAGGCTCTCATACACTGCGCCATACTCATAGGTGCTTATCCTATCAGAGGACATATGCATGCCAACTTCAGCGTAACGCCTTCTATTAGGCCTTGCTGTCTTAGACTCGAAAGCTGATTTCATACAACCTCACAGCGCATGCTAGGTGAAACATGATTAGATACCAACTCTAGCAAAATATATAACACTGGGAGCATTGCAACAAAGTGGATATCGGACGATATAAAGAGAAAAGATCAGGGACAATATTTTTTTTCCGTTTATTTACAAAACAATTAGTAAATGTACTTCTCTGAATATTTTTAGGCCTTGCTGTCTTAGGCGTCGCAGACGCTGACGGCCTGCCACAGACTTCTGTAGGTCTGAACTTTGTCCAGTTGGTCATTCGGTTAGAGCAATTTGGAAACACGCAAACCATGTTGATGTCTGCAGTGGCAACTTCTGTCTAGCAATCTCCTGCCTGATTGACTCCCATTATATTGATATACGCTGATCACGACTGGATATTAACTTCTCCCAAGAACTCCAAGTGGCTCCAAACTTGTCAGGGTGAGTAAAGAGACATAATATTTGCTAAAAATAAGGTCCATGTTGAAACAACAACTTCCCCTTCAAGGTTTAGTCTCAATAGCTACGTTTACATGTGCAAAATGTCTTTAATCCGATCATAGTTAAGATTAAAATTTGACTATGTAGAGGCGCCTAAAAAAAAAAGCGTTTTTATCCGCTACATGTGTCAGCGTATTAAATAGTTTTGAGATGGGCAGAACTATCTAAAATGCCGGGAAAGGCCGTAGAAAAAGAAGAAACAGACTTCCGTTGTAAACCTACATGGCAACGCACAAATGGATCAGTACGATTATATTTTACCTTTTCTGGTCATGGTGTTATATCTACAAACAAATTACAAACCGAATCGCTTCATCTTTTACGCTGACGTATTGTACGTCTACTGGAGCTGGGTGGCTTGGTAAAATTTTAATATCATGGTATTTTTAAAAGACAGTATTACAGTATTTAACGGTATTTTCTTTCATACCAGACGGTTCATATTCACATTAACTTACAAGAATGAATAATATAAAAATGTGCTTTAATGTCATATGGACTGCATGTTGTTTTTTCAAGACACAGGTGAATGATATGAAAAGAAATAAAATAAGTATGATTCTAGTAGACATTCTTGATGTTCTAACGCTGCGTTCAGACAGCAGGTTTTGTCAGCGTCAGCAACGTAAAGATTACATGTTAAGTCTACGGTTGAGGCCGTTGGAGGAGCGTCACGGTCTCTGAGGCGCTTTGTGAGCTTTGGCTTTGTCAACTTTTCAAGCTTTTCCTGCATTTTAAGCTTCGAAGCTCATAACGCTAGCAACGCAGAAGTTCAGCTAGTTGAACTTTTGGCGGTCCTAACGCTCTTGACGCAGCACGGCAACCAATCAGAGCGTCTCACTGTAGTGACATAACCCGACATCGACGCTGCCTAGCCAACCACGATTTGCTAATGTTTAAAACATCCAGCAGAGAAAGGGCTGCCAACGAGCTTTGCTAGCTTCAGCTTAAACATTTATCTTCTGTGTATATGCGTCAAACTAGTCGCTTTATGAGTGCTGCTTGACGCTTGCTAAAATTAACTTGTTTTTTAACCTCACCTTGACGCAAGCAGCAAATTGCACCTTCTAATTGCTTTGCATGTAGTACCTAAGAATCCCACTAGGGGGCAGAGTACAGACTCAGGCCGGATTTTGCCAAAGAAGAAGTAAAATAAACATGGCGACCGTAGGAGATTATTAGCTGGTTAATATTCAGATAACAGAAAAAAGTCGGCAGAAGTATCGTAGATGGTATGTAAAACATATTTATTTTTGATTTCTTTAGTCAAATAGCGCTCAACAGTTCCCCCTACTGGTTACTCACAATAGCGCTTGTAAAAGATTACCTGTTCGGTTCTCGTCTGACCTTTTAATGCCGATAAACTTCTAAACTTTAGACGTGACTCCTCTTTTTGAAATGACTTCCTCCGTATTGTGTGCTTCGCTCTGGTAGCTCCTGCTAGCAGCTGTACTTAGTTAAAATCTTTACTTTTCAGAATAAGGGTTCACATGCACAGTGATCCGATTAACTACCGGCATAACCCACCTGTCTCAATCTGCATAAAATTTTGTAATCGGGTCAGAGTAATCTGAATAGCGAATACTTGTGTCCATGTAAACGTAGCTAACGAGCGCTGCAGATATTTCAAACCGTAAACCCTATTTGGCATCATGAACTAAATGCATTTTCTTGGCTCCTTGAGGACCTTCTTGTGTGCGGCCATGATGAAATGAGCCCATTTCTCCACCGTCTTGGCGGTGCTGATCTCTCTGTCCGGGACGTAGGACGGGATGAGACTCAGCAGGCGCTCCGGAAGGATCTCTGAACCGTAATCAACGTAATACTGCTGCGAGGCTAGCTCTGCCAGATCATCCTGCACAGAGAAACACTTAAAAAATACTAGGGAGGAAAGCGTCTACTTTCCGAAACAATAACTTTAGAATAAATCAGTCACCCTGTCGCAGCGGTATTCTCCAAACTTGACGCCTCTGACAATTTGCTGGTAGATGAGGTTAGTCGCAACCTGGTCCTCAGCGGGACTGTGCCAAGGTGTGAAGATCTCCTTCCTGAAGAACAGCCTCCAGGGGGCGTTCCTCTCCTGAGCGCCCTGCTCCTTAGCGTACTGCTCACACTGCGACACGGCGTCCATCACGTGATCGTTCCCGCTGCCTAAAGAGGAGACCTGCCGGTCGGGGGAAGGCAGGGTAAGTTTATTTGTATAACACATTCTGAGCAGCCGGGCGATTCAAAGTGCTCTGCATGATCAGAAGGAAAATAAAAGAACAAACGAGCCAAAAAAAACAAACCCATTACGTTTCAATAACTTTTTTTATTTTAAATTATAAAAACAAGGCGTGGAAACTCGCACGGACAAATGAGCAGCGAGCTGCAAGTTTTCAGGAGAACAGGGTTCAGTGCTGCTGAGCAGCGGCGAGGCTCTCCAGTCGTTTCCAGTTGTATTTTCTGACTGAGAGTGTCAAACATGTCAGCGAAACTTTTGCCGACCTGTCGAAATGGCCTCAGACAAAACTGCATCAGACCGAGCAGCAAAAAGTCGTCACAGTGTAATTGATGGATATATAGCAACATATTTTAGCCTCTAAAAAGCCTGTAAGGAAGCAGTGTATTGCTGCTCAGCTGGATTCTATACCCCACAATCTGTTATTATAGTAAAAAAAAAAAAAATCCTTTCAAAAATTAGCTGAGGTTAACGCACTATGAGCGCAAACCGCACAGCGTCGCAAAAACAGGACGAGGCTGATCTATCAACACGGCGCGGAGCCATTGCACCTTCTAAACCCGCAGCAAGACGCACGCAATCCATTTAGCGCTTTTCCCCTTGATGAATATGTAATATTTTGCATCTTCTCTAAGTAGACACAAAATATTGGGAGGAGAACGGGCAAATATGTAGTAGTAGTAATAGTAGCAGGCGCATCATTTACTAAGCATAAAAATGTTTGCGCCGGCTATTTTAGCATCTATTTTGAGCACTTCTGAAAAGCATGTCTTAATTTTGATCCATCACATTCAACACGAGTTTATTGTTAACCCTCTAGGCGCCGGGGTTTTTTCTATAAAATATTCCATTTTGATATCACTAGGTCAAAATGTTTTAGCTTTAATATGGTTATAGATAAAGGTACACTGTAAATTAGAAAAATCTTGTGACACGAGCAAAATCATACATCTAATTTGCATATTATGACGTCATCAGGCGTTGGCAGTATTGGATGACATGACTTTTACAATTTTTTGCTTTTTTACATTGTTTAAACGTTTTATATCATCAATATTTTTTATTTTTTTATTTAGATTTTTCTATATATGTATTTTCTTCATCTATATGTTTCATTTTTTGGCTTTTCTTCAAGAACAGGTGGATATATCTGTTTATGTCCTTTCTTATGTGGCTCCGTTACTCTGTTCACTATATAAAATCAACAGAAAGAAAATATTGGCCACAGAATTTTACAGATCCGTCCCAAAAATACCTAACAGGCTCATCAAATTGTCTGATCCACTGGTGATCCTACTCTTCCTCATCTGTCAAGCAAACCTCACCAAAATCATCATCATCCTTACTTGCAGCAGGACAGAGAACTTTACTTGCGTTTACTTGCTTATAAGCGGTCTTTTTTCTCTCCTGTTTTCGATCACATCTGCTATTATTTCCACTGATTTTTACATCCCTCCCACCTCGGTCACAATTAGCGTTGTGATGACCACCTAGCTACCCGAACACATACCTTTCTCTCACCGGGAGAACGTGATGCAGAGCTGGAATGTTGCTGCTTTTGGAGCGTCATGGCGAAACGGGACTGGCTGTTTCTGCGGGACATTTTAGTTTCACTTTCTCCCGGGACAACTGAACAGATCAGAGGTAAATATTTCTCTTCAGAATCTGAATAAGCCAATACTTCCCGGCGGGGAACTCAGACATCTCGGCCTCATACGTTTTATCTTTCTAAAACTCGCTTTCACTATACTGTGACCGCAGCAGCTGCACCTCGTCTCCCCCGCTCGGGGCGCTGACTTAAAGGCCGATTTACTCCCCAAGTTTCCATGGTAAGATTAAAGGTACACGTGTCCGTCATCTCCTGGTGTAAAGTAGTAATTAAATTAGTGGCCCTATCTCCAGCTGTGGCCCGTTAAAGTCAGCAACGTTGCTTGTCGCAATATTACGACTTTGGCGCCTAGAGGGTTAATAAACAAAAAATGTAATTCACACACAATATAAACTAAGAATAATTAGCACTCTAATGGCCATAAACAATTATGTAAATACTTACCTGTTTTTCCCCGAAGACGCATCATAAGTCACTGCGCTGTCATCACGTCTCCACCTGGTGAAGACGCTGAGCGCACATGATCCTAGAGGATCCTCATTAGTTTCTCACATATTGGTTAACCTTCCTGGAGTCCAATTAATAAATGTAGTAATTATATACAAAACCACAATGGCAACTGGCATCGTATATGACATTTAAAACTAAATTCAGACATGCTGCAGTTATAATCAGTCTAACCCTGCAATACGATGTGTGCATGCATCAGAGAGCAGCGCATGTACGGGCATAGATTACATTTATTACACAGCATTCTAGCCTAATTTTTGTGCCAAAGATGCATCATGGATCCATACGCATTATTCCTCCTCTCTCTAACCGTGGTGCAGCGCGCATTAGCGGCCGCAAACTCCTCATTTGAATACAGCTGCTTGCGCCTGTTGAGAATAGCTCACGCAGTCTTAGCAAATGACCCGCAAATTAGGGACAACCAAAACTTTTAGCGCCGCACGCAATTTTGCGGTCATTATCAGGTACCTTGATAAATCAGCCCCTATGAGTATGAATAATCAATAATTGTCCCTGGAAATCTTCAAACCGAATTCAAGTTTATACTTATTGTCCCCAGCAAGTTTATTAACAACCCGACCCCCAGTACCACTCATAGTTTTTCTTCTTTGAAACGTTATTAGCAGAGTAAAGAGTCTAAATGGTAATTTTAACAGATGCAAACTGTAAAATGTGACATTTGTGCTTTTTTTTTGGCACTACAGTCCAATACCAAACCTGGGCCCTTTTAGCCGCTCTTTACTAACCTCCTGCCCAGCGACTGAAACTACAACCTGTTCTCCTGAAAACTTGCTGCTCGCTGCCGCTGTCTACGCCGTCACCATTTACAGCCGATCATTTTCTCATCGGACATGCATGAATCTTGTCGGTGACCCATTTTGGATTCAAAATGGCGAATTTCGCCAGAAGGTGATGGATTTTCATAACTGGAACGAGGAAACTGTACCGCATAGGACCTTCCTTGGCTAAATCCAAATGTAACCTGTTTTGTTCTCGATCCCTCTCACGTAAGAAACGCGGCGGGTACATGATACGTAACGCCGTCAGATATAAGATGATGAAATGAGAGTTAGAGCAGGTGAAACGTGCAGTAAAGTTGCGTTAATTGGATAAAATTTCCCGGGGATTGGCTGACTTTGCATCACAATAGTTGCGATCGCAACATAGCGAAGTTCTGAAGGGTCTGGTAAATGACAAACTGTGGCTGTGGGATCCAGAAGAGCAGCGACGCATACTGCTTGCGTAATTTACTCGCCATCATTCAGATTTACGATGTAATTGGAACGCACCATCAGAGGAGCTGGGAGGAAACGTAAATAGCAGAGTTGCTACTTTCTACAAAGAAACGACGTCCGGCCTTTGAATTGGTATCTTTTGAAAATGATCTGGGGTATTAAAAGATGAGTCTTCTTAAGTTCACAGTGTCACAAATTTTGCACATAGAAGTTTTAGGTTATGTTGCTATATAGTCATCAATGACACCAAAAAGGACTTATTCCTGATGCCGTTCGTTTCGATACCGTTTCATTGGAAGGTTGACAAATGTTTTCCTGAGACCTGATACCTTTTTATCTTAGGTCTGATTCTGAGGCCGTTTTTTCTGAGGTCTGATACCTGAGGATGTCCTTAAATGTACACCGTACTTCTGACTTAAATGTTACTACATTCTAAAAGCTGAAATGAAAATAATTAGTAAAATCCTGCATTGAATTTAGAGTTTGGGGATCTGGAAATAATGACCGTGAGGTTCTGTCATCCTACCTTGTCGAACAGCGCGATGTACAATGAAAACCCGAAGCGGTCTTTCAGGTTGATCTTGTCGGACAAGGCGTTGCAGAGCTCCTTGGCTGTGGTCGCCGAGTCGGTCAGCAGTGTTTTAGTCGTGCCGTCCATGAATGTTACGGGGAGCATGATGGGCTTCTTGGACTTGGTGGCCTGCGTGTTGATATAAGAGCTAAAGTAAAATGGATTCTATGGGAAAAACAATAATGCTAACAATAATAAAGTTAATACCTGCAGCTCCAGCCAGGACGGAGGCTGCGTTCGCGTGCCGTTAACGAACGTTCGCCTCAGCCGTTCTTCGCAGTAGGGAGCGTAACCTGGCGGCCCGCTTCTGATGAAGTTCCTCAGGTACTACAAGTCAAAGAAATAAATAACAGAGAATTATATTCACTAATAAATGTATTCGTTTTTAAAAAGCCATTTTTTAAAAATGTGCGTTTTTATGCTGACCTTTACAAATTTGTCAGATGGGGCGAAGCAGCCGACGCACAGGGAGATCAGGATCCAGCCGCGGGCATGAGAACTCTTGGACGGGTTCTGACTCAGCTGCTTACAGATTTGACAGTAGATCTCATCCCTAACACAGACACACATATACCCAGGGATAGGGCTGGGCAGTTAATCAAATTGTAATTGAAATCGCGGCATTTAAAAACCTCGATGACGATAATCATGTGGGGTGGTTGGGGTCGTTACGTTACGTCTCATGGTGAAGCAGCTTTTGAGAAAAGTTACAGATGTTTTTATTCATGACATTCTTTTATTTTTCACCAATCACTTAAACTGATTAAGTGTATAAGTATATATATATATATATATATGAGTGTTAGCTCATTTGTGGCCACCGTAGCTCACCTGTCATGAAGTTTTTGCTGCAGACTGTTTAATCATCGTTTCAATTGCTTCTTTTGATAGTTCGCAATCCAAAGAAGTCTTATTTCCTTGAAAGGGGGCGAGTCGATGGGATTGTATCCAACTTTCCCGTTCAGTTGTTTTTAGCAAGGCAATTTGTGCAACTAAAAAAGCCACAACCACAGATGATCGCATCTGTTTCTCGTGACAGCGTTGGAGCGACATAGAAACATTTCTTCTAGACTTTATGAGGCACTGTATGAAACGAAAACCAACGCCATTTTCTCAATGCATTTCGTTCATTTTAGTTAGTTTTGCGAACACTTATTACAGTTTCAGTTTGTTTCAAATTCTCGTTTTTATTTTTATTTCAGTTAACAGTTACTTAAAGTTTTCGTTTTCGTTAACGATAATAACACTGGCGCGTAGACATTAAAAATATAAAATATAAAAAAAATCTGTGCATTATGTAAAGCGGTCATAGGGAGGTGGGAAAAATAATCTGGTAAAAATGACGGAATACCCTCAGATTTTTCAAGCACCATTCTAAAAAAAACTGTCAATATACAGAGAATATTGCATGAATGCGACCCCTGATATATATAAACCAACCGAATCAACACATTCTCAGTCCGCTTACCTCAGTGTTGGTCGCAGGATCCCGTTCCCAATGATGAAGTGAAGTTTCTCCAGGTTGGACGTCGGCCGATCTTCCAACATGCTGTTGCCGTGGAGACTGTACTCACCATCATTGAGGCGCTTGGTGACCTGAAATGCATCACGACGTGTTTCCTTTCTATTTTCTATTGTCCGACGAATCCACAAACGAACGAAAACATAAACCGCACCTCTTCGCTTTATGTCACCACTTCTTACCTCCTCTGTGATCTTAGATTTCTTTTTCAAGGTGAGGGAAACCAGTTTGTGTCGGACGCTGTTTTTCTTGAGGCTTTCAGAAGGAGGTGTCTGGAGGCCAAAAAAAATAAGAGGCTATAAACGATAAAGATAAGGATGTCGCAAGATAAGATGAGACATAAGCTAATAATAAGAATCTGACAAAAGAATGCAATCTGCAGATATTTTGCCAGAAATGTCAGGCAAGGCCATCTAACCATGTGGAAAACTAAGCATACCCTTCAATAATCTAGCAGGATAATTGAAGGGATAATTAATAATTAGGTTCATCAATGGAGCATGTATTCAGTACATGTCTATATAGGTGTTTGCAAGAATGGGGCCTCTTTAAACTAAACTTTAAGCTAAAACTGTTGAAATGTTTTCAGCATTCAACAGTTTTAACCTGTAAAGCCCTTTGAGAAGCTTTTGTTGTTGGAAAAGTGCTTTATAAATAAAGTTTGATTGATTAATATATTATCTATACAAATATTTTCTGTAAAAAATGAATTTGGTCTTTTTTGAAGAATAGTTTCTGAAAAGGGGGGTCGTCTTATATATTTGGGTCAATATGTTACTTACTTTTGAAAAAAATATAAAATTACAATAACTGTTTTCCATTTTCCCTACTTTACAAAAACAACTACATGAATTTGTTGATTTTTTAAAATCAATTTGAGGAAAATGAAACCAAATAAGATGTTGACCTCCGTCACCTCCTTACCTCCCCTTCTCCCTGCAGCGCCTGCAGCTCCCTCTTGTGGGCTTTCTTCCCCAGCGTCTCGTAGATTTTGGTCATGACGGGGATCTTCTCGCTCCCGTCGCTGATCGCTGTGTGGTACTTGGGCTCCGGCAGATCGCCCATGAACCTCAGCACGGTGATCCAGACCGCCAGAGCAGCCTTGGATGAAACACATTACTTTTCATCAGGCTCAAATGGGAAAGTGTTTCTCAAAGGAATGTCTTTCTCTGGGAAAATTAATGTGGATTTACCAACTGGGAACCTTTTTGATGACAACAAGCTGATCAGATATTAACTGACATTTTCTTTATAGTGAAATATTTAGTACTATCTGATGAAAGTTGATGTTCTAGCCAGCTTCAGACCTTCTGTCCTGTGTCGTGATTCATTTTTTAGGGCTACTTTATATAACAGTCTCGTATTGAATATGTTTATATAATCTTTAGTTAGTATTCAGAAAGTAAAAGTCTGTTTTTATTAGCTTGCATGATAGTAAAGAAATGTTTTGTCAAGTATGGTTTATGGGGTTAAGCTTTTAAGTCGTAAAACTCTAGGCTAAGTTTATTGCACGTTGTAAAAGTGGGATGCGGAGATAAGAAACAGAGTAGGGAGTAGACAGTCATAAACAGACCGGACGGTTACAGCGATAACTCAGGAAACCTTGAGAATAAACGTTTGGTGTAATAAAATCTAGGGGGAGGAGAATAGACATGTGACTACGTTCTTTGTTCTTCTTTAATAAAAATGGTACACCCCTGTATACGACAGTTCAGTTCAGATCAACTCAGTTCTGACTGTTCTCCACCTGCAGGTGTGTATGAGTGTGAAACAGAAATTCTGTGTCTGTGCATTATTTCACTCTCTGTCTCTCAGCTCTGATTTTATTTTGAAAAAATTCCCGCCGGGGTAAATGTTGGCGCCCCTACACTCTCCGGAAGCGAGTGCCGATCGCATGGGAACGAGGAGCCAACACCTGCTACAGGAAGCTAAAGCAACTCACCAGCTGGTCTCCCTCGTCCTCGTGGAACAGCAGCGGCTGCTTCAGAGGTCTTCGAACGTAAGTGTGTGCGGTTGTGCCCTGGAAGTAGGTGGCTGCGTATTTGGCAAACTTGTACTCTGATAAATCCTCCTCGTCATCATCTTCGGGGAGAGGAAGGGCCTCGTCCAGATCCTCCTCCACCAGCTCATGATGGGAGTGTTCCAGGTCCTAGAGGAAAGACAAAGCATCGGCCACTGACACCATATAAGAGTACACTTAACCCTCTAGGCGCCGAAGTCGCAATATTGCGACAAGCAACATTACTGACTTTAACGGGCCTTCAGCTGGAGATAGAAGCTGGGTGAAATGAGATTCATTCAGGTTTTTGAGGAGGAACTGAATTTTGCACGGACTGTCCTGCTCAACCCAGGTGGTCGAAAACGCTAACGAGTTTTAGACTTGACTTCTTATCTTCACTCGCCCCCAAACACGGCATCATCATCAGAATAATGACTTCTGGTGTTCTCTCTGATTGCTTTAGTGACCATTCTATTATTTATTGTACCTGGAAAATTGCAACTCCTAAGCTACCTCCTAAATGTATCAAGGTACGGGAAACAAAACTGTTTAACACTAATCTATTTGTTAATGACCTTCTAAGGATAAACTGGGACAGGCTTCACTTAATTCCTGATGTTGAAGCTGCATGGACTTTCTTTTACACTGAAGTTGGACCAGTTATTGATAGACATGCCCCATGGAAATCCATTAAGGTGAAAGGCCATCATCTACCTTGGGTTAATGGTGACCTTATCAATCTTTTTAAAAACAGGGATAGGGCCTGGGCTAAACATAAACATACGCAACTACCTGATGACTGGGAGGAATACAAAAGTTTAAGAAATTTATGCACAACTCAAACAAGGAATGCTAAAGCCAATTATTACAGAGATAGCCTGTCAAATGATTTAAGTAATCCAAAGCAATTTTGGAGGAGAGTTAACACCATAGTCGGTAAGTCCAAAAATGCTTCTAATAATATGATAATTAACAATGAAATTACCAATGATCCAGCTGTGATTTCTAATGCATTTAGTTTGATTTTTTCTCAAACACCGCCTGTTCCACCTCCTGCTCTTCACAGAGACCCATGTCTGAACAGCCAACCTTACAATAGCTCTTTCAAATTTAAACAGGTCAGATCAATGGATCTTCAACAGGTCATTAATAAGCTTTCCTCTAGCAGCGGTCCTGGCCCTGATGGCATTGAGGGTAAGTTTATCAAACTTGCCTCTCATGTCCTCGCACCCCCACTGGCTGTGCTTTTTAATTTGTCTTTTGATACCTGTGAAGTGCCTCTCGATTGGAAATGTACCAAAGTCATTCCTTTACATAAAGGTGGCGATTTACAAATCTTGAACAATTACAGGCCAATATCAATAATCAATACTGTGGTTAAAGTATTTGAGAAAATAATTTTTAATCAATTATCTGATTATCTCTCTGATAATAAGTTACTTACTCAATGCCAGTCAGGCTTCAGAAAGCACTTCTCCACTACCACTGCTCTATTGAAACTCTCTAATGATATATTTTCTAGCTTTGATGATAATATGTGCATTGGTGCCATCTTTTTAGATCTCTCAAAAGCATTCGATTTAGTTGATCACTATCTTCTATTGGACAAATTGCAAGCTATTGGCCTCTCGAGATCATCTTTATTCTGGTTTAATTCTTATCTCCATCATCGTCGTCAGTGTGTGTCCTACAGGGGTTGTAAGTCTGATTTTACAGGCATAGCTAAAGGAATCCCTCAAGGTTCTTCTCTGGGACCTTTATTATTTTCTATCTTTGTTAATGATATGCCTTTATGCTGCACACACTGTAATATTCATCTTTATGCTGATGATACAGTTATCTACCCACCATCTCCGGGATAAATCTCTCTTTACAGCACGACTTCGATTCTATACAGCAGTGGCTATTAGTTAACAAACTTCTCCTTAATAAATCAAAGTCATACTCTTTACTGTTCCATAGGAAAGCCTCAGATATTGGAGAAAATAACCTTATTCTGCGTTTCCTCGACTCCTCTCCTCTGGAATCAACTGAGACCTTTAAATACCTTGGTGTTTGGCTGGAATCTGATTTATCTTTTAAAGCCCATGTACAAGCAATAACAAACAAACTTAACTATCGTCTTAAAATACTTTATCAATCTGTCAATTGTTTTAATTTTCTGGTCAAGAAAAGAATAGTCCAACAACTGCTCCTGCCTATTTTGGACTATGCTGACATTATTTATCAGAACACCACTGCCTCTTGTCTTCATGCTATAGATGTGGTCTACAACAGTCTTTGCCGTTTTGTTCTCCGCTGTCCCTTTAGGACACACCGCTGTGTGTTGTACAGACAGTTGATTTGGTTTGCTCCTTCTGCCAGGAGACAGTTTCACTGGTTACAGTGTGTTTTTAAAAGTTTTTATTTTAATTATCCAGCTTATCTCAAGCAATACTTAATGCTTTATAATTCATTTTACAGCCTGCGTCACAATGATCAGATCTTTTTTGTTGTACCTAGAGTTAAAAGAGAGGTAGGAAAACATGCATTTTGTTTTAAAGCTCCGTATATTTGGAATAATCTGCCTTTATCTATCCGTTCCTTATCTTCATTTACAGCATTCCGAAGGGCTCTTGTGGAGCATCTTAGGAACATTTGTCTTTGCTTTTAGTTTTGTATTGCTTGACCTTGGATTTCATTGGTCATGTATTTATTATTCTTCATTCTTCTGTCCTTATCTTTATTCATTTTATCCATTTATTGTTGTTTTTTTTTGTTTTGTTTTTCTCACTATTAATATTTTTATCATCACTGTTCTCGTTTCTAGACATGTGGCTTTTTTCTTTTTGTATTGTCATGTCATTTGTGGGGTTCGTGTTGGGTGGGGTTGAGCATTATGAGCTGGTGTGTGTGTGTTGTTGTGTGTTGTGTGTGTGTTGGTATGCTGTCTTTGATTTGGATTTTTGCTCTGCTGATTTGATTCCTTTTCTTTGATGTACTGGAGGACCCCCTCAAAAACGAGATGTCTCATCTCAAGGGGTTAATCCTCCCAATAAATAAAAATAAATGTTAAATTAAATGTTACTGTCTTTAACTGTTATCAGTCACACTAAGGGTGTTTCTCAATGCCCAGGAACCTCGCCTTGATGCATTGGTCCCGCCCTGGTTGCCTAGGAGATACGTCATCAGGGACCGCCAAGGCATGTTCCAATGTTCATGTTCTACCACATCTGTCCTCCGTTTGTTAGCCGTTTAGCTAACTGACCAAGGATACATCAGACCTGCCTTGATGGCTTCTCTCAGTCAAAAATTTCCCAGAATACAGCGCGGTAGGAGCCGGCAGCAGCTACTTCAGGGGTAAATTTCTATTTTAAATGTAAGTCAACTAATTTTAACCATCGGGCTTATATCTAAAATGTTTGTTTTATTTTTTTACCATTATTTATTAGATTAGCAGTTATATATGGTTGGTTAGTCGCTTAGTAGTTGCAGCTTCGGTGGCTACCAGGTACTAATTCGTTTGCACATTTGATTTAACTGACATATACAAAAAAAATTAAACTCTCGTTATACATTTCCAGTTCCATGGTTGAAGTAATATTACTACAATACAATGCTAATACGATGGGCGGGACGTAAACAGAGCACGTAAGCCGGCAGCCGCGGTTACGTAAGGCAAGTCTGTTCCAAACCGTTTTTTTGACCAAGGAAGGACAGTGTCCTCGTAAAGCAAGGCCCCTCGCCTACCGAGGGACTGCCTGGGTAGGCGAGGCGCCTTGACATTGAGAAACAACCTAAGACAAGGTTGCAGTCATTCTAATTTCCATTGCAAACATGCATGAACAACTATGCATCGAGGAGAGACAGACGTTTTGTAGCTGGAAAAACAGGGACCATTTTGAGTTTGTGGCATCTAAAGAGGTATTTAGCTTCTAAAACACTACGTTGGATTAAACATTGAAACATTTTGAGAGTGGACTAATGTAGGTCGCCAACCACCCAAAAAATAAAAGCTGGACTTTGGTGCAAAACCAGTACGTGGGTTGAGAGTAGCAGAGTTTGGTGGGGCAGCGTGCTAGGGATGAAAAGCCTGTAGGGCGGGCTACCTCAAATCCAGCTGGTGCTTGTCCTTCCTGGCCGGGTAATGAGTTTGTCGTCCCCAGAAATCCGAACATCTTGTCCACCATGTCGGAGTCGTTGACCGGCTCCAACCGAGCCTTCTCCATCTGTTCAACCATCTCCTTCTTTTTCCGAGCGTCCTCCTTCTCCTTCTTCTCCCGCTCTGCATCCTCTTTAGCCAGCCGTGCCAGTCGCTCCTGGATGAGAAAATATATTCATGCATGAACAGTAATCTAACCAGTAAAACACATAAAGCAGAGGCGCATGCGGTAAAATCAACGCCTTTTCTATCAACGTGCATATTGAAAAAAACTGGATTAGATGTAAAAAAAAAGCTCCTAAGCATGAAACCTCCTCCAACAAGTGTCCAGGTGTGTTTTTCAGTGTCAGGAATGGGTCACCTGATGTTTGCGTTCAGCTTCAGCTTTCGCTCTTCTTGCAGACATTTGGTTCCTCAGTTTGGTCTCCTCAGCCAGACGCATCTTCTCGGCCTCCAGTCTCCTGCGGTACTGAGTGATGGAAAGCGGCGGGGGAGATGAAAGAGCGTTAATAAAAAATAAATAAAAATGTATTTGTTGTTCCGTTAAAGTAGATTTCATAACATTCCTGCAGCTATCAAATAGGGCCAGGCGATATGGCCTCACATTTTTTTTTGCAAGATAATCTAAACCATGTGTGGTAATGATATTTATTGTGGTATATATTTTTTCTTTAATACATATTAAAGGGGGGTATTATGCAAAAATTACTTTTTGGCATGTAACATCCTGATAACATATTATTTCCTAATTAAAAACATGGCTGAAGTGTTGCTTTGCCTCATCCACTCATGGTTGAATAATTTTTGAGTCTCTGCTGGCAATTATTGGGGGTGCTGAAACGCCTGCTCCCACCTATCTCCCCCCCTTTTTTCCACCCATCACCTCCTCCTACCTGACGTAGCTTACTCAGCCTAACCGCTGCACCTGCAGCCCTCCCCCTCCCGTCCCAACTCATCTCAGCTAGAGTAGCAGCTGCTACAGTTAGCTTAGGCTAATTGTAAGGCTAAGAGTTTGGACTTGATCTTTGGAAACAACCCTAGGCCTGTGCTTTTATGGTTGCAATGCAAAACGTAGCTACATAGTTATTTGAATTGATGGTTTCAGTGGAAAACGTAGCTTCATTTCTCTCTACACCTGTGATTCAAATGCAAGACTTAGCTTCATATTTCTGTGTTTTTATGGTTTCAATTAAAAAAATTAGCTTCATAGTGATTTATATTTATAAATGGGTGCCAAGGAGGTTAAATATTACAAAGCAAACGTGTCTCGTAAAAGCCTCTGAATTCTGGTTCTTCAAAAATCCCACTTTCAGGGTCGGATATCGGATCATTTGTGTGTTGTCTTACAATCTCCAGTGTTGCCATTGTTCACCAATGTGAATTTTTTCCTAAATACTAAAATGCAACACACTGAGAACTTCTGTAAACTATCAGAGTCCGACTCCGTGCGCATGCTGTGATAATACCCGGTATAAGACGTTCTGCAGGGGGAGTTTCACAAAGGGTAGGAGGGCTTAGAGAGGCTCAAGCGAATATCAAGGCGTCAAATATGGAACTGATGAGAAGGCAAATTTCTTTAAGGTGGATTTTTATATATGCAGATTTTAAGAATTATTTTTTCTCCATTCCCACTCCGGCCAACCCCTGTTGATCATTTTTCCTGTATGGGGAGCCTAAGTCTCCTCCCCTTCCTGTCGGCCCGTGGGTCCCCTGGCCGAAAAAATAACGAATCGAATTCAATGGAGCAATAAAAGTTATTTTCTGGTCCGCTTTGTCGTACGTCCTGAATCACACATATGTTGTACTTCGATTTAAATGATAACTAACGATGTACGTTTCAACTTTGTTCAAGTGATTTGGGATTTATTTGATTGTAAAAATTCGCATTTAAAATGCCTACAAGTCAGAAGTCGCATCTATGACACCATTTTGCTAATGGGAGCTAGCACTAGCTATAGCACGTAAAACACCTAGAGCTTGTAGAGCTTCTCCTCCATGCTGGCTCTCACTCCACCGACTGCTTTATCCCCCACATAGCTGCTACTTTCCACATGGTCAGATTTATAGAGGTTTTCTCCGTGTTTAATGCTCCTTTCTTCATCCTGGAGGCTACGACCCTCGATCTCCTTCTTCTTCTGCAGTTGTAGTCCGCTAAACGCTTTTACACAAAACCTAAAGTAACTTTTGCCTCCGGTCGAAAATCAGCGTTTTCTCTGCATCAAAAATTGTTTTTTTTTTAATTCACGGACATCATATGTTCGATCCACGGCGCATTTCATACTGGATCAGAAAATAACTTTAATCGCTCCATTGACTCTCTTCATTGACCGGAAGTAGAAGGGCGGGACTTAGGCTCCCCATTGTCCCAATAGTGTGATTGCAACAACACTTCCCATTTCACGTGAATCCCGCATTAATCATGTGTGCCACTGGGATCCGAAAAAAGAAATTGTCAGCCTCTAATTCACACATATGTATTTGTCCTTGCTTTTGTCCTCTTTAATTCCTCTTCTCTACAGTCTCTCCTTCCCCTGCTCTCTAATCTCACATTATCTGTAAGGATCATAGTCAACCATAATCATGCCTGACCTCATAATTATTAAAACATTTTATACAGTGTGTGACTTGTCGGCGGCAAAAGCAGGTGTTTACATCTGCGCTAGCCTCTTTGTGTTTACCTCGCCCTTTAGCCTCTTGTACAGCCGGCGAGCGATCATGCCTCTGGTGTAGGCCTGGATGGTGATGACAGCCCATAGCCGGTGCCTGAACGCCCGACGCACCAAGAAGCCACGGCAGCGACCCTGGAAGCCTGTGATTCGCTGGCGGGCCACGTGGTACGATGCGCACAGCTTCCTGGAACGAACGATCGCCTGGAGGCGAGAAAAGCCCGCTCGCATCTGTTGGGACGAAGCAAAAAAAAAAAAAAAAGACAGAGACAGACACATTTACCCCATTTTTTTTTTCTTTAGCTTTATGCTGTTTTTGTAGGGATGTCCCGATCCCGACCTCAAGATCGGATCGGACCGATATTTTTTCATTTTTCAATAATTGGAGATCGGCTATATTAGCTGACAAGTCGTGACGGTTTTTACGAAACAACCTCCTAGTTACGTTTTACAGTGATTGCGTAATAATAAGGGATGCAACGATACCATTTTTTTCAAACCGATACGATACAGATACCTGGATTTAACTATTTGTTGATACCGAGTACCAATGCCGATACTTCTACCACAAAAAAAAAAACTATTTAAAGAATTGAGAGACAGGTTTTACGTTCTTCTCTGCTTGGTACAAGGATGCTGAATTAGATTGAAATAATATATTAATACAAATGACTACAAAACAAAAATTTCAAGTGAAAAACAAAAATTTTCTGTGAAATTATTGCAGAGTTTTCACATTTTAAGTATCGGGTTATGGTATCGGTTAACTGTAACTGATACGATACAGTACTAAAGAACAGTATTGGCACCGATACCCAATACCAGTATCCGTATCGGTGCATCCCTAGTAATAATCCAAACCTCGCACAAGGACTCTTAATTACCCAAAATCAACATAGCAGATTAAACACAATTCCAATATGGGTAAACTTCAACAAATATGCTTAAATCTACTTTAAAGTGACAGTGTGTAGTTTTTGCAGTACATCATTAAAAATAGCATTTAAAATATTATGTAATAATAATAATTACGTAAAGCACATCAATTGCAAAATATTGGCGATATTTTAAAATATGACTTTAAAAATCAGTTTTAAAATACATAGGCGTGGGTCCTCTTTTCAGGGGAAAGCCATATTAGATGACGTCTTTACTTCTACAAGATGGACGGACAAAGCGCACGGAACAAGCCCGCTATTAAAACATTGATTTCCCCTCAAAATGCAATTTTTTTTGCCATAAATACAATTTTACCTCTTCGCTAGTTCCAAGCGATGAAATAGAGACTGATGTGCTCGTCATGTTGCTGCAAATAGATCATTCTCAGGGAATTGAGCGTTTTAAAACAGCACTAGTTGGACCTCCATTGTTGAGTTTCTTACTCGAAGACACAGATACCGCATGCTTGTGACAATTTAGGTATGCACTGCCCTCTACTGGCCGAAAATTACACACTGTGCCTTTAAACTATATATTAAAAGGTAAAAAAACTCACATTCTGGCATTTACATCCAACAATAAACTAAAATAAATAAAATAAATAATAAATAAAAACAAATAAATAAAAACAATAAACAAAAAGAGAAAAAAAATCCTCTCTTAGCGCCTACAGCAGGAGAGAAAAAACAAAACAAACGTTGAATGTCGCAAATCTATGCTGAGTTCAGGAGCATGGGATATTTCACTTTAGAGTGAAAACGGCAATAATAATACTGCAACCTACAAACTAAGAACAGTGTGGGCTTTCTAACATGTATTTATGTAGTAATATAAAGTGAATGTGATCCTATGAAAGGGGAAGATCAGCATTGCGCATGTCAGCGTATGACCTGCTCTAAATACTTTTCGCTTTAATACTGCACCAAGTAAAGGTGTTTGTCTAAAATATTAAACTGACATTACTTTAATTCATTGTAAGATTTAGTTTTTATAGTGTTTACAATAATAATTGTAATGCTTATTCATGAAATATGTCTTATAACAAGTTGAGTTAATTGCAAAAAATATATTTCAGTGTTATATATGTCAATGCTAAAGACAAAGTATCGGATCAGGACTCTAAATCAGATCGGATTTGAGATTAAAAGATCAGATTGGGATCAGAGGCCTAAAATGCTAATCGGGACAACCCTACTTTTTTCATATTTTTATTTGTGTGTGTAAGATGCTTCCTCACAGCTCCGTAGTTTCTCCTGCAGAGGTAGCCCCTCCACGTCTTCTGGATCAGCACAGCCGATTTCCTCATCCTCAGGAAATTCGATCTGACAGATGACAGAAATTTTCTTGGTCGTTTGGTGAGTTGGTTCGTAACGACCAAGAGTCAGATCAGTGTTTAAAGGGCGCACCTGTCCTTAAAGCCCCGCACCACCTTCTGAATCAGGATGACCTTGTCTGTAATGGCCTTATCTCTCTCGATCTCCAGCAGCATGTCATGGTGATCCTAAACCAACAGTGAAAGAAGACAAAAGCAGGTTCCCCTCTGATACACACTGTGTGTGAGCTTGTTGTAGAAAAATGCAAAGTTTGAACCAATTCAACGTATGAGAAGATGAAGAAATGTCAGGAAACATAGCTCAGCTCGGTACTTGATGTTGCAGATTTTTAACTGACGAAACGGAAAAATGAAAGCGTCCATCGTCTCTTCCAGACCCGGCCTGGTTCTGAACCAGTCCTGAGGAAGTGGAGCTACTTCCCCGCTTACAAACCGCATCTTTCTCCTTCCTGCTGAACTTCCCCGTCCAGCTGAACATCAAGGTTTGACACTTGAGATTTTAAAGGGAATCTCACACAAAAACATCCACAACTTTTTTTAACTTTACTGATTACTTCATTTTAAAAGTAACTAAGTTAGATTACAAGTCACTTTATTCGTTACTTTGCAGGAAAGGACACTTTTTATGATGAGTTTGTCTCCACCAAACAGCATCATGAAGTGGTCGTTTTGGCTTCTGACCTACGTTTTGCGCAAGCGATCCAGTCATTTGCTAAACTAAAGGCAATTTTTCTAAAAAAAAGTAAAGCAGATTATTATGGACCTAAACAGATTATAGAGATGATATAGAGAGCTTTCCTCCTGTCTAATTCACTGGGAATCAGGAAAAGAAAATATATTTATTAAATATGAAGAGTAGATAAACAAATATGTATTTCACAGTAAATACTCCTCTCTACTACACCGTAACATTTTCTTTCTGCGTAGATGCTACTTTCAAGATTTTCACAGACTCTTTTCTGCTCCAAAAACATTCTGCAATGTTGCAGGTACCATTTATAGATGGGAAAAATACATAATCTAAAAGTCGTGGGTCTGGCGGAATTTTTTTTTTTACTGTGGATGAGTGAAAAATATTAATACAATATATTTGGTTCACTACCACTCAGGGTTGGGCACCGACCAACGTCCGGTTCCGGAACCGTTAAGAAGATGTTTGAATTTTGAAGCTTTTTTTCGGTACCCAAATGCCCGCAGCCTGAGCAAACAAAATAGTACGGGCCACGCACTCGTTTGTTTCTGTGGTTTGTATTAGGTATTACGTCGCCCAGCGAGACCTGCAAAATGTCACCTCTCTGAACCATAGACAGTATAATACGCTAAACAACATGGAGCGTAGACGCTGCTCGAAAGTCTGACTTAATTTTAATTTACAAAAGGATGGATTCGCAAAGTGCAACACCTGTGATAAACTTGGCGCCAACAGAAGATGTACAGCAAACGTGAAAAAACAACTTCGGCAGCTGCGTGGTTTACATTGTGGTAACGAGTGTACCGTGTTTGATGTGTTGCGCGTCGCTCTCCTGCTCGCGTCGCTTCCTGCATTTAGGACTTTTAACCGTCAGACAGCAACTCCTCGTTGGAAGCGGAATCAGGTACATGAAAATTATGATTGTTTAATTCTTTACAGACTAGCTTAAGTTTGAATAAACTAGAGACGCCAGCATAAGGCAGTTCGCGGCTGCTGCTACGCTAACCGGCCAGAGGCCCCGGCCAGCAAATAGACAAACCCCATTCACCATGGCAGCAAGGGGAAAGCTGTCAGCGGAGCAATTTGCTGCGTGCCGCAAAAAAAGTTACGGCGTATGTAGTAAAAAAGGCTGCAAGCCCTTAGCGATGTAGAGGCGCCCACATTTAGGTAACGTTGAGTAAAAAACATCAAGATTAAGCTAAATAACTTAGCCGGTAGCTGCTTTATCTACCCCTGACTTAAGTTACAGTAACAGTTCAGGTTAATTTTATTGACAGATTGACAGAACAAATAAAAATGACCTGTGTAAAGGCTTTTTAAAAGGAAATTTGTTTTTCTTTCCTCTTCTGCACCTCAAAGAATCAGAATTGAGAACCGTTTAGAAAAGGAGAATCGGAATCAGAATTGGAATCGTTAAAATGCGAACGATGCCCAACCCTACTCGCACTTTCCATAGTGTGGAAAGAGTCTGAAAATCTCCCCAACTTTGCACTGAATGCAGATTACTCTCACTATCTCAGCATCCGGCGCTCCCAGAGAGAGATTTGATTTGTCCACCTGAAACGGCAGATTAGCCGCAGGAACCCGATCTATTGCAGGACTCTGATCTGTAAATTTCAGATTGAAGTTTCTCTGCACAGAACGGACAAAAACAGCAAATGTTGCAAAGGTAACGCATTTTATCGTTGTACATATTCTTCTGGGGTGAATACGTATAAATCTGCCATCCTTCTGCTATATGTTGATTTTTAATGTCTGCCATTTGAGAAACATGTAATCCTTTGGCTTTCAACTGTTATTAATTGAATAAAGCTGCAATTTTCAACGCCTGTTTATACATTCAGTGCTTATTGTGATGAAACTTGGAACAGAATAATAATAGGCTATGAATACTTAATAATTAAAGTTAATAATAATAGTTAATGTCTGGCTGCCAGATGTGTGGATAAATCCCACAACTTAATGCACTTTCAGTTTAAAGTTGGCTCATAATTTTTGTATGGATATTGTTTTAATAAAAGAATGCTTTAACATGATTATTGTCATATTCTTATTAGAACGCTTAACAAAAAATATGCTGCCTTTATAAAAAGTGAGTCAGTTGAATGCACAGAGTTCATGCATGTGTTGGCGCATGGTCAGGATGGTACCACCTCTGCCTCAATCTGAGCCAGGAAAAACCCTGTTGGGCATGTACTACTGGAGAGTTCCACCAGGGGGCAGTTACACGACAGAGTACAAAAAAAAGTAACGCACAGTGGCCTGAACAAGTAACTTTAATCTGATTACCTGCATAGAAATAGTAACACGTTAGAATAGTCGTTACTGAATAAGTGGTCATGTTAGGGGTAACGCGCTACTAAGTAACCCGTTACCGGCATCACTGGTATCATGTACATTTCTTTCTCAAAATAAATCCAGAAAATATGGTGAAAACTTGGATATTACCCAATTGAAATAATTTCATTAAAAAAAAAAAATGTGTCCTGACCATCTACATATCCAAAAGGGAGTAGAGAGAAGTGTCAAGTTATCTAGCTCTACCCCTTCATTAATGTAAGAAGAATTATAAATACAAGTATTGAATGGTATTATTTGTTTAGTCTTTGCACTTTGAATGAACACTGTATGTTTAACATTACTGACATGAAAAGACTGGAGTTTGTTCTGGGGTTCTTGGGTGAGAGCATGTCCTCCACGGATTATCAGGAGAATGGGTCATAAAGCCTTATTGCCCACAGAAGAAGCAAAGGAACATGTGGGAGGAGTAGAGGGCTGAAATGAAATGAAAAACATCTGTGTTGTTCATTTCCCGTGTGACCTTATTCACCATTTTTTTGAAGTCCTCTCCTGCTGCAAACATTTTTGTACCATCAGCAATATGTTACTATTTTAAAACCTTCCACAACTTTGTTCGTGGCATTAACATACAGTACAAAAAGCTTCAGTTCCAATATTGATCCTTGTGGTACTCCACAACTGATCTCCCTCAAGTCACAGTTACAATCATTTATGTTTACATATTGATGCCCCTTTTCCATGTAACTCTTTATCCAGGATGCTGCTGTACAGCATATTCCACAATAATCCAGTTTTTTAGCACTTTTTTTTGGTTCACTGTATCAAATACTTTACTAAAACCTTAAAAAACTCCCACTGAATACTTATTTTTTTCCCCAAACATAGTTTATTCTTCAACTAAGTCCAACAGCACCGCTGTTGTGGATATTCCCGCCTGAAACCCGGATGAACTTTTAGTTAATAATGCCTGCCTCTCCATAAAACTGTCCAGTCTAATCAAAAATGCTTTCTCCAAAATCTTTGCGAATATTTTCCGTATTTGACCTTTTTGGGGGATTTTTCGGGTATCCGTTAAATGATGGTTTCAATTAAATTCAATTTTCAATTCAGTTTATTTATATAGCGCCATTTCACAACAGATGTCATCTCAAGGCACTTTACAAGAAAAGTTATTACAATACAGTGTTTAATTTAGGAATTAGAGAACCACAGAAGATTGCGTCGTTACTTCTCAGCAATCCCTCACACTGCGCAAGCATAAAGCGACAGTGGAGAGGAAAAAACCCCTTTTAACAGAAAGAAACCTCCAGCAGAACCAGGCTCAGCATAAGCGGTCATCTGCCGAGACCGTCTGGGTTTGGAGAAGGAAGCAGAGACACAGAAAGAGCAACAGAACTGATGCAGAAGCAGAAGTTGATAGAAGGACGTGGAGTGGAGTCCTTTACTCATTTAAAAACCTCTGACCACTTGGTGCAAACGCACAGATATTTCCAACTTTATGCATGAGGTAAAGGTAAGTAAATCAAAAAACAAAAAGATGAGTGCATCATCTAAGACCTGGAAAGCGGACTGAAAACATCTCTCAAATGGAGGCTGACAGCTTGAAGAGTCGCTGAGGCTTTGGAGCGCGTCTTTGGCTGCACAGGTGGCAACAACACCTGACACACACTGGAGGTGACAGATCGCCGCAGTTTACTGATGCAAACAGAGCGCATCCAAGGGGGTATCTTCTCACTGAAGCAAAAAGAAAAAGCCCCTCGCTCGGAGAGTGTTGTCGTGTTCTGATCGCTTCAAATGGAGAAATGTTCCCTGATTTCAAAACTACGACTGAAGTGGCGTTTCAGCCTCCATTGGGCAGAGCGAGGGGAATGTTCATAATACATGTAGCTTATTTATGTGAATTATCTGTTCAATTTGTTTGGATTTGATATAAACTAGAATTAATTAAAAAGAACTAATGAATACGTTATTTTTCTTAAAAGATGGGGGAAAAAAAATCTATTAGCAGTCGAAATGATAAACAACAAAGATTGTAGCGCTCCCTAGGCCTAAAATAAACCTGTCAGAGAGCAGCTCATAAAAAGGTGAATGCCCCCCCCCCCCCTACTAAACCTCACATCTGTTTTAATTTAACAGTAAATTAAGTGTGCAGAAACGATCAGAATTGACAATTTATTCCTACTTTAATCAAATTTTGGTGTAACATAATTGAAATTTCAGAAGAGATCAAAAAACACATGGGGAAAGCCTCTGCATTTATGTCAAAAAACATCGACCTGCCTGTTACGACCCGATCTGTTTTTACATCGCCGGTCGTAACTTTTGGTTATTACTTGCGTTACCTCGCGTTTTCTGTGCTTTCTTGTGATATGCTGCTGTTTCAGAGGACATCACTGGGATTCAAGATGGCTGCGCCCGTGAAATTTCTTCCCCATCTCCATGACAACCGCAGCCAGTTTGGTGTCCCAAACACCTTCAGTTTCCTCCAGAGCGTTAAAGCTCAGTTGTAGTGTGGATTCTGAAGAGTTTTGAGAGAGTTAGCTGGAGAAAAGTTTTGTTCACTTTGTAGTTGGAATAGTTGAGTTTAGTCAGTGTTGGTACATAATGCGTTTCTTTGTTCCATTTTCAAATTCCCTACAGCTTGGATTAGGACAAACTGATTTTAGTGTTTTTATTTTTAATTAATTCTGGTTCCTGCCAGATCCTTTGTTTGGGATGTTTTTGTCTGTTTGTTTTATCTGCATTTTGAACTCTGTGTTTGTAATTGTTGTAGCCTGGCTAATAGTATTCACTGGCCGGTTCGTTTTTTTGTTTATTGCAGGCCTGTCTGAATGTACCAGGATTCTCTCCAGCCTTTAGTTTTGGTTTATTGTAACCTCTCTTTGAGGACTGTTGCAAATTACATTTTCTGGATGGGAAGAAATACATTTCCTTATGTAAATGCAATCCCTTGCCTGATTCCTCTTCATTTAATTATGCCCTAAAATTGTATAACTTCAGTCACACTTCAGTCTGGGGGAACACAAAGGTTGGTGGTGTATAACAGCGCCACTTTACTGCCAAGTGGAGGCGACATCATGGACACTCTGTTATACAGTGGGGAAAATAATTATTTCAAATAAAGGTTACCCAGGCTTAGTTTTAACTCTTCTACTATGTATGCTGAATAATCTAGTCCCAGTTTGAAATGTATTAGTTTATGTAGTTTTTAAACTAAAGCTCAGGGTAAAGAAAGTTATAAATAATTGTTCTTTAGACATTTCCTGAACGGGAAGCTAGAAAACGGAGACCAACTTCAGCTTCGTTAAGAAACATGATGAAGGTGATGCGGTTATTTTTCGTGTCGCCACACCTACTGTGATAAAAGTGTTATAGCAACAGTCTAGTCTTCGGCTTTATCTCATTAAAACAAAAACGTCTACGTGAATTTACCTTTGAGAGAGTATCGAGGTTGTATCTGCCTCTTCAGATTGTCCTGCTCCCCGTGAAAAGTTTGGTTTTAATTTTTCGTTTGGTTTTCGTTTAAAAAATAAATAAAAAAACGCAAACTAATTTGCAATGAATTGCAGCTGGAAACCCCTGCTTTAAAGTCCGTGGACAACTGCTTTTCATTAACTATTCAAATTTGCTGATATTTAGTGTTTATTTTTTGTTTTCTCCTGCACAAAACTTTATAAGCTACATCTCAAAAGGTGCTTTATGAATAAAGCTTTACTTGCAGCCTGAGCACCAAACAGTAGTTCGATAACTTTCAAGGAAAGATGATGAGAAGCCATATGTACTATTGAAAAATAAAAAAACAAAACAAAAAACTTGATGGGAAGCGTTAGAAAGGCCACTGAACAGGAAAAAGTATAAACTTTGCCTGAATCAACACCAGCTGAAGGAAAACAACCCGTTCATGAACCGATGACCTCTGGTCTCGTTACCACTTCTGTGCTTGCTGAGCGGAAAACACGTTTTTTTTTTACAGTGTCAGATCAATGTTGGAAACCAAAAACAAAACCCAGAGAGCAGGAAACACTCTCACTCTCTCTTTCCTGTCGCTGGACCTGCAACTGGAGACAACCACAGCAGAGCTCATGGTTCATTATCATGGTTCATTCAGTTAACCACGTGAGCAGGAGTTTCTTTAATTACAATGATGCATTTAAATGACTGTTAAAAGAGAATGTATAAGATTGTCATCATGTTGGGAAAAACAAAATGTAATTATAAATAAAAACTGTTCTGCATTTCACTGAAATGCTTCAAGTTTTTACTTCCATGGAAGAGGTACCTTGAGGAAGATCTTGGTTTTTCCCATCTGCCAGTCGTCGTCTCTGCCGAGCACCGCTTCAGCGATCCTCTGGCAGGTTCCCCTCAGGTCCTCCTGATGAGGGAGAGACATCAATCAATCAAACCTTACTTATAAAGAACCTTTGAAAAGAAGGAAATGCAGTTCAAAGTGCTCCCCACAATCATGTCCCCATGTGCAGACACAATAAAGTGACATAAAAACAGACAGTAAAATGGGACACTGGGCTGAGTACAGATGAGCCAGGTTTGAACAGGAAACGCTATTAGGGGAGACATCCGCCCCAGTATTGTCCATCTGCCGTCCTGCTCTTGGAGGTTTTCACCTTTTTTTTAATTGCTTTTGTGATTTATCTTTGATTCGTGTTTCCTTAGTTCATCTTTCTATTTCCCTAATCAGATAGTTTCTTTATTCACTTCTGCTTCCAGTGTTTATTCCCTTCTGCTCTTTTTCTCCTTTCTATTCTTTGGCACTCTAGATTCCTCCTTAGATATCTTTATTTAGTTTCTATTTTTTCCTTTTTCTTAGTTAGGATTATCCTTTGTTTTCTCCTATTTTATCCCTGTCCTACTGCTCCAGGATCCAGCTACTGGTTGTTTCCACCTGTGAGTTCATGGCTGGTTGCTTGTCGCTCATTGCTGACTGTTCCTCAGTCGCTGTGGTTTTTGATCCCATCCTGTTAATTCCTAGTGATGTCCAAAATTAAGCTTTCTGAAGCAAATTAAGTTTGTATCACGGTCCAAGCAAATACTTTAAAGCAGAATACTAGGAAACTGGAGAGAAAATGGCGCTCTACACACTTAAGTGATTCCTTTCTAACCTGGGAAAATAGTCTACTACTTTATAAAAACGCCCTTCAACAAGCTAGAGCAGCATATTTCTCGTCATTAATAGAGCGTTATCTAAATTATTAAAATGTAGGGTTTTCCTGCTCCCGCTACATTCAAAATACGTATAGTGACATCGCTACAATTATAAGCTCTGATTGGTTAACACGCCGCTTCAGGGCCGTCAGCACCGTCAAAAGTTCAACTAGCTGAACTTCTGCGCTGCTGGCTTTATGAGCTTTGAAGCATGAAAAGCAGGAAAAGCTTGAAAAGTTGATAGAGCCAAAGCTCACAAAGCGCCGCAGAGACCGTGACGCTCCTCCAACGGCCTCCTCCATGGACTTAACATGTAATCTTTACGTTGCTGACAAAGCCTGCGGTGTGAATGAACCATTAAAAAGACAAAACGTATGAAGCCAAGATGTCTGAGTTCCCCGCCGTGAAGAAATGGCTTATTCAGATTCTGAAGAGGAATATTTAGCCTCTGATCAAGATGCTCAGTTGTCCAGGGAGAAAAAAAAAGTGAAACTCAAACAGCGCACAGCAGCAGCCGGCAGGTCCAGTTCGCCATGACGCCCCACAAGCAGCAACAGGTGCGATGCTGTTTGTCCCGTTCTCCCACTGGGAGAAAGGAGTCTGATCGGGTAGCAGGGGTGGTCAAAACAACGATAATCATGACAAAAGAGTTTGATGAAGATCATCAATATTTTATCATAAAAATTTGATGAGCCTGTTGGTTATTTTGGGGATGTATCTGTAAAACTCTGAGCCCAATAATTTCCTTTCTGTTGTTTTATGTAGTGAATAGACTAATGGAGCCTCATAAAAAAGGAAATGAACAGATATGTCCACCTGTTCTCGAAAAAAAAAGCCTATAAATACATATGTAGAAAATACACAGGCCTATATAGAAAGATTTTAATAATATTATTCAAAATAAAGTAAGTTTTAAACAATGTAAAAACATAAAAAACGTCTGTAAAAGTATCCCAAATGCCTGATGACGTCATAATATGCAAATTAGTTGTGTGAATTTGCTCCCATCACAAACTTTGGATCACACTGAAGATTTTTTCTCATATACCTTTATCTATAACCATATTAAAGCTACAACATTTTGAACTAGTGATATCAAAATTCTATATTTTATAGAAAAAAACCCTGGCGCCCAAAGAGTTAAGCACGCAACCTGCACTCTAAATATTTTTCTCCCGACAATAACCCGTCACTGACGTTTATAACACTTTTCAGATGGACGGACAAAAAAAACGGCCAATCCTGACGTATTCCCACCTTGGCACTGTTCTGTACACAAATATCAATCCTAGGTCATTTTGTAGGAAGGAACAAGGCGTAGTCACAGCGCTTATATTTAATAATAAATAGTCTCAGAACTCCTGAGAACACAGCGGAGCATATATACACATCAGGACAACGGCAGGGGAAACAGTCATACCGTGACGCCCTACCTGTTTGTATGCTGGTTTAACTCCAGGCATGAGCACCCTGTAGCGGTCCACAAACTCCACAAAGGTGTAGCGGATGGGATATCCAGCGCGGCGAATGCGAATCGTCTCCATCATACCAGAGTACCTCAGCTGACGCACACACAACTCCCTGTCAAAGACCTGCAAACCACAGAAAACGTTCAAACTTTAACCAAATATTCAGGCAAATCCATCAAATTTCTGGTCAGGAGATGCTAAATTGTTTTTTTGACCATCATTCAAGGCAACTCTAAAAGGATCCGTTTAAATCAGACTTTTCATTTTGGCTAAAATCAAAGTGTACGGGGGCGTTGTCGATTATATGACCTTTTGGCCCAATTTTCTTCCACAAATAATCACCAGGAATTTGAAGTAAAATTTTGTGTTTTTTCAACCTGGACCTTATTTTTAGCATTTGTTACGTTAATTTACTCACCCAGACAAGTTTGGAGCCACTTGAAGAAGATAACCTGAGACGTTCCAAACTCACAGAGGAATAGTTATAACCATTCAGAACAAAACACTGCTAAATAAAGGAGTTTTGGGGGAGATAATGCCTTAATACAGGCTGCAAATTTCAGAATCAGAATCAGAATCAGAATCAGTTTATTGGCCAAGTATGTCACATACAAGGAATTTGACTCCGGCAAACTTTTTCCTCCAGTACAGAACTTGAATAAGTGAAATAAAAAAAAATAAAAAAATAAAAATATGAACAAAAATAAGTAAAAATACAAATAAATATCAGATCGTAAATAATAAAGGATAATATATACACCAAGCCGGGGTTATTTTACAGTGAGTATGTACAGAAGTGCAGATTTATAGTTTATTATTATGTGAGTGCACTCACACACTGTGTCTAGACAGAGTTCGTCAGAGCGACAGCGTGGGGGAAAAAACTGTTTTTGTGTCGGGTGGTTTTGGCGTACAACGCTCTGTAACGCCGACCTGAGGGGAGGAGCCTAAACAGATTGTGGCCAGGGTGTGAGGGGTCAGTGGTGATTTTCCTGGCCCGCTTCCTGACCCTGGCCCGGAATAGGTCCTGAATGGAGGGAAGATCGGTTCCTATGATCCTCTCTGAGGACCTGACTGTTCTCTGCAGTCTGTCCTTGTCTTGCCTGGTGGCGGATCCGAACCAGACAGAGATGGATGAGGTCAGGACAGACTGGACTATTGCTGTGTAGAAGATGATCAGCAGCTCCTGGGGCAGGTTGAACTTCCTGAGCTGACGCAGAAAGTACAGCCTTTGCTGGGCCTTTTTCCTTATTATGTTGATGTGTGAGGTCCACTTCAGGTCCCGTGGGATGGTGGATCCTAGGAACCTGAAAGACTCCACTGTGGGGACTGGCTTGTTGAGGATCATGAGAGGAGATGTTGATGGTGGTCTCTTCCTGAAGTCCACTGTCATCTCCACAGTTTTGAGCGGGTTTAGCTCCAGGTGGTTCTGACTGCACCAGAGAACCAGCTGTTCCATTTCCTTTCTGTACACAGACTCGTCGCCGTCGCGGATGAGTCCAATGACGGTGGTGTCATCTGCAAACTTCAGGAGTTTCACAGAAGGGTCCCTCGACGTGCAGTCAGTGGTGTAAAGGGAGAAGAGCAGTGGGGAGAGAACACATCCCTGGGGGGCGCCGATGCTGAGGGAACGGGAGCTGGATGTGAAGTTACCCAGTTTCACCTGCTGCCTCCTGTCAGTCAGGAAACTGGTAATCCACTGACAGGTGGAGGGAGGCACGGTGAGCTGGGACAGTTTTTGGTGGAGGAGCTCTGGTACGATGGTGTTAAACGCAGAGCTGAAGTCCACAAACAGGACCCAAGCATAGGTACCTGCAGAGTCTAGATGGTGCAGGATGTAGTGGAGAGCCATGTTGACTGCATCATCCACTGACCTGTTTGATCTGTAGGCGAACTGCAGGGGGTCTAGCAGGGGATCTGTGATGTCCTTCAGGTGGGTCAGTACCAGACGCTCAAAGGATTTCATGACCACAGATGTCAGGGCAACTGGTCTGTAGTCATTTAATCCAGTGACTGGGGACTTCTTGGGAACCGGTATGATGGTGGAGCGTTTGAGGCAGGAGGGGACCTCACACAGCTCCAGGGAGTTATTGAAGATCTGGGTGAAGATGGGAGCCAGATGGTCAGCACAGAATTTCAGAGAGGCTGGGGACACTCCGTCTGGTCCCTGAGCCTTTTTAATTTTCTGTCTCTGAAATAGCTGGCGCACGTCCTGTTCGCAGATCGTCAAGGCAGGTACGTGGGGGGTTTGGGGTGAAGCTGGGTCTTTTGTGATGGAGATGGTGGGGGAGGTGGGAGGTGTGAAAGTCCTTTCAAACCTGGAAAAGAAGTCGTTGAGGTCCTCAGCCAGGCGGGGGCTCTCCACAGGGTGGGGGGATGGTCTCCTACTGTTAGTAATGGTCTGCAGGTAGCTCCAAACTGCAGAGGGGTCGTTAGCAGAAAAACGGTCCTTAAGCTTAGCACTGTAGTTCCTCTTTGCTGCTTTGATCCCTCTTGTCAGCTGGTTCCTGGCCTGTTTGTACAGGTCCCGATCCCCACTCCTGTAGGCTTCCTCCTTGTCCTGGCGTAGCCGTCTCAGTTCTGCAGTGAACCACGGTTTATTGTTTTTAAATGAGCAGAAGGTTTTGGTCTGCACACACATGTCCTCACAAAAACTGATGTAGGATGTCACAGTGTCGGTCAGTTCATCCAGGGATGAAGCCGCTGCTTCAAAGACGCTCCAATCAGTGCAGTCAAAGCAGGCCTGTAGCTGCATCTTTGACTCATCAGTCCATCTCCTCACAGTTCTTACTACAGGCTTAGCAGATTTCAGCTTCTGCCTGTAAGATGGGATGAGGTGGACCAGGCAGTGGTCGGAAAGTCCAAAAGCAGCACGGGGGACAGAGCGATATGCATTTTTTTATTGTGGTGTAGCAGTGATCTAAAGTGTTCATGTCCCAGGTGGGACACGTCACATGTTGTTTATATTTAGGCAGTTCAAGTTTGAGATTAGCTCTGTTAAAATCCCCGAGAACGATTAGCAGAGAGTCCGGGTGATTTTTCTCCACGTCTGTGATCTGATCGGCGAGGTGATGTAATGCCTCCGTCACACACGCCTGCGGTGGAATGAATACAGCGACCAGCACAAACGACGCGAACTCCCGCGGTGAATAAAATGGTCTACAGTTTATGAAGAACGACTCAAGGTGAGGGCTGCATGTCTTCTTTAACACTGTGACATCTGTGCACCAACCTTCGTTAATGTAGAAGCACGTTCCACCTCCCTTTGATTTCCCAATCAGCTCCGCGCAGCGGTCCGCTCTGAACAGCTGGAAGCCTGGCAGCTTTAGAGCGCTGTCCGGGATGAGTTCACTGGACCAGGTTTCAGTGAAGCAAAAGGCGGCAGAACGACTAAAGTCTGAGTTCTTGGATAGGAGAAGGAGCAATTCATCCATTTTGTTAGGCAGAGAGCGGACGTTCCCCAGGTGTATGGATGGGAGAGCGGTGCGTAATCCCCGCTGTCGCAGCTTGACGAGCACACCAGCCCGTTTCCCGCGTCGTCGTCTCCGTCTAAATCCACAGAACGCTGCTGCTCCTCCGTTAAGAATCTCCATAAAGCAGTCAGGTTGTGTAAAGACCGGTGAAAAAAGTCCGGCACTGGATAGCCCAATTTTTAAAAGTTCCTCTCTGCTAATTTTAATAGCAGAGGGAGTGCAGAAAACTACGCAAAAGAGTAAAACAGTAACTAGTACCAGAGAGCGAAGTGCCGAGGCGTCCATACGCGGCGCCATCTTGCATTATCCTTAATGCAAGATGTTATATAGCAATATGCTGATCGCGACTAGATATAAACATCTTCCGAAGGACTCCGAGTGGCTCCAAATTTGTCAGCTGTATGTAGGTAACATTACGTTACATATTTCTGAAAAATACTGTACAAAAAACCTGTTTTATCATATGCTGTATAGAAACACAGTAGCTTTCAGAAACATATTTGAACAGGTCACATCTGAGTAAAATAATCTATGTCTATAAATGTCAGAGGAATCTTTTTAGAAAACATATGATAATAACTTTATTTTTAGGGCGCTTTCAGTCAAAGCGCTGAACATCAGTGACATAAAATTCAACAGTTTTAAAACAATATAAAACAATGATCATACGGCAGCTAAAAACATTGAGATAGGCTGGAGCTAGGCCATGTAGAGCCTTAAAGGTAAGTAATAAAACTTTAAAATCTGCTCGAACATGACAAGGGGAGCCAGTCTAGAGCCTTCAGCACTGGTGTAATATGCTCATATTTTCCAGCACCTGCATTCTGAACCAGCCCTCTAAAACTTTTCCTAGGTAGCCCCGAGAACAAAGCATTGCAGTGATCAATGCGTGAGGACACAAAAGCAGATAGATAAAATTCGTTTGATTTTGGAAATATTTCTCGGATGGTAAAAGGCTGCTTTTGTTGTTTCTTTCAAATGAGAGCACTAGGTCAAACCATACACCCAAGATTTTGACCTTGTCCCTACAGGTGATGGGACAGCCATCGAGTTTCAGGGACAAATCGCGAGACAGATGAAGGAATTTCTGCGGTCCAATAACCATCAACTCGGTCTTGTTGGAATTAAGCAGTAGGGAATTTTTTGACATCCAACCCCTGACTGCAGATAGAACTCAATTCTAGCCACATCAGCACTTTGTCCAATCGCAAACGGGCCGCAAAGCTGCAGATCATCTGCATAGCAATGAAAGGCTACATTAGAAGATCGTAAAAGTTGACCAAGAGGCAACAGATAGAGTATAAAAAGCCGTGGCCCAAGTACAGATCCCTGGGGGACCCCTTGCCTCATGGTACAGGTTGGAGGGGTATCATTTTTAAAACTAACACTCTGGGATCTACTAGACAAGTAAGATCTCGTCCATGAGAGTGAATCACCCTCAATTCTAAAATAGTGCTCAATCCTATCCAGCAGAGTCCCGTGATCAACCGTATCCAAGGTCGCACTTAAATCTAAAAGTAGCAATGCAGAGGTCTGATCATTGCATTCACCAAAATATCATTTACCACTTTGACCAAGGCAGTTTCTGTAAAGAGGTGAGACCTAAAAGCCGACTGAAAGGACTCAAACAAATTATTCGAGGACAAGTGTTCAGTAAGCTGCTTAGAAACCACCTTCTCAAACACTTTAGACAAGAACGGCAGCTGTGAGATTGGTCTATAATTTCCATCAAAATCAATATCTAGCCCAGGTTTTTTCAACGTGGGCATTACTATTGCTTTTTTAAAGCATGCTGGAAAGAAACCATTATATACTTTTTTTATTATCAAGTATCCCTTGCAATTATACCACGGACCACTAGGGGTCCGCGGGCCTCCGGTTGAGAAACATCGGTATAAACAATAAAATTAAATAAAAATGTACACACGCTGAAGTTTAAACACACATTACAGTAGTAAAACAGAAACAGTCATTTCACCTGTTTTACGGGTTGTTTTACGCCACCTATTATGCCGTTTTCTTAGTTTGTCTTTAAATATCAACTGATATCCTAAAATATAAACTGATATCCTAACAGTATTATATTATTGTAAGTATTATATTATACTATTCTCCCACACAGTTAAGTGCAGATTGCCTCCAGCATAAATTAGGCATCTTACTGACAGACAGAGAGCGGATACTCACCATGGGTTTCTTGTACTCGTTGGGTTTGATGCAGCGAACAAAGAAAGGCTGACAGACGCTCAGAGTCCTCATCAGCAGCTCCAGAGATCTTTTGAACTGACTACTCAGCGTGGGAGAGCGCTTCCTGGTTTCCGCCCCCTAAAAACACACACAGGCCAAAAACACAGGACAGCAGGAAAACAGGGTTGGACACGGTGACATTTACTAAGCTGTGACAAAAACTCTTTTCCTCTTTCTTTGTCTTATATATATATATATATATGGCTGATGCTGCAGCTTGATAATTCAGCATCCACAAATTGAATAATAATAAAATATATACACACAGAAGATTTAAAAGAAAAATATTCATGTGATGCTTTATTCTAATAAGATTAACTAACACAACTATGTACATTAAAATGTCATCAGGTGACTTTTTACCGATCCAGGCACTAAATAAATGCATCGAGCAAATCAATAGCTGGATGTCCATAACTTTCTCCAGATGAATAGAAACAGAACTGAGGTAATAATTGTCTTTGGACCGAAGGAGGAACGATCCAGAACCAGCACCCAGCTTCAGTTAATCCATCTAGAATCTACTCATCAGGCCCGTAATCTAGGAGTAATAATGGACTCAGACCTGAACCTCCAGGGTCACGTAAAGGCAATAACAAGGTCAGCTTTCTATCACCTGAAGAATATTTCTAAGATTAAAGAACTGATGTCTCAGAAGGATCTAGAAAAATGTGATCCATGCGTTTATCTTTAGTTGGATTGATTACTGCAACATTGTCATCACAGGTCTACCTAAAAAGTCAATCAGACAGCTGCAGCCGATCCAGAACGCTGCTGCTCGTGTTCTCACTAGAACCAGGAAAGTAGAACACATCACCCCAGTTCTTAAGTCCTTCCACTGGCTCCCTGTAGCTCAGAGAATAGACGTATAAATACTCCTACTGGTTTATAAATCACTGAACGGTTTAGCAGCAAAGTTTGTTGAAGATATGCTGTCACCATAGAAACCCAGCAGACCAATCAGGTCCTCCAAATCTAGTTTACTAATCATCCCTAGAATCAGAACCAAACATGGAGAAGCAGCTTTTAGCTTCTATGCTCCACATATCTGGAACAAAACCTCCTGACGAATGCAAAGCTGCTGAATCATTAGATTCTTTCAAATCAAAGTCAAAACTCTACTTTTTAGAGCTGCTTTTAAGTTATATCCTGATATAGATTTTTTTTCCTTTTTATCTTTTTCCTAAATTGTTTTTTTTCCCCCAAATGACATATGATTTTATTTTATGCTCCACAGACTGTTTTGATTACAGTTATCGCTAAATGTTTTTATTGATTCTTGTGTTTCATCACGTCTTAATTTTTGTAATTTCACATCAATTTCCTTTTATTAATTTCTTAGATAATTTTTAGTGTGGTTGTTTTTTATGGTTTTCCTAAATTGTTTTAATCAAATGTTAAATGTTCTCTTTTATTGTTTTATTTATTCTCTGGTTTTATTTTTCATACTTTTATCATATATTTTGTTTCTTTGCCACCAAATCATGTAAAGCAACTCGAACTAAAACATTTCCCATTTTTCATTTCACAATTGGAAAAAATAACAGGGTGGAATTTTTTTTCTTGAAAATGGTGCGATGATAATACAGCAGAAATTTGTTTGTGAAGTGAAATGCAAGATTAGCTTATTGTTATTAGCTTAGCATCATTAGCTAAGTGTTTATACTGTAAAGGCAGAAATTTCAAGTTTCAACTAAATGTCCATTTTGCACATTTTTAGCAACTAAACTTCATATACTATACTGTGCAACCAGGTAAAGTAGCAACCCAGCCAGTGAGATAAATGTAACAAAAGACACTTGTTCAAAACATTTTTTTAAATAAAACAATAAAATACACCTAATAAATCTGCCTAATTTATTGTTTGTCATTAAAATAACAAAAAAAAGCTAATAATGTTTTATCTTGAACCGACTTTTAACTGGATTGATGAAGGTGCTTACTGCCCTCTACTGGTTAGGGTAAGAAATTTCCACACCACATACATTTGTAATCCAAGTATTGCAGTGTTTTTTTCTTCTAAAATGGTTCTTGCTAAACCTGCTGTGTAAATGTACAGCAGTCTTTTTTCTTAAATGGATAACTTGGTGGAAAGTAACGATTTTACTCATTTTACTGTAACTATGTAGGTTTTTTGTGTGATTGTACTTTTTAAAGTCATTTTTAAAGTCTGTAATTTTACTTTTACTTAAGTATGTTTTTTGATTTTTTATTATTGTATTTTGCTTAATTTTTAAAATATCTGTTACTGAGTGGAAAAAAAACAGCAAAAAAATATTATTTAGTAGGGATGCAAGAAACTGGCGATACGATATGTACCACGATACAAAGGGGACGATACAATATGTTGCGATATATCACGATACCAGGAGTAAGACTACGTATTTTTAATTTTACAAATGAATTTAACTGTAGAAAATCTGTCACAACGTCCTAAACACTCCAACCTGTTTTTATTACTTCATCTAGTGGATCCACTGGAACAAAGAAGGTGAAAACAGCCACTAACTACCAGTCATACTTTTAATTTTATGACAAAAATGTAATTATTAATGTTTTAATTAAAATTCTTAAAAAATAAAAGTTGATTCTTTGCTTTTGAATATCGATACAATATCACAGAAAATATTGCGATTTATTGGCATATCGATATTTTCTTACATCCCTATTATTTAGAATTTTGCTTAGGGAGAGGTAAGAACTAAACTACTGTCACACTAAAGTCGCAGTTTAATAAAAGGCTTTACTTAGTTTAAAACAAATATATCAGTGAATGACGTTTTCTTTTTCACTGACCTGTCCTCTTTCGACATTCTGTCTGGAGCATAAAGCGCATCCTGGGTATTTTGTAAAGTATTTTTGTATTGATAAATTAACTTCTGGCATACTAATAGGTCTATAGCACAGGTGTCAAAGTCAACGCCAGGGGGCCAAATCCGGCCCGCCATGGCCATTGTTACGGCACTCTAAACTGTAGAGGACCATATACATATAACGTCTTCCACAAAGTTCTATTTATAGCCATCTAAATACCCTTTCATCATTCAAATCAGTGTTTATTTGAATAGTCCTGAATCACATCATTATGAAAAGATGTTCAGCATTATTTGACTTTAAAAAGTACTTGTTGAGACAGATATTTATTCATGTTTTAGCGGTTTGTTAAATATAGTTTTATCAATACTTTCTGCCACAACCGGCCCTTTAAGGACATCCATTATCTTTATGTGGCCCAAAATGGAAATGAGCTTGACAACTCTGGTTTATAGGATTATGGCTTTTTTTTACTTCTACATATTCTAAATCATCTAAAAAATCCAAACAAATTGTCCAGCATTAGTAGCCTATATACATGCTTGATGATAAACAATAAAAACCGGACTATTTGATTTATCTGTGAATCGCAGCCCCCCAAAGCAGGTGTTACACTGTTTTCTGTGATCGTCAGAGTCTGTGACTCTAGGGGGCGCTGTTTCGCTGATAGCCCATGGACAAACGTAGTGCCACACTGTAAAAATTATAAACGCCATTATTAAAATTTGAAAGTAGGTGAACATTGTTTTAGAAAGACTATGAAAGGGTCACGTTAAATATAGATGACAAATGGTGACCTTTGAGCCACTGTTCTTCAGTCACCGTTACAGTGAAAAAATTTGATTTTTAAAACCCATCTATGCGCACACTGTCACCTGAAAAAAAAGGTTTCCAGCCTGTGAAACTCTTTGATGAGTGATGGAGAGGTCACACAATCATAGGAGCATCTACTGTCACAGTTAGTGACCTGTGACGGAAATAACGAAACAGAGTCACAGATTCTGATGGTCACAGAAAATGGTTTGGCTCCTGCAAAGCGAGCAACGATGAACGGTACTAACTTTAAAAATCCAACTGCTGCTCAAAATTATCAAGAGGTTCAGATAGTAACACTGTAAGGATGGACACAAAGAAAGAAGCGATAATCTACAAGTACATAAGGGCAATTTTTAGACAATGAAAATGTTTTAGCAGCTAATATATTTGAAACATTTTACGTTTATTTAACATGTTCTAATGTCTAACAGGATTCTCATTTAAAAATGTCAGTTTAAAGATCTTACATTTTTATGGTAACCTAGAGTTTTGTCTTCTTTGGGTCATTTGGGGAAGTAGCATCACTTTTTATTATTTTATGAAAAAGCAACTACTTTTACTTTACAATTGTCTTTTTACACTATTGAGGAGTGACTGCTGTAAAAAAACAAACAAATTAACTTTTATTCATACATTTTACATTTTAAATAAGCTACTTTATACGTTTACTTGAGTAACTGTTTACAATGGTGATTTTAATTGTATTTGAGTAAAATTTAATCTCAGTACTCTTTCCTACTCTGTTCTTTTTCTATCTCTAGATGTCAGTAAGCCCCCATTTGTTTTATTCCACATTTCATGCCTTTAATTTGTATTCACAAATTTGATATAGATTCAATTAATGAAACAGAACTAGTATACATTTAGATGGTGAACTGATGATGCAAACTTTTTCATGGAGAAAGAATAAAATCATGCTGTATGCAACAAAAAAATCCTACATATTAAAAAATGACTTTATGGTGAGGGATAATAAAAATACAGATGAATCAGGACCATGGATGAGATTTAAAAAAATACAATCGAAAAAGGTTATGATTCTTTTAGAGACGATTACCTTTGTGAGCGCTGAAGCACCAGGAGCATAACCACAGAGAAACTGGCAAGAAGCAGCACACAGGCATGTTTGAACACAAACCATACAGGAAGGGTGAAAACAGAGAAGACAGAAAAGTTACTGAGAGAACAACTCTGACATGCAGTAGAAATGAAACCACAATCATGTGAAGACAAAAATAACTCTTTTTTTGGGGGGTCAAAAGATTAAGTTCATGAAGAGTTTTGACGGTTTTAACCTACAGAGGCTGTATTAAAGACATAGACACACTAGGAAAAAACAAGTGTGTCTTAAATACGCAAAGTCTGCGGACCCCAAAGGCACAGGGGGATGAACAAATCAGAACCAAACAGGAAGGTGGAAATGACTGCATCACGGGGCCTGTCCGTTACCATAGCGACATCCGCCTGGAAGATCTGTTTGATGAACTTGTTTTTGGAGGAGTGAACCAGCTGGATGATGTCTCCATATAGAGTGTCTCTGTTTTTCTCAAGGAAACCTGCAGGAGTGTTGTGGAAAAAAAGCAAAAAACACAGATGTGTTGGGATTCGTTTTGCCATCCCCAGCGTCCTTTTCTTTTTTGTACCGCCCTCAAATCTGTGAGCAGTGATGATGGCAGAGCTCATAAATGCTCGCTGGGCTAACCGAGACATCCAAGCCATGATTTGTAAACCGTAAAATACAGTTTGTTAGTAACTCCAGGTACTTCCAACTGATTAGTCCATACCTGATAAACGATTAGAATGCGTAGAAGCTGTTTGGAATTTGTAGTTAGTTTTAAGTTGAAATATTGCGTTTGTAAATGTATTTTGTTCTTCTTCTTTTCTTGATATTTGTGTGTGCATTTGAACACACGTTTGCAAATACCCGAAGTTACACACAAAATGCATTTTAAGGTTTTTAAATTTCTTGTTTTGCACATACAGGTACCCAAAGTTTCAAGTTCAATATCTCTCCAAACACAAAACTGTGAGTCTGCTCAAACCAAACCATCACAACTACAATTAACAATTGTTAAATCTGAGCATAAAAACCAACAAACAACATCACATTAATCTCCAGTGCTTCATATCTGCAGTGTGTAAGAAGACTCTGACCTCTTGTTTCATAGTAAACCACTCCAGCGAAGTGATGAATGCCAAACTGAGTCTCGTAGTTGTTCTTTGGGGGGATGTAGTTTGTGTTGAGTTTGTGCTGAAAGTTGAGCTTGTTCAGCATCGTGGTGTCTGTCCCCTGTGAGACAAGAAAACACAGACAGGAGGGACGGTGAGCTGATGGCTGCATTTAAAATCCAACCCATCAACTGACCGGGTGATCCACGAGAGGAGGCAGAAAGAAGGGCCGGCGCATAACTCTCATTGAGTTCTTGGTACAAGTGGCTACAATTTTTATTTTAAGTCCGAAGGCTAAACTCCCTTAAAAAAAGCTAAAGGAAACTATGCTCCCGCTCATGAATATCTGCAAACTCCAAATCCGTGGGAACCCAGAGTTCATGAGAACGTTTGTTCGGCTTTACCTTGGGAAACTTGCTCTCCTCGTCGATGAGCGAGATGATGTTCATGGGTTTGATGGCGATCATGTCCAGAGCGTCCTGGTTGTCGGTGAACTCGATGTGCTGCCAGTTGATGTTTTCCAGGTTGTACTCCTCCTGCTCCAGCTTGAAGACGTGACGCACAAAGAACTGCTGCAGGTTCTCGTTGGCGAAGTTGATGCAGAGCTGCTCAAAGCTGCAGGGAAGAGGACAACGGGTTATACAGAAAACGCACACAATGTCTTTCAAATGACGATGAAACCAGCAACAATCTGGAGGGATTTGTTAACTCGTATTTCCACTTCATCCAAATAGTTACAGCTAGGACAAAGAGTTGGCTGCACAGGGTGCTTAATATATGAAAGTCTGAGGGATTTTACCTGTTGATAGTAAAGTTCTCAAAGCCGAAGATATCCAGCAGTCCGATTGAACGTCTGAGAGCTTTGGGTTGCGAGGACGCGGGCTTGTAAATGGCTGCATTTATTTTCTCCACAATCCAAACAAACAAGCGTCCATAAATACCCTGCATGCACAGAAAACACACAAGCATCACTAAGCAAGCTAAACTGCACTTCTTGAGGTAAGACTCAAACCATTGAAGTTCTGTACCAGTGAATCTGATCCAGCTCTCCAATCGTTCCAGTAATATTGTGTGATCAACAGTGTCAAATGCCGCAATGAGGTCCAACAGAACCAGAACTTTGGTTCTGCCACTGTCTGTATTTATGCGGATGTCATTGAAAACTTTGACTAGGACAGTCTCACTGCACGGAAACCAGACAGAAAATTATCTAAGGAGTCGTTTATTGTCAGAAATGTAGTTAACTGTTGAGATGCAGCTTTTTAAATAATCTTACTGATGAATGGGAGATTAGCCTATAATTCTGCATTGATGTATTATCTAGGTTGTTTTTCTTTAATAGGGGTTTGATAACTGCTGTTTTGAGGGCCTGGGGGAAGACACCTGACTGGAGGGATTTGTTAACTATTTGCATCAGATCGGACTTAATGACAGGAAGAACTTTCTTTAAAAAAGGTTTGGGTAAGACATTGAGGCAGCAAGCGGAGGAGCTTAGCTGTTTAATAATTTCATAAAGATAAAGATTGATTTAGTCTTTTGAAATCAGACATTCTATCTGCATTATTTTTACACGGGAATGAAAATGCCGCTTTACAGATTGATCTTCTAATTTCCAGAATCTCTTCATTATTAATTAAATGGATTGCCAGCAGCTACATAAGTCTTTTTTGACATTTCTAGCGAAAGTTTATTGCAAATCCCTTCATATCTTTTTGAGTTATTTTGCTTAAAGACTGACAGACGCCAACATGAGGCGATAAACTGGTGAGAGAAATATTTTGTCACGGTAAAACTGTTTCAGTTCAGTTGCCCCGTTCTAACACTAGATGCTATGTGTACACTCTGGTCCACAAGCAGCATAAACACATATTTATATATGTGGACTCTGGTCCACGAGCAGCATACACACATTAATAAATATGTAATAAGGCATAACAGTCTTCACTTTAGAAAGATTCTCAAAGTACTATTCACAAGTACGTGTTACCAGTTATTTACGTATTTTTTAGTCATGTGTAATTTGACCACAAAACCTGGATTCATTCTGTACTAACTAATTAACATCAAACTCACAGAACAAAGTTAAACACAAACGATTTTTGCCATGCAAACGGTCTGCTTGAGTGTTTTATTCTCTGTTTTACCTTCACGAAAGCGTCTCGAACATCGAGCGCTTGCTCCATGCTGAGTGGGGTGGACACAGTCTCTCCCCTGGTGATCAGCGTCCTGCTGGTCAGGCAGTTCATTAGATCTTTGCAGTCCACCTAAAAAATTAAAGAAATAAAAAAGCAGAGATACAGATTCAAAATAATGTGAAGTGTGAACGTAAAAAGTGTGTCGTCCAGATACTACAGCATGCAACACCCCCAAAACAACCAGGTAACATGAAACAAAATGAAAAAAGATTTTTCCAACGTGACTAACTTAGGACTATCATGACAAAAGTACAATGTTGGGAGCCATTTTCCACAAATGCAACAAGCAGACTGTTGGAACCCCTGATGGACTGCGTAGACTGCATTTCCCAGCATGCCTAGCTGTGGCCCCAGAAGCTCTCCCATTGGTCCGTGGTCAATGTTGCTGGCGGCAAGCTCAGACCTATCGTAGGTAGTGTTCTGCATGGAGAGGACGTCTCATTTCACTGATGAATTTCCAGTTTTGTCTGACCTGCTGGGCGGGAAAGAACTCTCATTCTAAAAAACCATCAAAGTGCTACTGGCTATCCAACAGACTAATGTGCACCCAGTCTGGTTGACAGTTTTGTACTGATCCAAGACAGTTAAGAAAATGTTGAATAACCGTCTAATTTAATAATTAATTTCCATTTTATTGCATGACAAGTATTTGGACATCCGACAAACAGAACTCAATATTTGGTACAGAAACATTTGTTTCCGATTCCACAGATCAGACAGTTTTCTGTAGTTCTTCACCAGGTTTGCAAACACTGCAGCAGGGATTTTGTCCCACTTCTCCATACAGATCTTCTCCAGAGCGTTCAGGTTTGCCATACCTTAATCATGTAGAACACCTTAAATTACGTTGTTGCTGAAAGTGTGCTAAACAAGTAAAATGGACCTAAATATTGTAAATGAAAGATGTGTTCGCTGACCAAGTTCTGGTTCAGTCCATCTTTCTTTTTCTACTACAGCATCTTGAGAAACCATTAAGGTTCCAAAAAAATATCACATTTTAATGATAGCTGGGAGTCCTTCATGTTTTGTTTTGGTGTCACTTGAGGATTAGAAAATGGATGGATGCTGATTGTGTTGTCAATCAGCAACTTTTTATCTGACTTTTTAACAATCCTCGCAAGCCAAGCCAGTGTTGAGGTCATGACCTTCTTACATTTTTATCTTATGGGTCAGAAGCTGGAAAGTTTTGGAACCACTGCTCTAGCATATTAAACTAAAAACTGGTCTAGAAACAAACTGCAGTTGATGAGCAAGACCAAACTTTCCATTAAAGTTTAATAAGTTGAAAATGGCGAAAAACATACATTACATAAGACACAGAACAGGGACGCACCGATACCTTCTAATGCCCTCGTATCGGTGAACGTTAACAGATACCATGAACCGAAACTTAAAATGTGACAGCGCTGCAATAATTTCACAGAAAATTTTCCTTTTTAACTTGACATTTTTCTTTTGTGGTCATTTTTTTATTTAGTTATTTTTTTTAAATATATTTCACCCTCATTTGTTGTAACAAGCAGAGAAGAAAATGAAACATGACTTCTAATTAATTTCATTTTTTTTGTGTGGTAGAGGTATCGGCATTGATTCCTTGGTATCAGCAAGAACTCTGATCCAAGTATAGGAATCGCATTGGTTTGAAAAAAGTGGTATCGTTGCATCCCTAACAGAATACTAAGTAACATAGCATATTATACTTTTAAGAGATGAAACTTATCTCAGAAAAACTACTGAAAACAACAAACAGGCAATCAAAGCGTTGCCGGTCAGAGCTCCGGCAGAGAGGGATGCTGTTTCTGTGACCATGACTGGTCTGTGCAGGTTGGTCTTTGGCAAGTTGATTCTTGGAGAGACAAAATGACCCACCCAAAATAAAAAAACTCTTTCAATCTATACAAATTACATGAACGCCATATTAGGTTTCAAAAACAGCGATCTGTATCTATGTTCAGGTAGAAAACAGCTGTTCGGTATATATACGTACCACACCAACAGGGTCATACTGAAAAATACGAATACAAGTACAATTACACCCCGATTCTCCAGGTGCATGAATCTTTAGACATATTTCTACAAAAGTGAAAACTTAATAGGATGATTAGCAATCTGGTAATATTAGTAAAGAATGCCTGTTTCATGCAGATGAGTCTGAGCAATTTTAGAAATTGATTAGACCTTTTTTGATAGTGTGTTTTTTGCTTTTTTTACCTCCAGTAGTGTAGCAGCAGTAGTGAGATGAGAGCAGCGGACGACTTCGCAGGCATCCAGGTTGTCATAAGTACGAGCTGTCAAAGTTGAACAGGGTAAATAGGCATAAATCGGTGAAATCCGACAAAATGCGTACAAATGGGAAAATACGGAAGAAATAAAGAAAAACAAATACTTGTGTTTTTATACAAGGATTTATGTTCAGGAAAGTATTTTAACAGAATCTCACTGAAAATAAAAACTGAGCTTAAATCTAGCCTTGCTGCAAGCTGCTAAACCAGTAGGATTTTTCTACTTATGATTTAAACAAGCTGATAACATCTTACTCTAAATGTTTTGCATTCAAACGCTGCGGCAGCATGAAATGCTGACCCAGGATGTGTGTGTTTTACTTCTTCATCAAGATTCGAGAAAACAAATCAGACAAAAAAAGACTAGCCCTGTTTTGTTTTTTTTCCAACTCAGGCCTGGTGCATCTTCAATAAAACTACTTTAGATGAGTTCAGATGAACTATAATAACAGTCTGTTTTCTTTTAAAATGCAGTGGTCAGAGAGCTTTCCAAATCCCCATCAATTTCTCATTTAATGGCTTGACTATCACAACCTTTTGTCTAGTAAAAGATCCCCGATTCGATGACTTCCCCTGTCTGCCATGGGCTATTATCTAATGACTTATTCGACAAAAGGATTTACAACTGAGCCTTAATATCCAGAAAAGGTGACAGGAAATAAATTAAGCACATGCAAAAGCAATAATGAATGTCACAGTGTTATAAAATGTGCTGCAAAGAGACTTAATTCCTTCCAAAAAAATAGTCTACCTTCATATCGTAGGTTTCCCATATGTAGTATTGCAGCTAGTAGCTTAGAAATCTCCCAGTTCTCCTTTTCTGTGAACATCAACACCTAAAAATCAAGACAAAAACAGAAATATTCCTTTAAATTGGTGAAAGAATAGTTTTTACAAGATAAGTTAAAGTATTTACACATTTTAAAGTCATGAGTACCTTCATCGCAGACCGAATATTGGAGTATTCTTTCAGATCGTCTCGGCCGTCACAAACTGTACACTTACCCTGCGGAGGAAGTGCAAGAGGAATAAGGGAATAGAGCAGTTAATTATGTTTTCTCTAAGGAGAGCTTACTATAAATGATTTTGACTTACTGTAAAAAATAATTCCTTTTCATCTTTCCTGTAATATTTGTACTGAGCTAAAAAAAAAAAAGCCTAAATATTTTCCTTGTTTTACTTGGAAAGTAAAAAAGGAAATTTAATTATTTTTTCTCTTGTGAAATTTAAGCAAACTTTCTAACATCTAAATTAACACAGACACACCTTTATTGGATGCATTTGAGTGGTGATGCATGGCAGAGTTCAGACAGCATTACATGCTATCCAAAATACCCTGAAAGACTGCTCCATCCTTACACTGTAATGTTCACTACACCTGCAGTTGTGCCGTTTGTGCTGCTCATGGTAGAAGCTAAAGACGTCCGTCTGTTGGTTACAGAAAAGTATCTATCCATAGTTACCGGTACCTTTACGACACCTGGTTTTCAGCACCATAACGCTATTTTTTTCAATACCATTTTAAGTCAAAGTCTAATGGTGCATTCAGACCAAGGGCTTCGTCAGCGTCAGCAACATCAAGATTACATGTTAAGTCTACTGTGGAGGCCGTTATAGGAGCGTCAAAGTTTCTGCGGCGCTTTGTGAGCTTTGGCTACGTCAACTTTTCAAGCTTTTCCTACTTTTTAAGCTTCAATGCTCATAAAGCCAGCAACGCAGAAGTTCAGCTAGTTTAACTTTTGACGGAGCTGACGGCCCTGAAGCGGCGCGTTAACCAATCAGAGGGTTTCATTTTACTGATATCACTACACGTATCTCAACAATGAAAGACAAGCTCATCGTTGCCGTCTGCAATCACATAAAACTTTATGATCCGTCCTCGCAGATTTAAAAAATCATAATTAACACTTGTTTTGGTAGGCGATCTGAGCACCGATACGTTTCAGGAGGTTGTCAAATTGGGCGCGGGACAGAAAAAAGCGAACCTCATCCATACGTAGCTCCTGGAGCAAATGGTTAAAATCCCCAAACGCATCCGAAGAATCGGGTGTATCCACAAACAGCGCTAATGCAGCAGAAGTCGATGTTATCTAGGTTTATGAAGCAAATAAAGCCAAGCCACTCTCTCAATAAGATCCATCATAGTTCAGAATGTCCGTTAACAGAAGAAGCCCCGCCCACGCGCTCTTCTTTTTGCTCAGAAGTGGCAGACTTTGCAAGCTTTGCAAGCTTCAACATAGAAGCGTCAAACTAGATGCTTTGTCAGCTTTGCCTGACGCTGACAAAGCCTGCGGTCTGAACGCAGCATAAGAGAACATAACTAGGCAATGAGTTTGATTATATATTTTTTATTATATATTTATTTATATTTTATTTATATTTTTTCCACGCAAAACGCTGAACAATTTCAGTACAACCGGTAAAGGCACAAAATTAAAATATTTGTAAAAATTAAAACAGACTTTCAGTAATACTAATGCTAATCTCACTTCATGCCAATAAGCCTGCTAAACTGCATTTTCTTAGGTAAAAAAAATGTTTTTCTGTTTGTTTTATGGCGTAACATTTTATTCTTACTGATCTCAACTTTTTTTTGCTGTTGATGAAGTGAAGGAGGAAGACTGGACTCAGGTCTGCTTTTTTTTGCAGTCAATGACGTTTTCAGTGTTGCCAACTTACCGACTTTGTCGCTATTTCTAACGACTTTTCAGACCCCCCTAATAACACTTTTCCAAAAAGCACCCAGCGACAAATCTAGCAACATTTTCTGACCACCCTTAGCTACTTTCTGTGACACTTTTTCGTTGATATTCCCTGCAGATTAAAGACCCGAGTTGCTCTGCTCTGAAACGTCTTTTAGCGGGGGAATGATCTGCCGCATGATCAAACGTCAGAAACCTCTCTGTTAATTTCACCCAGCTCCATACAGAGAGATGAAGCTTATTTCACCCAGTCACAAAAGCAGCTGTTTTATTTAAAGTAGAAAGGAAATGTGCATGAGTATAATACCGATCATTCTTTTATAAGCCACACTTTACCTTCATCTTTCAAATCTCTTCTTACGAAGGGGAAAAAAAAGAAACAGAAATTGTCTGTACGCTGTATTGGCCCCTGTGGTGCCTCCAAAAAGTTAGAAAAGTATGGTAATTTAAATAACATGGGATATTTAAAACATAACCAAAAACCTCCGGTGTAATGAGCTACAAACACCATTTGATGAAAAATGGGCTACTGGAACAAGGCTGAAATGGATGAGATGCGAGAAAACGGCTCTGTTAGAATGCTACTACTCCTGTACCCTAGTTAGAGGGGTTACACGAAAAGACAGTGGGCTGAATGGTTACTTCGAAACCCATAGACATGGTTAACAGGAAATCGACTAGTAGCTCAGCGTTCCAACATCCACAAACGGCGACTGCTTTCACAATTTAAGATTGACGAGATCCAACACAAATGATACGGGAAGGCGGAGTCAGGACGCCAGGTTCACAGGGGAGATAATACCAATTCCCCAACCAGGGATGGGGAACAGACCCCCCAATAAGTGAAAAAGAACTGAAAGATAAGATCAAGGCAAGAATGAGCGCAAGACAACCCCGACGCTAGGCCTGGCCAGTATACCGGTTCATACCAAATTTTTGTTATGGTATGAATTTTTATTATACCGCTATAACGGTGAATAGCTCGGACAACTTCCGGAATGTTTAATGAGGGGAAGTGTTTCAGCCAGGACTGATTTCACTGCTACACGCTCTTTGACACAGTGTAAAAAATAAAGTTTTTAACTAAGTGCAGCTGCTAGCAGGAGCGAAGTACACAATTTTGCTGAAGTAATTCCAAAAAAGAGGATCCAAGTCTATAGTTTAAAACGTTTATCGGCTTTAAAATGTCAGACGAGAACCGAACGGCATACATTTTACAAACGCTATTGAGAGTAACCACTAGGGGGAAGTGTTGAGCGCTATTTGACCGTCGGTAGGTAAACGTGGTCAACGGCGGCAAAACCAGTAGGAAATAAATCATTAATAGCGGTAAATATGTTCTACATACCATCTACGATACTTCTGCCATCTTTTTTCTGTTATCTGAATATTAACCAGTTAAAAATCTATAATATATCTTCTCCCCTGTCCTCACGCCTTCGTCGTCAGACATTTGTCAGTCAAATTCTTCGTCCGTCATGTTCCCTAGACCTGTCCTCCTGCTTCCCTAATTTTGGATTTATTCATAAATATGAACATGCCTTGCCCTAAACGCTGTACTGCATTTGGGTCCGTAGTTATCGTGTAGGCTTAGATTATTTCGCAGTATAGATTTGAGGCCAGCCCTAGCTGCAGGGTTCGAATTATGGGGGAGCTCGGCTCACCTGAAAGGGACATGGGCTCCCTTGAAAGCCCATAACTCGGGGGAAGCTCTAAAAAAAATCCAGTCTTATTTTACTTCTGCTTTTTTTGCCCCCACAAAGATCCTAATGTGTGTCAGATTAGAATAAAATACTAATATTCCATCTTGTGGGTTAAATTTCTCACATTAAATTACCCGAACACTGACTTCCTTTTTAAAATAACTTTTACGTAATTCTTTCTGTGATCATGAGCGGCAGCAGTGTTTTGCCTCTGTTTGAATTGTTTTCTTGCTAATCAAGCACATTTGGAACGAAACTGTCTGAGATCATATTGAACAAAGTTTTAGTCAAATTTTGGACATGATGTCTGCAAGTAAACTGGATCATTTCAGTTTTATACACCCAAAAACTGAGTAGTGAGGAGGACAATTGCACCCAGACCCTGGCAGTTCATGAGTCTTACTGAATCAGGTCACGCCTTTTCTTTTAATTTTAATTAACGCAAAAGCAGTGAAAAGGTAGGAATACCCGGCTCTTTAGTGGGAAGTTAGTAGGCACAGTAGGTATCAGTGCATAAACTCTGCCGATTGCCAAATCAAAACCGGTGTGCAGTGGATGAATGGAGAAGTCGGAAGTGAATTACAGAATAACCTAAAAAAATGTTGCATTGATACAGTTTTAGCTAAAAACAAAAGAGTTGAAATGTCAGACAGAAGAGAAAATTAACGCTCATCTATTGCAAGAAACCAACACGTCTCTCAGACTTATTGCGAATTCAAAATGGCTTTAAGAAAGCCCCCAGCCATAATGACTAAAAAAACGTAATAGCGCTAAAGTGTGCTGAAATAATAGGGCAAATTGCCAATCAAATCTGAGGTTTCCTAAAAATGTTTACGAAATAGCATACTGGGCTGATATTAGTTCTTTGCTTAGCAATTGTTTTGGTTTTATTAAGGGCGATGATAATCATAATTATAATGATGGTATTTCTGATCTAAGTTGTTGAGTGATTTGTTGTTATTGAATATGTTGGATTGCATGTGGATCCCCTGTTGCTTTTTGTTTGCTCAGAATCTATCAAACTATCAATTAAAAAAAAAATTGTTTATGCTTTTGACTATTGTGGCATAAATATGAAGAATTTGGAAATCAGTGCACAAGTAAAACTATGGCTCCCCCAAAAGCTTTGGGTTAATTCGAACCCTGCCTAGTTGGAGCAGGGATGAAGTTGCAGACCCCTAAAATATGATATGCCTGAAATGCCAAAACAGTGCATAAAAAAAAAAAAAATTATAATTAGATGATAGCTGGAAGAGAAGCCATATATCGATTGAATGCACAGCATTAAGGCGATGCTCACTATGGTCAGGTAGGTGTAGTCTGTGGCTTTGCTCAGCCCCAGTTTCTTCTTCTCATCTACAGTCATACCCTTCAGCATGCAGTAGAAGATGTGATAGTTTCTCTCATCATAAGCCTGCAACAGAGAACAAAAAAGAACAAGGCTAAAAGTTAAAACTGTTAGCCGAACATGGTTTACCCCTCAGTTCTATGGGTTTAGGACGATATCGTCGTAAGATGAAAATGAAAAGAAATATTGGCACAGAAAAAAAAATTTGGCATTGAAAAATATAATAGTAACCAGTGTTGGGAGTAACGGTGTTAAAGTATAACGGCGTAAAATAACTGCGTTCCTTTTTAAGGTAACGGATAAATCTAATGAATTACTTTTCCCACCGTTACAACGCTGTTACCGTTACTGGGGATGTAAAGTGGCGCGTTACTTGCTAACTAACGTGGTTGACTGAAGCGCAGCGGCGTCACGCTTTCTGACAGACACACTTCAGCTGCAGGGAGAGAGATGGCGATGGCGCGGTGGGCGGATACAATTAGTGCTCTCGCTGTGTGTTTCAAAGACTGTGGAGAACTTAGTTTTAAGTTAGATATTCGATGGACATTAGTTTCCTTAAAGTTTCACTGATTTCCTATTGCGCACTCTGCAGCTTTTCGCTCCAGAACTGCGCTAATAAAGTGCATGCAACGCCTCTGATCGCTCCCTCCTGAAGGCTGTGGTTTTGATTAAGGTTTGGTTTTCAACAAATCCCCATGCATCCCAGAAAATACCTGTAAGATCTACTGACAAAGTAACATAACATTTTTTTAAATTAACACATGTAATATTTCTTATTAATATGTTACTGTAAAATGGGATTTTTCTTCATTAGCTTCCAGTTCATGTTTACTGATGCGTAAATTTGAAAAACTTAATAGACAGATTTTCCTTTGTGTGCCTTAGTTTTGCACTTTAATGAAAAGTGTGTGATTATGTACGAATAATATTTACTTTTTGTATATTTTTTTATTTTTCTACATACAGCTCATCTTATTGGGTCAAGTTCAAATACCAAATGTTCTAAAATACTGTACATGGTTTTGTTTTTTTTGGTCATTCAGTAATGAAAATATTTTACATTACAGATATTATAAAACATAACTGCGTTATTGAACAAAAAAATAACGCCACAGTTACTTTGCTGAGTAACTAAATACTTTTACAGTGTAGTAACTGAGTTACTAACTCAATTAATTTTTTGAAAAAGTAATTTGTAACTGTAACTATATTTTTAATGTAAGATGCCCAAAACTGATTTTAACAAAAAAATATTAAATTTGAATCTGAAATAAGTTTCTGTATTGAAAGTGAAATAAAATTCAACTCAAAATATATGTATTAAAACAATTCATAATCAAGTTTTCACAGTTTCATCTTTGTTTTTCAAGCCAATATTTTTTTCTCATCCACACGTCGTGCATGCGAATGAGGGGTGGGGCTTCAGAGCGCATGTACTTGCTGTCAGTGAATTATGCAAAAATGTAGCATGACAAAGTTACAGCAGTGGATTTCCGTGTAGTATGTTGACATTTTAGAATTAAAGATATATAAAAGAACTGCGACTGACGTTTATTTGCGGAGAGAACAGGTATAAAACGTGAAATGAATATCAGCTGAATGAAGTAGCACTGAAAAAAAGATTGGCATTGAAAAATAAAGATGAAACTGCGAAAAACCGGATTGTAAGTGAGTTAATTGTTTTAACTGAGTTTCATTTACATTTTTTTTCACATTAAATTTTAATTTCACTATCAGTAGAGAATTTTTCACTACATTTTATTCCAGATTTATTTCAGTTACAGTTATATTTTTCAATGCCAAATTTTATTTTCAGGGCCAATATTTCTTTTCAGTTTCATTCCAAGCTGACATCGTTGTGATCCCATACGGTTGCAGCTTGAGAGTTTGACTCATCCTTTACCTGCCGACACACCCTGGATTTCTCCAGCAGGTATTGCTCGATCTTGGCTCCCTCAATGGCTCCCCTCTTGTTGAAGTGGATGTCGATGTACTTCCCAAAACGAGACGAGTTGTCGTTCCGGATGGTTTTAGCGTTGCCAAAAGCTGAGCGCAGACAGAAACATACAAAAACACAGACAGTGTCACCCAGGTCGCATGCATTTATGAGCAAGCAATCAGAGTGTTTTAAAATAAATAATGATCAATATTGTTTTAGAAAATAATATTCAACAGAATTGGTAATAATGGCATTAAAAATAATCAAGATAAATTGATGTCGATTTCATAAGTATTTTTTGTAGATTATTAATTAAACTGTAATCAATCACTCAAATTACTTTAAAAACTTAAAAAGTATGAAATTAGAGATTTCGCTTATAAATGGATCACAAGCGTTTTAGAAAATATAACACAATTTGGGCTGGTATATATTATATACAATCAGCACTGTGACATCAGTGGGTGGGGGTGGGGGGTGGGGTGGGTTCCACAAGGCTCCCTACTTTTGTTTTTGCGCCTATTTCTTTAATGAGATGAACTCAAAGATCTGAAACATTTTCTACATACACAAAATAACCATTTCTCTCAAATACTGTCCAAAAATCTGCTTAAGTCTGTGATAGTGAGCACTTCTCCTTTGCTGAGATAATCCATCCCACCTCACAGGTTTGCCATATCAAGATGCTGATTAGACAGCATGATTATTGTACAGGTGTGCCTCAGACTTTTCTTTAACCGTCCTGCTGCGGCGTAAATGTGTATTACGTCCGAATCGGCCCGGAAGAGAATCAAGAAGCACCTCCAAGGCGTTCGTAAGTCCAAGGGGAATATAAACATGGTAAAATTACCGCGTTTTGGGCCGATTAAACCTTATTACAAGCGGAATTTGTCCTGCCCCTACCACTCCCGTTGTACTGATGGAGGAAGTGAATATAAACACTGCTAAACAGCTCAGACTGGCTCAAAAATTCTCAGGGCGAGTAAGAAAACAGAAAAGTTGCTAAAGCTAAGGTCCAGGTTGAAAAAAAAAAAAAAGGAATTCCCCTTTAACTTGCAAACGAAATATCTAGCTTGCTGATTAAATATTTTATGTGATATTTATAAATGAATAAATAACAGTGAAAATAGGAATCGAAAGAATAAACTTCCATTTTTAATCGCTTTTGACAGAATAAAGGACTCAAATGATAGTTGTAAGTCTTTGACTGTGAAACTTCACAAACGACATCAATTTCTTTATACTTTCCAAACCATTTCTGCAGGTAAAATATCTGAAGGTGTTTTGAGCCTTCCCCTTTTAAAGCTATTTGAAGGACAAAAAGCATTTCTAAAACACAGATCAGTTTTCAGAAAGCATTCTTCAGTCAGTACCACGTGTATTATTATATTCAAATTATAAACCTACCCTCAAGTATAGGGTTAGCTTCCAGGACCTGTTGCTCTATCCAGGAGTGCTGGCCACTGATGGCTGCCAGGAACTGCAGGATCAGTTTTGTGCTTTCGGTTTTTCCTGCTCCAGACTCTCCGCTGTGAAGTAAACAGTAAACAGCCATAGTTTGGCATTTATTTAGACACTGAGTGGCAGTTTGACAACTCAAAGACAGCAAAACATAAGCATCCTCATATTTTTTTTACAGTAGTAAATGCAATGATATTGATTATATTTCATGTATTAGTTATAAATGTTTTAAGCACAAACGTCTGACTCCTTCAGCTTCAACATGTCCAGCTGGGGGTAACTTATTTGGTAAATATATATTTATAATTTTATTATATTAAAATTATAAATTTTATTTATTTTTATTTTTTATATATATAACTCCCCTTTGTTTGCTTTTTTTGTGTGTATTCCTATTTCATAAACATTTAGACATTTAAAAAAGTCTAGAAAAATATTAATTCCGCTTTAAAATCCTCTGAGCCTAATGTACTTCTTTGGGGTGTACCGCAGGGTTCTGTCCTTGGTCCTTAACTTTTTTTTCTTATGTATATTCTTCCGCTAGGCTCCATATTTAATAAGTTATCTATTCATTATGCATCTTTATGCAGATGATTGTCAGGTTTATTTTTCATTAAAACAACAAGTTTCCATCCAGCCTCTCCTTTATTGCCTTGTTGAAATAAGAACATGGCTAGTGTAGGATCCCCTATTAATTACTCTTATATATTATCTTAACACAGGTATTAAATTATATGGAGGAAATCTCAGCCCTCTGAAGATCACTTAAATGAGTGAGAGTTGAGAAATTGTTATATATTTGCGCTGTCAGCGAAGAGAATCACCAATGGATGAATGTATGTAAGAAAGTCTGCAACAGCCTTGGCTCCTCTACAGCTTAGTGCTGCTCTAGAGAGACGTGTCTCCAGGCCCCAATTGTTTTATTTTCATTTACATACATTCCATTGCACAATACAATTTCCAGTAGCATGAGTCAATAAGCATACTGTGGCCTTTGAGATAAGAGAAGTAACACAAGAGAAACAACCCCAAAGATAAGAGAAATAAACACAGAGCAATGAGAACATAACATTCTGAAGGAAACAGTATTGCAACGGCACAGTGTTATCTTAACTAAGCTGAGAATATATGTAACAAGCATCAAAACCTAAGTAAAACATCTCATAAGGCACTTCATAAAGCACAGTATAATAGAATATATTCAACAGTCCCCCTTTTAATCTATTTTAATAGATTAACTACAAAAATAAGCAATAGTCAAATTTAATCAAGTGAAAAAATAGCCATAACAGAAACATGGGACACATCTGGTCAGGTCCGAAAAACTCCCCGGGATATTTTGTGGAAAGACAGTTCATTTCTTTGACTTTGTGGGGAGAAAAGGATCCTGACACCACCTTTCCCAAGGGTCGGCTGCACTTGGTCCCAGTCTCTCACATGGTCGTATGTTCAGGCAAACATGGTATTCTGCATAACCTGTAACAGAAACTGAGTTAGTGCAGCCAGCACTGTCATAATGTAAAATGTGTTATTATACCTAACAGTCAACATATTATGAAGCAAATAAGTCAAAATAGCCAGAGAACAAGCAAAAAGTGGTTACTATATGTTTGCATTATACTAAAAAATTTTTAAACAAAGGAGAGAGGATGTACATCAATTTCTTCATCATCAGATTCAAGATCTGAGGGATCTTGAGAAGAATTTATCCTACCATCTGCAGCCAACAGAGGCATCTGAACTGCCATGTCACCTCTTTCTTTTGTGAGGGCCGTTTCAATGAGTCTCTGCATTAAAGCCCCAAGGCAGGGAATGCAGCAGCACCAACAGGTAACCAAGACAGCTGCAAATACTGAAATAGACACTAGCAGAGATGCTACCAAATTTTTATATCTGCCAAACATGTTCAACCAAGAGTCCCACACTTCTGTATCTACCCCTGAATGTTCCTTCATGGAGTGAGTGAGGGCAGTAAGACCAGTGAGTGCTTTAGTTAAAGATCCATCAGGGGCTGTGTTATTTGGAATGAAGGTGCAGCATTGTTCCCCAAATATGTGACACACTCCCCCTTGCGCTGCTAATAAAAGGTCAACTGCAATTCTATTTTGGAATGCCATCAATGAGGTTGCAGACAATTGGGTATGTACAGCTGAAAACCCATCCCTTGTGTAGTTTGCCAATAGTTGAACATTATAATGAACATAATTAATCAGATCAGTATGCACATTGATCTCTATGGGCCACAGAAGAGATGCCCATCCTGATTTAATTTGATCACGCAATGTGTATTCATCTGGTACACCCCTAGGTACTCCTATTGCGTCTATGTAGGTGGGATTGGGCACTGCACTCGGTACTACTGATCTTTTAGACCTAGTAAGTGTAAAGGTGTCTTGCCATTCAGTTGTGACATACTTAACCGGAGTTACTACCACAGGGAGTAGTAAAGTTATTAATGCGCAACGTCCTCCTGCATTTTTGGGAAAGCAATCATAGAGTCTATTTCCTGAACACCACCACCATAAATCAGCACGCGCAGTTGGTCTAAAATTTGGTCTCACTTCTGTACTGGATTCACACCATTCCTCAGACACATTACCCAACTGATGGGTTTTTCCAGTTAATACAATACAGGTAAAGTTATTAGGTGCTACTTCTGAGGAGAAGAATGGTGGTTTGCTGGTTATGTCACGAGGGGTTTTAGGAAAGTAAGTCTCCAAAATTTTGCATTCTGAGGATTTTGCGTTATTCATTAAGTGTAGCATACAGGTGCTATTTACTGGTGCTGGTACTACTTTTAGAACTGGTCTAGCACCCATACAAACCACACAGTCAGACTGTACATTTTTTGCAGCTTGTTCTGCCATTAATAGCCAATTGTTTGTGTTTCCTGAAACACCAGTTAACATTTGGAAAATCTCATCCTGGGATAAATTCTCAGGCTTGGTCATTTTAATCTTACCTAATCTACCTCCATTTTGGTGTGTAACTGGCTGTCCATTAAACTGCTCGCTATCATCTGACACTGCTGAGGCAGGTTGAGGGGATGGTGAGGGACAGATTTCCAACTGCCAGTAAAGGCCTGTTCGGTCAGTCCAAGGGGCCAGAACAAACTGTTGGCAGGAGGTCAGAAGGAATGATTTTACTGTGATTATAAGGCCAGTACCTGCTAAAGTTTTTGCCATTGTTAATTTCTTTTGAGTCCTCCAAGTTTTTGCTGCCCCCTTGGAGTATACACTCCAATCTGGACCTGTCTCATCAATCAAATTATTCCATTTCCATTGATACCAATTACCTAATGTGATATACCATGCTGCTGAGGAAAGTGTAACAGCCAGATTTTTATGCCCTTTCAATTTTTGTGAGTAATGGCCTGGTGGTTGTGGGAAACTAGCAAAGTCTACTTGTATCACATAGCTATCATTTCTGGGTATACAAAACGTTATCATCCGAGTTGTAGAGGGATTACATGATTGAGGCGAGGAAGATCGTTTTTTCCTAACCAATGAGCTATTTGGTGGAGTTTGAGTGGGCTGAGGGGTGGGCAGGCTTGAGTTTTTGGAAAGATTTGGCGGGCCTTCACAGATTAGTAGGATGGCAACTGGGATTAGGGCTAGCAGTACACATGCTAGAATGTACATTAGTCTCTGCTTGCATGTTAATGGAGTAACAAATGGCCAGGACATTCTGTGGCCGTTGCAATTAACCTAGATACTTAAACTGATGATATTCAGGTGTGTATTATTCAATACAATGTATTTCTTTAAAACAGTTAATGACTTATCAAGTTTCCTTGAATCAGATCCTTCTGGACTTCAGCCAATGATCGTGAGGGTTCCTCTGCTTCTGCACATTGGGACCAGTGGTACCAAGTGTCCCCCTTTCCAGCCAATCTGACTGCGTGTGATGTTCTTTCAGTGATTCGGTATGGTCCCGTCCACCTTGGTTCTGACCACTTTCTTTTGATGACCTTTAGGTACACATAGTCCACGGAGGGAAGAATGGACGTTGGTTCTCCAGACTCCGTTGGATTACCTTTCTGTTGAGAAAACTGTAAGACAAGGCTATGCAGAAGGTTATAATATGTCTTGGGCTCTAGAGGCTCATAATCAGTTAGAGGTAATTTTGTGTGGGGGCCTGGCATGGGGCGTCCCGTGTGCAGTTCAAATGGAGTGTGAGATGTATTTTTGTTTACTGAAGATCTGATAGACATCAAAGCTAGCGGCAGAGCATCCACCCATTTAGTCTGTGCACAGATTTTAGCCAATTTGGTCTTTAGTGACTGGTTCATTCTTTCTACCTTGCCTTGGGACTGTGGGTGATATACAGTTCCAAACTTATGTTTCAACCCCAGTACTTCCTCCACTTTTTGTAGATCCTGATTCTTGAAATGGGTGCCATTATCTGACCTTACTTTTTCGGGGAAGCCATGCTGTGGGATATAATGATTAACAAGACACTTGACTACAGTTTTGCTATCTTCCTTCATAGTAGGCCATGATTCTGGCCAACCTGAATAAGCATCCACAAACACCAACAGGTATCTGTACCTACCCACTCTTTCCCCCATGTTTGTATAGTCAATGATTATCTCTTTTCCTGGGCAAGTGGGAATTGGAAAAGTTCCATGCATGGGCCTGAGCGTTGGCTTTACCCCATACTGATTGCATTCCTGACACGTTTTGGTGTAATACTTAGCCATATCTTGTAAGTTGGGGTGCCACCAATTGGCAAGGTGTCTCATCATTTGTGCTGCTCCCACGTGTCCTATCCCATGTGCTTCTTCCAATGCAGTTTGTCTTACTCCCGGTGGTAATATTGGTCTTCCATCTGGACCCCTCCAGCAGTCTGTGTTTGTTGCTCCTCTAGCCACCCAAAAAGTCTTTTCCTGTGGCGAGGCTTTATCTTGGAGGCTTGTGAGTACTTCCATGGACATTTCCTCTGGTGTCTTGTTTGTTGGTTGTTCTGAGCAGACTAGCATGTGTTTGGCTCGGTATCCTGCTGTTAGTTTTGCCACTTCATCTGCCTGTTGGTTCTCTTTAGACACCAAGTCCAAACCTGTGCTGTGGCCTTTACATTTTATGACAGCCACCTTCTCAGGTAGCAGCAGTGCTTCTGCCAGTTCTTTCATTTCTGCTTCATGCTTGATGGGCTTGTTTGATGTAGTGAGGAAACCAGCTCTAAGCCACTGTTTTAGTTCCAAATGCACTGCTCCTACAGCGTATGCTGAATCACTGTAGATGTTAACTTTTTTTCCTTCAGCTAATTTTAAGGCTTCAATGACTGCTGTGAGTTCTGCTCTCTGTGCTGACTGGGATCCTGTTATGGGTTCTGCTTTTACCGTTTCCCATCTGCTTCCTTTTTGCCGCACTATAGCCCAGGCAGCTTTCAACTCACCTGTTGTGGTCCTGTGGCAGCATCCATCTGTGAACCAGTCCTCTTCTGCCTCAGGTAGTGGTGTTGCTGATAGATCTGGTCTGATTTTTTTCTTCTGTCACCACTAGCCTTTCACATTGATGTGGTTCCCCTGAGCCCATGTGGTCAGCCATATTGATGCCTTCATGTGTGTATGTGATGTGTGGTGCTTCTAGAATGGCATTTAGTCTTCTTTGTCTCAGGGGAGTCATGGTGAAAAGGTGTGACTGCACATATGCCACCACACTATGAGAGGTTAACACTGTCAGTGGGTGGTTCATTACAATGTGAGCCGTTTTTTGGATAATTTTTGCCAATCCAGCTGCGTATTGAGTGCAAGTTGGATGTTTCATTTCTGTACTATCTAGCATCACACTACTGTATGTTAATACCTGTCTTACTCCCCCTTTTTTCTGGAACAGGACACCATTCATGTGTGTCCCAGTTCCAGAAACATCCAAATGAAAAGGTAATTTGTAGTCAGGAACTGCCAATTCTGATGCTGTTAAAAGCTCCTGTTTGAGCCTGATGAATGCTCGTTCTGCCTACTCAGTCCAATTAAGAGTAGCAGTTAAGTTTCTCATCCCATGTTCCTTCACCATTGCTCGGAGGGGAGTTGTCAGACCCACATAGTCAGGTACATATGTGCGGCTGTATCCGGTAAGGCCAAGAAATGACAGCATTTGTCTCACAGTGGTTGGTTTTGGGTGATGCAAGATGGAGTTCTTGTGGCTTGGTGACAGGGTCACACCGGATTGGGAAATAACCCGTCCCAGGAAGGAAACCTGTTTTCTTACCAGTTGCAATTTTTCCTTGCTGGCTTTAAAGCCCAATGATGCCAAATGTCGCAGTAAGATTTGTGTTCCCTCCAAGCACGTCTCCGCAGTTGGTGCTGAAAGTAAAAGATCGTCAACATATTGCACCAACATGCAGTATTCTGGTATGGGACAGTGTTCCAACAGTGCTTTAAGTACTTGATTAAACAGTCCAGGTGACAGTGCAAAGCCTTGTGGCAGGCGCGTATAACGCCATCTTTTTCCTCTGAAAGAGAAGGAAAATATATCCCTCAGGGAATCAGCAAGTGGGATGCAGAAAAATGCATTTGCCAAGTCCACACATGTGAACCAAGAATGATTCGGTGGCAATGAGGTCAGGGCCACATATGGATTGGGTACTGGCAGAGGAGAAGTGCCCAAAAGTGCATTAATTTTGCGAAGGTCATGTACCATCCTGTATTTACCTGTCCCTTTCTTCTCTACAGGTAGTATTGGAGTATTCCAATTGGAGTTTGAGGGTTCCAACACTCCAGTTTGTATCAAACCAGAAACGGTTTCAGCTATTCCCTCAGCGGCTTCAAACTTATGTGGATACTGTGGGATCCATATTTGTGTGTTATTTTGCAAGTCAAAACTGATAGGTTTAACTGACACCAGTCCCACATCAGTGGGTCCTTGGGACCAGAGGGAAGCAGGCAAAGAGTCAACCAGTTGTGCTGCAGATGGATGGTCTGTCCTTTCTCTACCATGTGTTCTGGGAATAAGCAGATGTTCAAGCACTGAGTCATCTTCTGATTGATTCACAATTTTGTAGGTTGCAGTGCTGGGTGAGTACTGTACTTGTGGGATTTGGGTATCACACCAATCAGTACACTGTTGGGAGCGTTTTACCATGCCACCCAACTCCTTAGCCTGATGAGCCGGATGAAGCGCCAGCGAAACATGTGGCACTGCCTCCTCACCCATCATATACCACTGCAGCTGGTCAGGGGTTAGTTCTACAGTGGCAGCCACACCCTCAGGGGCAACATAAATGTCTGAACTTTCGAGATGCCAAGAATGTCCTTCACATTTTTCCATGAAGTTTTGCTGATACCAGAATGTATCCTGTCTGTCATAGAAGAGGGTCATGTGGGGAAGATCAGGAGGAGGTACATAGGGGTGGATTTGGTTGATCCAGGGTCTCCATTTATTGAATGCGGATAGTATCCCAGATGGCGCAGGTTTTTCTGATTCCAGGAGTGCCCAATAGATATCAGCAGTATGTGATTGACTAGGCAATGGTTGTGCCAAGTATACTCCCAGAGATGTACTGTTCAGTCCACATTTTAAAGAAGTTCCCGTAGGCAGAGTCACTGTTAGTCCAGTTGCTGAACATAGTATGGTAGCTCCCAGTTTAATAAGCAAGTCTCTTCCCAGTAGATTTACTGGAACAGAAGGCGAGCATACAAAGGAATGAGTCAAAGTTTGTGGTCCCACAGTGGTGGACAAAGGGGTAGTGTATGGCATAACTTGTGCTTCCCCCGTGAAGCCCACCACAGTGGTGGTTCTGGTAGACATCTTGGTGAGTCTCACATGTTGGGACTGGATGGTTGACATTGTTGCCCCAGTATCCACCAAAAAGTTATATGTGTTTCCGTCCACTTTTATGGACAGCATGGGGTCTGCCGTGTTTTCCATACTGTCCTGGGCTCCTGTGGGGGTGTCCTATTGGGGAGCTCCCTGATGGGGGTCCCATCCCAACATCTGCTGTGTAGCGTGGGGCAGGGGTGGAGCTTGCATCACCTGACCTCCTTGTCCTCCAGAAGGTGGTGGGTATCTGTTTTGTGGGCAGGTTCTTGACCAGTGCCCTGGTTGACCGCAGGTATTGCATCCATCATTCCCAGAATTCCTTCCTCTTCCTGCACCACCTTGTCTCCTTCCTCTGAAACCTCCTGAATTGCCCCTGAAATTCCCTGCTGGATCATATTGTCTAGGACCATAGGGTGGGTATTGCTGAGGAACCTGGTTCCATGGAGGGACAGGATACAGATTGGGAGCAGCCTGGTATGATGTTTGAGTGGGCGGAGCTGCCTGAGGCTGAGGCTGTCCAACTGCAGCCACCAGTTGTTTTTTTTTTTGGTTTTTCCCCTTTTCCTCCTAGTTCATTTTTTGCTTTTTGTAGCTGCACCTTTAAGAGCTGCAGCTGTAAGTCCTTAACATCCTCGTTCTTGTCATCAGTTTTAGCCTGAGCTTTAGTTAGGTTAAATATTAAATGTTTCTTCCAAGTGGCAAAGTCACAATCTTGGAGTTCAGGATTGTCATCCATTTTCAGCACAACTGACTCTGGTATTCCCCTCAGAACTGCTTTTCTAAACCACATACCTGCAACAGCACCTGGTCTACCAGGGTGTTGTCCGTTTTGTGAAACCCAATCATCTATGGCCTTCTCCAAGTATACTGCTGGATTGGTGCTTGGATCCCACTTAAATTGTTGGATACCCCCAGTGTTTTTTAGTGGGAATGCTGCTCTTAAAGCAGGTCCCACTCGCATCATTACCATGTGAATTGGTAAGTTATTTGGCTCTGTTGTGGTTCCTGCATCTTCTTCTATGGCCAGTACTTTAGAGCGGGAAGTGCATGCTGTCAGTATAGCTCTCAGATCACCCAAAGCCAAATCCTGGCCTGCTGTGCCTTTTTCCAGAGCAGCTAACCATGAGTATGCTCCTTCATGAATGTCTGGGAGTTGTGCCACCAGTGACTGAATGTCACCCAATCCAAAAGGTTGATAAACTGGCGGCTGACCAGGTTTCTTCTGAAGGAGAGGCAGCTGGTGGTGTGCTTCAGTTTCTTCCTGTTTGCTTTTTTCCAATGCCTCTCTTGTTTCCTCCCTTTCTCGCTCTTTTTGTGCTAGCAGGTCTTTGTCTCTTCTGTTCAGGCAATCTAATTCTTTGTCATAGGATGGAGTTCGGCGCATCCTACCGTCTCTCCGTGTCCATTCCTTTTCCTTCTGTCGTTGCTTCTGTTTTTCTCGAGTTCTCACTGCTTCTACCGTTGCCTTTTCAAATAACATACCTGATAACTCAGCAGCTGCTTCCTGTAGTAGTTCCTGAAATGGATTGATCTTACCGGTTTCTTTTTCTTGGTTTGTATCTATCATTTTTCCTGTTGCAACAATTGTAAGTGCCGTTGTTTCTTCTCCTATGTCCTCTTCCTGCTCTGGTTGTGAATCGGAATCCATTGCCTCTGCTGATGAGGGGTGTGGCTCTTTTTTGTGTTTTTGGGTTGTTGTCGGGTCAGTTAGTCCTTGGAATCGAGCAGAACTGTAAGCAAAGGCTTCTGCGTGGTTCCTTTCACTTCCTCCCTTCTGAGATGTGTGAACCTTTTTTCCAGACTTCTTTCGTGTTCCTGTATCAGATACTGGTGGTGCGTTTGGAGCCTGAGTCCAGTTCAGCACACCTTTTAATATGGCAAGGCTGGGATAAATTCCGGTACTTGCGGTGGGGCCTTGTGGGGCGTATGGCGGAGGCTTTGACTTCCTCATATGTTTCTGAGCTTGATCCCACCATGCAATCCACTGATTATATTTTATTTTTCTACCGCTCTGTCTTTTTTTTTTCCTTTCTGTGCTTACCTTTGTTGAGGAAACCTGCTTTATTTTCCCGATCAGCTGCTTCTTCTTCCTTTATTTTTGCTTCCAATGCAAGATTATGCCAGATTATTGCCCAATTACCCGGGCTGTTAACATCTTTTCCTTTTTCCTTCATCAACTTGTCTGTAGTCTTTCTCAACAGCTCCTTCTGCTTTTTTTGCATCCTGTGGTTGGCAGGTAATACCTACCACTGTTTCCACACAAGCCAGCTGTTCACCCAATGTATTAGCCACAGCTCCTTGTCCCCATCCATCATCCATCATTTCTTGGTCAAACTCACCTTCCATTCTCACCCTTTATAACTATACTTACTCTGTTATCTCTATTATTCACTTTAACACCACATTCATCAAATATAACACAATCAAATTCAAACACAGCAAAGCACAGCACAAAACAGGGGCTTCTGAACCTGCTAACCACACCCTAGTGATGTCAGTTAGCCAAGTCCACGGACTCCAACCGTATTTCAAAACTCTTTTTCTGGTATTTTAGCAGCCTATTCCTAATAAAATATACTGCAGGGCCTCCAACCCGGTTCAAAGAACCCAATACTTGTTACACTCGTCAGTGTAATCTTAATTGGTTCACACTTTTCAGGAATTTAGCGATCTATTCATATAGAATTATCACAGGGACTCCAACCCTCAGGGACTCCAACCCCAATCTTATTTCTTAGGAATTTTGCAATTCATTCATATAGAATAATCACAGGGACTCCAACCCTAATCTTACTTTTTAGGAATTTAGCAATTCATTCATATAGAATAATCACAGGGACTCCAACCCTAACCACACAATTTTTCTCTCCTTTCTCCACACACTATTACTTGCTGGTGTATTTTAGCCTCTTAATTACTAGGTGTTTGGACAATAGGAAATAATTAAATCGAGCAGAAAACTGCTTACCTTTTAGTTGGCGCCACCTTTTGTCCAAACCCCGTTCATTCAGAGATGTCCTGATGGTCCTCCGTTCCTCTGATCCTATTAATCTAGGACTCAGGATCCTGTTCGTGACGCCAATTTGTAGGATCCCCTATTAATTACTCTTAAATATTATCTTAACACAGGTATTAAATTATATGGAGGAAATCTCAGCCCTTCAGTATGTTGAGAAATGAGGAGAGTTGAAAGTCTTTCCAAGTCTGCGCTGCAGCGAAGGAGAATCACCAGAAACTGCACAGAGTGCAAGTCTGCAACAGCCGTCTAAACGATTCTCATTCTCCTTGCTGAGACAGCTTCTTTTATTCAAAACTGCACAAGGATGGTTACATATTCATTGCACAATACAATTCCAGTAGCATGAGTCATAAGCAACTGTGGCTTTGAGATAAGAGGAAGTAACACAGAGAATCAACTCCCTAGATAAGAGAAAGTAACACAGAGCATGAGAACAGAACATTCTGAAGGAAATATCTTTGCACGCACAGTGCTATCTTAACTAAGCTGAGAATATATGTAACAAGCATCAAAATCTAAGTAAAACATCTCATAAGGCACTTCATAAAGCACAGTATAATAGAATATATTCAACACTAGCTACACATTTTTTACACCTAAATAGTGATAAGACTGAGGCGATTCTCCTCACTCCACCCAAACCAGGCTGTGAACCCAAAATCGACTTCTCTTGTTCAACTCCTTCTTTCAAACCCTCTGTCCCTGGTCTGGGTGTTAAAATTGATTCCTCCCTCACTATGGATGCCCACATGAATGCTAAAGTTCTGTCATCTTAGGTGCCTTTGTAAGCTTAGGTCTGTACTTATTAGATCATATCTGCTGTCATTACCTCACACTTAGATTAGCTGGTTCAGCACTCAGCTCCACGGTTTCTAACGCACACTATAAACTACAGATCACATAACTCCCATTCTTAAATCGCTTCACTGGCTGACTGTCCCATTCCGAATTAATCTCTAAATGAAAATGTAAAACGTGGGATGAGTGAGCCTTTGTTCACTGCGCCCCAAAGCTCTGGACCGACTTACCTTTGGTAGTTAGGCAGTCTTCCTCCCTAGAGGTCTTTAAGTCACGTCATAAGACTCATTATTATAACAAAGCTTTTCATTATTCGCTTTTTCTGTAAAAATCTGGATGTCTTTTTTTTTTTACTGAAATCTTTTATTCATTTGTAGTCTGTTTTTAATTAGTTAATGTTTTTATTTATGCTTTTATTATTGCTACTTTACTGTGCAGCATTTTGTTCGGCCATTGGGCGTCGTGAAAGTAATTTGAAGTAATTTATTTATTGAAGTAATTTATTTATTTGTTTGAAGGCAGAATGGCGATCCTAAGTGTCCTCCCATTCCGATCGGCCTGTGGCTCCCTTGGCAAAAACCAAAAAAATAAATGAAAGTCAATGGAGCGATAAAAGTTTTTTTTTTGGTCCTCCTTTGCCTCGGGCTAGTGCTGGGCGATATGGCAAAATGTTCATATGATTTAAAAAAAAAACAGGAGTCGCCAATATGACTAGCTAAAGTTAGCTAGCCCTTAAAATACTCACCGAGACCTTGTAGCGCTTCTCCGGCATGCTGGGTCTCACTCAGCCGACTGTTTGTCCCCCAGCATAGCTGCCAGTTTCCACATGGCCAGATTTACGGTGGTTTTATCCACCTTTAATGCTCCTTCCTTCATCCAGAGAAGGAGGTGAAGCTAGCTAAATTTATGGCCAATCTTCTTCTTCTTCTTCTTCAGTTGTAGTCCACCAAGTGTTTTTACACAAAACCTAAAGTAACTTTTTCAACCTGCCGAAAATTAGCCTTTTTTCAGGATCGAAATGTGTCTTAAAAATTCACGGACAGCATTTGTTCCAGGGCTGGGCGGTATACCGAAAATGTACCGATACCGAAATGTATGACTGTTACCGACGATATTTTCCTCGTGCCGGTTAATTCGGTGTGTAAAAAAGAACAAGAAAAGATGTGTTTTAGTTTAGCGGTGCTTCTGCCCCTTTAAGAAATTAGCTTTGCCTTGAGTCACATGACTACGAACAGTCATGTGACATCCTGAGCAGGGAAGCGCTGCTAAAGAAGCTCATGTAGCTATATTTAGCAAGAGTTTATACCCGCCTACCGACTTCTTTTTCAGAAAAATGTGACTACCGACAAATAAGGTGACTTTTTATGGTGTTATTGAACACTTAGGCCGTTTTCACATGTGTGGCCGTACCAGAAAACGGCCAGAGAAAATGCTAATTTTTTCTGTTCACATGGCACGGATCTCTGCCCGTATTGGGATTCAGTCTTTTACTACAAATAAACAGCAGGTGGCGGTATACAAATAAGTCTTAGTTCTCCAACAAACAAGGGAGTGAGAAGTACCGACGTCATAAAACGAGCGACAGCCTAGAATGTAAACAAACTGGTCTACTGGTCAGCTGCTACCTGAAGCCATCTACAGGGTGAGTGTTGTAGTAAACCCGCCGTTTTGTAATCTGCTGTGTTGCTGTGGGATGCTTGAATCGCGTTGTTTTGGTATTTGTATGGTCGCGAGGTGATTCTGTAATTTCGGCCGGCGGTGTCGTCATTTCCGCATGGAGCGCGTCAATTGTCTTGAGTACGGCCAGAGTACGCGTTGCGTTCACATGATACGTGGCCGCTCGTACCTGGACTCGGATACTACCTCCAAGGCAGGTCTCTCTGGCCGTATTCTGGCACGGTACAGTCTGTGTTCACATGGTACATAACAACAAGGACATGGTACATAACAACAAGGAAATACACCTCTGAAGCTGTGGAGGAGCTGCGCTCATGTTGGGAGACGACAGACTGGGGAGCGTTTGGAGCAGCCACGGACAATCTGGACGAGTATACGGACACTGTGACCTCATACATTCAGTTCAATGAGACGCGCATCATCCCAACGCGCACCAGGATTTGTTATAACAATGACAAGCCCTGGTTCACACCCAAGCTCCGGCGCCTACGTGAGGAGAAGGAAGTAGCGTGGCGGAGCGAGGACTGGAGTACATACAGACGAGCAAAGTACCACTTCAGCAGTGAAGTGAGAAGAGCAAAATCTGTGTACTCCAACCGTATACAGGAACACTTTAGCTCCAATGACTCTGCAGCCGTGTGGAGGGGGTTGAGGGCTCTCACAAACTACAAGCCCAAAGCCCCCCAGGCCCTGAACGACCGGACTCTCGCCCAGGGCCTGAATACACACTACTGCCGCTTTGAACAGCCGTCTGCTCCTCACACCTCTGCTCCCCCCACCATCACCCCAACCATCAACGACCCCAGCACTTCATCAAAGGACTCCTCAGACCCCCCCTCCTCCCCCCCTGCCCTCTCCATCCAGGAGGAGGATGTGCGCCGACAGTTTTTGAGGCTGAACAGGAGGAAGGCCCCCGGGCCGGACGGTGTCTCCCCCTCCACCCTGAGACACTGCGCGGATCAGCTGGCCCCCGTGTTCACGGACATTTTCATCACCTCCCTGGCGCTCTGTCGCGTGCCGTCCTGCTTCAAAACCTCCACCATCGTCCCTGTCCCCAAAAAGCCACGGATCACAGGACTTAATGACTACAGGCCGGTGGCGCTGACGTCTGTGGTCATGAAGTCATTTGAGCGCTTGGTTCTGCCCCACCTCAAGGACATCACCGCCCCCCTCCTGGACCCACTGCAGTTCGCCTACAGAGCCAACAGGTCTGTGGATGATGCAGTGAACCTGGCCCTCCATTTCATCCTGGAGCATCTGGACTCCCCAGGAACCTACGCCAGGATCCTGTTTGTGGACTTCAGCTCTGCCTTCAACACCATCCTCCCTGGACTGCTACGAGACAAGCTCTACCAGCTCAGCGTGCCCGACTCCCTCTGCAGGTGGATCACTGACTTCCTGTCGGACCGGAGACAGCACGTGCGGTTGGGGAAGATTGTCTCGGACAATCGGACTACAAACACTGGGACTCCTCAGGGCTGTGTACTCTCCCCCTGGCTCTTCTCGCTGTATACAAACTGCTGCACCTCCAGTCACCAGTCCGTAAAGCTGATCAAGTTTGCGGACGACACCACCCTCATCGGACTTATCTCAGACGGTGATGAGTCCGCCTACAGGAGAGAGGTGGACCGGCTGGCTTCCTGGTGCAGTCACAACAACCTGGAGCTGAACGCCCAGAAGACAGTGGAGATGATCATGGACTTCAGGAAAGTCACAGCCCCACCGTATCCCCTCACCCTGATGGACTCTCCCACCCCCATCTCCATCGTGTACTCCTTCCGTTTCCTGGGCACCACCATCACCCAGGACCTCAAGTGGGAGCCAACCATCAGCTCCCTCATCAAGAAGGCCCAGCAGAGGATGTACTTCCTGCGGCAGCTGAGGAAACTCAAGGTGCCGACCGAGATGCTGGTGCAGTTCTACACGGCCATCATCGAGTCCATCCTCACCTCCTCCATCACCGTGTGGTTCCCCGGCGCCGCAGACCGGGACAAACACCGACTGCAGCGCATCGTGCGTGCTGCTGAGAAGGTGATTGGCTGCAGGCTCCCATCCCTCCGGGACCTGTTCTCCTCCAGGACCCGGAGGCGTGTGGGTCGGATCACAGCTGACTCTTCTCACCCTGGACACCGACTATTCTCCCTCCTCCCCTCAGGCAGGAGGCTACGGTCCATCCAGACCCACACCTCCCGCCACCTGAACAGTTTCTTCCCCTCCGCCATCAGACTCATGAACAATAACAAGACCCGATAGTTCAGTTAAAGACCCATGTAGGATAGAACCATCTGCACTACGTAACTTTATTTTACTGCACTGTGTGGTCTGATCACACTTAGATCTGCTGCTGTCATTCACCTGCACATCTGTGAATGGAACCCTGCTGCTGTTCTCATGTTAAAAAGGATGTTTATCTTTTCATAGTTCTTTTATATACATACAGATTATAATATTTATAAAGACTTTAGCCTTATGGCTCATTCTTTTTATTTTATTTTTTATTTTATTTTTTTTTATTTTTTTTTTATTTTATTTTATTTTATTTTATTTTTACTTATGTTAAATGTTTTATGTGCACAACTGTACCGGAAAAAATTCCTAGTTTGTGAACTTGTTCTCAAACAATGGCAATAAAACTGATTCTGATTCTGATTCTGATTCTGATGGTACGAAATAAGTGGATTTTGACCAAATACCGTACCCGAGTACGGACTCCCGTACCATGTGAAAGCGCCCTTAGACTCTAATGTGGAGCACGTATGTTTGTTACTGCAGCAACGGAGCTGCAACCGAACCAGAGTGTTTCTAGCCCAACAGCTCCATGTTGCTGCTTGAAGCTGCCGCCTGTGCTCAGATGTAAAATATTTTCTAAAATAAACGACTGCACACTAACACCACAGATTTCACTCATCCCCTGTAACTTCCTCATCTGATCTGTGTGATCACTTCTGAGTTTAAACTGGACTCTAAGAAATACAGAAAAGAGAAACACTGAATTAAAAGACTGTTTGAAGCCGTTCAATAGCAAGAAGCCATCATATTTTAAAGACTATTAAGCAAACTTGGCCACTACCGGACATTGAATACAGAAAAGGACACAATTTTTTTTAAAGAAAAGAAAAGGACAGGGGTGTGATGTGGTCATTGTAATCTTCCACTTATCGTTATCGAGGTTAGGTGCCTAATATACCGTGATATTAATTTGATCTCATATCGCCCAGCCCTGATGTGTTCAATCCATTATACATTTTAAACTGGATTTTAAAATAACTTTTAACAGCAGACCAATCAGGTCGTCCAACTCCAGTTTACTAAACACTCCTAGAATAAGAACCAAACATGGAGAAGCAGTTTTCAGCTTCTATGCCCCACAAATCTGAAATAAACTTCCTAATGACTGAAAAGCTGCTGAATTGTTTAAAGATGCTTTCGAGTAATATTGATTTTTAAGATGCATTTTCTGTCTATGCTTTTTGTAAATTGCTTTTTTAATCAAATTCTAAATGTTTTCTTTTATCTATGTGTTTTGTTTTTAATCCTCATACTTTTACATAAATTTTCTTTTTATGCTTTTCCAAAATTGTTGTTTTTAATCAAATGCTATGTTTGGTTTCTTTACCACTGAATCATGTAGAGCAATTATTCTCAAACTGAGCTCAACATTTTCTCTGGTGGTACCCACTGCAAAACGTTTGTGAAATACTGATGTAAAGCACCTTGAATTGTCTCGTGTTAAAAGTGTCCTATACAAATAAAATTGCCCCCCGCCTTGCCTTGCCTTTAATGCTCCACTGACTCTCATTCATTAAAAAAAAAAAAAAACAGTACAGGACCTATGGTACGACAGAGTATTAGGGCCATTATAAACAAAATAAAAATATTTGGGAGCAAATTTCTGCCCAAAAAAACTATTCTGAGATTAAAGTAAAATATTTTCCAGAAAAGCCTCAGAAATTCTCTGGTGTCAAAAAGTAGCAAAATTACTGGTAAAAACTCAGAATTTCTGAGATTAATTGCACATATTTTTCAGAAAAAAATTCTGTCACATCAGTCGTAAAGATTTTTGAGAATTGCAGATTATTTTATAGGATAAAAAGCGTAATTCTCTGATGTAGAAAAATACAACATTTGCAAGAAAAAATGAGAAAATGAAATTTCTATGACTATTACTTATAATTTGCTGATTTTACAATGTCAGAAATATCTTAGTTTAAAAATAGAAAATGTATGCCTTTAATCATAAAAATCTAGTTTTTTCTTGCAAATGTTCAACTTTTCTACATATTAAAGAATAGCGCTCTTTTTCCTAGAAAATATATCAGATTAACCTAAAAATGTCTGTCTTTCAAGCTCGTAATTGTATGAATTTTGTGAGAGAGAATTTCTGAGTGTTTTTTCTGCAAAATATCTGCAAATAATCTTTTTTTTTTGGCTGAAATTTACTCCAAAATATTTTTCACTTTTGTTTAGAATGGCCCTAATACTCCGTCGTACTATGGACCGGAAGTAGAGGGGCGGGCCTTAGGCTCTCAACGAGAGTTGTGTTGTTGTTAGCCAATCAGAGGCGAGAGGTTTGCTCTCTCACCCAAGCACTCCTACCTGATTATACAGCACTGGTCTCGGTTGTTCCTCTGCATGTTGAAGTAACAGTTGTCAGCGATAGCAAAGATGTGAGGAGGCATTTCACCGATCTTCTTGTTGGTGTAGAGGCGGATCTGATCGGCGGTGTAGATGGGCAGCAGCTGGTAAGGGTTGACGGCCACCAGGATGGAGCCTGTATACGTCTGAGCAAATCAGAAAAAGAGATTATTAAATCGTTAATTTCAGGGTTTGCTTGTGAAGCAATTTAAGGCATTTACGGTGTATTTGTGTAAACGACACGAAAATGGATGCATATACTTCGTGATTACCTGTTTCTCCAGAGAACAGTTATGTATTTCTTATCGCTATCAAAGACAGACGTATACATACACTGTTTATTGTGTATAAGCTTCTTATGAAGTCCATCTGAGTTCATTAGTGCCACCCCACAAACACAGAGCTTCTTGAAGGTCCCACGTTCATCTAATGCAGCAGCACTCAAATAAATTTTAAAGAGGTCCAGTCAGAGAAATTTCCTTGAAAACCGTAATTTCTTACAATTCTGTATGATATTTATTTAAGTAGCTTATTGCTTTCGCTCATTAATTTGCCTGTCAAATCAATGTAATTCTGTCTAATTCAAATATTCTTTTATTTAATGAATAAATGTAAGACTATGTCAAAAAGAAAATAAATAACACGTGGCAAATGTCCATGTTTACAAATGATTAGCTAAGACCATAAAAGGCGTAAAAGCTTGATTTTCTTTTTTTCACATGTGCATTCTAGCATCTCAAACTATTTCAAAGAATTAAAATCTCGACACATTTAAAAGCTGAACCTTTTTCAGGGTTTTGCTTCCTGGTTTTGTACTCAGTGAGAAAAGCGAGTTACTTCTACTCCCACGGCATTAAATCCAGGCCCCTTGGTAAGGATGGAACGGTATCTGGTTTTTAGAACATTCATTATGGAGAATGCTGGGTGTTGTGATGATTTATTTTGTCTGATTTTACTTCTGATTTGACTGCGTGTGTCTGTTCAAAACTTATATGTTTTGTCTCATAATGGCATTTTACATTCCCACTTTTAATAAATGCCACAAACGGGTTTATTCACAGAACTCTTTTAAATCTAAAATAAAAAACATACCTATTTAGACTTGCTCATGAGTAACTGATCCTATTATTGCTTTTGCTTAATTGCTAATGATTTCTTGTTTGCCTATTTTTAATTTTCATTCAATTATTTTGATCAAATGCTAAATGGCATCGTTTTATTGTCTATGCTTTCTTGTATTTTAATATTGCTAGTTGATTATAAACGTCTGTTTAAGCTTTCTTTTACTGATTATTTGTTTTAATTTTCACATTTCTGTAATCATGTAAAGCACCTTGAATTGCCTTGTGTTGAAAGTGTGCTATACAGATAAAATTGCCTTGCCTTATTGCCATCAACGAGAGGAGAATAAAAAACAGAAGAAAAACTAGTACTGACTATTTCAAAATGGTTCATTTTCTGTCCTTGGTTATAAATTTGGAAGATTTTGTTCTTAAAGACAAAGGTTTTTAAAGTGAAAAAAGATTTTTTTCTCTTTACCTTGACATGTGTCGACTGCCAATGCAGTTTTCCTCAGAAAATCTTTTTTTTTCACATTAAAAAACCTTGTCTATAAGAAGAAAATAGTCCAAATCAGTATTGACTCTTCACTCCATATATGCTCTAGTTCTGCTGTCCACGCTTAGTTTTATAAACGTCGCCTGTATCTCTTCTCCTTTAAGCACATAATTCCCCATTTCTCAGCGCGTTTCTCCTCCCATATCCGCCTGTTTTGTCTCGTCCGTCTCAAATATGAGGGTGTTTTTTCCCTTTTCGGTCTCATGTCCCCGATTTTCTCCTTATCCATCTCACCAGTCGGTATCTTTCCACTTTGTTTTACGATTTGACACTATATGTCTATGGGGCGCCAAGTGTAAAATTTTCGTTATTTAGTAGAAATGCACTTTTTTTGAACATTTAGCTTCATTTTTCCACATTTGGCACACTTTCATACATTTAGGAAGAAAATTTTTCTAAAATTCAACATTTACCAGCATATTTACATTTTAAAAATCTAAATTTTAAATATTATTTCGAAATGTAACATGTTAAATCTAAATGTTAAATCTAAATGTTAAATCTAAATGTTAAATCTAAATCTAAATGTTACATCTAAATGTTAAATCTAAATCTAAATGTTAAATCTAAATCTAAATGTTAAATCTAAATTTTAAATATAATGTTAAATCTAAATCTAAATGTTAAATCTAAATTTTAAATATAATGTTAAATCTAAATCTAAATGTTAAATCTAAATCTAAATGTTAAATCTAAATCTAAATGTTAAATCCAATGTTCTAATGAACATGTCCAATGTTCTAAATGTTCCTAACATTATTTAGATTTAACATTTAGATTTAACATTTAGATTTAGATTTAACATTTAGATTTAACATTTAGATTCAACATTTAGATGTAATATTTAGATTTAGATTTAACATTTAGATTTAACATTTAGATTTAGATTTAACATTTAGATCTAACATTTAGATTTAACATTTAGATTTAAAATTTAACATTTAGATTTAACATTTAGATTTAATATTTAGATTTAACATTTAGATACAATATTTATGATTTAGATTTAACATGTAGATTTAACATTAGATTAGATTTAACATTTAGATTTAACATTTAGATTTAGATTTAACATTAGATTTAACATTTAGATTTAGATTTAACATTTAGATTTAAATTTAGATTTAGATTTTTAATTTTTTAACATTAGATTTTTTTTTAACATTTAGATTTAACTATTTAGATTTAACATTTAGATTTAGATTTAACATTTAGATTTAGATTTAACATTTAGATTTAACATTTAGATTTAACATTTAAATTTAGATTTAACATTTAGATTTAACATTTAGATTTAGATTTAACATTTAGATTTAACATTTAGATTTAACATTTAGATTTAACATTTAGACTTAACATTTAACATTTAGATTTAGATTCAACATTTAGATTTAATATTTAGATTTAACATTTAACATTTAGATTTAACATTTAGATTTAACATCTAGATTTAGATTTAAAATTTAGATTTAGATTTACCATTTAGATTTAACATTTAGATTTAATATTTAGATTTAACATTTAGATTTAATATTTAGATTTAGATTTAACATTTAGATCTAACATTTAGATTTAACATTTAGATTTAACATTTAGATTAGATTTACATTTAGATTTAATATTTAGATTTAACATTTAGATTTAATATTTTAGATTTAACATTTAGATTTAACATTTAGATTTAGATTTAACATTTAGATTTAACATTTAGATTTAGATTTAACATTTAGATTTAACATTTAGATTTAACATTTAGATTTAACATTTAGATTTAACATTTAGATTTAACATTTAGATTTAGATTTAACATTTAGATTAGATTTAACATTTAGATTTAACATTTAGATTTAGATTTAACATTTAGATTTAACATTTAGATTTAACATTTAGATTTAGATTTAACATTTAGATTTAACATTTATATTTAACATTTAGATTTAGATTTAACGTTTAGATTTAACATTTAGATTTAACATTTAGATTTAGATTTAACATTTAGATTTAGATTTAACATTTAGATTTAACATTTAGATTTAGATTTAACATTTAAATTTAGATTTAACATTTAGATTTAACATTTAGATTTAGATTTAACATTTAGATTTAACATTTAGATTTAACATTTAGATTTAGATTTAACATTTAGATTTAGATTTAACGTTTAGATTTAACATTTAGATTTAGATTTAACATTTAGATTTAACATTTAACATTTTGATTTAGATTTAACATTTAGATTTAACATTTAGATTTAGATTTAACATTTAGATTTAACATTTAGATTTAGATTTAACATTTAGATTTAACATTTAGATTTAGATTTAACATTTAGATTTAACATTTAGATTTAGATTTAACATTTAGATTTAGATTTAACATTTAGATTTAGATTTAACATTTAGATTTAACATTTAGATTTAGATTTAACATTTAACAGGAAGTTGTGCTTATTACCGATAAACTGATTAAAGCATTTGATTCTCGAATATGGTCAAAGTATTGATTCAACACCGACTGTTTTAGTTTGGGAAGTTTTCTTGCATGTTGAAACATGCATGAAACATGTTGCTACTAGGGCTGGGCGGTATGGCAACATTTTCATATCACGGCATTTAAAAAAAACATAACGGTATTACGGTATTTTTTTTGCCATACAAGCCCGTTCATACCCACATTATCTTATAAGAATGAAGAATTTAAAAAGGTGCTTTAAATAGCCCATTTTACTGCCATATGGACTGAATCATATTGTTTTTTCCAGACACAGGTGAATGATATGAAAATAATTAAAATGATTATTATTCTATTAGAAATTCTTGATGTTTTAAGGCTCAAAGTATTTTTTTTTTTAAACTCAGGTTGGCGCAAGCAACAAATTGCACCTTATAATTGCTTTGCATGTAGTTCTGAAGAACCCCGCTGGGGGGCAGAGTATAGACTCAGATCGGATTTTGCGAAAGAAGAAGTAAAATACAGATGGCGACCGTAGTTGATTATTAGCTGGTTAATATTCAGATAACAGAAAAAAAGACGGCAGAAATATCGTAGATGGTATGTAAAACATATTTACCGCTATTAATGATTTCTTTCTTACTATTTTTGCCGCTGTTGACCGCGTTTACCTACCGACGGTCAAATAGCGCTCAACACTTCCCCCTACTGGTTACTCTCAATAACGTTTGTAAAAGGTATGCTGTTCGGTTCTCGTCTGACATTTTAAAGCCGATAAACTTTTTAAACTATAGACGAGGATCCTCTTTTTTTGAAAAACTTCCTCAGAATTGTGTTCTTCGCTCCTGCTAGCAGCTGTACTTAGTTAAAAACGTTATTTTCTACACTGTGGTGAAGAGCGTGTAGCAGTGAAATCGGTCCTGGCTGAAACACTTCCCCTCATTAAATCTTCCTGAAGCTGTCTGAGCTATTCACCGGTATAGGGGTATATTAAAAATTCATTTCATAGCGAAAATAAACAGGTTTTCGGTATGAACCGGTATACCGCCCAGGCCTAGTTGCTATTACATTTCCCATAGTCCCTTGGGAACAGCTGACCAACCACTGATCTCAGAAAACCCAAATGATCCCACCCTGTTTAACTTCCAATTAGCAAAAAAAAAAAAAAAATGGTGCGACGCAGCTACATAATTAGCTTCTAAATCTGTTGTTATCTACAGCTAATATTCGCCTTTAATGGAATCAAATATTTATTTAAAGCGTTGGGTATCTGACAGTGGTTATGTTTATACTTTCCAGAGTTCCAGCCGCTGATCAGACATTTAGAAACCAGCACATTGCCCCATCAGTGAGTGACGTCCAATAAGGCTGAACTACCACCTAAAAAATAACTGTATTGTTTATATCAGAGAGCTGATGAGAGTTACTCGTGGCTACAGCTTTAATGTGTTTTATTTAGCCTGGATGCGTTGTTCTAAAGCAGTTTCTGATCCATACAGACACATATTTTGAAGCAACAGAGAAACAACTGAATTTTAATGATATTTTTTTTGGTCCAACCCATTTTTTGCTGTCATTTACTTTGGAAGTATTTTTCAACCATGACGGGGCATCACTAAACGTCCAAATGTTTGCCGGAAAAGGTATCTTTTTTCCTAAGTGTGTGTAAATATCTGTTTTTTATTGCACTCTTTATCCAGAAAAAAACTAAATATTGCTTTAATCTTTACAAATCAGAGGCCGGTTAGCATATAATTATGATACCTTTAAATAAAAGCTGTCCACTATCAAATCAAATGGCAGTTTAACAGATACCAGTGCACCTAGCTGCTGAAGGAAGATGAGCTCACTCTCGTCTCAGATGTTGTCGGCTGACAATGACAGCGTATCGGTGTTCGCCACATGAGAACAAGCTCCCATATTGAGAAACAAATCGACAGGCTGGCCTGAACCTGGTTACTGGTAAACCTAACTGGGGAAAAAGAAGTCTGTCTAGTCAAGTATTTTTACTCCATCCTGCTCCAAACATGACACCATCAATAATTAACGTGTAAGAAAAGTCAGCTTTAGCCGCTAAAAACGTCTCTAGTTTCACGGTTATGAGACAGAAACACACATGCAACATACATGCGAATAACATTCAGCACATATACTGTTGTAGAGCCATGCACCAGCTGCATTAACTTTCAGACGTTTCGCTCCTCTTTGTAGCCATGCTGATAGCTCGGAAGCTGACTTACCCTCCCACCACAGTTTGTCTTCAGGGGGAAGAGAAAGGAAGAAACCGGGCAGGGTGAAATAGATAAATGAATTATGACATAGGAGCAGACAGCATGATAAACATTAGGTTTGTTTGACGAGAAACGTGGTTGAAAGGCTGATTGAAAGTGAAATAAAAAACCTTTCCACAGTAAGTACAGCCAAAAAGCAAAACACCAGACCAAATCTCACAATTAGAAGCAGAAAAATAAATGTCACATTTGCTAAACGTGTATATTTTAGATGCAGAAAATTATGTTCAAATCAAACAGGAGCATCAGGCATTAATACCTGTGTGACGTCAGCAAAGCAAAGTTTGAAGACGATAACTGTAGCCCTTCAGCGGATAAAGGACAAACATTTCTTTTAATGATACCTACCCTAAAAAAGACACACATATGTATTTTAATTAATTTGAAAATTAATTTGGAAGGAAACAAGAAGTTAGCCCACTATCCTTTAGGTTATGCGATCCCGTTTGTAAAGTTATAATCGAAATGTAACTGTAATAAAATGTTTTCGCCTCTCATGGGAGAAAGAAATGGTGGTTCACTTTTCACGTTTTCTTTCGGTGTCCATGTTAACTTTTTATCTGTAAATGTCAGTTTCAAACAAAATATTTAGTTTGTCGACTAAAAAAAATTATTTTTAGCTTAATACTTAAGTGAGCAGGCTAAATATTTAGCTTCAAGCTAAACATTTAGCTCAGAACTAAATCTTCAGCCGGTATGGAAGTTTGCTTGACAAAGCAGACGTAGGCTACCAAAATAAAAGCTTATGCTCTCTTTTGTGTGTTCTAATGTTAATCATGTAAAGCACCTTGAATTGCCTTGTGTTGAAAGTGTGCTATACAAGATAAATTGCGTCGCCTTCTCAACATTTCAGCTTAACACGTAGGTATTTTTGACGGCAATACAGACATTCAGTGATTGATTTACACTAACAGTCACTAAACCAGGAGCAGGCATTTATATATAGGTTTGCAGGACCCAGCTTTTATTTTGATAGTCCACTTCCACCTTTTGGTAGGTTAATTATTAGCTAGGTTAGTTATTAGCTAAATATTTAGCCTAGAGTGAAATACTTACTTTGAAGCTAAATATTTAGCTACCCAGTTTATTTTGCTAGATAAATATTTAGCTAGCCAATTAGCTTGATAGCTAAATACTTAGCCACCCAATTTTGGCGTGCTAGCTAAATATTTAGCTACCCAGTTTAGATTTCTTGCTAATTATCTAGCTAGCAAGTTTATTTAGCTACCCGATTTAGCTTGTTAGCCAAATATTTAGCTAGCAAGTTTAGACTGCTTCCTAAATATTTAGTTAGCTTGCTAGCTAAATGTTTAGCCACCCAATTTAGTGTGCTAGCTAAATATTTAGCTACCCAGTTTAGAATGCTTCCTAAATATTTAGCTAGCAGTTTTAGCTTGCTGGCTAGATATTTAGCTACCCAAATTAGCTTGCTAGCTAAATATTTAGCCACCCAATTTAGCATGCCAACTAAATATTTAGTTACCCAGTTTAGATTTCTTGCTAAGTATCTAGCTAGCAAGTTTATTTTGCTACCCAATTTAGCTTGTTAGCCAAATATTTAGCTAGCAAGTTTAGCTTGCTAGCTAGATATTTAGCTACCCAATTTAGGATGCTAGCTAAAAATTTAGCTACCCAGTTTAGATTGCTATGTAAATATTTAACTAGCAAGTTTAGCTTGCTAGCTAAATATTTAGCTACCCAATTTAGCACTCTAGCTAAATATTTAGCTACCCAGTTTAGATTGCTATCTAAATATTTAACTACCCAATTTAGCTTGCTAGCTAAATATCTAGCCAGCAAGTTTATTTAGCTACCCAATTTAGCTTGTTAGCCATATATTTAGGTAGCAAATTCAGCTTGCCAGCTAAATATTTAGCCAACCAATTTAGTGTGCTATCTAAATATTTAGCTACCCAGTTTAAACTGCTTGCTAAATATTTAGCGAGCAAGTTTAGCTTGCTAGCTAGATATTTAGCTGCCCTATTTAGCTTGCATGCTAAATATTTAGCAACCCAGTTTAGATTGCTAGCTAAATATTTAACTACCCAACTTAGCTTGTTAGCTAAATATCTAGCTAGCAAGTTTATTTAGCTGCCCAATTTAGCATGTTAGCCAAATATTTAGCAAACAAATACTAATATTCGCTGCATTCAACATTCACCAGAATCTGAATCATTTGAGCTGTAATACTCACATATATGAGCTTTTCTCTGTATCTAATGAGGAGGTTGCGGAGAATCCCAGCTTCATTCAGGTCCCCCAGACGGATCATGTCCTCCACACCGTGGATGGAGGTGGGGTGCATTGGCCTAATGTTGGTGGCATTCTGAGGCGAGATCCAGTGCTCCTGAAGGGCAAAGAATTCTGGATGAAATTTATTTGTAATTTGAAAATGTGTAAAAAAATGTACATATATGGTAAAGATTTGTAACATGATAATGCAATACAAATATTAATACAAATATTCTGTAACAATTATATTGTAATTGTAAAATTGTAGATAAGTGTGCATGAGTAATAAGGGGCAGATTTCCTAATATTAACTTTCTTTTCACTTTCATTCAAGCGACATTTATTTCAAATTCTTTTTTCCCCAATGCTGTTTTCCTTTTGAATGAATGAAATGAAATAAAGAGTCTAATATAATCTAATATAATCTAATCTTACTATTTTTAAGTGTGTAACAGTACAATTTGGTACACTTTAATCAAGAAAAATTAATACGAATGTATATCTTAGTGTTAAACAAAGAACTTCTATTCTTGAATTAATTTCAATCCGTTCCTGAAAATAATTAGATTTTGTTGTTTTGCATAACTGAAAAGCTGAAAGTAGGGCTGGGCGATATGGCCTCACATATAAGCTTGTGCGATAACGATATGTATCGCGATATATTCATATTTTTTTCTTTATACATGTTAAATCAATGCTTATGAACATTCTCACTTTCCAGATACATTAAATCAGAAATTTTTTTATTGTGCAAAATGAATTTGAAAAACAGTCAATTCTTTTTTTCCAAAACAAAACAATACAAAATTCTATATAAATAAATATGAAGATATTTTAAATGAAGTAAAAGCTAAATATTATGAAAATAAAAGTTACTTATTTATACATTATTTACAACACAAAAAGAAACCAGCACATATTTGAATTAAAAATGCTTCAGATTCAGCCGGTTTCTTTTCCATTAGATTAAGAACAACCTTTTAAACTTTGAATATCTAGTGTGAAGACAAACACTGAACATCAGTATTCTTGTTTGCCTGGTATAAAGTATCCAGATAGGACATCATCAAAATGCATAACAGCGGTATGGCAGTATAGTCAAAATCTCTACCTTTGGCTAAATTTATCTCTACCTTCTACCCTATATATTGCCCATTGTTAATTGAAAGTATACTATTTATTATTTTAAATATGTACAACTGTATAAGCTAGCACAATAAGAGTAGAAACCAATACGACTAATTGAAAACAGTCGGTGTTGAATCAATACTTTGACCATATTCGAGAATCACATGCTTTAATCAGTTTATCGGTAATAAGCACAACTTCCTGTTAAATTTCAGCATTGCGCCGGCTGCTGCGTGCTGCACGTTTCGGGACTCACGTTTCCTTCGTCATCCAACACCTGGATCTGTCCGGAATCACATAGTTTGACCACTGCGCCGACGGGAACCTCGAACTCTCGCCCCGTCTTTAAGTCCAGCCAGACGTAGTCGCCCTGAACACAAACAAAAAGCGAGGATTTCCTTTTCTAACTGTTCAGTAAGTACATGAACTTCAATTAAACGGAGTTAATTGTCATTTTACTTACAACAAAACAAAATTAGTGGAGCGCTTACTCCACCGGGTGCACGAAATAAATACAATAAATAATCCTCGCAGAACATATAAAAACAGAGTAAAAACAGTAAAAGAGCAGTAAGTACAGGTATTGAAGTGCAGGAGTTGACAGTAAGTTGCTGGGTTGACTAATTACGTTTAAGGACAATATTGCATTTGGGAAAAAGCTATTTTCAAATCTGGTGGTTCTGGACTGTAACGACCTATAACGCCTGCCAGAGGGAAACAGTTGGACCAGGATGTGTATTGTCCTAAGTTGTATTGTCCTGGAAAGTCAGAAATTTAAATGAGTGAACTCTCTCCACGCAACTCACCATTTATGAGGAGAGGTCGGTGTTGTGTACTATGAGTTCCTTTGTTTTTGTGGTATTTAGGATGAGATTATTGGCACAGCACCACTCAGACAGATTCTGCGCTTCCTGTCTGTAGGCGGACTCGTCGTCGCCCGTTGTGGTTTCATCTGTAAACTTTATGATAGAGTTGATGGGAAATGTTGATAGTAGGGCTGGGCGATACGAGCCAAAGTTAATATCACGGTATGCTGAGCATTTCACCTCGATAACGATACGTGGACGCTAACAATGACCACATCACCCCCCGACACATGCTACAACGTCTAGGGCCTAGTTTGTGCTTCTTCGACCGCAAATTTGCACCCAGACGCAGACGTATTGACGGAGACGTTTTCCGTTTATAGTTCTCCGCTCTTCCACTCCATTCACTATTGTTTTTCAGCGTTGCTGAACCAGGACAGCAGGGGGAGCTAAGTTTTCATGGCATCTCTGCCTACTATCACACAGCGCCGCTTCCGATTTTTTCTAGGCTTGTGAACGCATTTCTTCCTCAAGGAGCAATGAACGACAGAAAGTAAGTTTTGTTTAAGCTGTAAAGCTTTTTACTAGAAGTGCAGCTCATTGAATTCTCTAGAACTAGGGATGTTCAATATTGGCTTTTTTACCGATATCCGATATACCGATATAGCCTAACTCATACTTTCCGATACCGATATAACCCGATACCGATATGTGGGGACCCTCCCTCATAAAAAACAAAAACTATTAAGCCCTTTTATGTAACCACAATATGAAATATCTTGTATCATCCATACTTGAGCTTTAAAAATTTATAAAATGTAATAAGTACTAGAATTTTAGTTAGGCAATAGAAAAAGGTGCCATTTTTATTTTGTCCTCAAAAGTAGCAGGAACATTTTCTCACACAGAGAATACTGACAAAGGCCCACAACTCAGGACACATTTATACTTTTAGAAAATGTAACCAACATTATACCTTTATAGCAGTGAGGTAAAGTGGAAACAATTGAAACAAGAATAAAAAATAAAAATAAACAGCAAACATTTAAGCAGGGCCAATAATTAACCTACCTTTTGGTATATTGAAAGTTGTCTCAAACAAATAATATCTCAAAAACTAAACCTCAAATCTGTCATATTTTTACATTCTGAGAGAGAAAAGAAGTAGCTGAAGAGTTTGATATATAATATGTGTATGGTGTGAAAAACTCATCTTATTAAAAAAATTAAAACCGATACCGATAATTTCCGATATTACATTTTAATGCCAATATCGGACATCCCTATATAGAACACATGGAAACAAACACTTCAGCCTTTTTTTGGGGGTTTTCCTACACCTCATTGTGTTAAAAATCACCCAAAACAACAGATTAGATAAGTTATCCTTTCAATATAAAGCACATAGTGGCCAAACGCTGCATTAACTACTGATTACAGCGACTATAGAGCCCCGTTCTGGTGAAACGATCTCTGGTTGTTGCCCAAACTGACCAATCAGATGCAGACGCTCTCCGTCGACGGATGATTAAAAATTGGACCTCTACTCCGTGCGTCCTTGCGTAACTGACGGAGAGCCCTTGCGTTGACAGATAATGGCGCCGCGTCAATCCGTCTCCCTCAAAACGGAGAAGCACAAACTACGCTTAAGTGTCCAATAACAACATAGAAAAGTAGTTGCGTTTTTCTGCAAAACAGTCGCTGTATGAGCCTAAACTCTTGCCAAATATAGCTACACGGTAGCCTCGTTAGCAGCGGTTGACTGTGCCTAGTCACGTGACTCAAGGCAAAGCTGATTTCTTAAAGGGGCAGGAGCAACGCTAAACTGAAACGCATCCGAATCGCACTTTGAGGGCCGTCCTCCTCTCACAACTGTGCCAGTAGTAATGATTGCTCCTGCAACCAGTTAGGTTTCCTTGTTCTTTTCTCGCCACTCATTTTCAGTTCACGAGGTCTATTTAAGATGTGGCTGATGTGCTCATTAGACAGCCTAATTGTTTACAGCCTACTTGCAACTCTCCCTTAATATGATGCATCCATCCATCCATTATCTATACCGCTTTCATCCGATTCAGGGTGGAGGTGGGGCTGGAGCTTGTCGCAGCTATCAGCAGGCGTTAGGCAGGGTAATATGATGCATTTCACGTTTTTTCGTTTTTAAACTTCACCCTCTCTGTAAGCAGGCTATTGTGTGTAAGTTGTATGAAGTGTGAGTCTCGTGGCCGACAAAGATATATCGTGCATTATTTCTGCTATTTGCGCTGTTCATAATTACGCTTTGAAGTTTTCCATTTCCTGGTTTCACCCGTGTCATTCAACAACCAATCACACTGCTGTCCGTCCATTTAGTCGTGCGTAGGAAATGACGTTTTCCATAGCAACAGGACGTCACTCTTAGCTTACTTTTAGGGGTTTGTCCTACGTAAAAGTAGCTCTTAGTGCGTTTGTGAATATGTTTTAGACGACAACTCGTACGTAAGACCTTTTAGCGCGAGTTGGGAGTAACACCTAGCGGTGAGATAAGAGTCTTTGTGAATAAGGCCCCAGAACTGTTATTTTCATGTACTGAGAAGCGCGATTTACTTTATGCTGAATTGCTCAAAGATAGAGCTGAAGATCTTTGCCTGAACTCGGGCTTAATTTCTGTTATCGTCCACTGGCTCGGGTCAGGCTTCCGTGGTCGTCTGGTCATCTGATTAGCGCGATAATTTATAATAAAGCACTGGAGTGGGCCAATAACATTATTCGGAATCTACCTGTCAGGATGTTGTTGACCCCCACACATGATGTGAAAAGCCCACTCCTCTCAGATCAAAACAGAAAACATGCTGCGCTCTCACAGAAAATGATGAAGTATAAATGCACCGTTACCCCAAGTTTCAATAGGCAGAAGTCTCCTGCATTTTTAAATGGCAGCTCCCTGATGCCCACAAATCGGATAAAATCTCCTGAAATCTAGAGGAAGTGGTCAAGAGCGCACGCAGAAACGCACGCAGGCGAGACAGACTTTTACGTAACAGAAGCAAATTTTTTTTCTAGCTGAAACTCAGGTGTGCGACTTTTGAATAAAGTCGGGCTGTAATCGGGTTCGGGCTTTAATAAAGCTGTCAATCTAAATATGCTTTTCGGGTTTGGGTCTAGTGGCTGCACGGTGGCGCAGTGGTTAGCGCTGTTGCCTTGCAGCAAGAAGGTCGTGGGTTCGTATCCCTGCCCAGGGTCTTTCTGCATGGAGTTTGCATGTTCTCCCCGTGTATGCGTGGGTTCTCTCCGGGTACTCCGGCTTCCTCCCACAGTCCAAAAACATGCATGATAGGTGAATTGATCACTCTAAATTGTCCTAGGGATGAATGTGAGTGTGAATGGTTGTCTGTCTCTCTGTGTTGGCCCTGCAACAGACTGGCGTCCTGTTCAGAGTGTACCCTGCCTAACGCCTGATAATTGCTGGGATAGGCTCCAGCTGCCCCGTGACCCTGAATTGGATAAGCGGTTAAGAAGATGGATGGATGGATGGGTTTGGGTCTAGCCAAGCTCTACTGTAAGAGTACTGCATTTAAATCTAAGTTATAATGGACTGAAGGGTTTTGGACTTCCTCTAAGCCCGTTTAAGAACTTCGAATGTATTGAACTTTAAATTTTGCTTGTCAACTGTTCACCTTTTTGTTATTATTTCAAAATAAAGAATAAAATAGATACGGAAACAGAATGCTAAATGAGTTTAGATTATTTAAAAGCTATGATTGTTTAACGACACAGGCAACACACACACCTCACGGGGACGAGACGAAAAGATGAGAAATGATCTGAGAAGGCGGACAGAGAGAGAGAGACAAGGAGCTGCAGCGTACCGGCAGCAGCGTGCTGGGTTTGGTCACAGCGTTGACGTTTCGCACCAGCGCCCATTTAGCCTGATCCCTCTCGTAGAGCTCAACGTAATCCCGACGCTTGAACATCTTTTTCTCCATAAAAAAAAAAAGTAAATATCCAGAGTAACAAGCCTTCCGGAAAATAAAATAAAAATAATAAAAACGTCCCAGTATGCAGCTGAATTCACTCCGGATCTTCTTTAAAAGTCATCTTAAAAAAACGGCTCATCGGCTCACCACGCGTTGATCTGGGTCACGGCTTCCTGCCACTTGTTTTAACGGGTCCATTTTTAGAGACAAAGCCAGTTTGAGCAACAACAAAATATTGGTGGTTGGAGATGTTTCAGAAAATACAAAAACAAACAAAATAAAAAGGAGTCCCTGCTGCTCACATCTTCCTCCCTTTCAAAGTTGGAGTAAATAACTTCCCTCATGACAACAGGAGAAACTCAAGCCAGGTCGGCTAAATATATGAATAAATTAAAACTGTCTTTGAACTGAGAAGTGAGTTTTGAGCTCTGGATACGTTGTGTTGGAGTTGGAGTTTGTGTTACATCGCTTTAATTAAGTAAATACTGTCTGGCAAATGGAGCCGCCCGAACATTACCCCACCGTGCAGCTGTTGCACCATAATAAATGCGAACACACACACACACACACAGGGACGAGTAACGGTAAACTATCAGACGCTGCGTGTTCAATTATTCAACGTTAAGGATCCGTCAGCTGTCTCTCTGAGAGCACCTTTATGTTCCTCTATGGCAAGCATATGGAACGCCAAAGTGCTCAAAATTACATAAAAAAATAAAACCTTACGTTATAAGTGTCTACATTAATAAATAATACACATTTATATAATGTGACAACGAATTTGTGGGGGGAAAAAACTCAATTCATATGAAAGTTTAAGATCATTATAAAGAAATTGTTTTAATTATTCTTTAAAAATGAATTTATTAATAAATAACATTGGGGAAAGCCATTGGGGAAAACACCATTATAAAATATAAGCCAATTTCAGGAAAAAACATGTTTTGGAATAAAAACTAATTAAATTAAATTAAACTTTTTTATCAATCTTGTGATTTTTTTTTACAATTCCAAAATGTTTTATATTAATAAATACATTAAAAAAAAATCCTAATAATGAGTTTAGACTTTCATAATGATTTGAGTATTTTCATAATTTAATTGTCACATAATGTATTTTTTTAATATTTATTCATTTAAATATTTATTTTATCCGGTTTTATTTATTTAATTTTGAGTACTTTTGGCATTCCATATGGGTATGGTTCAGGTGTCAACTGCAGGCTTTTGGAGGACTCAAATAACTGCGTTTACATGGACACAAGTAATCAGATTAAAAGCCGGATCAGAATTAAAATGCTTCATATAAACACGCCATTCGGATCAAAATTCCGATGGCGACAGGTGGGTTATGCCGATAGTTAATCCGATCGCTGCACATGTAAACTCTTATTCCGAAAGTAGGTCATTACCGCGCATGTCTGTTACGTCACGCGTTGACGTAACAGACAAAGACATTTCTAGAAAATATGTGACTTTAATTGTTTTTTTGGGGGAGAATTTCACTGCAAAATATTTATCCTTGGTTTACAATCGCCCTAATACTCCGTTTTACAATCAAGCTCAAGGAGGAAGATACAATGGAGGTCACCTTCACTACATATAATCTCTCAACAAAATTTGAGATTTCTAACATTACGTATAACCTTCAACTCAAATTGAGAAACTGTAAAATGGTTGCTCGGAAACATCAGTCTATGGCGCTAATCATATTTCCTATTGAACAAGTATTGGGAAGGTGCACCGTTCCTGGAGGTGCTGCAATACTAGGTCGATGCGTGGAGTGGACGGAGCAAGCCCCTATTCCATCTCCCTGTTCCAAAAATCAATTTAATATATGGTCCCCGGGTAGGGGACGTATCAGATATTAAACTGATAAGAACAGATACTACACTTGATCTTAGCCAAAAGGCCGAGAAGCGATGCCACGTAACCGCCGGAGGAAACTACCTAATCCTGTCCGACCCCGTTTTAACTCACGGTTCGGACGCTTTTGTAATTTATCGCTCTTAAAACAAACGGTTTCGACATAAAATAACGTCCGCAGCAACGCCCGCTGCGAGACATTGACTTGAATACGCCACGACAAAAAACACACACTAAAAACAAAAGACAACAGAAATAAAGCTAACGCGTTTATTTCTCGTCACGTGGCACGCGGTGGTCCAATAGGAAACTAACAAGCGGTAGCAAGCGTAAAAACGTCAGTTTCCTTTGATGTACGTGAAGAAATTAACATGTAATTCACTTATTGGAATAAAATTAATTTATTGTGCATTTTACGAACAAAAATCGTTTGTTGAAGAAAAGGCTTTGACGGATTCACATAGGCACACTGGATTCACAGCTACTACAGCAGCCTCTAGTGGACAAGAGCCGTAACTGTAGCTCTTTTACTGCTCTACGTACATTGAAAACTCGAAATAAAATAAGACTATAAAAACACATAAAAAAATTTAAAATATATTTGGCTAGCTTTTAGAACACTTTAAGCTTCAATTAAATAGAGTTTAAGTAAAAAAGCGTGGGGTTAATTGTGATAGCGTACCACAGAACCGTGCACTAATTAACCGAAGCCTGCTAATCACTCCCCTTCCATGCAGCAAACATGCTACATTTGCAACATTTAATTACCTTTCGGTCAGTTTACAGCTCACAAATACTGCTAAATAAAACACAAAAACCACAGACTAAAGTAAGTAGGAAATATAACTAATAAGAACTTGGGAAAAAAAACACACAAAAAACATTTGTAACAGGCTAGCAGCAAACAAAACCTCCATGTACTTATCGATTGTTGCTTCTTATAACATAAACCCGATGGATTTGAAAGAACAACATTTAGCCATTAACTCAAATGAAACTCACGAATATGTCGTTTTCCTCAACTGGTCCTAATGGCCGAAAAGTCAGTCTGCTGCTGCGCAGACGGTGTTGCCCTTGCAGAATATAAGTACTGGATATAAAATTCGGTAATACTTTAAAAACAAAGCATAAAAATGTAATTAACGCATCTACAGTTACTTGTGGCATCCCCCAACGTTGTTATGTCTACAGAGATCAATTGTAGTGTTGTAAATGCAGTGAAATACGACAAATTAGCATAATTTAGCTGTAGATGTGCAGCAACAGGTCAACATGCAGATTTATTTTAAAAGTGGCCTCTCTTCTTTATTAGGGCCATTGTTCACAAAATAAAAATATTTTGGAGTAAATTTCCGCCCAAAAAAACTCAGAAATTCAGAGATTAACTTCACATATTATCCAGAAAAAAACTCGGAAATTCACTATGAAGAATCTCAAGACCTGTTTATTTACCCAAGCCTATCCTTCATAGTATGACACAGGGTTGTTTTATGATCATCTATTTCTCAAATGCTGTTATTGTCTACTTGTTTTAAATGTTCTTGTAGGATCTGTTTTTATCTTCTTTTATGGTCTTATCTTTTGTGAAGCACTTTGTGACTCCTTGTCTGGGAAAGGTGCTACATGAATACATTTTGCTTGCTACTGTAGTAAAATCACGTGTAAAAACTCAGAATTTCCAAGATTAATTGCACATATTTTCCAGAAAAAAAGTCGGAAATTCTCTGTCACAAAAGTTGTAAAAGTGCAATTTAAAATACAAAAATTTTGAGATAAATTTCAGATATTTTCTAGGAAAAAAAGCTTAATTCTCTTATGTAAAAAATGTAGAACATTTGCAAGGAAAAAAAATGAAGAAACGAAATCCTATAAATAAAGGCATACATTTTCGACATAAGCAATAAGATATTTCTACGACTGAGTATAAGGGCCATTGTAAACAAAATAAAAATATTTTGGAGTAAATTTCCACCCAAAAAACTCATAATATCTGAGGTTAATTTCGAATATTTTCCGGAAAAAACCTTTTAAATTCTCTGTCACAAAAATCGTAAAATTAGAAGTTGAAAGACAGAAATTTTTAGATTAATTTCAGATATTTTCTAGGAAAAAAACACAATTTTATGATATAGAAAATAAGAAAATTTGCAAGAAAAAACTGAGAAAATTCTATGATTAAAGGCATACATTTTCAACATCTAAGATATTTCTGACATTGTAAAGTCAGAAAATAAAAAAGTTAAGAAATGCCTTTAATGATTGAAATTTCTTAGTTTTTTCTTGCAAATTTTCTACTTTTCTACATCAGAGTTACTTTTTTTCTAGAAAGTATTCGAAATAATCTAAAAATTTCTCTCTTTAAACGTAGAATTTCACAACTTGTGTGACAGAGAATTTCTGAGTTACTGTGGCCGTAATACTCTATCTACTCTAAAATATATGGAAAAGGTAAGCATTGATAAATACAAACACTTCCAGTTTGCAAACATCTTAGTCACTTTATCTCCTAAATCCTCTGTAAGCAGTAAGGGTTGGCAACCATGGTAGTTAACATCTACTCAGAGAATTATTAAGGAGCAAGTATCCCCAGCAGGCTGCATAGTAGCTCAGTTGGTAGCATTTGTTGCCAGACGGACAGGTCTACGGTATTTCCCCATGTGAATACTCAAATACATTAAATTTATTGTGCATACCTGTTCAACAAGATGACTTACTGAAGTTCAAACTAAGCATGAGTAAGTGCAAGAAAACGTTAGAGTTTTAAATTACTTTGAACGCGGCAAAGTTGTTGGTACCAAAAGGGCGGATCAGATTATTTAAAAAAAGTGTTGTTCCATTGGGATTTACTCAACAAACCAAATTTGTTTGTGTAGAAAAGTTCAAAAAGAGAAAAAAATCAACATTTTCCACATTAATACACCATGTCAAAAAGTTCAAATTGTCTCAAACTGACTTCTTGAACATAATAATGAGGTCAACTGAGTTTCCACTGGGGTGTCTAGCTGATAGATATGCAGAAACTGTATCAGTTCAATATGACAAAGTGTCCATTGTGAACCAACATCTGACACATTTCTGAAAGTAAAAGGGGGGAAACCAGGTACCAGGCAAGTGTAACGATAAATTGGCTAGCAGGTGTATACAGTTTGTTTTGTCTCATATAGTTGGAACGTTTAACCTTTAATGGTTAAGGTTGTTTTTTACTCCACCCACTTCTGGCCCTCAAACTACACTTTGTCAGAGAGAAGGAAAAGTTTATATCCCCGAAAGACAACAGTCGATTCTTTTCTTTTTTATTTATGACCTTTTTTGCAGCTGATCACAGAGTTGTGTTTATTTGATAAAGGTGGAATCACCTCACTCAGAAGTTTTAACCTTTGTACATTTTTTTACTTATCTATGAATTATAGCTCTATAGTAGTAAAAACCACATGTAAAGAGTATATACCAAAATAAAAGCAGAGGACTAAAGGAATAAAACGGCATATGGACTGAACTTATATAGCGCTTTTCTAGTCTTACTGACCACTCAAAGCGCTTTACATTGAAGCCACATTCACACACCAAACATGGCTCGGTAGGACAATGTAGAATTTTGGGGGTTAAGTGCCTTGCCCAGGGGCACATTGACATGTGACTGGAGGAAGCTGGAATCGAACCTACGACCCTCCAATTGCAAGCCAACTACTCTACCACTGAGCCACAGTCGCCCACGTAATATGGGTTTGTAATGGCAAGATAAGATGATAGTAATAACAGTATGGAGGACTGAACTGGCCAATAACTGAATAAATGTGAAAATATTAGTAAATAAATAAATACATTTTAAATAAAATTGTAAAATGAGGAAATACATCTTACAATAAATATAAAAAAAATCTAAAAATAATTACATGTTTTCACGTTCTTTATTTTTTTTTTTTTGGCAAGATCAGTCCATTTCTAATATTATTAATGTAATTTAAACATCTTCATTATCTTAGTCCACCCTACATTTTAGGAGGTTTGCTTTCGTCCAACAAGTCCTCGGGTTTTCAGAAAAAGGATCCCGTGCTTGTGTCTGAAGTTATAACACAGTTAGGCATATATTTATTTGTTTGTTTGTTTGTTTGTTCTGATTTTGACAGTTTGGTTCCTGCATACACGTGAAATAAATGAATTACGAATATCAATTCAGGTACTAAGATCAGAGAGAAACATTTGTCCTCAGTCCAATAATGTTCAATCAATCAATCAAGCTTTATTTATAAAGCGCTTTTCAAACTACATAGCTTCTCAAAGTCCTTTACAGATCAATAATCATTACGTATCATTTGAACGTGAATATATAACATTTTTTAATTAGGTAGAGTTTTTTTTAAAACTAAAGTGATGCTGAAAGTGACACCCTAAAGTTTTTACCCGCCCCATTTTGTGCCCCCCGCCCCCCCCAATAAACGTTTTCTGGGGGAACCACTGTTTAGTAACATCTCAACAGAATTACATCTTTCATTTTATCAGCCGAATCTTTTTAACTGGGTGACCCTGTGATGATGCGACAGCCTCTACAAGAACGATTAGAGCATTAATTAGCAATGTCGAAGATGACAACCTTATACCAAAATTGATTAAAATCATTTTTTTCCTTAAAATTCAACACACAACACCCAATATTGACAATGTGAAAAGAAATGTTTACATTGTTGCAAATTTATATAACCCCCCCACCCCCCCCACCCCCCGGAGAAATCACATGTACATAAGTATTAACAGCCTTTGCTCAGTACTTTGTTGCTGCGCCTTTGGCAGCAATTACATCCTAAAGTCGTTCTGAATATGATGCCACAAGCTTGGCACACCTATCTTTGGGATGTTTTGCCCGTTCCTCTTTGCAGTACCTCTCCAGATCCATCAGGTTGGATGGAAAGCGTCGGTGCACAGCCATTTTCAGATCTCTCCAGAGATGTTCTATTGGGTTTAGGTCTGGGCCACTCAAGGACATTCACCGAGTTGTTCTGTAGCCACTCCTTGGATATTTTGGCTGTGTGCTTATAGGGTCATGGTCCTGCTGAAAGGTGAACCGTCACCGCCGGTCTGAGGAGCAGGTTTTCATCCAGGATGTCTCTGTACATTGCTGCATTCAGCTTTCCCTCTATCCTGACTAGTCTTCCAGCTCCTGCCGCTGAAAAACGTCCCCACAGCATGATGCCGCCACCACCATGCTTCACTGTAGGGATGGTATTGGCCCGGTGATGAGCGGTGCCTGATTTTCTCCAAACGTAACGCCTGGCATTCACTCCAAAGTGTTAAATTTTTGTCTCATCAGACCAGAGGATTTTGTTTCTCATGGTCTGAGAGTCCCTAAGGTGCCTTTTAGCAAACTCCAGGCGGGCTGCCATGTGCCTTTTAGCAAGGAGTGGCTTCCGTCTGGCCACTCTACCATAAATGCCTGATTGGTGGATTGCTGCAGAGATGGTTGTCCTTCTCTCCACAGAGGAATGCTGGAGCTCTGACAAAGTGACCATCGGGTTATTGGTCACCTCCCTGACCAAGGCCCTTCTCCCCCGTTCACTCAGCTCAGAAGCCCGGCCAGCTCTAGGAAGAGTCTTGGTGGTTCCAAACTTCCTCCACTTCTGGATGATGGAGGCCACTGTGCTCATTGGAACCTTCAAAGCAGCAGAAATGTTTCTGGAACCTTTCCCAGCCTTGTGCCTCAAGACAATCCTGTCTCTGAGGTCTAAACTCAATTCCTTTGTCTTCATGCTTGGTTTGTGCTTTGACATGCACTGTTAATCCAGGGGCCTTATATAGACAGGTGTGTGCCTTTCCAAATCATGTCCGATCAACTTAATTTACCACAGGTGGACTCCAAAATAATCTGCTGAAACACCTCAAGGATGATCAGTGGAAACAGAACGCACCTCAGCTCAATTCTGAGCTTCACGTCAAAGGCTGTGAATACATATGTACATGTGATTTCTCAAGTTTTTTGTTTTTAATAAATTTGCAAAAATTGCAAAGACAATTTTTTCACATTATCATTATGGGGTGTTGTGTTTAGAATTTTATGGGGAAAAAATGAATTTAATCCATTTTGGAATGAGGCTGTGACATAAAAAAAGTGGAAAAAGTGAAGCGCTGTGAATACTTTCCAGATGCACTAAATGAAGTTAGTCCATCTATGGGATAAGCCTCATTTGCATTTAGATAGATCACATAAAACCAAAGTTCACACTATGAGATATGGTGACAGGATAACTGCTCTGACTTCAGACAGGGTGGCTTTTGTTTCTGCCTCAGCAGATAAACAACAATAATAAGTTTTTACTTTTACCTCGACAAGAAAGAGACGACACAGACAACGTGTAAAATGCATGCTTCTTTAAAAAGTACAGCCACATCAGCTCAGTGGTTTACTACGGAAGCATGTTGAGCTGCCACCCAAGCAAAAGAAAAACAGAGCTACATCAGCCTATTACATTAAATCTTTATTGTTTGAACAATACATTTTTCATGTTTGGACATTATAATATCACGTTTGTGCAATATAATATCACCTTTGTACAATATAATATCATGTTTGCACAATATAATATCATGTTTGTACGATATAATATCCCGTTTGTACAGTATAATATCATGTTTGTACGATATAATATCACATTTGTACAATATAATATCATGTTTGCACAATATAATATCATGTTTGTACGATATAATATCCCGTTTGTACAATATAATATCATGTTTGTACGATATATTATCCCGTTTGTACGATATAATATCACCTTTGTACAATATAATATCACGTTTGTACGATATAATATCACGTTTGTACGATATAATATCACGTTTGTACAATATAATATCCCGTTTGTACGATATTATATCACGTTTGTACGATATTATATCACGTTTGTACGATATTATATCACGTTTGTACGATATAATATCACGTTTGTAAGATATAATATCACATTTGTACAATATAATATCACATTTGTACGATATAATATCATGTTTGCATGATATAATATCACGTTTGTACGATATTATATCACGTTTGTACGATATAATATCACGTTTGTAAGATATAATATCACATTTGTACAATATAATATCACATTTGTACGATATAATATCATGTTTGCATGATATAATATCACGTTTGTACGATATTATATCACGTTTGTACGATATAATATCACGTTTGTACAATATTATATCATGTTTGTACGATATAATATCCCGTTTGTACGATATAATATCACCTTTGTACAATATAATATCATGTTTGCATGATATAATATCACGTTTGTACGATATAATATCATGTTTACACAATATAATATCACGTTTGCATGATATAATATCACGTTTGTACAATATAATATCACGTTTGTATGATATAATATCATGTTTACACAATATAATATCACGTTTGTACGATATAATATCACGTTTGTACAATATAATATCACGTTTGTACGATATAATATCATGTTTACACAATATAATATCAGGTTTGCATGATATAATATCACGTTTGTACAATATAATATCACATTTGTACAATATAATATCACATTTGTACAATATAATATCATGTTTGCATGATATAATATCACGTTTGTACGATATTATATCACGTTTGTACGATATAATATCATGTTTTCACATTGAAATAAAATGTTATTGTTCCAACAATTTACTTTTCACGTTTGTACAATGTAAATATATTGTATGATGATGAAAAATATATTGTTTTAACAATAAAACCTTTTTTTTTTGTTGAATCATCTTCAGGAACTTAAAGGCAACAATCAATTCTCCTGATGTTTTCTTTGGAATAGCAGCTCAGTAAATGCTAAATTTCCCCAGGTGTCAATCAAAGCATAAAATAAAACGTAATTAATTCCATAAAACAAGACATTTACTCACACGCCGATCTTCACCGTTATCTCTTCTCACATTCCTACAATGTTTTTATATTTTACATTTGTGAAAAATATGTTGATCAAACAATCAGGTTTTCACGTAATAACGTGATATTATATTGCACAAACTTGAAAAATCTATTGTTCAGATTATGAAATTTTCAGATACAGTAATAAAGTGATATAGACCTTTTTTCTTTTGCCTGGATGGCGGCTCTGCGCTTCCATAATTTACATACCTAAAATCTTTACACTTTTTTCTGAGTTCTTAATCTTATTTTTTATTTTTATGGGAGATGAATTGTAAAATGTATTCACCGTTTATTCTTTTGGCTCCACAGTGTGCTGTTTTGTGCATAATTAGAAAAAGTTTGCAGGCCCTAATTTTATCATAGCTGAAAATTATACGTGTGTAAAAAAAGTGTCTGCATCTGCAAGTTTTTCAGTCGCAAAAGCCCTCTTGTTCAGGTCTCTGCAACAAAACCTGTAAAGCCTCTAGAGAAGGAGCTCTCTGCAGGGGAAAGTCTGCCCTCTGCTGATAATCAGGCTACCAATAATCTTTTTTTCTTTGGGAGGGGGAATGTACGTAGCCTGCCTGTGCATTGAAGGTCCTGGTACTTTTTGGTAATTTAAATGTTATTTTAAATTTTCTCCTTGTCTACATCATAAAATTATGTGTTTTTCCTAGAAAATATGTGAAATGAATCCCAAAATTTCTGTCTTTTAAATTGTAATTTTACGATTTCTGAGTTTTTTCTTCTGGAAAAGTGTGGAATTAATCTCAGAAATTCTGAGTTTTCACTCGTAATGTTGCAACTTTTTGACACCAGAGAATTTCTACGTTTTTTTCTGGAAAATATGTGACTTTATTCTCAGAATTTCTGAGTTTTTTTTGTGTGGAAATTTACTCTAAAATATATCTTTTTTATATTTTTATTTTGTTTACAATGGCCCTAATACTTTGTTGTACATTTTGGACATAAGCATTAAAAAGTTTAATAGACTGTATTTAAATATTTCCCTTTTTTACAGTATTTATACATTAAGATCATTATATTTTATTTATGATGCTCTCAAAAAGATATTGATTTTGTATTTAGAAATGATCAGTGCTGATTTCTGTACAGTTTGATGGCTGAGATGAGAGTTTGGAAACTCATTGCTCTAGACCTCTTCAAGTGATCACTAATACATCTTACTACTTGGTTGCGAAATACAACGAAACCATGGATTGGAGCTTGTTTTAAAAAAATCCTGGAACAACAGTCGGACTTTACCTGGATGAGCGTGTTGTATCTGTAGCTGAGACGGCGTATGTTTGGATCCCAGCCCTTCAGTGGCCAATCAGAGCCCTTTTGATTCACTCGCGCAGCCATCCTTACCTCCGAGCTCAAATCTCCAAGTCCTTTCTAACATTTAAAAAATGTATGGCCGTCCAAAACCTCCAGCACCGTGGCGGTCCAAAAGTTTGAAACAAAGTAAATCTCAGCAGCAGCAGCCTTTTAAAATCACACATTTCCTCCTATAGTTTCATTGCAGCTGTACAGTTTGGATGGATCAATGGGTGTGTAAATAAAAAACTAACTGTGCCTCATCTGTGCCAGTTTGTCTGCTTTATTAGGCTGGCCCCCCACCACCACCACCCTAACCGGTGCCTCCGCTGCAGGGGGAAGTGCTGTCAGCACTCATTAGTGGATCAGAAAAGCGGACAAGTTCAACAAGGCATCACAGAGAGGCCGACAACGCATGATTTTACACGCACACAAGCAATTATTCGGCACACAGGGCCTCACAAAAGTATTGATTCCCCTCAATTTTGAGACTTTAGAACGACAGACTTCTACGGGCCTGATTTATCAAAATTCCAAATAAAGAATGCAAAACTGTATGTGTCGCAAACATTTTGCGACAGTAGGTTGTCCTTGATGTTAACGGGTGATCTACGAAGCCTGGGTGAGCAAATCGTAAACTCGCCCAAGGAAAAGTATTCAAACGAGGGTCTTTGCGCCCGCTGCTGTGTGTGCCAGCCTTTCCGCCTCATGCACTGCGCCACGGTCAGAGAGAATGGGAATAGGTGCAGTGGATTCATGAAGCATCTTTGGCAAAAAAAAAAAGTCTATGGATTGAAGTTTATGGATAATATTAGGCTAGAATGTATGATTTATCAAGATTCATTGCATACGGCGCTGAAAATTTGTGACAGTAGGTGTTCCTTAATTTGCTGGTGATCTACTGAGATTGTGTGAGCAATTCATAAGAGGTGCAAGGAGCAGTATTCAAATGAAGACTTTGCGGCCACTTCTGAGCTGCGCCACAGCCAGAGAGAGGAGGACGATGCTCATGGATTCATGATGTCTTTGGCAAGTTGGCTTATTCATGGCAACTGATATATGTGAAGTTGCAGTAGAAAATTTTTTATCTTGAAAATGTGTAATCTAAAATGTGTGAATTTTGTTTTTATAATCTCATATATATGTAACCCAATAAGCCATATCGGTATTGCGAGTGCGGATCCGCACAAATGCGGCTTGGACACCAAACAAACCCCCAGCTCGACTGTAAACAGAGTATGCATGCGTGTGTTTTCCTAATAAGCCCGGTACTCATTGTGTTGTGGTTGGCTGTAGAAACGTTAGTTACCACGCAGAACACTGGAGAATGCAAAAAACGGTGCCAACTCTAGGATCCAAATGGATGTGCAAGGTGGATAAACAAGCTAAGAAATGTAATTAGGCATGTTAATTGTTCGATATTTCTGTTGATTGTCTAGATCTAACAGTTTTGGTACATTAGCATAGTCATTAGCACGCAGGGTTAGCATAGCCTACTGCTGGAAGTCGATGTGAAGGATTCATGTTTAGAGCATCTCAGCCTTATCCGGGCTCTTACTGCTTCTAACAAGTAAAAATCCCATTCAAAAATACAAATTGTAAGAGTTTAAAAGCACAACGGAAGCTAATAAGCTACGTGCTAACTGCTAGCCATAGCGCTATATTTAACAAGCAAAAAATACCTGTGATAGGATGATACAGCACATCTTGACTTCATGAGCTCTGGGACGAAAAGTAGCTGAGAAAACTTCTGCATGACAACATTTCCTTCTTCCCAGCCATTAACAGCGTTTGTGGGTCCAGGATTGTCACTCCGTGGTCGGCATAATCAGCCTGGAATATGCCAATTTCCTCTTCTTTCATCAAAAACAGTCAGTAGTTTTTGCACTGTAGCTGCACACGCTGGTGCTCATAGTTCTTTGCGGACACAGAGAGACGTCTACGGCAAATATATGTTTTTAGTTCATCGACTTTCCACCGTTCAAAATCCTCAATTTTGCAGCTTTCGCTATCTATATGTATGTTTGCTTATGGCAGTTTGGGGTCCAAAACCCCAGAATGCATTGTGCGCATCGCAACACCGATATGGCTTGTTGTCATTGTGGTATTGTACACAATTCCTACATGTTATTAATTGGAATTCAGGAAGATTATAATCACTTCGGGGGAAACTTATGAGGATCAATGAGGAGCATCTGCGCTCAGAGCGTCTTCAGCAGGTGGACACGTGCTGAGCGTGCAGTGAGTTATGAAGTGTCTTTGGGGGGAAAAAAACAGGTAAATATCTAAATAACTGTCCGGTTTATGTCCATCAGATCGTTAATTACTATTAGGTTATATTGTGTGTGAATTACGTTTTTAATTTGTTTGTAACAAAATAAATGTGGAGGCGCAAAGTTAAGACATGCCTTTCAAAACCGGTACAAATAGGTTTCTGAAATAGTCGGTGCAAACATTTTGCGCCTCTTACGCCTACTTATTTGCCTGTTTTCCACCCAATATTTTACGTCTTCCAAGGGAAACGCCCATATCGCATATTCAGCATGGGGAAAAGAGCTAAATGGCTTGCCTGCATCTTGTTGCGGGTTTAACACGCGCAATGCTCTCTGCGTCATGTCAGTAAATCAGCTACAGCCTGTTTTTGCAACGCTGTGCAGTTTGCACAGTTTTTAAGAAGCGCAAAGTTATAAAACATTAACCCTGCGTTTAACATCTCATGGGGCATCCTTCAATCCTTCATCTGCGAATGAGCGAACTAACAGCCAAGCGGCCAAAGGCTAATGGTGACTGTGGAGGAACTGCAGAGATTCACAGCTCAGGTGGGACAATAAGTCTTTTGCTAAATCTAAAGCCTAGTTTACAATTCATGATCTACATCAATTGATGCAACGGCATTATCCGTTCACGCAAGGGCTCTCCGTCTGTCGTTGTGTAGTGACAGAGTCAAGCCCAATTTTCTAACTATCCGTCAAAGGAGAGCGTAAGCCTGTGATTTGTCAGTTCAGCAACAGCCAGAGATCGTTTAACCAGAAGAGGGCTCTATAGTTGCTGTAATCAGTAGTTAGTGCAGCATTTGGGCACTACATGCTTTATAATGAAAATGACAGTTTATCTTATATGGTCTTTTGGTGATTTTGAACACAAGGAGGTGTAGGAAAACAACAAAACAGAACACTATGTTTGTTTCCATGCGTTTCTAGAGTGTTCTGTGAGCTGAACTTCCGGTAAAAAGCTTTGCAGCTCAATCAAAAACGTACTTTCTGACGTCCATTGCTCCTTGAGGTGAAAAAGCGTTTACAAGCTGAAGAAAAAAAAAACAACTAGTTTACCAGAAACGACACTGGAACGGTACGAAGAGCCGCCATGAAAAGAAGGCAACCCCTGCTGTCCTGGTGGGGAATTGCTTTGCAACACTGAAGAATCAACAAAGAACGGAGAGACAGAAACGGAGAATGTCTGCCTCTGGTTGCAGACTTAAAGAAGGAGAAGTATAAACTAGGCTTTAGAAGTCATGATGGAGACACCACTGGTTGTGTTGAAAATGATCACCGTTACGCACAGTCCCTATTATGCAACAAGAAGGTGGTGGACTTGGGATGGCCTAGTTAAAGTCCAGGCATTAACTTAACCCTCTATGGCATACGGTTGCCCTCGGGCAACAAACCAATCTTTTGGCTCTTACACTGGCCCTTTAATGTTTTTTTTATTTTTCTATTTTTTTATAAAATTACTAGACATGTTTCTGTCCAATTAAATCAGGTTCTGAAGTGGGTGGGGGCAATTGTCTGGGGGTGGAGCAGTCCTTTCAGGAAGCAGAGTCACAAGGGACACAGTGCCAGAAAAAGGTAGGATAAATATCACTTTTCTACATGTTTAAATTCGAAAAACTTGATAAAATAAATATGTGACTGTGCATGAATATTTTAAGAAGCATATTTGATTGTTTATATATGTTTTCTGTTTCTATTTATATACTAAAACCGCACTTTTAGGTTTGTTGCCTCAAGGCAACATCATGCAGTTGTAGCACTTTTATTTGAGCAGTGTAATGCTACTGGTTGGGGATGTGCTTGAATGGATAATCAACACCACACTCAATGTTTTTTGCTGTTCTATCTTCCATTCTGATCTATCTACTATTGCTTGTAGGAAGTGGATGCAATAATGTTTTACGGGTGCAAGAATGAAGGAGTTAGGGACATTCCAATCGAAAGTGAGCACAGTGAGCTTGAGAGTGACAGTGGAGAATAGTGGACCCCAGAATCAGGTTTGAGGGCCAATTAGTAGGTCAGGGGTCAGTCAGGGTTCAATAACGTGTGTGAGTGTGGGTGTGTACATGTTTGCGCCTGTGTGCATGCCTGTGTATGCATGGGTGGGTGAAGAAAAGTATAATAGATCAATTACTAGGTTCTTTCAAATGTTATTTTTGTTGCCTTTTTCTCAAGGAGATGGGAAAGCTGATGAGCCTGAGGAAATAAATGAAGAGGAACATGAGGAAAATGAAGACATGCTCCCTGAACCAGAGCATGAAAATGGCTTACCCCATTGGAGAACATCCCATAATGCAAACTTCCCCGACTATCCTGAATGGCAGGGTAACCTCCCAAGATCTGAAGATGTTTGTTCCCCCCATCATTACTTCAAGATGTTTTATTCAGATGAAATCCTGTCAGTGATTGCAGAGCAGTCAAATATGTATGCCAGACAGTGCAACCCAAACAAGTCTCTAAACCGCAGCACTAAGGAACTGGAACAGATCATAGGTACTGTGATCTACATGTCGGAGAAGTGTAGAAGAGGACCCGCTACTCCCATTCCCGTTCCTGACGTGCGCCTGGACGCCAAAGCCCACTGGATGGTCATAGCTGGAAATACCTGGATGCAAAGGAACTCCAAGGCTCAAGTGCAGGAAATGTGGCATCCATCTATGTTTCACAGCCACTAGCAACTGCTTCTTGCTGTTCCATACACAAAAGGCTACTGAGACCTGCAGCTGTGTGACTTACTAGAGGCTCAGAACTGTTTTTGCTTTTGTTGTTGCAATCTGGAGTGTTCTGCACCTGTTTAAAAACGGTGAGCTTGAAAAACAAAAGAATAAAAGCTTGTCTAATGTATTTGTTTTATTATTTTCCTAATTTCATGTAATATTGAAAACCTTGGTGTTTTAGTACCCTCGTCGCACAATGTTGCCCTTAGACAACAAACCATTACCTGATTGTGGGGGGGGGACAAATGTAAAGATCAATATGTTGTCAGGGACCCACGAGCTCTTAAAAAGTGTGTTGAAATATTTTTTTCCCCCTAAAATAAAAATTCATGCCATAGAGGGCTAACTTAGATTATGTGGTAAGACTTGAATATCTCCGTCCAACTCTGACTGAGCTTGAATAAGGGAAAAACACTATCAGACAGATGTCCAAACCTGGCAGAGACATGCGGCAAAAGACTCTAGAAAGTGTCTGGAAACTATTGATGCAAAGGAGGCAAAATACCAAAGCATGGCACATTTTTATACTATAACAGTAAAGTGTATGAATACCTATGCAGGAATAAAGTTCCTGCAGTTTTAGGTAGGTGTAAGTGTGGTTACCTGCTGTAAAATAACCATTGCTCTGGTCTCTTTCCTCTTGACTGGACATCAGCCGACCCTTAAAAAGACAACAAGAGTTAGAGAAGGTCATATATACAAACACAGGCTAATAACCCCCCCCCCCCAGCTCCCAGCTTGGTGTGATTTTGCACATCATGCATGTGTTTGTATACATGTATTATCCTGAGCCGGTGGAAATAATTTATGCTCTGCTCGTGAGCTTCGAACATTTGACTTTTTGACGCGTGGCAGCTGTGACGTCCCAGCCTCGGTAGCCTTTGTGTTTGGGCAGCTCTTCGAAGGTAAAGCAGCTTCGGTTACAGACGTGGTGGTACAAACGGGATGAAGCTTAAATACGTCCCTCAGTATCACATTTCAACCCTGGTGCTCCAAGAGTTCTTCAGCTCACATGTGGGATGAAAATGATGCACTGAGAGTTCAGTCAGCATTCAAAAAGCAAAGCATGGATCCACCAATGGCCACAAAAAACCTCTCAGAATTACTTTAACGGCTTGTTGTTACTGTGGTGGAAACGTATTATTATTGAAAAGTATAGCTAACAGAACGGAAAGTCTGACTTTTTTTAAAAACTTTCAATATGGTCGCTCCTCGTTTTATCAGTAGTAGCGTCTAAAGTCAATGTTACATGTAGGGCCTTCAACTCTAAACGTCACTAAATAAAACTTGAAACTATGTTTCTAAGAGGTAATACCAATTATTGCTACCCGGGCATCGCCATATTGGAATCCCGACTTATCAGACTGCATTAGCGGATCGCTGTTTAGTCGGAATTGAAGTCAAACCTACATCAGAGTTCCGGTTTCGAAGGTAAAACTAACACACCGTAAGTGCCTCTGTTCGCTTATAACTCAAAGAAAAGCCCAGGTCTGAATCGATACCAAAGCTGTTTATAACGAGGGCCTTTCCTGAGCCGCCACCATCTTTGTTGTTTTGCTATATCGCAGCTCTGCTGTCATCCTGAAACCCTCCTCCAGCTAAAATAACAACAGAAAAACCACTATGATGTCGATCTTCGTGTTTTCCATTCACCTTGCAGGTTGGAACTCGGGGCTGAGTTTGACCGAAATAAATAGCGTTCCAGCTAACGTAGTCTAAGAAGTCGGGATTCCAATATGGCCACCATAGTTGGAACTAACTCTTATGCTGTGTTCAGACCGCAGGCTTTGTCAGCGTCAGCAACATCAAAATTACATGTTAAGACTACAGTTGAGGCCGTTGGAGGAGCGTCACGGTCTCTGCGACGTAAAGCTGTTGACGCAGCATGGCAACCAATCAGAGCGTCTCACTGTAGTGACGTTGCCCGACGTCGACGCTGCCTAGCCAACCACGATCCGCGAGTGTTTAAAACATCCAGCAGATAAAGGCCCGCCTACGAGCTTTGCTAGCTTCAGCTTAAAAATGTATCTTCTGTGTATATGCGTCGAACTAGTCCCTTTATGAGTGCTGCTTGACGATTGTGGTCTTAACGCACCATAAGGCTGAAATTAAACTTGTTTTTTAACCTCACGTTGACGCAAGCAGCAAATTGCATCTTCTAATTGCTTTGCATGTAGTACTGAATGATCCCACTAGGGGGCAGAGTACAGACTCAGGCCGGATAGTGCTAAAGAGGAAGTAAAATAAACATGGCGACCGTAGGAGATTATTAGCTAGTTAATATTCAGAATATACAGAAAAAAGTCGGCAGAAGTATCGTAGATGGTATGTAAAACATATTTATTTTTGATTTCTTTAGTCTGTTCTGTGTATATGTGTCAAACAAGTCGCTTTATGAGCGTTGCTTGACGCTGACAAAGCCTGCGGTCTGAACGCAGCATTACAAACATTGTTACTAGCTGTAGTTTCCACATTTAAGTACCGCTTTAATTTTAAGTTTAGAGGTGAATGTTCCACACGTATAATTTTAGATGCATTCTTTCAAGTGTGTCTTGTAAAATAAACATGCTTCCACCTCAGCTGCCATTGTTGATTCGAGGAACGGCCATGTTGAAAGTCAAGGTCGGCAAAATAAAAAAGTCAGAAGTCGACATCTGTTGTCAGTCGGACTGTTGGATTTTCCGAGTACAGGCTACAAATGGAAACCAAATGGAGGCCCATTAGCCAAAATAAAACGCTATGATTGGCCGCCGCTCACAGTTAGACGAACCAATGGTAGACCTGCTGAGGCTACAATAGAGAGTGGCAAGACCAACCTGCTGAGCTAAATCTTTTGCTACGGCTACGGTTTGTCTTAAGTAGGGATGCACCGATCCAACTTTTTCAGTCCCGATACCGATACAGATGTCTGGATTTTGTGTATCTGTCGATACTCGATACCGATCCGTTACTATTTGCGACAGTGTGGAGGTCATGTGCCCTAGCTTCCTGGCTATAGGGATATCTCTTTTGGCTGGCTGGTTAGCGCACATGACCTTCACCTGGGAGTTGTGGGATCGAATCCCGCCTGTGTGTACCTTGCCACATATCGTTGAATTAATAAACTGTATAACTTCTGGTGCCTTTCTCGAAGAGACCAAAGGCACCAGACTTTACAAACTAAACATAACTGAGACAAAATAACAGATGTAAAATATAAAATTACCACAAAAATAAAATTTCAACTGAAAAATATTTTTTTTTGGTGAATTTGTTACAGATTTTCCCCATTTTCAGGATCGGTTCATGGTATCGGTTAAGTTTAACCGATACCGATACCAGTACATTAGGCAGTATCGGGGACGATACCCGATACCAGTATTGGTATCGGTGCATTTCCAGTCTTAAGAGAGATCTCTTTAAGAAAGATGAGACTGAGGTCCTTCAGGCGTTGATCAAACAGAGGAACGGAATAGACGGAGGATTTGCATAAACCGACCTGCTTGTTTAAAGCTAGACAAAGACATATTTCGTATTGAGTAACATGCAGCTTCAGTTTAATGAACCTCACCGTTTCTGCCTAGGTCTTTTGCCGTCCCACCAGCAAGGCCGAATTATCCACGCCCACTTGGGCAGTAGATTGCAGTTTAAAGAAAACATGTAAATGTTTCGGATGTGGGAAGGATTAGCAATAAAAAGCATGCTGATATGACAGCTGGTCAGATGCAATTATGAAAACCATAGTAACCCTTCCCGATTCTCGGAGAATGGACAAGCGCTCAACTTGTAATTGGTTTGTGGAAGAATCTGAATTGTGGATGAACAGTGAGGAAGTTGAGTTACAAAATCTAGTCTAGATATTGTTTCTTTCAGCTGAGAAGTGTTGATTTAAAAAAAAAAAGTGGCATAAATCCAGCATCATAGACCATATTCCCAATGTCCTTCCGGTTGTGATTCGAAGTCCTGCATCACAATTTCGTTAAAGTTGATGTTTGGACTTTGACTAGGCCATAGCAACACCTTGATTGTGTTTGGAATCATTCCACCCAGTTTGGTCCCACCTTAAAATCTGATTCTGTAATTCCGTGGTTTACAAAGGAGTTTATGCCCAGGCCCTGATGCTGTGAAACAAGCCAGACACCACTATGCCTTGTCATGCTTGCCACAGGAAAAATACACTGTCATCATGTTTTAATATAACAAAACAAAACACAACATGTTGAAGGGTAACATGAGGGGAGAATCAAAAAAAGGAGCATGACTGGGGTAAATACTGAACGTAGTAGGAGATGAAGAGCAGCTAGAGGGAATTAACATGAGGAGCAAAACACAGAAGGGAAAAATAACAAGAACTTCCTAAAAACGAATCGGACGTAGTGAAGAAACTACAAACTGATTTGAACAGACACACAGAAGGACCTAAATAATGATTCTAAAAAAATTAAGGCTAGGCAACTTTATTTGTGTAGCACACTTTCAACAACAATGCAATTCGAGGTCTTTTACACCACTGGGTGATAATAAAAAAATAAAAGCAGCAATAAAAAAAGCATTAAACAAAAATTAGAGACACAAAACATGAAATTCCAGTTATAATTAATCACTTACTCAAACACAGCTCTAAAAAGACGAGATTTCAGCCTTAATTTAAAGGAACTCAATGTTTCAGCAGCTTTCCAGAGAAAAATAGAACGCTGATTCTCTATGTTCGTTAGCAGACTAGAGATGGAAGAAACGAGTGGTCTTGGTGGTCGGTATGAGGACAAAAGATCCGCAATATATTTTGGAGCAAAGCCATTCAATGATTTATAAACTAGCTGGAGTATTTTAAAGTCTGTTCTCTAAGCTACAGGAAGCCAGAGGAAGGACTTTAGAGCTGCGGTGATTGGTTTCTACTTTCCTGGCTCTAGTGAGGACACGAAAACGCGAGCATTAAACCAACAAACCAAAACATAATCTGAAAACATAAGAATGAACTAGGAATTGCTCTCACAGAATGAAAATAGAGGGTGATCTAAACTAAAATACCAACAAAAAAAACTAGGAAATGATCCAACACAAAGCTAAACAACCCAGAGCTGTGATAGGGATTGTTAGCCTGGCTTTTACTTAAACTGCAGTGTATGTGTCTTACTTTTATAAGATTTACTTTACTTATCAAATCTCATATTTCATTTTTTAAAATGAATTTGCATTGTAAATTAATTCTAAGTACCTTTAATAATTGTTAACGTTTTTGTTTTTTGATGTGTTATATAATTTATGTGACCACTATTGCTCAGATGGACACTTTATATTACTTTCCTGTATCTTTCAAATAATAATAACCATTTTATTTGCTTACACTTTAGCATTTTTTGGTGTAATTACTGATTTTTTTTTACTCCTGTGAAACATGCTGTATTACATTCAGCTGCATTTAAAGAGGTTTAGGTTTTTTTAGTTCCTTGGTGTTAGACCTGCAATATCTCATGGAAAAAAATCACTCTTGCGCTATGTAAATGAAAGGTAGCAACAAACCAATTATTTTTTCCAAATAAAGTATCTAGTCATTTTTTTTACCTTCTGAATTTATAAAGAATTTATTTAAAGCGCCTTGCGATGACATGTGTCATGATTTGATGCTATATAAATAAACTGAATTGAATTTTTAAACAGAAATTCAGATGTCATAATCGTTGTAAATAAATTAAAACCAGGGACAGACACAATAATATTTAGATGAAAATTAACCTTGAAAACTAAATTTAGTATGTTAGCCAATAGCAGGGTTCCTGCTGCGTTTAAATCTAAAGGTTTTATATCTCCTAATATATTATACTATAATGTTAAACACAGTAAAATCACATACATACACCGGCCTGACACATATCCACAAATTGCCCCTCTCTGTTCCACTTACACCCTCCCATCAATATTTCAAGGGCTAATTACCCCTGCAGAGGTCTGGGACAAAGGTTGAGTGCAGCCAGTCATGCACTATTTGTCGACAGATATCAGATGTTAGACTCTAACATCAAAACACATCAGCAGAAACAGACATGAAGATAAAAAAAAAAATGTAATACTGATGTATTGACTCTTAACATGTTCATTTAAAGTGACAGAAGTGTGTCTACAGGCACAGTTTAATATGTTTTCATGAAGCAAAAGTGTCTGAATCTCTAAGTCAGGCAATATTTCATGGACAGAATTACTTTTGTGTCACGAAATGCATATATTCATTACGAAACCATGTTACATCATAGCGGCGTTTGTCCACGAAATACACAAATTGGTTTGCATTGTGTCCACGAAACACTGAAGGGAGCACATCGTTTCGTGGACCAAATCGACTGGTGGCCTTTCCTTTCGTGGACATAAGGCTGAATGCACTATTCACTGTCGTAGACGAAATAAACTTTCCTCCACAAAAGTATTGTGTTGTGTTACAGAAATTATGACGTGTACACAAGGGATTTATTCTCCAACTCTGCAGTTACAGAAGGCAGTCCGTCCACGGAATAGTAACTTCATAACTTACGAAATTCTTTCAGTGATGTACGCTTTCATTCCGTGGACGAAATGCATATTAGAATACATTTCGTGAGTCAGCATTTTACGAAATGTATTATGAAATGCACAACAGAATCACGAAATAAGTTTTGTGACCTGCTACAATTAATTTCTTGAGTCAGCAGTTTACGAAATGAATTATGTGTCACAAAATAGTAACTTAATAACTTACGAAATGAATTCAGTGACATTGCTTGCGTTTCGTGGACGAAAGGCTTTTACATAATTCATTTTGTAAAATGCTGACTCACGAAATGTACTGTAGCAGTTCTATTGAGCATATCGTCCACGTTATGACTGCTACAGCACTGATTTCGTGATTCTATTGTGCATTTCTTACACGTAATGAAAGCATACATTACTGAAAGAATTTTGTAAGTTATGAAGTTACTATTCCGTGGACGGAATGCCTTCTTTAACTGCAGAGTTGGAGAATAAATCCCTTTTGTACACGTAATAATTTCTGTAACAAAACACAATACTTTTGTGGACGAAAGTTTATTTGTGAATAGTGGATTCAGCCTTATGTCCACGAAAGGAAAAGGCCACCAGTCAATTTGGTCCACGAAACGATGTGCTCTCTAAGTGTTTCGTGGACACAATGCAAACCAATTTGTGTATTTCGTGGACAAACGGCGTTACGATGTAACATGGTTTCGCAATGAATATATGCATTTCGTGACACAAAAGTCATTCTGTCCAGGAAATATTGCATGTTACATTCGGCGCCCCATACATGAGGCTCTTTGCCTGGTTTCAAGCGGCTCTTAGGGCGCACTCACACAAGGGCCATTCGAACCGTGCTGTGTACCAGGTACGATTATGGGGGAGGTCTGAGTGCCCGGCCGGGCCGCGCTCTCACCTGCCCTAACTGTGTGTCCACACCAAAAGCGTCAAAACGCGCCACATGCCCCCAGCTGGATGCTTGAACATTCGCACCTTGAAGCGTGTACAACGCGAACTGGTCGCGCTTCAAGTATTGTATTTTCACGCGCGAACTGGCCTTCAGCGGAGCTGGGGCTACAGTGCAGCTTGCTGTGGATTATGAACCGAGCTGATGGAGGACAGAGTGGATTACGTGTTCGGCCTGGCCTCCGGTAGAGCTGGGACCGCTGCACTGGGGGTTTGGTGAACTACGGATATGTGGTGCGGGAGCTGCTACCAGGAAACCAGGTGAGGAGGCTGTTTCAAGGCTCAGTTCTAGGCCGAGAGGTGCATTCCTGTCTAAATAGTTTTTTGGTTTTTTTCTGTCTCTGTATAGCAAACTGCTTGTGTCATGTAGCTCGGGGTGATTAGCCACGGTGTTTATCAGTATTTCCTCCATGTCCTGCTGAGGCTGTGACTCCGTGACAGTCACAGAATCACTGAAACTCTGTCCCCTGATTGGTTTTCGCGGCGCGATTTGACGCTGGAGTTCAGAATTTTTCCAACTCAAGCGATAGACGCCGTGAGCGCGAATGCACAAAATGCACCACATAAAATGCTGCGCGAATTTTCCATCGCATCTGTAGCGCGAATTGTTCGCGCAAATCAAGCAGAAAAGCTTTTTCGAGACGCAAATCTGCTTCTGAAGTGTTGCGGGACACCAAGTCGCGCTTCGTCGCGTTCCTCCATTGGTTTTACATGTAAACCTGAAGCTCTAGTCGCTCCTATCGCGTTTGGTGTGGACACACAGTAACGATGTGGGAGTTGATTAAAAAATGCCTCAATTCACTTTTATGACATTGTTGAACTCTCGTCTCCTGAAAACGACAAACTAAAACGAATGGTATCAGTTGTTCAACTGTCCCGCCACACGGTTGAACACAGAATATTGGACTCAAGTTAGCATGTGTTGTATTTTACGTTTTCGGGGCTATTTTATATCTTTAGTAAGCATTCAGAAGGTAAAAGTCTGTTTTATATTATGCATGGTTGTGAAACACATCCTTGACCAGTATTTTAATTGGGCACCTTTTAAGGAGCAGCAAAGGCCTTGGATAAATGTTGGGAGTATGTGTGACCTTTGAGGACCTCTGAGACAAAGAGTTTTATTGCAGGCTGCAAAACCAGGATGTCTGTAGATTAGAAAGTAGAGAGGAACCGGGACCATAAGGACCATAAAACCATAAAACTCAGAATGAACTTTTGACTTGGATCCAGGAGGAGGACATATAATTCTGGACGGACCAGTGGTTGTCAAGACACTTTTTAAAAACGTTCTGATTGGAGCAGAGAACGAGGGAGAAGAGACGCCTAGAATCCTGGGAGGTTTTGGACGTTTATAAAAGTTATGACATGAAAACCATTCGTTGTCAGATCTTTAATCTGGCCCAGAGAAAATGGGCATGTTTCTCTGTAAACTGCAATTTGTTAATCTGTTTAAAATAAAAGTGAGAACTGGAAATTGGCTCCATTTGTCTCTGTTTTGAACATGCACTGAATTATCTTTTTTAAAATAATTTAATTCTACAAATGGTGACCTCGAACGTGTGCAGAGTTTGGACCAAGATCCAGTTATTTTTTAAGTTAATTAACGGACATGTATTTGCTCTATTGACAATTTGCGCAGAGTTGCGTAGTTTTTAATTCTGTTGATTGGTTAATCTAACATTGGGTAACTGTTGTCATGCAAGTTAAATATGTTTTTTTGTGGCTATTGAATCCCAGTTGCACTCTGACCTTCAAGCATGAGTAGTTCAGTGTTTTGTAGGATGAGAGTTGTGACATACAAGACAAGCCTCAGTTGGCAATATTTGCATGATCTGTGTGATCAAAGAAGAACTCCTTGATGTTGTGCCATTAAAAGATGGTGGTGTAGATGTGAAAGAAACAATGATGGCTGCATTCGCGAAAGCAAATCTGCCTATACCAAAACCGACTGCAATGGTCACAGATGGAACGCCAGCCATGATCGGATATGTGAAAGGGCTTGTGGGGCTGTGCAAAGCTGACCAAAAATGTCCCCAGTTTTCCAACCCTTGTCTAAATCATTGAATTTAGACAACGTAATGAAGCCTGTGATGGAAATAGTCAACTAAATCGGCACACACGTGCTTAACCACAGGCAATTCAAGAATCTCATTGCTGAGCTGGACCAGAGCCGTCCACTGGAGCCCTAGGCCCGAGGGCAGGGCTTCGGACCGACGACCATTAAATAACATCGGACACAGGCCGGACTCGGGCACTTTTATTTTTCAATCGACCTTTCGCTGAGCCCTGCCCCCCTTAGTTACCGTTGCCAAGTGCAACAAACAAATGATCAAACATGACTAGTGTTACAACTAGGGATGCACCGATCCGACTTTTTCAGTCCCGATACCGATACAGATGGCTGGATTTTGTGTATCTGTCGATACCCTATACTGATCCGTTAGTATTTGGGACAGTGTGGAGGTAATGTGCCCTAGCTTCCTGGCCACAGGGATATCCCTTTTGGCACTTCTGGTGCCTTTCTTGAAGAGACAAAGGCACCAGACTTTACAAACTAAACATAACTGAGACAAAATAACGGATGTAAAATATATAATTGCCACAAAAATTAAATTTCAACTGAAAAATATTTTTTTTTGGTGATTTTGTTGCAGATTTTCCCCATTTTCAGTATCCCTTCATGGTATAGGTTAAGTCTCTCTCTGTGTGTTAGAGGAAGGGATGGGTGATGTTCAAGTGTGCCCATGTGTATGATGTGGCTCTTTGCTGTAACACAGTGAAAAAAGCTGCTCTTGGTCTCTGACGGGTTGGCCACCCCTGCTCCAAGTGATTAAACCGAAATGTTTAGTAACATCCAAAGTGATGCTAAGCTAACACTTTTTATTTATTTATAGAAAAGTGCAAACAAAAACCTGGTTAATAAAATTGACAGTGCTCTATCTGAGATTCACAAATAATACGGTTTTGGGATTGTGAACATTTACCCATAGAGGGGTGTTAAAAATTTACAGCCATAATTTGGGTTATTTAGCCTTTCATAGGAGATAGAAAAAATGGAGGTTCCTTTTTCAAAGACATATTTGCATCCATGTCATCTATTTCATTATATATGTTAGTTTTAATCTAAATACGCTACGTAGTTAGCAGGCTAAATATTTAGTATACAAATTACATATTTAGTTTTCAAGCTATATATGTTGTTTACAATCTATTTAGCTAGCAAGCTAACCTGGCTAGCTAAATATTCAGCTTCTACCTAAACGTTTAGCTCAGAGCTAAATGTTTAGCTAATAAACAAATTTACCTATCTTATCTACCAAAATAAAAGCTTGAATTTACATATTAGCTGAATATTTAGCTCTGAGTTAAAAATTATATATATATATATATATATTAGGGCCGGGACTTTAACGCGTTAATTAAGATTAATTAATTACACATAAAAAATTTTAGCGCATTTTAATCGCACCTATTTATGCACCGCGGCCTTCCAGCGCTGGTGCGCAGAGAAAGGAGCAGATCCCGTTTCATGTCCGCTAAGCCGCTTGCTGTCGTTCGTCCAGCAGCTGATGGACAGGAAGCGTCATCCTACCCCTGAAGTGGCTGCAGGTTTTCTTGAAGTTTTTAAAAAATTTCCTCCTATACCTTTACCTGCCCCCTGTGATTTTATCCTTAATGATTTTAACAGTAGGCTTAAATCTGCTCTCGACCTGCTGGCTCCAATTAAAGTTATAAACCCTCATTCAAAACGTACAGTACCGTGGAGAAATGCAGCTATTAGAAAATTAAAGAGGAGCTGCAGGGTGGCAGAAAGGAAATGGAGGAAAAATAAAATCACAATAAATCATCAGATATACATAGAACATCTCAGATTATATAATAACGCTTTAAGAAATTCCAGAAATACATACTTTTCCAGAATCATCTCAGAACATAAAAATAATCCCAAAATTCTGTTTTCCACCATTGACAACATTTTACATCATAATTCTAATACTTTTCAGAAAACCCCCTCAAACAGTCTCTGTGAGGAGTATGCAGACCACTTCAGAGGGAAGGTAGACACCATCAGATGTAATATTTTATCCTCTCAAACAAACATGGTTTTAGACAAATCTGAGTTTCTGCCTTCACCAGAGGAAACACTGGACGGTTTTGTCCTGGTAGAAGCTGGGACCCTTGATAAAGTTTTCTCCTCAGTGAGGCCCACCACAAGAGCTTTGGACCCGATTCCCACCAGGTTTTTTAAGCAATTTTATGGTTCTTTTAAAGATGAGATTTTAAGCTTTTGAATTGCTCCCTTCAGACGGGGTTTTTCCTGCTGCCTTTAAAGCGGCGGTAGTGAGGCCCCTGCTGAAGAAGAGCAATTTAGATTTTAATGATTTAAATAACTACCGACCAGTATCTAACTTACCATTTTTAGGCAAAGTTTTAGAAAAACTTGTTTTTATTCAACTTAATGATTTTATTAACGCTCATAATGTCCTAGAGAAATTTCAGTCTGGTTTTAGGATGAACCACAGCACAGAGACGGCGCTTTTAAAGATATTAAATGATTTTAGATTAAACTATGATGCTAAAAAGGTGACAGTGTTGGTTCTTCTGGATCTAAGCGCTGCCTTTGATACAGTAGACCACACTATTCTTTTAACTCTTAACTATTTTGACTCTGAGCTGACTTTTATCCCTCACATTAAAAACATCACCAAAATAGGTTTTTATCACCTAAAGAACATCGCCAGAGTCCGCCCCATTCTCTCTCGGGCCAATACGGAGACGCTAATGCATGCTTTTATCACCAGTAGAATTGATTATTGTAATGCCCTGCTTTCTGGTCTTCCCAAAAAGACTACCTCATGTTTACAGCTTCTACAGAATTCAGCAGCTCGTGTCCTGATGAAGACTAGGAGGCGGGAGCACATTACACCGGTCTTAGAATCACTGCATTGGCTCCCCGTATGTTTTAGGATCGATTTTAAGGTTCTTTTAATGGTCTTTAAGTGTCTTAATGGTCTTGGGCCTTCGTATCTGTCAGAAATGCTTTTACCATATGAACCCTCGCGGTCTCTGCGCTCCTCTGGCAGCCGTCTCCTTATCATCCCCAAAGTCAGGACACAGACTCATGGTGAGGCGTCTTTCCATTATTATGGCCCTCACCTCTGGAACAGGCTGCCAGAGGACCTCAGGGCCGCAGAGAACATTAATGTTTTTAAGAGCAGACTCAAGACTCACCTTTTTAGCTTAGCCTTTAACTAATTATTATTTATTAATATATTTTTAATCGCTCAGCATGTTTTACCTGATTTAATTTTTAGTTCAGCTTTTAACTGTTTATTTATTAATCTGCTTTGCATTTTTATTATTTGTTTTACACTTATTGTTTTATACTTTATATACTTTATATTTTATTAACTTTATATTTTAATGTATTTTAATCTTTCTTGCCAGTGTTTCCTCTCTGGGGAGCCCCCTGCATCGGGGGCGGTGGTCGGCTGTGGCTGCCTGGGTGCCCCCCAGGTAGCGCTTGGGTGGAGGTGGGGGTACCAGCCCTCCCTCCTCTGGGCGCCCTGGGTGGGAGCCTTGGCTGCTGCTGTTGATCTGCTGCTGCTGATGCAGATGGCTCCATGATGGCATTTCCTGGCTCATCTGTACTCAGCCCGCTTTTTGTAGCTTCTAAGTGTGTGTGTGAGTGAGTATGGCTGATGGGTTGGGTTGGGAGGGGGTTGTATTTGCACTGATGATTTTATTTTTTGAAGGGGGGGGGGGTTTTGTGGGGTTATTTTAAATCTGTAAAGCACTTTGAGTAACTTTCTTTGTTTGAAAAGCGCTTTATAAATAAAGTTTGATTTGATTTGATTTGATAAATTTAGCTTTCGCTACGGTTAAAACTGATGCTGCAGCTATTTCTTCCTGTCATGAAGGTTTTGGTGACAGAGCGGTGTAATCTACTCTGTCACTGCGTGCGCTCTCGTGTTACGTGGCGCACACGGCTGCAGTGAAGCTGCTTCCAGCTATTTCCTCTGGACTCGATCCTCCACAGAATCTCAGAACTCATTCCTTGTGAGGGATTTCATCCTCCACAGCTCTGCAAGGAGGGATGATGGTGGTGCGCTGCAGCTTCCTGGTCATCACCGTGTTACTTTATCTATTTCTATCCGAGAGACATTTCCGCTTTCTCCATGATTCTCTTATCGGTGTTCTGACAGAATGATGGTTTTTATTTTTTCAGATGACTTAAACTTATGTTTTCAGTCATTATTCATACTAAAAATTCATGTGAAAAAAATTCTCACTTTTCTCAGGTCAAATATTTATGTGCGATTTAAATGCGATTAATTTCGATTAATTACTTACAAAGCCTGTAATTAATTAGATAAAACATTTTAAACGAGTCCCGGCCCTAATATATATATAATTCATATATTCAGCTGGCCAGTTTAGCTTGTTAGCTAAATATTTATCTCGCTACTCATACATCTGTCTGAAGCTTTGGGGGTTCTCACTAGGAGATCCTCCCGTGCACGTATAATAAATTATGTACGAATATGGCGGACACTTTTGTTTTATTCCCTCATCCAAGGCCCCTCAGACACCCAGATTTCCATGTCACACATTACATGAATGTAGGTTTTTCATCATTTCATTGTCACATAATATATTTGTCTGATATTTACTGTTGTAAATATTTATTTAATTTTGAGCAGTTTGGTTCTCAATATAGAAAAGCTTCTCAAAGAAGTGACAGGTCTGTGAGAGCCAGAATTATTCCTTGTTTGTTGGCGTTAAATACTCATTTTTCTGGACCATTAAAAATTCTTCAAAAATTACACAATTTTATTCCTGCATTTGTTTTTGTTTTACATAGTGTCACTCATAGTTGAAGTGTACCTATGATGAAAATTATTTGGCTGTTAAATATATATTTTTTCCTCACTTTATGTCTCCAAATTTCGAAATGTTTGATATGAATTTAAGCTGGAGATAAAATTTGAACAGAACACATAACACTTATTCACACCGATCCGATACCGATACTTGTATCTGAGTACTCGCTGATACTCAGTACCAATACTTCTACCACACTAAAAAATGCAATGAATTGAAGGACAGGTTTTATTTCTACTCTGCTTGTTACAACAAATTAATTTGAATTAGATTAAAACAAATAAGAAGTCATCATAAATGACCACAATACTTAAATTTCAATTTAGAAATAAACATTTTCTGTAAAATGGTTGCAGAGTTTCCACATTTCATGTATCAGTTCATGGTATTGGTTAACTTACCGATACTGGTACGAGTACGGTATCAGCCCCTGAAATAATTTATTCTGTTCTCACTGTTTTATATCTTATCGATGCCTTTTCAGTTTCGCTCTGCCGGTTTCTTTCCCAGTGCTGGTCCGGACTCAGTCGCACAATCTTTAAGTAAATCCGTTTTAGATGTGTTCGTGTCCCTTTGTTTCTGGTTTTCTTTCTTTTTTGACTCTCTTCCTCCTTCAACGTCGACGCATCCATATGTTGAAGACAACTTTGTTGCCGCTCTACTCGTTCAAGCAGGGGTTCTGATGTATCAGGAGTAATCGACTCCCTCCACCTTCATCCTTCTTTCTGTCCTGCTGCTATTAACAGTGATACAGTGAGCTGCTCGTTCACTGCCACTGATCCCTGCTGCAGAAAGCGAGGGAGTTAGTGGGGGGTGATGAGGTCCGGTATAGAGGTTAGGGCGTAATTAGACACGCACGGTCACACACTGATGATATAATGCAAGAATGAGTAAATGCTGCATGCAGGCGCAGACAGACAAGAGTTTATGCTTTGCGGACGAGAAAGCAACAGAAATCAATTTATTTGCATAGGACATTTCAGCAACATGGCAGTTCAAAGTGCTTTACATGCAGTGCCATGCAGTGCCGTGAAAAAAAAAATGGATGGGCTGAATAAATATTCTGAAATTAAGTTATTGTCAAATCAGAAACTGCTTATAACAAAGCATCCAGGCAAAGTAAAAATATATTAAAGCTGTAACTCAACAGAGGTAAATCGTGTCAGCTCTCTAACATATACAATAGTTATTTTTAGGTGGTAGTTCAGCCTTATTGGGGTTCACTCACTGACGACACAATGTGCTAGTTTCCCTTTGTCGCATCAGATCAGCGGCAGTCATACACGTATAAAAAATAAAATTATACAAAGTTTAAATATGACGATGTCAGATACCCAATGCTTTAAATAATTATTTGATTCTTTTAAGGTCGAGTATTGGCATCGCTTGATTTAGAAACAGTTCGTGTTGAGCTGCATTGCGCCCTTTTTCACCAACCGGAAGTTAAACGGGACGGGATCATCTGTGCTCTGTGAGATCAGCGATTAGTCAGCGTTTCACAAAGGACTATAGGGAAACTAACAGTGATACAGGTGAGGCGTTGTGCCATAAATGGATCGTCTGCCAGAAATGGATCGGCCGCGCGGGAGCGCGCACAGCCAGCTGGTGGCGTCTCTCTCTGTTTCTTTCAGTGTCTACCGTCTGTGCATGTTCCCCCCAACCAGAGTGCTCCAATTGAAGGCTCTGCCTCCAACATCTAACATAACTAGTTAATAAACGGGGCATTTTGCCCATATATTAATGAGAGAAGTGTTGTGAAACAGTAGCGCTTTGACTGACTTATTTATTTATTTATTAATGCTTTTGACTACCTACTTGAAGCATTTGCATGTTTTTCTCTCTTTCTATATCGTTATATATATCAGTAAGGGCCCATAAAGTGTGAAAATAAGTGTTTTTTTGCTGCCATAAATGGATCACAGGCCATTCAGCGTACCTAAACTTGTGGAATCTGTCTTGTAATGAACCCATTTATTCACCACAGTCATATTCTAAAGATTGCATCTCAACTGAGTCCATTCTATACCATCATATATCTGTAAGGGCCCATAAAGCCTGAAAATAAGGGTTTTTTTGCTGCCATAAATGGATCACAGGCCATTCAGCGTACCTAAACTTGTGGAATCTGTCTTGTAATGAACCCATTTATTCACCACAGTCATATTCTAAAGATTGCATCTCAACTGAGTCCATTCTATACCATCATATATCTGTAAGGGCCCATAAAGCCTGAAAATAAGGGTTTTTTTGCTGCCATAAATGGATCACAGGCCATTCAGCGTACCTAAACTTGTGGAATCTTTCTTGTAATGAACCCATTTATTACGCTGAATGGCCTGTGATCCATTTATGGCAGCAAAAAAACACTTATTTTCACACTTTATGGGCCCTTACTGATATATATAACGATATAGAAAGAGGGAAAAACATGCAAATGCTTCAAGTAGGTAGTCAAAAGCATTAATAAATAAATAAATAAGTCCGTCAAAGCGCTACTGTTTCACAACACTTCTCTTATTAATATATGGACAAAATGCCCCGTTTATTAACTAGTTATGTTAGATGTTGGAGGCAGAGCCTTCAATTGGAGCACTCTGGTTGGGGGGAACATGCACAGACGGTAAACACTGAAAGAAACAGAGAGACACGCCTCCAGCTGGCTGTGCGCGCTCCCGCGCGGCCGATCCATTTCTGGCAGACGATCCATTTATGGCAGACGATCCATTTATGGCACAACACCTGTTAGGGGTTACGTTGTAGTCACTCTAAAAGTTCTATGTTTTACAATTGACAACATTTTTAATTGTGATTTTTATGCACTTCAGAAACCCCCCTAAAACGCTTTCTGGAAGGAGATTGCGGACCACTTCAGAGGGAAGGTACATTCACATGTGATATTTTGGCCACTCAAAGTAACATAGTTTTTGAGGCTCGGACTCTTGTTAAAGTGTTATCCTCAGTGAGACCCACCACAAGTGTTCTGGACCCAATTCTCACCTTCTTTTTTTTAAAACAATTTTATGGATCTTTTAGAGATGAGGTTTTAACCACGATGAATTGCTCCCTTTAGACGGGTTTTTTTCCCCTGCCGCCTTTAAACGGGTGGTAGTGAGGCCCCTGCTGAAGAAGAGCAATTTAGATTTAGAATTTAGAGCCATATTAACATTTTTTTTAAACAATATCTAACTTATCATTTTAAAGCAAAATGTTACAATTTTCTTATTTTCATTCAACTTAAAAGTGAGTAATTTTCGGCCAGTAGGGGGCAGTGCAAACTGCCAGTAACCCCTCTGGTTACTGGCCCTATTCTAGACATGATGAATCTATCTTTAATAAATGGATAGGCGCCTCAGGAATTAAAGGTTGCTGTAATTAAACCTTTACTTAAGAAACCCTCCCTGGATAAAGATGATTTAGCTAACTACAGACCTATATCTAACCTTCCTTTCTTATCCAAAATTCTTGAGAAAATAGTTGCTAATCAAGTCTGTGAGCATCTAAACAGCAACAACCGGTTTGAAGAATTTCAGTCAGGTTTTAGAGCTCATCATAGCACTGAAACAGCACTGGTAAAAGTTACTAATGATATTCTAATGGCCTCAGATAATGGATTAGTGACTGTTCTGGTCTTTCTAGATCTCAGTGCTGCTTTTGACACAGTTGATCATAATATTCTCTTAGAAAGGTTTGAACATGTTGTAGGGATAAAGAGAACAGCACTAGGTTGGTTTGAATCTTATCTGTCCCACAGATTCCAGTTTGTTCATGTCAATGATGAATCTTCTTCACACTCAAGGGTTACCTGTGGAGTACCACAGGGTTCTGTGCTTGGACTAATTGTCTTTACTATATATATGCTTCCAATTGGTACAAAATAATTAGACAACCACTCTCCAGATATTTTTTTCTGCTGTTATTGCGATTGTTAGCCCAGTTTTCTCTCAGTGTTTTTCTCCCCATAGAAGCTCCACATGGTCTGGTACCCTGCTCAACTATAACGCCCCCTGCATCTCTGTCTTCTCAGACCCCCAGACGGTCGTGGCAGATGACCGCTTGTACTGAGCCAGGTTCTGCTGGAGGTTTTCTTGCTGTTAAAGGGGAGTTTTTCCTCTCCACTGTCGCTTCATGCTTGCTCAGTATGAGGGATTGGGGAGGAATTGCTGTGGTTGGAGTCTGCATGATCCGGGCACAGCCTCACATCAATGACTCATCGCAATCTGCTGGGATTCCTTACATAGAAAACTTTTAACTGATTGTAATGTTTGTGTAATTGTATTGAAATGACACTATTCTTTTAACCCATTTAAAACCGACCCGCCTCTCTGGTGCTGTTCACAAACGGTTCACATCCTACCTCACAGACAGGACTTTTATGGTAAGTTTAGATACCTGCTCCTCTAAGGTCCATAAGATCACGTGTGGTGTTCCCCAGGGTTCAGTTTTAGGCCCAGTGCTTTTTAACCTGTATATGCTCCCTCTTGACAGTGTCGTCAGAAAACATGGAGTTAACTTTCACAGTTATGCTGATGATACACAGTTGTACATCTCCATGTCTCCTGATGACACACGGCCAATGGATGCACTTTTTAACTGCATTTCAGACATTAAATCCTGGATGGCAGAAAACTTTCTCCACCTCAACCAGGACAAATCTGAGGTTTTAGTCATTGGTCCTGAAGCTCAGAGAGAGAAACTTTTACCAACACTACGATCACTGTCTTTTAATCCTTCCTTACAAGTGAAGAATCTTGCCGTGATTTTTGACCAATTCAATAGAGATTTCATCTCAAGACAACAAGAAAATTATTTTTATTACAATTTTTTGATGATAAAAACACAATGAACAAACAAAAAAAGAATATATTCTTTCCAATGGCAAAATAGAAGTAATGAACCATTGTGATTCAGACTAGAAATAATGATGTCCCAGTTATTAGTGAACAAAGGTAACCCTGAACAGAAGGGGTTTTTGCTTTTATTTAAAGGAATTCAGTGTTTCAGCAGTTTTACCGTTTTCTGGAAGTGCTCCAGATTATAGGATCATAAATACTGAAGGTTTCTTCTCCTTGTTCAGCTCTGATTCTGGGGAGACCAGAACCAGAAGACCTCAGTAGTCTGGGAGGTTCGTACAACAACATTAATTTAAGGTGTAACATTTGAAAAACTCTACGAAAGTGGGCAGGGCCAGGACGCACTGAGGGGCGTGGCCAAGTGTGGAGCTTGAGCGTCATGCCTGAACCGATACGGCGCTGGGCCGCTGAGCTCCTCCGGTAAAGGTAGAAATCATGGTGTCTCTTCTCCGCCGTGCACCAAAGGTAAAGTAAGGCTTTATGGAGCTCAGCGGTAAAACGTCGTATCAGTTGGAGCCGTTGGCTCGCGCTGCCTGAAGCCAGAGCTGCTGTAGAGGAAGACAGGATGGGTCCAGCCTCTGAGTGCTAATGCTAACAGAGACTAACGTTCAAAACGCCCCCCATAGCTCTCCAGCCGTAGGCTGCTGTAAATCCAGTCTGCTTGCTCTAACTACTTCCACGTTTTTCGGTTCAAACCACCTTGCCGTTGTGGTCCTCCATGGTGTAATATACGCATTTCAATTTCTCTTACAGGGGCTTTCCACTGGAAGTGTCAGCAGCACGCTACAGGAGCAGCACATTTTACTCGCGTATTCTGCTGCTTGGCCCTTTCCACGGGGGCGTCAGCAGCACGTAGCAGCAGGGAAGCAGCTGTCACTGAGAGAGCCCGAAATCATGCAAGATCAGCAAAATCACGCGTGGTTTCGTCAGTAAACGCAACAACAAGCAGGAAAAAAGATTACCAGATGGCTCCAAAAGGTCTGTGTTTCATGTTCTGTCCGTTTTACATTCGGTAATAAATTTATGTTATGTCAGGGAATATACAAAATCCCTCGAAGTGCAAAAGAATAATGTTAGTGGCGATCTGAGGTAGTGTAGACCCTCCCGCGACCTACTGACTTCTCACGGGGTCACACAGGTAGTAAAGTAAACGCACCGGAAATAAGCACCTTTGTTTTATTTTGAAAATTTCCGGATGCCGAGCCTTCTGATTTCCTGTTTTCCCCTATCCAAAATGTCGAAATTTACACGTTTCACAGGCGTAGCGCGTAAGAAAATAGGACTGCCACGTATATTTAGAAAAGTGCTGCGACATTATACTCCTGTGACGGGGCAAACTCGTGCTGCTTTCGCCTCCGGTGGAAAGGATTATATTGATTACAGTGGTGGCTAACAGTACGACGTGCTGCTGCTATAATGTGGTGCTGACGTGTCCGGTGGAATGGTGGGGTTAGCGGTGTGCGCGTTGCACACAAGATACACGTTCCAGCTTGCCACAGGGCGGGGCGTCTGAGAGAGGGAGGGCGTCTCTGTGAGACCATGACTGTGACGTAGACAATGGAAAAGATGTAACGCTCTCAGCCAATCACAAAAATCAAATGCAGTACCACACAATGACCACGAGCGGCAGCACCAAGACGTCCAAAAAATGCCCTGAAAGATTGGATTCGCAGACGGTTATGACGATAATTCCTTCAGGTACGCTATTGTTGTACTCGTAATACGTTTTATTCCTCTGCTGGACTTGAAATCAATTTGCAAGCCTGAGCAGACGCCTAACAGAGACCTTGGATCTGCGGATCAGTGGGGATCTATAGCTTTCTCCCAACAGTCCAGAACCCAGAGCCCAGCATGAATGATCTGTAGCTCACACATCATTCTTGGTGAAAATATCTCCTCATTTATGTTCTTTTCAGCTTCTACAGAGCCACTAATCTAAATGTAGTAGTTATTTTGTACCTGATTTGCTGCTTTGTCTAGAAGCTATTATTCCTTTTGTGTTTGGGTGCTGGTGGCTTATACTACGTTGTCTTTTGGGTTCTTATGAGTAAAGTACTTAATGTTCAGCACTTTGGATGGTTCATACCTTGTTAAATGTGCTCTACCAATAAATATGGTTCACGTTTGGTGAAAAAATATAATGTCTTGGGTGGGTTTCTCCTTAATGAGTGCAGATGTTCAGTCTATTGCCTCTAAACTCACGTGTTAGACTGATTGTTTAACCTAAACAGATTATAAGAGAGGTGGAGCATGGTTGGAACCTGTGGCAGAGGAGCGACATATGGATGAACAGATGAACCAACGAATCAAACAGCTGAAGGGTTCAACAGAAGCATTCATCAGAAGTAAAAAAAATATATATATATTAGACCCTAATCTTCACATTAACTTGTTTTCTGTGCTTTCCACAGAACACAGAGGTAAGTAACTTTAGATTCAAAAGCTAACACAGAAAATACATGCTGCTTTTTCCTGCCCCCTTTTGGCGACAGAGGGTGTTGATGTACTTTAAATATAGGAAAGTAATGTAACACCACAGACATGAAATAAAAAATACATATCGTGTTCTATAACCCAGATTGTGTTTTTTTATTCACTTAAACATCCACTAGATGTCACCCAAGCTCTTCATGTGTCGACATGTGTTTGTTTGCCATGATTGAACATCAGTTTTGATTTGGAAAAAAAAAGCTGGTTTGGCCTCTGTTAAAATAGCTAATACGGAGTATTATGTCAAGGAATGATCAGAATCGTCTGTCTGAGACACAGATGTCCAAACAGTTTGCTCCACGGGCCAAAATCTTTACATTGAAATTGCCCATGGGCCACCAAAAAAATAAAGTTATATAAAATACGTAGAAAATTTGTGCTCACCTTCTTAACAATAAAACACACATGTAACATTTTAATTAAACAAATAAAGTTGCATAAAAGGGATTCTTAAACAATTGTAGATTCAAAACACAGGGCTTTTAAGGTTTGCCTTTTTAAAAGAAACTATCAGTTTAACATATATTTTAGAAGGGCTAATTTTAAAGTAAAAATCTATTTTCTAAGCAGAGCAGGGTTTGGGTCACTTTTTCTTAGAGAATATGTGTTACTTTTTGCTATGATTGGTTGTCTCTACGTCTGCTTTTGTGTTACGCCACGAAATTAAAAAGAAGCAAAAAAGAAAACGATTGTTAAATCATTTATTTTGATCCATGACGCATTTTTTAATCACTTTAAATTGTTAACAAAAATGATGCCCTTTTAAAGGAAAGTCTTGATCTGTATCCATCATTTGCGTTCTGGTGCCAATGGCAGAATGTACCGATCTCAAAATCAGTCCAAGGGCTGCACTTTGCACACCCCGGTATGATTAGATATGCAGACTCTGAGCTAATGGTCATAAAAACATTGAGCAGGCAGTTAAATCTGCTTTTCATCTGCTGTTCCTGGTCAAACGCCTGCAGATGGAGCTGCACAGCTATTCCGAATGAAAGCAGGCAACTTTGTGTTCAGTGTAAGACTCGAACTGCTTCATTGATTTTCTGTTACCCTCTCTAGAGAATTTAGAGTAAGCGATTAACCTTTCAGCCTGCATGTTTTTGGACTATTGGGAGAAACCCATGCATTCATCAGGAAGACCCCAAGCTGGGATCCAAACCCAGGACCTTCTTGCTGCAAGGCAACAGTGCTACCTTTTCCTCGAGTATGCAGCCTTTGTGACAGTGTGCAACTGGAAATTGATTAAACAGCAATTCTTGGGGTTTTCGGTTTGGGTCGGGGTATAAATATATGTTTGTTTTGTTTCAATTTTGTTTCTTTATTTGTTTTCCCCACTCAATAAATGTCTGAACTAAAATTAAAGGTCACATTTTCCTTAATTTTTCACTGTGATGTGTTCAAGGTGATTTGTATTACAGGTTAGGGTAGTGATAATGTTTTGCTTCTATTCTAAAGATTCCATAAAGACACATTTTTTCTGTTTTAAATGAAATGTACAGAATATTCATGTAAAGAGATCCCCTTTGAGATCTTAATATTACCGATTTTAGAGCAATTTTCAAATTGCAAAACTGAATAATGTGCTCTAAGATGGCTAATGTAAGGAATGTTGTATGTAACTTTATTTAAAGTTTACTAAATATTTGTAAAGGTTGTAATGTTAAAATCCAGAAACGTAAAAAAATATTACAGAGAATTTTGCTTGATAAAAAAACATAGTCTATAACTACAACCTAAACATGTATCTTTACCCTGGAAAAGCTAAAGCGATAATTTTTTCTACAAATCATGTGACGTGTACTCGTATTCATGTTATTGCTACTGTTCATATGAAGTTGCTGAGTAATACTCCAGCTGCAGCTGGGTGATCCTAACAGAACTTCAGCTGCAGAATCATCGCTAATATCTGAATGCATTCGTGTCTAAACAGGAGGAAAGCTTCTCTGGGCAATTGTTTCTCCACAATTTACCCAAAGGCTTTTTTCATTCAGAGATTTGAGTCTTTGTTATTCGTTCACCTAATTAGCACATAACAGCTCTGCAGTTGATTCTGAGTGTTTTATTTGCATTTGGCTGCTGTGGAGCAACAACATCCAGTCATTTGAATTTTAAACACAAGATACAAGCCAAACCTGTCAGAAGGAGGACGGCAAATTCACAAAGCTGACAGAGAGACTTACACTTTGTTGAAGTTTTCCCACGTACAAAGCATGTAGAGGTCTGTAATTTGTATCAAAGGTACTCTTTAAACAGAATCTTAAAGAACAATCCAGAAAATCACAGTGGATGATTTAAAAGATAATAATTTTCCATTTTATTGCATGACATAAATATTTGATATATCAGACAAGCAGCGCTCATTATTTGGTACTGAAACTTTGTTTGCGTTTACCGAGGTCAGACGTTTTCTGTAGTTCTTCCTCAGATTCGCACACACTGCAGCAGATTTTGGCCCACTCCCCCATACAGATCTTCTCCAGAGAGTTCAGGTTTTGGGGCTGTCGCTGGGCTACACAGACTTTCAGCTCTCTCCAAAGATTATCTATTGGATTCAGGTCTGGAGACTGGCTAGGCAGTATAAATTTCAGACATTTTCTAGGAAAACCACATAATTTTATGATGCCGTAAAGAATAAAATTTGTGAGAAAAAACGAAGAAATTTCTGATTAAAGGCATACATTTTCAATATCCAAACTAAGATATTTCTGACATTGTAAAGCCAGAAATTTTTAAAATAAAAAAATATGCCTTTAATCATAAATTTTCTACTTTTCTACGTCAAAGAATTGCTTGTTTTTTACTAGAAAATATCTGATATTAATCCCAAAACTTGATATTTTACGACTTTTGTGACTGAGAATTTTGACGTTTTTTTTCTGGAAAATATGTGCAATTACTGTCAGAAATTCTGAGTTTTTAATTGTAAATTTGCTACTTTTTCACCTCAGAGAATTTCCGAGTTTTTTCTGGAAAATCTATGATTTTAATCTCAGAATTTCCGGTTTTTTTTTGGGCGTAAATTTACTCCGAAATATTTTTGTTTTGTTTACAGTGGCCCTAATACTCCATCGTAAAGGAGAGTTTATAAATCGCTGAGAAAAAATAGATCCATTGCTGGGATACACCAGACAGGTATCAGGACTATATTTTTATCTGTAGCCCACCAGGACCAGCCATCCCGACCGTTTTGTGCAGAATTTGTTTTAGCAATCTCCCTTCACACCGGATATTCTGAATAATCTAAATCTATTAAAGTGTTTGTTCTGGCAGTTAGATTATGTCGAGTTTTATGACCTGTGAAAAACCCAACTTGTATTCTGAAGAGGAGAGCGGTCATCATTGTGTTATTTACTGTGATTTGTTGGAGTGTGTGAACCTTCATTCTTTAAGCTATTGTTAAATATTTCTAGATTGACACAAAGAGTCAATTTAGATTGACATGTAACTATTCATTTCATTGATAGTAAAAGTGATGGTTAATAACTATCTTTTGACCACTGCTAAATACTGCTGATAGCTAAGCCAGCTCACTCCTTGTGCAACAATGATTCACATTTTTATTTAGCCTCAGAGGGAAGGTGCGATTGAATATAGGGGGTTGGTAAATCACTTATTTGAAACTCTAGATATGGCTTTGTCTTTTTTTACTTTTTAGCAAATACTGGAGTATATTTTAGAGTAAATGAGGCTGAACACAAATACCCAATGATAATTGTTTTTTCTTTTTTTATTGATTTTCATCCAATTAAATGTCATGCACTATGTTTTGTTTGTCTGTCAAGTAAAATCTCAGTACAGTTTATTAGAACCCCAAACCTGAAAAAAGTTTGGACACTATGTTAACTTAAAATCAAACTGAAAACTACTCTGTAAATTATCTTTGTCATTGCAAAAAATACAAAAGCACATTATTTAATGTTTTCCTCATTAATTTCTTTTTTTTAAAGTAAAGACTAATAAAAACTCCTTATTTTCACCAAAGTTTATAAATCACTAGCACTATTCCCATGTGAGTTCAGAGCTGATAATGCTTTATTTAGAGGCTGCACTTTGGCTGACACATTGACTCCCATTATATGGATATACACTGATCGCCACTGGATCTAAAATTCTCCTAAAAGGCTCCAAACTTGTCTGGGTGAATATATAAGGCAAAGCAATTTTATTTGTATAGCGCACTTCCAACACAAGGCAGTTCAAGGTGCTTTACATGATTACAATTGGAACACAGCATAGATACATTTGATGATTAGAATACAAGAAAGCAATTACAATAAGACAATAAACCAGACAATAATTATATTAAAATTTGAAGACAAGCAGGTAAAAAACAACAACAAAAAAACCCATTAAAATACAAGAAAGCATTTACAGTAATCAAGACTATAATTTGTGTGAAAATTAAAAACAAGCAAGTAAAAACAGTTACTCATAGGCGAGTCTAAATAGGTAAGATTTAATTTTAGACTTGAAAGAGTTCAGTGTCTCTGCAGCTTTGCATTCTCCCGGTAGTTTGTTCCAGATATGAGGAGCATAGAAACTAAAAGCTGTTTCCCCATGTTTGGTTCTGGTTCTAGGGACAATCAGTAAACTAGAGCTGGAGGACCTGAGTGATCTGGATGGTTTGTACCATGATAGCAGATCTCCAACATACTCTGGTGCTAAACCATTCATTGATTTATAAACTAATAAAAGCACTTTGAAGTCTATTCTCTGAGCTACAGGGAGCCAGTGTAAGGACTTTAGAACTGGGGTGATGTGTTCTACTTTCCTGGTTCTAGTGAGAACACGAGCAGCAGTGTTCTGGATCAGCTGCAGCTGTCTGGTTGATTTTTTAGGTAGACCTGTGAGGATACTGTTACAGTAATCATAAATGCATTGATGAGTTTTTTTAGGTCTCCTTGTGTCATCAGTCCTTTAATCCTAGAAATGTTCCTCAGGTGATAGAAAGCTGACCTTGTTATTGCTTTTATGTGATGCTGGAGGTTCAGCTCTGAGTCCATTTTACACCTAGATTTCTGGCCTGGTTGGTAGTTTCTAGCTGGACCTGTTTAAGCTGATTACTGATTTGTAGTTCATCTTTTCTGGGTCCAAAGATAAGTACTTCTCTTTTGTTTTTGTTCATAATAAACATAATGCATACAATAAATAGACTACAATTTGATGAAATGAAACAAACTTCCCCTTTAAATCTGCACCATTTGTTATTTCAGAATGCCGAAACTTCATCTCAAGAGCCGAAACATTTTCCTGTCTTTCCCTCTTTTTGAAGCCTGGGACACATTTATTTCCCGCTACTAAAATCTTGTAAATCATTTTATCCACCCGCAGGCGGGGAGGACCCCCCCCCCCCCCCACACACACACACACGCTCCTAGGCAGAGTCCTGCCCATTTCCATTGGGCTGCATTAGCATACAGATGTTAGAGTGAAAAGAGAAAGGAAAGGGGGGGTTTGAGGGGCTGCACGGGACTGGCCCTTGGCCTTTTAAAGGTCTTATACAACCACACACACATGTAAAGACACAAGCATGAGCAGTGAATGGTGAGCTAGTGGGGGGGGGGGCGCAGTTGTGAGAGGCTGCTTCTTCTGCTCCTGTTGTTCATTCACGGCGGTGAAATCCTCGGTCTGACCACAGCTGAATGCCTCCACACACTCCTTCACACACACAGGGTCCCATCTACTTCTCGCTGCTCTGAACAGAAAAAACTTGATATTCTCGCACAAATCTGTTTGTTTGAAGAAACCGGCTGTTAGGTTCATTGATTACATCTTTTACTCCTTACATTAAAAGGGAAGTTCAGTTTTTATTAAACCGGAACCTTTTTTTCCCCAGCAAATATTACATTCATTTAATCAACTAGACAAGTTTGAAACCACTTGGAGTCCTTCAGGGGAAAATTTATATCCAGTGGCGATCAGCATATATCCATTTAATGGGAGTCAATCAGAGCAGGGTTGCTTTGCCCCTTGTAATAAGGCATAATCTGTCCGAAAAATCCTTCATTTAACTATGTTTTATAAAGAATAGTTAGCAATCTTCCCCTGTGAGTTTGAAACGTCTCAGAGGTGCTAAGGTGTTAGCTTCTGAGGTTTTACAGGCTTTTAATGCATTCCAACTTACAGTAACCTGACATTTCAATGACGTAGCAGCCGTCCACCATTACAGCTGTAGTCTGCGTATGTTGCGGGAAGGGAGCCTGAAGAAGCTGAACTTTGTCTAATAGGTCATTTGGTTAGGACAATTTGGAAACATGCAAACGTAAACCATTTTGATGTCTGCAGTAGCAACTTGTGTCTAAAGCCCGTAGTTTATGCTACTCTGAGAGCAGATTTGCACGCAGACGTATTGATGGAGACGTGTTTCGTTCATGGTTCTCCATTTCTTTTCTCTCCGTTCTGCAATTTTCTCAATTAGAGCAGGGGGCACAAACTTTTCATGGTCTGCCTACCATTGCAGCCTCATTTCGGTTTTTTTCTAGGCTTGTGAACGCATTCCCACCACAAGAGGCGATGGACGACAGAAAGTACGTTTTGTTTAAGCTGTAAAGCTTTTTACTAGAAGTGCTGCTCGTAGAATCCTCTAAAAACGCATGGAAACAAAACACAGCAGCTTTTTTGTTGTTTTCCTACACCTCCTTGTGTTTAAAATCACCCAAAAGACCAGATTAGATCAATTATCCTTTCAATATAAAGCATATAGTGGCCAAACGCTGCATTAACTACTGATTACAACGACTATAGAGCCCCGTTCTGGTGAAACGATCTCTGGTTGTTACTGAAACTGACCAATCAGATACATACGCTCTCCGTTGACGGATAGTTGGAAAATGGGGCTCTACTACGTCCGTCCTTGTATAGGTGACGGAAAGCCCTTGCGTCGACGGATAATGGCGCTGCGTCAATCCGTCTCTGTCAAAACGGAGAAGCATAAACTAGGCTTAACCGACCGTCATAGAGCAGAGAGTGAAAGTCTTGCTCAGACTTAAGCTGGGATGGAGCACGGCAGTGACGTCATTGTAATTACCCCGGTAGTGTAGTTGTAGTTTAGCCTCTAAATCACCCAGGAACTGAACTAATAAGCACTTCCGAGAGGGGAATATCGCTAACTATTGATAATATAATCGCAATCTGCTGGGATTCCTTACATAGAAAACTTTTAACTGATTGGAATGTTTGTATAATTGTATTGAAATTATTTTTGTTGTAAAGTGCTTTGAGATGACATTTGTTGTGAATTGGCACTATATAAATAAAGTGAATGAAGTAACAAAACACGGTTAAAGGCAGGGTATACGATTTCATTTTAAAGCACTTATTTAAAAAAGGCAAAAAAATGCTCTTCATATACCAGTGGCAACCTATAAATTAGTTGTTCTTAAACTTGACTGAGTAATTTTCATGCATTCTACAGCGAGAATCCAATCAAATTCCACGGTCCGTCCAGGATAAGAGGTTTGTTAGCAAAGCTTCCATATTCCAGTATCTCCCCCTCTGTGCGTCCCCTTCGTTCTAGCCTGTGAACAGGAAGTGAGCTCGTGCTACCTTACCAACAGATAAATCGATTGCGACAGCTGCAGAAGCCGACGTGTTTGTTCGGTGAAGCATTTAGTTCGAAGTTGGTGCAGATTAGCTTCCCAAAATGAACCGAAAACGCAAATCTGTTGTGGAAATAGCAACGAGAAAGAAGAAAGCCGACGAAGAGCGTGCCAAAAGACGAATCTGCATCGGCGCTGCTGCATTTACACGGTGGCGTCAACTCAAGGAAGCTAAGGGCTTGCTAACCGATGCGTTGGTTGCTGATTTTCTCCTGGAAGGGTAAGATCGCGTTATATTTTGTGACTTTGGTTGTAATGGCTTGTGTGCTGTTATTGAGGCCTTAAGGGGAAAGCATGAAGCAAGGGGTGGGACTTTTTATTTTGCAATAACGCCCTCTTGAGGAGCGCTCCCACAATCATATACCGTGCCTTTAAATGAAGGAGTTCGGGGATAATTGGATTTGCAGATAACGCCTTATTACAGGGGGAAAATATCCTGTCCTGAATGACTCCCATTATATGGATATACACTTCTCCAGAAGGACTCCAAGTGGCTCCAAACTTGTCAGGGTGAGTAAACTAAGGTAATATTAGCTAAATAATAAGGTCCAGGTTAAAAAACAAACAAACTTCCCCTTTAAGATGACTCCCAGTACACAAGGGAGCTAGTTTCAGCTGAGCAGATATATCTGGGTTATAAGCAGGTTATAAGTGTCACTATTTCACTGTGGCGCAAACAAAACAAACACACACACATCCACAAAGAGAGAGACGGAGAGCGGGAGACGCAGGGGAGGATCTCAACTTCTGTTCCACTTTGTGTGAATAGATGGAAATCAGTCACAAGTATCTCAGTGTCCCATTGTGTGCAGGAAAGTCTTTGTTCGGGCATCTGTTGCCCAAACATTCTCCCCGGTGTCACTCACCCCCAAATTGGTCCGTCCGGACGAGTTGCAACAAAACTTGCTCCCCTTCCCACACCGTGCAGCACGGACAGGGGTGGGAGAATCCCACCGGAGCGCATGGAGGGGGAAATAGTTAATCTTTGTCCCTTTTGTGTGTCAGTGAATCCCTGATTATGATCATAAAAGCCCCCCAGAAACAGAAGCACCGTTTTGTTTTTTACTGAAGTACTTGTGGGAACGTTTTTGGAAAAACCTTTCCGCCCCATGTTTCCTTTTATATCATGACACGAACTATGATCACACTCAGATGTTTGTCTCACATATTAATGAGATCCCTTCATATTCTGGAACATTTATTCCACAAACTGAATAGTTTCAGAGCTACAGGTTTTCTGCATCTTCCGTACAGAAATCACTTCACTCAAAGATGCACCGATCGCGCTTTTGCCGGCCGATACCATTTCCGATATACTTCTCGGCCTGATCTGCTTTTTCTATTGCAGATTTCCACCTATTTCTTTTTGTCAGCTGATAGAGGTAGAAGATATGAATACAACAGAAGATAATGTTCTATTTTTTATCCTTGATAAGATTTTGATTGCACCAAATAAAGTGCAACAAAGTGCATTCTCCCCAACCAGTCCGTTTGGCAAAATGTTTTTGGAGCATTTAATAACCCCCCCCCCCCCCAAAAAAAGCGAATGTCTATTACCTTACCTAACAAACCAGAGAAAGTTAGGGATTAATTGTGGTAAAATTTATAAAAATTGTATTATTTGTACATTTCAAACAGCAGAATGGCACAAAATCCAGAGAGAGGCTTTAATTTTGCAAAAGACTTTTATTCTGAAATAAAGATGGACATATATATTAAGATAAAGAAGGTTATCCATGTAACCGCTGGAATGTAAACAATAAATCCACTTAAATTATGTGAAAAAAAACACGATATCAAACAGCACAATATAGGTTTTGCTCTTAAAAAAAGAAAATAAATAGGACCTTAAGTTAACAAGTTTTTCCTTCTTTTTTTTTTGTTAAAGGAATATCTGTGGCCTTTTCAGCAGACGGCTGAGATGATTTAAGGAGAAAACCAGCAGAAGAAATTTCCTGACTTCCCTCAAAACTCGCATGATTTCGCCCGCCGGTCAGAGCTGGGCCAGCTTGCCGGTGTGCAACAGAAGTCGACCTACATTGTCATCGAGCCAACTCTGAAAAATCTACTATATAACATTATAATACAACGACAAAAAAAATGAAATAATAATAGAGAAAACAAAAGACAAAGTCTAAATGGAAATTACCAACAATTTCAGCTGAAAACTTTACAGTCAGAGGGGTGAGAGGCTCAACGGAGAGGAGAGCAGAATGACCGACGAGCTGCTCACCGATTGCAAAAACCCTGAGAGAGTTGATCTCTGCTCGGCCCGTCAGCCAATAAGGCAACAGAAAATAAAGAATGCCAAAATCCTTGCTTCCTCCTTTCCCCTCCTCTCCAAAATAAGCCCCCCCCCCTTTTTTTTTAAATTAAAGCTTCCGGTTAACAGAGCAGATGGAGAACTTCACCGCTAAAGCAAAAAGCGTAATTTCTTGTTTAAAAAAAACAAAACAATGAGAAATAAAAACATGCAAAAAAACCAATAAATAGTCAAAGAAACATATTAGGCTGTATTAATAATCACAACACTGTATATAACCAGCCGTAGCTAAAGCTAGGGGTTAGCATCACAAGTATAGTTAGAGCAACTTTGGTAACTGGAGTTTTCCTACGCTGACTCATTGCCAGACAAATACAATCATGTGATCACAGCAACCAATCAACTAATCAATCAGTGACAGCATGCTGTTACTAAATCATTTTACACTTAGACGAGAAAGAGGTCAATTTGTTACAGCTGGAGAGTCCTAAATGGGACTATGTGGGGGGTTTTTTTCAGGCTGATTTCTAACAACTGCAATAAGAAATAAAAATAAAATAAACATATCATCTTTAAAATTAGGGTACAGAGAGCTCTCACACAGAACTTTCTACTGAGCCGGAAACAAAACCCTCCGATTACTCACTAAAACACAGGTATACAACAGTATACAGCAGTTTACGACAGCATATAAAATACAGTTACAGAGGCTTCATCAATAAAACAATAAACGCGAAAGGAGTCAGCTAAAACTGGACAAACAGTGAGCAGCACTACAGCTGCTTGGCTGAAAGAAATGCAATATGCACAAAGATAGGCATGTTCACTGGGCTGGGTCTAGGCAGGATCGAGGGTTCTCCTCCTTCTGTCCCCGAACAAACTCAGCGCCGAAGCAAAACTCCTCCCTACTCGTCTGAGACGGAGAGGCGGCTGAAGATGGGCAGGCGCCGGCCCTCGAAGCTCGGGGACTCGGCGCCGCTGGAGGACGAGCTGAGGGAGCAGGAGGAGGCGTAGCCCTCCTCGGACAGGGAGTCGGCGGACGAGCAGCGCTGAAGGGACGGGAAGCCGTTCAGAGGCGCCGGAAGCTGCTGGGGGAGGCGCACCGGGAGGTTCTTCGAGTCTGCCGCGCCGTAGAAGCGGGGGGAAGGGTCGGCCGCGGGGTCGCCGGTGCCGGAGAAGGGGTAGAGGCAATGCTTGAGACGGGCCGGCTCCGGAAACAGAGGGGAGAGGCGCTCCGGGCTCCCAGAGGAGGAGGAGGGAGGAGGAGGGGAGACGGAGGAGGCCCGAGCGAAGAGTTGGGACTCCTCAACCGGCTGGAAGATGTGGGAGGGAGAGGAGAAGCCCCCGAAGCTGAGGCTGTGCCTCAACAGGGGAGGCCTCAGCTTCGGCCTCTGGGGAGCCGAGCCGGCCGCCTGCATCTCGTCCGCGTTGTGGATGAAGTGGCAGCGGGCGCCGTACGGACAGAAGCCGATGGTGTGGAAAGTGCGGCAAGGCTCCGTCTTGTACTTGGGGTGCCTGCTGAGTCCCCTCAGCTCGTCCATGCCGTGGGCAAACTGGCACTTGGCGCCGTACTTGCAGGTCCCGCTCTCCTCGAAGGTGCGGCAGAGTTCGGTCTTGTAGCGACTGGAGATGTGCGGCGGTGGCGGCGGAGGTGGTCTGGAGGACAGCGAGGAGGAAGTGGAAGCCAATGAGGTGTTGCTGATGCACAGACCCGGCGGCGGGAGCAGCAGCGGCGGCGGGGAGGCGTCCGACGTCTTGTCCCCAGGACTACAGACGTTCCCCTCGATCATGCTGACCGAGCGGTCCACTCTGAACGGGATGTGGCTCAGCGAGGACCGTGGGAGTGCTCGGTTCCACTGCCGCTCGGAGGCCAGGCCGAGCCCCCAGCAGGCCGACTCCTCGGAGCTCAGATTGAACTTGGAGTTGGGAAGGGTCACGGGGCAGAGGGAATGACGCCTCTGGAAACCGAGGACTCTCTGGCCGATCTGCAGTGAGCTGGCGGAGGGGCCATCTGTCGCGTCCAGGCCGCAGAAATTCTGACACACAAAAGAGGAGAACAGATGTGAGCCCCCTGCAAGACCTGCAGAGCCAAACCAGGCTGAAAGGAGACGGGATAATAGCCTCATCACTCATGCAAAACCTTTCAGACGCCTGAGTCTGAGTAACCCTTAAAGGACTGAACTTTTGAAGACTAAACTTTTTAATTTTAAAAACTCATAACAACCTAGATGTCCTCAAAGATTCACACGAGAAATGCTTTTGGTTTCTAACTTTTTCTTCTGCATAACTTAAAAGACCTGAAGAAAGCTTAACGTAGCCACGAACGAGCGCAGACTGTTGTTACCTTGCAGAACTCCTCATCCAGTTCCAGGAAAGGCGTCAGGGAGTCGGAGGGCATGATTCACTCCACTGTCTTCACCAAGTGAAGCAGCCTGATGTCTGACCCCCACAGCGGATCAATTTCCAGCAGTCCCAGGGAGACACAAATTGGAGGAACGCCGCAGCTTTTTGGGAAGAAACTTTTTGTTTTTTTGATTCCAGTGGGTAGGAGAATAAATCGCCTGGATCTGTTGGCAGAGTGAGAAGAAAAGGCAATGCGTCCTCACGAGGAAAGTTTCTCAACCATCTGCTGGAATCTGTTTAAATAGTTGGGGGAAACCCACCCCTCCCCGGCTGGGTTCTTCAGGGGGCTGGCGGGGAGTTTGTGTGTTAATGTGCGCTAATGATGTGTGTGTGCGTGTGTGTGTTGACGGGGGTGGGGTCCTGCATTGTAATTGTGTGCTGGGGGGCAGGGTGGGCACGGCAAGGAGGGAAGGGGGATGAATAAAGCAACTTTTACGACCAGAACCTGAAAAAAAAAAAGGCCGTCCACCATCTTTGTTTAGGATCAATACAGCTGAAAGTTCAAAAATAAGTCCTACCAAACATTCTGTGTCATTTGGGAAAACAAAAACTTGTAAGAATATGTAAAAGGAAACTGGTATTCAACTGTGTTTAAGGAAGTTGATAGACAGACTGCAACATAAATGTGAAAATTCATATTCCATTCCAGGAAGAAAATATTTAATAATCTGACTTTTACAACATTCAATATTTGCTCGACGTAAGTTTAACTTAAAAAAATCTCTTTAATTGAACTTTAACTTCAGATTGGAGTAGTACGCCTCCTCCTGCGTTCTCAAAATAAAGAAAAACCTCTTCAGTCTGATTAAAGATGGAAATATATCGGTTCTCCAACAGGCCCAGGCATTTCCACCTGGAAGTCGGTTAGAAGAACTGTATCTACAATCCAATATGGCTTCCACGTCTATAAAAGTTAGTTCTACCTGCAGTAGTAGTGAGAGTCAGATGTAGGTAGTAACTAGTTACATTTACTCAGCTACGTTCACTTGAGTAACTTCGGAAGACATTTATATAAGAGTACATGCTGTGCCGTACTTTTTGCTTAATAATAATAATAATAATAATAATTTTATAATAAAGTAGTACTACTCTTACTTGGTTTACATTTCTGTGTACTCTAGCCACTGTGAGTAAACTCCCTGATTAAAGAGCAAACATAATGTAACCAAAACTACACCAGACGCACGCCTAAAGTTTATCAAAGGAGACCTCCTGTTACTGTGCAAGCTTTGTTTTTTTTAATCTTCTGTCTGTTTAGCTTGTTGTTGCATTTTTTTGAGCTCAAGCGACTATATGCAGTAAACACCATATACTGTCAGTACTTTTTACCTTGTTTTAGGGTATATTTATTCATCACCTGTTACTGCGTACATCATGTATTTCTCTTTATCTTTTTTTCTAGTGAATAAAACCATAAATTGTCAAAGAAGTACTTTTACATTGTTCTAAGATATGTTTATTATATGTTGCAAGTAATGGTATTATATTGAAAATGATGACTAAGAAATGTCTTTCTCCGGCTTAAAATGTGTATTATGTGATTATTTTCTTTGTGTCTGATGACATAATTTTAAAAATATATCAGATTTCACTCAGTACTCAACTACCTTTTTCATCAAACACTGTTTATGTCATACTCAAGTAATTTTTTGGACGGATACTTTCTACTTTTACCTGATTAAAAATATGTTGAAGTAGTGCTACTCTTTCTTTAGAATACTTTTTGGGTACTTAACCCATCTCTGGTGAGGCTTTATTTGCACATTTGACCGTTTTGTCGTTCATTAACTCCATCGCACCCAAAGTAGTGTAAAATCTTTAATGGTGAATGTGTATTGTGTTTGACTCAATATTCAGAGAACTGTGTTATTATTAGCTGGATAATAGTTTCTGCTAATAAAGATTAGCTTTGTCGTGTGAGCACAACATTTCACAAATACTATTAGTTTTGCATCCTGCAACTGAAACGCAATTAAGATGGATATGAATCAGTTCCAAGAGCTGTGCTCAACATTAATATAATGCTTGCATTGTCTCAATGTGACATTGGTTGTATCAAACCTCTGCTTAATCTAATAATAGACTGAGTGGCTCTAAAACAGACCCAAGCATGTGTCGGGCGAAAGTCAGAATTTTAGAGAAAAATGCTGGGAAAATCGACTATAGAGTCCCTCATGAAGTCAAAATTCCAGCTTGAAAAGTCAGTAGTCCCTCAACAAACTCTTTGTTCAATCCAACATGGCTGACATCGACACAAAAATTAGTGACATCAGCAATAATTACGTTTTTATTTTCACTTTTGATAGTATATCTTAAAAATGCTTCATACAATAGGCAATGTACAATCTTTTTCAGTTAATGTGTTGCCTGAGCATTTGAATCCATAAAAAGCAAAGGGATAAATTATTTGTTGGTTTGCTAATATTTCTGGCTAACAGAGGTTAGCATTTGCACTGACAGCTACAATTAGCAAATGCAATTAGTTTCCACGTTCTACTTTGTTAAAGCATTTGTAATTGAAAGTCAAGAGATGGGAGAGACCTCATTAATCTGTAATTCTAACTTGAAAAATGTCCAACCCTGACCTAGAACGGCTGCCATCTCTAGAGAGATAGCACCGGTAATGAGCGTTTATTTGCACTTTTGTTTTTAATCTGCCTCATGTTAATTTTATGCCTTTATGATCTCTAAGTCACATTAATGTTCATAATAAACCTTCTCAATCTGATTATAGACTTAAATTAGATCCTCAACGATACAGAATTCAAATTTAAATTAGCTTTTTAATTGTTGTTGCTAAACGTGGTTAGCTTCAGTATTAAAAATAATATTTAGCAAATCCTGGTTTTCCGGCTTGCGATCAAGACATTGCCAATTTGGAAACTAAATCATTCCAAGAGCAGAGTTTCTTTAAATTTTTATGTTTTTATCATCTTAAAGTCACATTACTATTCATGCTCAACCTTTTCAATCTGATTGCAGACTTACATTAGCTCTCCAACAGGATTAAGACAGAAATAAAAAGTCATAGTTTCAGGTATCTATTAAAAAACCCCAACTATAATACCTTATGTGGTCCAAATTCTAATTTGGGGAGTACAAGGTTACACATCTATCCTACCCTAACAACCAATATGGATGCTAAAAGTGTACAAAAACTGTGATAGCAGCAATAATAAAGTGTTTATTTTTAGATTACTTTCCTCTTTGGATTGTTTGTAATGTAATGTAATCAGTCACACACAGTAATAATTGCTAGAAAATGTGTTTCAGCTGTGTTAATATTTATAAAATGGAAAGAAATGAACCATTGTCAGCTAGCTAACAGACTGATGCTAACAGACCAGCTAGCTTACGGACTGATGCTAGCTAACAGTTATAGCTAATAGACTAGCTTTTTAGGTTCCTATCTTGCAACACCTATCTGGCAAACCTTTGTCGAGTACCACAATACGTGGTTACATCCACAAATACCATTTAAAACTGTTCTGTGTTAAAAGAAAGCCCTATGTTAACAGTGTCCAGAAGCACCGTGGACTTTTCTTGGATGGGAAGCATCTGGGATGGACGAGTGGAAAAATGGACTGTGAATCAGTATCTCAGGTATTTTTGGGGAGAAATGGACGCTGTGTGCTCCGGACCAAACAAGAAAATGATCATCCAGGCTGTTAGCAGCAACAATTCTAAAAACCCGGATCTGTCACGGTGCGGAGCTGTATCAGCGTCCTTGGTAAAGGTAACTGGACCTTCTGTGATGGAACCATTCATGCTGAAAAGGACACAGAGATGTTGGAGCTCAATGTGCTGCCCCGAAGAAGGCTTATTTTCCAGGGACGTCCATGAATATTTCAATAAGACAACTGTTATGGAAACAACACAAAACCACATTCTGCACGTATTACACAGTCCTGGCTGTGGAGGAAGACGGTACTGGTACCGGTACTGGCCTGCAGTCCCACCTGTCTCCAACAGAGAATGTTTCAACAAAGACTCCGTACTGTTGGCCACATTAAGACTTGTTTGCAGGAAGAATGGGACAAAATTACACCTGAAACCCTTCATCATTTGGTGTCCCTTAACGTCTTTTAGGTGTTGGAATGGTAAATGCTTCAATGTTCCAACTTTTTTACAAATGTGTTGCAAGAACCAAAACTGGAATATGGGTTTATTTTGAAGAAAACAATAAAATCCTTGAGGAACACATTAAAAATAATGTGCTGCTGTGTTGTTTCCAATGTAATACAGGTCAAAAATAATTTAACAAAGTACTGTTTTCAGTTGGATTTTAATGTAACATACCGTCCCTACTCTTTCTGATTTGGGGTTGTACTATTTTTTTGGTCTAAATCTGTATAATAAATTGTAGTATGCATCTGAAAACAATGATTTCTCTGTTTAAACAAGTTTTTTCCAACCTGGTGGTTCATACGTCTGATGTTTGGATTGTTTATGACTGAAAAAGAACTGACCGTTTCAAGGCAAACTGTAAATGTGCCTTATCACAACGCTTCACTGGTACGTTACGTTGCTGTTGAGTGTGTGCGTATGTGTGTCTCATGTTAAAAACTGTACGGTTTCCTCCCTGTGGTGGGCTGGTTTTGTAACAGACTTCTCCTTTGTTTCCTTCTTTCTTTCATTTTTTTTTATAATCCTTTTTTTCCCCCCAAACCTCTTCTTCACTTTCTGCACCGCACAAGTCCTCCACAGCCACTTCCACCCCCGTGGTTCTTCTATTTCTTCTGATCGATCGGGATAATGAATCAGTTACCCCCCCACCCCCGATGTTGTGGTCTGCGCCACCAGAGTGACACAGCAACTGAAACTCTTCTTACATAAACCAGCGTAACTGTCTGTTGGCCTCTGTGTTTTGGGCGACTGTTTCAGGCTGCGTTCTTGCATGTTGGTATTTATTGGTAAATCCATTTATTTAGAGTAAATAAAGTACAGCAGTTATAACCAAATCATACAACGAAGAGGAGAAGTTAAATAGATGATAAATAATACTTCCTGTTTTTTCTTTACTCAAGACATTGCAACAACCATTAACATGCACACATACTAAACAGTTATAAGTTTTACATATTTTGCCACCGGCAACACAATTTGTAATACAATTAACAATTAAGTGATGTCTACGTCCCTGCTCTAGACAGCAAACTGCATTGTGTTTTTAGTCGTCACCATTTATTTACTGTAACCAAACATATTTTTAAAGAAAAATTTGAAATAAACGCTTCGGGATCCAGATTGTTCCACATTTTAACTCTGTGGAAAGAGATAATCACTGAGTAATATTTTATAATTTGACCCTGAATTCAGTTCTGGTTAATCTGTTTCATATAATAAAATTAGCTGCTGAAGCTGTTTAGACACTAGCAAGCAAGTAAAGCAACCACCATAATCGGTTTTATTTTATCGGAGATGCCATTTCAAAGATACCCTGATGCTAGGGCTGCGAAACTAATCGGATTTCGATCGTGATCACGATTTTTGTGGCAACAATTAAATGAACCTGATCGTCAACAATATTAACATTCAAAATGCGAGTTTCACTGCGTGCCTCTTCATCAAACACTGCCTGAACCAATAGTTTACCAATCACCAGGGGGCAAACGTATGGCTAAAGCTTCATTAAGCTGCCCAAATAAAAACCACACTCAGCACTCACAATGGCTGCCTCCGAATACGCCGACAACGTAGCAGGCGAAAAGCATAAATACGAGCGATTTATTCGATTTGGCTCTCCAGTATGGATCTGACTAGTAGGCATAAAGTTCCTGGATGTGTAGTACCGCCACAGTAAGCAGCCGGTGGACGCTACGCTATCCCACAATGCAGCGGAAGCCCCGAAAATCGTAGAAGAGCGACCTAGCTAAAACTGGCTACAGACGAACTATCAACCATTGACACTGCCGCAAATTTGGCGTATAAATGTACATGTAGCGATGTTACTGATTACTGCGATTGTTTTTGACAGCTGATTAAACATTTAAGTTAAGTTATACCAGACAAAATAACCGCTAGTGGATGGCAGGACCACAGGTGAACGTAACATAAACATCCTGGTCAACAGACACGCAATACGTCTGATTTCATACCTACTACTCGTTCGTTTGTTATGCAGTATTTACTACATCAACGGGCGAGTAGTATTTGTTATGTAGCATGTAGTACATACTAAGGAATGTGCTAGGCCTTTTCTGTATAAGCTGTAATTGTTTCCATTAAGTTGCACTTTGAGATTGCACTCTGAAATAACATATTTAGTTTGTACTTATAAAACCCTTGGAGTTTGTTTTAAGTTTGGGTTCTTTTTTGCGTTATTTTATTTTTTGCAATAAAAATAGATATTTGACAGGACTGGATGAATGAGCGTGATTAATAATCATGATAACAATATTGATCAAAATAATCGTGATTATTATTTTGGTCATAATCGTGCCGCCCTACCTGATGCTATCCTCTATAAAGTGGTTTAGAAGGAGGAACAGGCCCACATCATCCCAGGTCCTCCACCGTACTCAGCAGTGAACATGAGCTGCTTTTCTGCCTATTCATCCATTGCTTTGCGTCACACCAGCACAAAGCAAAGTCAAAAACTTTTAAAGGTAGGACAAACAAGGCTTTTACCTGGAATGTCCTTAAAACAAACAGTTGGCCTGTATAAAAGTGTCAGTGGGTTACCACGGAGCCTTAGCGGCTCTTAGATGCAACTACTTTTTGATCAGATTTGGATAATTTTCTCATTTTTACCACCATTACCTTCCTCTTTGCCATACACCGTATAGAAAGAGTAAACATTTATTTATGTGGCAGCATCACTCAATAAACCGCAAATCTCAGATTATTAGAAGACAAAAAATTAGTTACCCAAACTAAATCTGTATGTTCTGATGAATTCAGAACTAAATCTTCTGATAGACATACAGACAATCACAAGTTCTGCCTTCTGTCACATCTAGAACATTTCCAGGATTAAAGGACTCACGTTGCTGCTAAATCTAGAAAACTCGTCCATGCGTTCATCTTCAGGCGGATTGATTACTGCTACAGCATCTTATCAGTTCGGGTGGAAGATATAGAAAAAGAATAATATTTATAGATATTGATAATTATTCATAACTATCAAAACATCTTGAAAATTTATTTTTAGAGCATCCCTGGTAATTTTGTGCTATTAAATAATTAAATAGATTCAATAAAGAATTCAATTCAGCGCTTTATTAAAAACCTTTTTTTTAAAGGAAAGTTTGTTAAAAAACAAACAAAACCAAATCAAGCTAAAAGCTGATATTCTGCTGCTTTTTTCTCCATCACCACACCCACCCTCCAAAATAAAGTTATTAAATCGGCTCCAGCAGCTGCAGTTTTCTTTTTTGGTGGTTAAATTATGCAATTTTGTCTTTAAAAATATAGTAGTAATTAGATTTCCTTTTTAGCATTTTGAAGAATATTAGTGTACTTAATATTCACTTGCTACCCAAAACTTTTTGTTCCACCCATGTTGCTCCTGACACCAATCATTATTAATAATTAGCCTACAAATAAATTACTTTTTGTATAATATGAAGCCATAAAATCATTATGCTGTCTTGTCTAAATGTGTTAAAATAGCCTTACAGTACTTTGAAAGAGGTAAAACTAAATACACATGTAAATTTAAATACTATATTAATGTAACTTTACATTTTAAAGACTTTAAAGGGGAATTCCGCTTTGTTTTTTCAACCTGGACCTTATTTTTAGCTATGTTTTTTTCACTCACCCTGACAAGTTTGGAGCCAGTTTGAGCCGTTCAGCAGTTTTATACATCCAGTCTTGATCAACGTACATCCCGTAGAACGGGAATGCTCGGGGTCAGTCCAAATGCGGCTTGTAATAAGGTTCAATCTGCCCCAAACGCCTTAATTTTACCGTGTTTATATTCCCCTTGGAGTTACGAACACCTCAGAAATGCTTTCGTATTTTCTTCCGGGCCGATTTGGACTGCCAGTCTGAGTTTTACCGCAGCAGATTCGTCAGGTACGGATGCTGTCGCAGCAGACTTGTCATCTTTTCATTATTGTTTTATTGTTAAGCCCTCAAATCGGCCCCAAAGACAATCAAGAGGCACTTTAATGTGCCCCGAAATCTGCCACACAGTTCATTTAATTTTTCCTCAGGTTTAGCTGTTTCACTCAGGTTAGTCTCTCTGAACAAGTTCCTGAGACACGCTTTCCTTGCAGCATAATGCGTCTCTGTGTTGTTAATTGAGTGTAGAGTACTTGACAAATGCTCTCCTGAATTCTACTGTATTCAGCAGCGCACGTTAACACGTCAGTAGCAGGACAAAGTGGCTCGCTCCTGTCTCTTTTGCTCACAGCAGAACAGTCACGGTGGGAACGGACCGCAAATGTCTGATCGTCTACTTCCAGACACCCCCAAAGAACAGTGGCCCCATTCAGACCTATCCTTTTGTTCGGCCAGCTACGTGTGTTTATTGCACCTTTCCACCACCTTAAATGGTCCAGACACAGAATGGGAAAGCTGAAGTTGGTGATTTCAGTTTTTGTAGTTGTACAAAATGAAAGGGGCTAATGTGGCATCCACACTCCCGTCACTAAACATGTATTTCTTGGCAAAACAGATTTAGCCACGAACCAAGCGTGTTAATAACTGAAACAAATGAAATGTGGGGACAATCAAGGCGTTCCAGCTCTAAACAGGCAAACCCACCAGTAGGTTAACAGGCATTTAGCTTGTTAGAAACCATGGAAAGCTCGTAATAAGAACCAGATCTGCTTGGGGGGCTGTGCCTGACTTTGATGAAGTATTACATGACTGGCTGGACGTTAGAACGCCAACATTCAGCTTTATTAAACAACTATAAAGTGTACAACACACAAACAAATTAAGAATACAGAATACTTCAACTACAAAAAGCCAGGGTTGTTATATAATCACTGTACTTGCAAAAATGTACATAGATGAATTGTTTTGAAAGCCTCTTCTTGGTAGTTTCTTGATATTGATATGATGTAGAGCTAAAAGTTAATCATCTTTATTTGAAAATGTTTTTACATCACCAAGGGAATATCTATCAAAATATGTTTAATGAAAATCTGTGGAACTTTTTTCAAAGCCAATGTGTGAAACAGAAATACCAGAATAGATGTGCCACGTTTTCCTGATGACCCCCACAGGAGCTGTAATTATTAACATTTATGTCTCTTTAAAATGTCACCACATACTGCTTGGAAGGGTTAAAAATGGGGCGCATTGTAGTTTGTCCGAGGGGAGTTGCCGCAGTGTGACGTTATCGCAAAGCGCAGGGCCACCGGTACCAGCAGATCGGGTCCCTACAGCGGTTCACACTGTAAGTCTTTTGGTCCCACTGTGGGAACTCTGGAGATGTTTCACACTCAGCGGCTTCGAAATTTCAGTGAGTCAAACTTCACGACTTCTTGCTCTAACATCACAGGCCAACGTTATGATTACGTCGCTAAAAAGCATGCAGCGATAAAAGCAGACAGATACCAATGAAATGTCATCTACGCTATCTGTGCTAACATACCTGAATAAATTAGCTTTTCTTGCTCCACGTGTTCCTGTGTGTATTTTCACTTGTCGACTGGAGACCGGAGTTCTGGAGATGACGTTATACTGGCGTCAGTTTTTTTCAACAGTTTTTCGACAGTTTTCCAGCTTCGCGAAAATGGTTGACTCGTTTTGTGCCCCTGGGTGCACAAAACCACCGAGGTTGAGTTAAATAAGAGGGGCTGATTTATCAACGGTTTGCTCGCACAGCGTCGCAAAAACAGGCTGAGGCTGATCTGTCAACACAGCGCAGAGAGCATTGCGCCTGTTAAACCCACAGCAAGACGCACGCAATCCATTTAGCGCTTTTACCCTTGATGAATATGAAATCTGGCTGTTTCTGTAAGAAGACGCAAAAATATTGGGAGGAAAACAGGCAAAGAAGTAGGCGTTCCAGGCGCAGTGTGATTTACTAAGCATAAACATGTTTGCGCCGGCTATTTTGGCGTCTTTATTTTGCGCTACCACATTCAACATGAGTTTATTATTGACATTACTAAAAATGTAATTCACACAATATAACCTAGGGGTTATTAACACTGTAATGACCATAAACCTGATAGTTATGTAAATATTTACCAGTTTTTTTTCCCCCCAAAGACGCATCATAACTCACTGCGCTGTCATCACGTCTTCACCTGGTGAAGCTGCGCTGAGTGAACATGATCCTAGTGGGTCCTCATTAGTTTCTCACGTAGCGGTTAACCTTCCTGGAGTCCAATTAATAAATGTACTAATCATATACAATACCACAATGATAATTGGCATTATATTTGACATTTAAAAACAAAATTTAGACATGCTGCATGATGTGTGCATGCAGCAGAGAGCAGCGCATGAATTACATTTATTACTGACAAACGAAAAACAGAATTCACAGCCTTTTAGCTTAATTTTTGTGCCAAATATGCATCATGGATCCATGCAGATTATTCCTCCTCTCTCCAGTCGTGGTGCAGCTCGCATTAGCGGCCGCGAACTCCTCATTTGAATCCTGCTACTTGTGCCTGTTGAGAATTGCTCACGCAATCTTAGTAAATCACCAGCAAATTAAGGACAACCCACTCGCGCAAATTTTGCGGTGATTCTCAGGAATCTTGATAAATCAGCCCCAGAGCGTTTTATCGCATCACAAAAGGTCCAGCTGTGGGGGAAAGATGGATTTCTGCTCGGACCGCAATGAAGAAAACCGTGCAAGAAAACACGACTCTCATGGTATTTCTACGGTTTGGCCTGTCATTCACACGTAAACGGAGATTTTCGGCACCAAAAACTAATCTTTTCAAAAACTCCGGCCAAAGTGGAGATTTGCGTTTTCTCCATTTTCAGTATCTGCGTGTGGACAGTTGAAAACGGAGTTTTAAGAACCGTGATGTCACTATCCGCAACAAAAAATGCTCCAACATCACATGTGCGACCTGTGTTTATTCTCAGAAAACAGCATTTATGCCCTCAGCACTGTGTTGGTATCATCCATTGTTAAAGGACGTTTTGTTTGTTTGCTTTTCCAATCTCAATATCTGCTGCGTGCTGAAGATAGAGGAAAGAAAGTTACTCTTAGCGGAAAGGATTTGGGAGAACTACTGCCCCCTACTGGTTTTGTCACGTCTATAAATGTGCTGAAAAACGCATTTCTCCGGTTACGTGTGGATGGAGATTTTTTTTTCAACGAGCGGACGAAAATCTTCGTTTAAAAAAAATCCCGGCTACGTGTAAACATGGCCTCAGATCCTTTTATCTTAATTTGGGTGGATTTTCAGTTACCCTCATACTTTATTAAAAAAAACAGGTTATTTTGCACTTTATGGCTTGCACAGCTTTATCTTTTGTCTTTCGTCACATCTTCTTTGTAGAGTCAGAAACTAAATAGCCATTTTATCTCAGTATGAGGTCCCTTAATTTCTGCAGCTCCTTGTCGTGTTGTGTTTGCAACTGCAACTGTAAAATAATCACTCGGCTTGCATTTTGTCATTTACAGATCAAATACTTTCACAAAAAAATTGGCAAATCTTGTTGTTTGAAGCTGATCGCAATTCTTCTTGTCACTTCTACCAGGAAAACCGTTGCAAAAAAGCTATCAATGAAATGTTTGAGGAGCCAAAAACCCCTGAGGGACATCTTAAGTGTGCACCTTCATTGTCATGCGACGACGATGCTTTACTTCAACTTTGGCTGTGACTGTGAAATGTCACTTCCCACGGCAGTTAGCGGTGCTTTGGGTGGAGGCGAATACGAGGGAGGGGCCGGTTTATAGAGGCTGATACAACACAAAATCCCACTGTGGGGTGGTTAAGTTTTATGGCTTGCAGCCTGTTCAACAGAAATAAATTAGGGATGTAATATGTGGTTGCCTTATGTGTAAAATGAAGGTCAATCTGTTCAATTAATAACCTTGATCTTGTGCAAAATGGTATAAGAAAAAAAAAAAAGCTCTTTAAATTGCAGTTCCAAAACCCACAAACAGTCTCTCCCTCTCTCTTCGTCACAAACAGACACAAGCATGGTCAAGGGACCCCAGTCTGAGCCTGTCTTGGCCTCTTTGTTGAGCCCAGCATGACAAGAGCTCCATTGTCCCAGGGCTCGTCCATATGTTCCCGTGTACGCCACAGTGAAGCGTTTCAGACAAAACGAGCTCACAGAATCTGAGCTAACTGTCCGCTGAGGCTCAAAACCAGGACGAAAGCTCTTCCTCCACTTCACTTGGCTTTTTTTACAGTCGGTTTTCAACAGATTTGAAGCCACCACCCCCACACACACAGTTAAACGGTTAACTGCTGAATACAGGCCATCTGATAATGTCACCGTTTTTTGTAGTTTAAATCAATAACTTGGCAAACGGAAGTGTATCCTCTATGTTGAAGAAAGAGGGAATTTTTTTATTCCCTTTATCTAGGTTTTTTACCACTTAAAGACAATCCTGGTCATTAAAATGAGTAAAATAGCACACAGGTAGCCATTGGGTTCAGCGCTAAGGCTAAAAAAGTCAACAATACTGGATGAAAGCTTTAAACATAAGGAGTAATGTTACCCATTGTTGTGGGAAGTGGCTTTCAGTGGCCTAGATGTGTGCTTTTGTGTGTTTGTTTTCTGTTTTCTTAGTTACAGAATAACTGCAGTTCTGGTCCTCCACCTGTTTGCTAAACTGTAGGGTCGAGAAAAAAGGCCTCATCCTGTTTACCAATCCCTGCTTGAAGCTTTCAGCAGAAGTGATTGGACAAGGACCTCGGCCAATCCCGGACGAGACCCCATTTAATGTTACGACCCAGCTCATCCAGGGGGAAAGGGGAGTAACATTAAAAACTTGTACTCAGATTCTACTGTACAAAAAGCAGTTTATTGTCTGGATTCTTGAAAAAGAAATAACATAAAGAGGGGATTTAATCCCTAAAGTTCATAGGAACTACAAAGTTCCAAATAAAATGAAATAATCAACAACCCGGCTGGCTCGGGGTCAGGGGATGTAACAGCCAGAGTTTCCCAACTCCAATTTACAGAACTCCCTATTAATGATACCATTTCAGACAATAAATGCATATGTTTTATGGATGGATGGACTGATGTTACTTTCCATACTATTCCAGACCTTGAATTTCTTTTTATCTTTGATTTCTTTCCTGGCTGTTGCAGGTAAAAACAAACAGCTGTAAGTTAAGGTTATTTACTTAAACAAGCATTTTAAGATATGATTTTGGCGTGTGATATTTTTACAGTTTTTTTAAATAAAAGATAAGATGCAAAATTGCTCCGTTTTAAGGTAAAATCTGTCTCAAAATTAGGAATGTGTCGACAGCGATTCTGGTTTTGGGCTGAAACCTTTTGTAGTCCTAGGACCACGGTGCTCAGTTCCTAGAACCATGTTAGTTCCTACTCTGAGACAGGGTCTTTTCGTGGTTCCATTGGAACTCATGTAACGCAGCTATTTGAACTCATAAGCTACGCCTCTTGCTAGATTTCTACTTCTTAAGGCCACGCCATTCTAAAAATACTAAAATCAGGAAAAAATTTGAAATTAGAATTTAAAAATATATAAATTAAACAGCAAAGCACCAATAGAGACACTTGTTTTAGGCTGATACCTTTCAAATATACTTGCTAAAGTTAACTAATACATAGGGCGATGCTTAGAACGTGGAAGCTCTGCAATAATTTCACAATTTTTTTTTTACATTTTTCACTAGAAATTTTTGTTTTGTGATCAGTTGTATCAAGATCGGTATCGGTTGGAAAAAAAAGGGATATTGTTGCTTCCCTCCTCACAATTGATTTTCTGAAAACGGAATTCAGTTCTTGACCAAATAAATGAAAGATGCAAAAATATTGCCTCGATGCATCAGGAAGAGAGGGGAAATTTCCCTGCTAATCCACGATCTTTATATCTAAATGTGTTACATTCACTCAGTTATCTTTTTCAGAAAATGAAAGTGATCAAAGAGGGCCATTAATCAACAGCCTTTGTTGCTTTGAAGAAGTGTTACCATCTGAAATGTTAAAACCAATAGCAGTAGGATGTCGTTTTGGGAAATGGAACGTCCGTGACGTCTTTGGATACGCCCTTAGTGCATCCTATTATATTTGATTCACTGCTCAAAATGAAGCCGTTTACAACCCATATAAAAATCATTCATATTGCTTCCATTCATCTTTATCTCTCCGCTGGCTGCCCTTTGTCATGGAAGCTGATTCTTTTGGGTCATTTCCATTTCAAACCACTTTGTGTCTTCGATTTCCATGTTTTTGAGGCCACAGGCTGTTCTCACAACCCACTGATTTTTGGTTGCCTCTTCTCCCCTATTACTGATCTTAATCTTCATTCTTATTCGCGGAGATCGGTCACAACTAATGAATAGCTTCATCTAAACAAGGAGGGAAAATCTTAATCCGCTCCATTTTTCCCTCATTCGTGAACAAGACCCCCAGATTCCTCGACTTGAGGAAGGACCCCGTCCCCGACCCAAAGAAGGCATCCTACCGTTTTTCTGGCTAAAGACCATGGTCTCGGATTTGGAGGTGCTGATCCTCATCCCAGCCGCTTCACAGTCGGCTGCAAACTGCTGTGGATCACGTTCCGCTGAAGCCAACAGGACCACATCATCTGCAAAAAGCAGAAACCCGATCCTGAGGCCACCAAAACGGATCCCCTCAACACCTTGGCTGCGCCTTGAAATCCTGTCCATAAATGTTATGAACAGGATCGGTGACAAAAGGCAGCCTTGGCGGAGTCCAACTCTCGCTTGAAACGAGTCCGACTTACTGCTGGCAATGCGAACCAAACTCTGACAGGGACCTAACAGCCCGTATCAAAGGGCCTGGTACCCCATGCTCCCGGAGTACCCCCCACAGGACACCGCGAGGGACACGGTCGAACGCCTTCTTCAAGTCCACAAAACACATAAAGACCGGTTGGGCGAACTCCCACGCACCCTCCAGGATCCTGCTGAGGGTGTAGAGCTGGTCCAGTGTTCCACGGCCAGGACCAGAACCGCATTGTTCCTCCTGGATCCGAGGTTCGAAAAAAAGAATATACCGTAATACATATCATTAGCAGACAATTTAAATGATATCGCAATATAGATTTGAGGCCGTTTCGCCCAGCCCTAAAAAAGATTTTATTTTATTATTACTAAAAAAATGATTACAATTAAAAATAAATTCATATCAAATTGTCATGTCCATAATATGACCAGGAACAACTGATTTTGGAGTTCATCTGACATGAAGCCGTGTCCACAAACCCACCAGCGGTGCTTACCTCCACTCCTCTCTCGTGTCAGAGAGCTCACAAGCGGCACACCTCGCACAGCAGCCCCGAAACTCCGCTAGAAGAGCGCAGCAACAGCAGCAACAGCACCAACAACCAACATCTTGTTAAAAAAGTACTTCCAGTGACAATTTATGCTATTCACTATATATTCACTTGACCTCAAAATGCAACGACAAGCTCAACACACACAAGATTACGTCAGAAAACCAAAGCTTGTGTAGAAACCGTGTAGAAACTTTTCATTATGTAAAGTTACTCATAGTGGGTAGGGTATCAAGAAATTAAGAGTAGCGATACTACAAGTAAAAGTAAAAAGCATGGAGTATCAAAACCACGCTTAACAGTTAGCTCTTTTTTTTTCTCCAAAAATGTACTAAAGTAAAAGTAACTGTAACTAGTTACTACCCACCTCTGCATCTAACTGACCTGAACGTAAAGACGTTTAGTCTGATTTAACATTCTGACACTGACATTTATCAGTCTTTTCGTTCAGTGCATGTATAATTCTTGTTTAAGCTGTGTTTGTTCTGACTTTAGGAGAGTTCCTTTTCCTGTAATTAACTTTTCAACGTTAACCGTTGGTTTTGGTAAAAAAAAAACAAAGCAACTCTCTGGATTTAAGATGCTGATTTATGTGGCTGTATCAATCAGGAAATATTTGCTACCCTGATAGGAACAAAACATTTAAACGGTTGTAAAAACGGATAAGGAATGAAGAATAATAGAGCATAAAGCTGGTGAAAATGTCAATAAAAGACAACATTTGTGTCAGTGTCAATTAGACTGTTGATAAAGTGGATAAATCACTGTAGTAAGATTATGTTCTGATTCAAGCAGGATAAACTTTTAAAAGCTCATAAAGTCAATGATTACAGGTGGTGAAAATAAGACAATTTAGCAATGTGATGTCTTTATGTGTAAATAGTCATATTTTTTGTTCAGAGATTCTGTGTTTTAATTTAGCAACAGTTGAGGGATTTTGAGCCTGAATGGTATCTGATTTGGATTTAAGTTATTGGCTTTGGATTTTGGCATTGTTCTGCTGCCTGACCCAAGCTCAGTTTGAGCTCAAAGGGTAAGTACCGTTTTTTTGCAAACTGTACCTTATTTGTACCATGCATTATGTTCATATACTCACCCAGACAAGTTTCGTGTAATACTGTTAAGGGCAAGTTAAGGGAATTTTATTTGCGTAGCACACTTTCAACACAAGGCAATTCAAAGGTGCTTTACATGATTACAGGAATGTGAAAATTAAAACATAGAATCACTAAAAAGAAAGCATAAACGAACGTTCATAAAACAAACAATAGAGTTTGATTAAAAACAACAATTTAGCATCAAACATTTATCAATAGTATTGGCAATAATTGTATCGGTTACTCACAAGCGAGTCTAAATAGACACGTTTTTATTTTAGATTCAAAAGAGCTCAGTGTCTCTGCAGCTTTGCATTCTTCTGGTAGTTTCTGCCAGATATGGGGAGCATAGAAACTGAAAGCTGCTTCTCCATGTTTGGTTCTGGTTATAGGGACGATCAGTAAACTAGAGCTAGAGGACCTGAGTGATCTGGATGGTTTGTACCGTGATAGCAGAGCTCTAAGGTACTCGGGTGCTAAACCATTCAATGATTTATAGACTAATAAAAGCACTTTGCATGGATACAAATACTGCCCGCTTTGCACAGCCCTATCTTCTAGGTGAATGTACGCAGAATTGCACACAAAAGACAAGCACTGAGAGGAGTTCTGCTGCTTCGTCTGCCCCCTTTGCTTTTTTGGGGGAAATGAAATATATGTACGCCCGCTGCGCTGTTTACGCCGTGTATCCGGACACAACTCCCCCAGACATTCACCAAGATCATCTGGTACATTACTTGGTGTGTGAAAGCAGCAATGTTCTGTTAAAACAGTGGTGTATTTCAAAAGACAACTATGGTTGTCAGCAAATATCCCAGAACATCTATCTAATAACTGTTCAACAGACTTTCTTCCAGCACTGGCCTCGCTTAGGTTCAATCCGTCTCGCCATCAACTCTGGCCCGCTTCCCTGTCCCTGTTGCAGCCACCACTGTGCTTCCCCATGACGATGGTGAGTTCAGGATGACACGCAACGTTGTTAGCTACAGCATTTCGCTCCTTCCAACCTGCACGGCTTGTCCCAAACAATTTTTGATCTGAATTAAATACTTTGAAAGAGGGTCAAGAGACATAACTGGAAACTAATGAAATGTTTAAACCCATGAATGTTTTTCAATCTTCTCATGCTGTCATCTCCATCAAGTCTGGAACATTCTTGTCATCCTTTGGTCTTCAAACGGACCTTATGGTCTTTTAAATCCTTTCAGTTGACCAGCTACACTTGAGCCACACACACTAACATAGGCATCCAGCACCCTTTCATCCGACTCTCTCTTTTTCTTCCCCTAAGAAGGAATCCCTGACTTCCCCTCTTTGGCTCAGTCTCATGGAGGGAAGGAACAGCTGCTCCTGCTTCCTAGAAGGACTTTATCTCCAAATAAAGAGTAATTGTGTGTGTTTGGGGGATTATGTTTTTTTTCACAAAGCACTGGACCCCCCGCTGCTGTAAATTTCCCGCCAGTCCGTTTCCCGTTTCCTGGAATCTTACGACGTGTCACCCACTAATTCAAACAAGTTCGGTCCCAGCTGCTCGCCATGATGCAGCAAGTATGCTTTCCATTACACCCAGAGGGCATGTGCAAAACAAGGACTTCCTTTCAGCCAATCCATGGGAACATAATCCATACATTATTTTATTACATCATTTGGAAATCGCCTTAAGGATCCGCTGCATCCTATTTGTCCCCGTGACAATAATAAAAAGATTATTTTTCACAGTATTGTTGAACGGCGTTGTTCTTTATACTCACCACATGCTCAACATGCAGTTCAGCTTCTGGAGTTTAATTAATAAAAGGAGCGAAAGAAGTTTGGATCACAATAGGATTATCTGATTCACACTGAAAGCTTTCTGTTTTAACAGGAATCTTTTTCTAGACCCGAACTGTTATTACTTCTTTTAGCTTCTGTTGAGGATCATTAATTATGACCAAAACACATTTCTGGTGGATGCGTGAAGGGCCCGAATGCAGGTAAGAGGGAGGCAGAGATGGATGCACGAGAATATAACACGAAATAAGTGGAACAAAAACATACGAAAACTAGAAAAGCGCCCAGAGCTTTACCAAGGCAGCTCAGTTCCCACCCTAAACATGTTACGTTGCTCCACCATAAAAACACACTTCAGTCATTATTAGTTGAGCTGTTATTCCTGAGAAGCAGCTTTTCGCTATATGTTGGGTTTCCGATCACCCCCAAATTCTAATCACTTGTTCCTGATCCCTCTGCGGACATTTCCGGAAAATGCAATCAAAATCCGTCCATAACTTTTTGAGTTATATTGCTAACTAACAGACAATACATAACCTCCTTGGTGGCGAAAACCAGGAACCAAAGAACACGAGACTAAACAAATCCAGAAACAAACCAGGAACATGGGGAGAAGCTGACCGAGCATCAAACCCAGCAGTGATTGAAAAAAATGATAACTGGACTGACTTTGTATAGGGCTGTTTTATTCATACTGACTCTTCAAAGCACTCTACACTGGAGCCTACCATATGCATTCTCAAACGCGCGCACACATTCATACCTTACTACGTATATCGGTAGGTAACTTGGAGTTAAGTGCCTTGCCCAGAGGCACATTGACAAACCGTGAGGAACATAAGCGTCTGAACACCCTGTGTTCTCCCACTTAGAAATTATAGAGGGCTCAGAAGTTCACATTGTAGGCCGTTTCAGCTAAGAGAGAAAGTATTTTTTTTAAACATTTCAGGAAAACACATTGCATGATTTTTACATTTATTTGTATTCTATAACTGCACATAAGTATTTGAGCACCTGAGAAATTTAAAAAGGGTTGCAATAACGAATCGATAAAATCGATAAATTTCGTTGGCAATGAATTTTGTCATCGATTCGTTTTGTAGCGTGATTACGAGATCTAATTTGGTTTCAGCAGCTGTAAGACGCTTGAGGTGATGGCATGTTGTTTTGCGAGCTATTGATCTGTTTTCTAATAATATTCTGTTGTTACATAAAGTGAAGGAGATAAAAAAAAAAAACGTTTCCGTATAACTTTTTTAAAAAATTGTCTCTGTTAATCCGATTAATCGATTAATCGAGTTGAGACCCCATCCGATTAGCCAAATAATCGTTTGTTGCAGCCCTAAAATTTAGAGTTAAAGTGATAGTCTGGATCTCTAAATGAATTACAAATTTTAAGAATTGCATTAAATTGACCTCCTGGCCTTCATTGTTGATATAAAATAAGTCATTTCATGAATTATACCATTACGGGTAAGTCCCGACTTCCCGTATCACAGCTATGACTGAAAAGCCACGGTGTCGTCCACCTGATCCAATCAAGTGATGCCAAGGGCTGTCAATCATCACGAACGCTGTGTGCTCATAACTGTGGAGCCTACGAATCAAACCATCGCCATTAGTCCCGACTTTTTCAAACCAAAAAAGCATCCTCCCCTCCGATAACTCCATTGTTGACACTCTGGTTGTTTTCTCTCTCTCCTCCGCACGTCTTCGCCCATTGACCTGCCGCGTGCACGGAAAAAGTAGGCGCGGCTTCAAGACCAATCGGAAAGGGAGGGGGAGGGAGCTTGGGTCGTTTTTTTTTTCAAATCATGCCCCTCTCTCTCTTTTTTCTTACAAAGTCCAGACAATCACTTTAATGTTTGGTACAGAAGTCAAATATTTCAGATTGTGCCCACTGCAACAGGGGTTTTGGCCCACTCCTCCAACAAATGCTGGAGCAGAACATTCTGATGACGATGCGCAGACTCCCAAATGTCTGTAACGACAAATGTTGGCCTCTCAGGCCGTTTTCACATGTGTGGCCGTACCAGAAAACGGCCAGAGAAAATGCTAATTTTTTCTGTTCACATGGCACGGATCTCTGACCGTATTGCGATCCAGTCTTTTACTACAAATAAACAGCAGGTGGCGGTATACAAATAAGTCTTAGTTCTCCAACAAACAAGGGAGTGAGAAGTACCGACGTCATAAAACGAGCGACAGCCTAGAATGTAAACAAACTGGTCTACTGGTCAGCTGCTACCTAAAGCCATCTACAGGGTGAGTGTTGTAGTAAACCCGCCGTTTTGTAACCTGCTGTGTTGCTGTGGGATGCTTGAATCGCGTTGTTTTGGTATTTGTATGGTCGCGAGGTGATTCTGTAATTTCGGCCGGCGGTGTCGTCATTTCCGCATGGAGCGCGTCTATTGTCTTGAGTACGGCCAGAGTACGTGTTGTGTTCACATGGTACGTGGCCGCTCGTACCTGGACTCGGATACTACCTCCAAGGCAGGTCTCTCTGGCCGTATTCTGGCACGGTACAGTCTGTGTTCACATGGTACGAAATAAGTGGATTTTGACCAAATACCGTACCCGAGTACGGATTCCCGTACCATGTGAAAGCGCCCTCAGACCCAGATACGTGCAAACCTTCAATGGTAAGCTGTCAGCAGCCACAAACGCTGGCTGTTTGGTAAGGTAAACGTGTGTGATAGAGAACCTGGAACCTTTTTTGGCTCAAAGTCTGCTCTCGGTCATCTGTTGCAGCATGAATAGCAGAGTGGAGGCGTAGTTTGGTGTTGAAGCAGAGCCGTCTCATCACCAGCTGCTTGTTTTAACTGGGAGCCGTTGGATGTTTTTGCCTTGCCTTCAGTTAATTTGGGGTGCCATTTGTAAAGTTACAAAGTAAAAAATAAACAGCAATATACGAGTTGCCTGTCGTGGGAGAATAAAATGGGAGTTCATTTTTCAAAGTTATATTTTCACTGTGTAAATCATTAAGTTATGGATGTCACTTTGTTTATAACTAAACATTTATTTAGCAAGGTAAATATTTATTTTACAAACCTAACATTTTGTTTAGGGTACCTTTTAGCTAAATATTTAGCAGCAGAAGTCTTCTTCCACTTATAGGCGAGTTAGCATCTTGCTAGCAACATATTTAGCTTGCTAACTAAATATTACAGCCACAACCACTTTACAAGCAAGATAAGTATTTAGTTAGCATGCTAAATGTGTAGCTTACAAACGAAACATATAGTTTAGAAACTAAATAGGCCTATTTAGCTCCAAAATTAACATTTTGGTAGCAATATAAATACTTCACTTGTGGCTAAGTGGAAGGTGTTAAGTGCTTCTCTACACGTGAATTAGCATTTAGCAAGACATTTGTCAAACCAAAATTAGTTTGGAGCTTAATATTTGCATATACAATGGGTATTTTTTTTCTGTAAAGCACTTTAAACTACATTTCTTGTTGTTGGAAAAGTGCCTTCCAAATAAAGTTTGATTTTATTAATGTTTAGCTTGCTAAATAAATATTAAGCTATAAAATTTAGCATGTATAATTAATAAACAACATAAGAAATAACATTCTTATGAATAAAAAACATAAGAAAATATGAATTTGGAAAAAAAACGTCCCTTTTTTCTGTTATTACGGGCTAAATAACTACAGTTATTGCTGTTAATATTTCGTCCTCTAACTTTACAAACTGTCCATCTTACAGTTAATGCTCTTTGGAAGGCAAGTCAATTTATCTTGTATAGCAGACTTTTAACACAAGTCAATTCAAGGTGATTTACATGATTAAAATTAAAACACAGAATATTTAGCATAAATCACTTTGAAGATTAAAATACAAGAAAGCATTTACAATAAAACAATAATCAAGGCAATAATTTGCATGAAAATTAAAAACAAGCATGTAAAAAAATTTACTCATAAGCAAGTCTAAATAGGAATGTTTTAATTTTAGACTTAAAAGAGTTCAGTGTCTCTGCATCTTTGCATTCTCCTGGTAGTTTGTTCCAGATATGAGGAGCATAGAAACTAAAAGCTGCTTCTCCATGTTTGGTTCTGGTTCTAGGGACGATCAGTAAACTAGAGCTGGAGGACCTGCGTGATCTGGATGGTTTGTACCATGATAGCAGATCTCTAATGTACTCTGGTGCTAAACCATTCAATAATTTATAAACTAATAAAAGCACTTTGAAGTCTATTCTCTGGCAAGGCAATTTATCTTGTATAGCACACTTTAAACAGGGTAAGTCAAGGTGCTTTATAAGATTTGATGGTGAAGAAACAAACAAAATATAATATTAAAAACATAAGAAGCAACAAAAAATACAGAATAAATAAAATACATTAGAGGAAAATGGCAATTAAGCACGAACCACACAAAATAAAATATATATTTATGTTATTTAACCTTTATTTATCCAGGCAGAACACATTAAGAATGTTATTCTTATTTACAACTGTGGCCTGGCAAAAGGTAAGACCTTTTGAGAAATGGAAAATAAGAAGAGATAGAGAAACAGGAAATAAAACTGAAACAACTATGATAAGTTTCAACATTAAAATATCGATAAAATTATATAATCTAAAATAATTAAACTGTGTTGAAACATTTTTCTTTAAAATGACACATAACAAAGCATGACACAAAACACATCAATCATAAAAACCTATGATAATAATTACTTACGCAAAGGCAGCTGCAAACAGATGAGTTTTTAGTTTTGATTCAAAGCTGCTCAGTGTTTCAGCGGCTTTGCAGTCGTCAGGAAGTTTGTTCTAGATAAGGGGAGCATAGAAAGTGAAAGCTGGATCTCCATGTTTGGTTCTAGGGATTATTAGCAAACTACAGTTGTAGGATCTGATTGGTCTGGGGGATTACTATGATGACAGATCCTCATATTTTGGTGCTAAGCCATTTGGTGATTTATAAAGTAGTACGAGTATTTTAAAGCCTATTTTCTGAGCTACAGGGAGCCATTGTAAGGACTTAAGAACTGAGGGGATGTGCTTTATTTGTAAATAACATCAACTGATCTTTTAAAGCTTCAAGATAATGCCATAATCTATTTTTGACTGTGTAGCAGCCGTATACACTGCCGTTCACATGCCAACATTATTGAGGAAAATATTATTTAATGGAAACAAACAAAAAAAAGCCTTCAGTGCCTTCAGCTATAAACGCTTCAAAGCTTCACTGTGTCAGCTGCATAAACTCCTCGAGTAGCGCCTATTCGCTTAGTTTTTTTAAATAGAATCAAGCTGCGTGTCTCTAATCATCTGTGTAAAATGCCCGCCTGTGCAACAGCACTGCAACGGTTTGTTTGACACTCTAGCTGTGATAGGGAGACATGGAAGTTCCCTCTGTTGGACTTTCCCTGAAGCAGAACGGATTTAATTTGATTTGAGGAAATATAATTTACATGCCAAACGTATTAGAGAAAAATTTCTAAAATGAAGTTTATGACCCATTAGGAGTTTGTAAATCAGATTCATGAAAACGACCCTTGTGATGCCAGAACAGATCTTTGAAAACAGAAGGTTATCCCAGTATACACAATGGCTCGTTACCAGGTCTCGCCTCCACAGAGCTGAATGACAATGCTGATGGTGGAGTTCAGCCCATTTGCTTCATTTGAATCCCTCAGGCTGTAGAGGAAGTATATTCTAATTTAATTCCTCAAGTTAGCTGTGAATGCGTCGGAAAACCCCAGATCTTGGACAGAACATTAACCAAACCTGAAGTTGAGTTGGAGGATGCTGCAAAACTACATTGTAAAGCTGTGAAAAATCTACAATTCAGCTGTTGTTGAACTTTTTTTATAAAACTTCAGGTGCTAATGCTTCATTCCATTTGTCTTGGATACTCGGGCGTCGAGAACGTGACATAATTCCCCACTGAAAGCGTTCCAGTTCGTTTCACTACACTCTGAGTCGGAAAAAACATGGACGCTTTGAGGGGAGCAGCTGTCGGGGGGGAAGGCTAGTCATTGTTACTGTTGTTAGCGACGTAGCATCTTCACCAGACCAGCATGAAAACACAGCAAGGCCGTGCGATGTAAAAATTTGTGACTGGATTAAAGCGGAAATGTAGTCAAGTGTGTAAGAGCATTTAAACACTAAATTGAAACGACGAACATAGTACAAATAAAAAGAAAATACACCTCTACTACGGTCGCAACTATCGTTGTTTCCGAGCTGCCCGCTATGGGGAGCCTAAGTCACGCTATTCTACTTCCGGTCCACGGGTCCCCAAATGGCAAAAAAAAAATGAATGAGTGTCAATGGAGCGATAAGTTATTTTCTGATCCAGTTTGAAATGCGCCGTGGATCCAACATATGATGTTCGTGAATTTTAAAAACTAATTTTGATGCAGAGAAAACGCTGATTTTCGACCGGAGGTACTAGCTACTTTAGGTTTTGTGTAAAAACGCTTAGCGGACTACAACTGCAGAAGAAGAAGGAGAGCGAGGGCCGTAGCCTCCAGGATGAAGAAAGGAGAATTAAAAACGGAGAAAAAGCTCTATAAATCTGACCATGTGGAAAGTAGCAGCTATGTTGGGGATAAAGCAGTCGTTGGAGTGAGAGCTGGAAGCTCTACAAGCTCTAGGTGAGTGTTTTACGTGCTATAGCTAGTGCTAGCTCGCGCTAGCAAAATGGCGTCATATATGCGACTTCTGACTCAAAGTCACCGAGCATCCTCCATGCTGTCTCTTCTCTGTCTTCTCAGACCCCCAGACCGTCGTGGAATATGACCGCTTGTACTGATCCAGGTTCTGGCGGAGGTTTCTTCCTGTTAAAGGGGAGTTTTTCCTCTCCACTGTCGCTTCATGCTTGCTCAGTAGGAGGGATTGCTGAGGAATAGCTGTGGTTGGAGTCTGCATGATTCAATTCAGTTTATTTATATAGCGCCATTTCACAACAGATGTCATCTCAAGGCACTTTACAAAAAGAGTTATTACAATACAATGTTTAGTGTAGAAATTACAGAACCACAGAAGATTGCGTCGTGGAATTCTCAGCAATCCCTCATACTGAGCAAGCATGCAGCGACAGTGGGAAGGAAAAACTCCCTTTTAACAGGAAGAAACCTCCGGCAGAACCAGGCTCAGCACAAGCGGTTATCTGCCGCGACCGTCTGTGGCTTGGAGAATACATAACAGAGACACAGAAAGAGCAATAGAACTGATGCAGAAGTTTGTTGCAGGACGTGGAGAATTTTCCGTCACTGCAATGCCATCTTAGTCAGGGTCGTCAAGCAGGGCTAATCCGGAGCACCTACTATAATAGAAAACAGGTTAGTGCTTGAATTGACAGCACATCATGCAGTTGGGGAGAAGTAGGAGAGAAAGTAGGAACAGACCCTAATAATGTCCTCCAACAGCCTAGCCTAAAGCAGCATAGCTACTAACATTAACCTGTCTCCTAGCTACTAGGAGACCTGGCTACCAACACTCTGTCTGAGTCCTCCTGACCCGTGGACGGTGTAGGGCCGGTAACGGCCCCCGTCATGCCGGGGTCTTCTCGGAGTCGGGTTGTTTGAGAATGCAGCCCAAAGTGGGTGGTAAACTCCATCTAAGGCTAAATACCGGCACGAGACCGATAGTCGACAACTATCTTAAGGAAAAATAGACAGAACTGAGAGGACAGAGTTGAAGAGGGCGAGAAACGTTTAAGAGATAAACGGGTGGGGTCCGCACAGTCTGCCCGGGGGATTCAACCCGGCAGGTAATGGGCGGCCGCACTGTGCGGGAGGATCCCCTTGAGGGACCTCTCTCCGGCGCTGGCTGGCCCCTGTGGGGCGCATTTCTTCCGCGGCGGTAAGCCGCGACCGGCTCCGGATCTTTACCTGGCTTACATTAATCTATCTCTACCTAGCTACTCTACCTCTTCCTATCTCTTCCTAACTTTTGACACTCTGCCTGACTACTAACATTAACCTGTCTCTTCCTATCTACCTGTCTGACCTGACTCTAACTACCTATAAACATATCTCTAACTGTAAGCTTTGTCAAAGAGGAAAGTTTTTAGCCTAGTTTTAAAGATAGACAAATTGTCTGCTTCACGAACCAACCCTGGGAGCTGGTTCCATAGGAGGGGAGCCTGATAGCTGAAAGATCTGCCACCCATTCTACTTTTAGAAATCCTAGGAACTACCAGTAAACCTGCAGTCTGAGAGCGAAGGTCTCTGTTAGGAACATATGGAACAATCAGGTCTCTTATGTATGATGGAGCTAGATTATTAAGGGCTTTATATGTCAGAAGGAGGATCTTGAATTCTATTCTAGATCTCACTGGGAGCCAGTGAAGAGAAGCTAAAACAGGGGAAATGTGATCTCTTCTTTTAATATTCATCAGAATCCTAGCAGCAGCATTTTGAACTAACTGAAGACTTTTAATTGTATTCTGTGGACTACCTGATAATAGACAGTTACAGTAATCCAGCCTTGAAGTAACAAAGGCATGGATTAGTTCCGGGCACAACCTCACGTTGATGACTAATCGCAATCTGCTGGGATTCCTTACATAGAAAACTTTTAACTTTCGAGAATGTTTTTGTAATTGTAAATAAAAGTGAATTGATTTGAATTATACTCGGTCTAATATCCAGAGATCCGAGTTGGAGCTCAAAATTTTCGACTTAACGGGGGCGTGTCTCGGTGAAAAGACGCGACACAACTGCGACACTTCTGACTTTCCGACTCGGAAAGGTTAACTGGAATGCAGGTGAACTGGAATGACGGTGACTCTTCTCACGGGAAGCCTGTGGTTATTTCTGTAGGACATTACCTCTGTCTACCACAATGTCGGTTCACAGAGAATGGAGCGCGTGCCCCTTGTGATGGGATGTCTCAGTTTTAGTTCTGTCCCCTTTGAAAAACGTTTGGAGCCTCACAAAAAGAGGAGAATAAAAGAGGGCTACGACAATCGGCAGTTGACCCAGGTTTTAGATAAAAGTGTGCTAAACTGATGGTTCTGATCACTTTCAATTTAAAAAAAGTTCAAAGAAAAAGTTACTCAAAATATTTCATGTTTCTTGTAAAATCTGAAAAGGTTTTCTAACTAAAAAGAAAGCGCTGGTTTCCTAAACCTCTTACTTCTTAATTCCCTTTCGGTTCTTTTGAGCGCTCAGTTTCGGGGTTTTATGCAGCATTTGGTCTGGTATTACAGGAATGTTCAGTATGAATGAGAATAATATGAGTTGACAGGGTTAAAAGTTGTCTCTTTTATATTTTCAAAACACAGCAGCTTCATTGTCCGGTCGTCCATTCAGCTGCCATGATGCCATTCAGAGTCACAGCACCCCGTTTAAAAATCCAGCTTGGTTCCACCCAGTGATGATCAGCGGAATAATTAACATTTGAGGACTGCATTTAACCACCATCTGATTCACACAGCACTGGATACAACCATTGAAATGTGTGGTAACTGAATAGGAGTGAATCGATGGAATCTGCTGGGTTTACTTTGACAGAAAATTTTTTAACCAAATTTAATAATAAACTGAACTTCACTGCAATAGAAACAAATAGAAATATTAACTTTAAATCTTCTTAATCATTGGATTTAATTTACTTTTTTTTTGTCAAGTGCTTTAAGACAATGTTTGTTGTTAAATGCCGCTGTATAAAGGAACTGAACTGAATAGTGCCTGAGGTAGCGGTGTCAAAAATCTGTCCCCAGAGGCTGGTATCCTGCATGTTTTAGTTCTTACCTTCGTCAATACTCTTGTATCTAATGGTGGTTCATTGGCAGGTATCTCCACAAGTTCATGAAGAGGTAGTTGGACCATTGCAGATGAGATCCATCTAAATTTGGTCGGTCGCTGGCCTTTGACGACTGGAGCTAAGGTTTCTATATGGGGAAAAGCTGACGGGGTAAATCAGCTGGCCCAGTCCTGTGAGCCATTGTGCCTCCATACAAAACTGTTAGAGCCCCCCTTAAACCATAATTTAGAGAAATATATTAGGAATAGTTTCTTAATAAAAATAATAGCTAATGTATGTTTTGTTTTTTTCCGCTTTTTGTGAGACTGACAGACCAGAAGTGACGTGGGAGAAGGGAGTCCTGTCAGCTCGATCAATAGAGAACGATGGATTTTAATGCCAACTTTGACACAGAATAAATTTTAAACATTTACAACGACAGCCCAGAAGTTTGGACACGCCTTCTCATTAAATGTCCATCCATCCATCCATCTTCCTCCGCTTATCCGGGGTCGGGTCGCGGGGGCAGTAGCCTAAGCAAGGAGACCCAGACTTGCCTCTCCCCGGCCACTTGGGCCAGCTCCTCGGGAGGAATCCCGAGGCGTTCCCAGGCCAGCTGGGAGACATAATCTCTCCAACGGGTCCTGGGTCTTCCCCTGGGTCTCCTCCCGGTGGGACATGCCCGGAACACCTCACCAGGGAGGCGTCCAGGAGGCATCCTGACTAGATGCCCGAGCCACCTCAACTGGCTCCTCTCGATGTGGAGGAGCAGCGGCTCTACTCTGAGCTCCCTCCGGATGACCGAGCTTCTCACCCTATCTCTAAGGGAGAGCCCAGCCACTCATTTCAGCCGCCTGTATCCGTGATCTCGTTCTTTCGGTCACCACCCAGCGTTCGTGACCATAGATGAGGGTAGGAACGTAGATCGACCGGTAAATCGAGAGCTTCGCCTTTCGGCTCAGCTCTCTCTTCACCACGACAGACCGGTACAGCGCCCGCATGACTGCAGACGCCCTACCAATCCGTCCATCGATCTCCCGCTCCATTTTTCCCTCATTCGTGAACAAGACCCCCAGATACCTCATTAAATGTGTTTTCTTTATTTTCATGAATACATTATATATTCTCAATAAACGGCATCAAAACTATGAATGAACATATGATGTATGGAATTACTGTTTGTACTTAAACAAAAAGGGTGAAATAACTGAATATATGTGTTATATTTTAGATTCCTCAAAGTAGCCACCCTTTGTACTGATCACTGCTTTGCATTCTCTTGTGCTTCTAGTCACCAGAAAAGGTTTTCCAACAGTCTTGAAGGAGTTCCCGGAGATGCTTAGTGCTTGTTGGACCTTTTGCCTTCACACTTGAATTTTTTGTTTTATGGTAATTTTTATAAATATTTACTTTTTTTTAAATCTAATTCACCATCATTTTTTGTGACAAGCAGACAAGAAAATAAAGCCTTCCAAATCAGTCTTCTAAATCATTTAATCTTTTTGTTTGGTACAAGTATCGGTCTTGTTACTCTGCGTCGGCAAGTACCCAGATCATCGCATATATCATTGCGTTCCTAGTCTTTCATGCACATATTATTCTTAAATTCAGTTTTTCTACTTGTGTGAATGCTGTGCATCTGAATTTCCCCTTTGTGAGAAAAAAAAGGATTATTCTATTCTGCTGTGAAATGTACCAAATGCTGTGTTTCTATTATGATCAGAGCAAGCGTCTGTTCTAAGCAGGGTAACCTGAGCTTTGAACGGCTGCCTTTTTTCTGAAACAATTGTTTTTTTTAATTCAGAGCATGTAATCACCAAGCATCAGCACTCATTAGCATAACAAAGATCTCTTCCCTTTACATTCAGGCACTCTTTCCACATAACACTGTGAACGAGTTCAATGCAACAATCTTCTTAACTGTACCATTAACAACGCTATTGTTTGTAACTTGTTTTCCAAAGTGGGGCCTCCACCAACCTCATAAACCTGCAACAACAAGTCCAGTCAGGGTTACTCTGCTCAGTCGTTCTTGATAGTGACCATCATCAAGTGTTTCCTGCTCTATGCAAGCCAGGTATTTGGTACAGTGTGGAAGTCTGGAGCCTTGAAATGTGTGTTAACACAATGCATAGGGGGAAAAAAAGACATCACTGACATCGGAGAAGCCACTGTTCCTGCTCCCCAGTTGCGGAATGGTTGTCAGACCTCTTCCGAATAGTTTGGAGCACATCATTCTACAAAGAGAAAGATTTTTGACAAGTGTGAAAAATGTAAGACAACTTCCATCCTTCTCAGGAGACCTCCTTCCAAGTTCATCCCAACATCACAATGTACAATGCTCTGAGAACTTGTCATCCTGCCAGACACCCCTGATTTGGAAACAGGCATTGCCACAGTAGACGAGAGAGCACAAAACACCAGTCACAATTTGGCCACCAATCTTTTGTTTTCCAAGACTTCAAAGGACATTTTTCCTTTCTGGGACTCCAGTAGTTTGTCCTAAACTTGAAGTAGCAGCCGGCTATTTAACCTTCCCTGATATTATTGAGCAGAGAACCCCACTCGCCAGTGATATTCTGTGTCAGAATGTGGCGGCATGTAATAAGTGGAGGACCCATAAAAATGTGGAAGTGTGCTTTTCTGGTGAGTCAGACAATCCAATCATTGGATTCAGACTGAACTATGTTATTGGCTAAGGTTTTCAGACAAATATGGCAGAGTCACTTCATTATTATTATAATGTTTTTAACCTCCACGAAATATCTATAGCTATGCTGTCTTAGAATGTTGTCAAAGCCACTCTAGGAAAGCCGGCCCACTCTCCATTCAGGCCCATTGTAACGAAATTTGGTTGCAGTTCCACCAGAGTTCCACTGGGGGCGATCACCATGAGTGCAAGATGAATGGGAGTCTATGGAGCTAGACCCTAAATTAGTCTCTTTCACCCAATTGCCGTTGAGAAATCTAAAATTTAGGTTTCGCAAGTTAAACATGGGTTATAGGAGGTAAGTTGAAAGAACGAGTACGTATGTTTCTTTTTCTTACAGGTTGAGTTGTTGTTGCCCATAACTCGCTAGCATTTTGCTAATAACTGCTGATTGGTCAGTGAAGGACTGATTACGACCAGATGTACCGCTTGACGGCATCGTGGCAACCGAACCGATACCAGAATGTTGAGGCGGACTTTTTCGTTCAAGTTTTTTTTTTTTTTACCTAACAACTTTTTTTGGTTGCTAGCTCTTTTATCTGCCTATGGTTATGTATGTAGTGTGACGTTTAAAAGGACAAACAAGGATTGCCGTAAAGCAGTATTTCTGTTCGTACGATGTGTATCATGTGACATCATCGACATTTTAAAGTACTTTTTAAAGGCAAATAAGTGACTCTAAAAACATCTGACACCCAGCAATGTGTCATTTCTTTGCATCTACTTTCGAAAAAAATATTCAAATTACCAAACAAGTGGAGTTTATATGGAGAGAAGAACACTGGGAGAAAACAAGGTTAACAATCAAATAACAGCAAAAAATACATCTGGAGAGTAGTAGAAGAGAAAAGTAGGGACAGTTTTACTGCTGTGATCTGAACGCACCGTTTCTCCTGCTCTGCATGGAGCTGACATGCTCACCCATTTGTGCGTAATCAAAGAGTGGGATCGCTGCAGAGGTTTTTGGAATTTTGCCTCAAACAGATGACTTCTCATGGCTGTTTAGTTCTCGTTTTTGAGGCTGGATCCGAAATGAGGAAACATTTCTCCGATTGACGTGATCTGTGTAATATTCAGCACAATGAAGAAAACGCGCATCAACAGAAACACCAAAGGCATATACCAGTTGTCGAAGCACTGTGATGGAGGGGTTACCACACTATCATTTGGCTGATAATGAGCTAATCAGTATCCAGAAGTTTTAGAGAATCAAATCCAAACTGGATCCCAGCAGCTGAAATAAGTTTCCTCAATTTCTGGGCTTGATTCTGCCTGATAAGCTTCATCATCCAAGGAAGGTGGGGTGGTTTACAGCCACTGCTCCACTGAACTGGAAAGGGTCTGCCATGCTGGCATCAGAACAGGGTGCCTCTTTATTTGGAGGTTTTCCAGGCACATCCAAGAATTCCCTAGAGGGAAAATGTTCGCCCTCCGGCCTGGGAATGCCTCTGCATCCGTCACGACGAGTCGGTTCGTTGCTGGGAAAGAAGGACGTCTGGGTTTACCCCAAGTGGCCTCAACGATGAAGTGGTTGAAGGAAATAATATTAATGATCTAAAGCTCTCTTAAGTAAACTTTAATGGTAATTTTTCAACAAAAATCAGGTCCCTCCGTCTGTTGTAGATGCAGCTTAACAAAAACTAGGACACAAACCCATCTCCTTCCCTCTTTGTTTGGGCCAAACACACACGGCCTAAACACCAGAAACAGTCAGCAGTGTGCTTTGCTATGTTTGAGCCAGATCCCGGCTGGACGTGTCTCCTGTCGGCAGCTCTGCAGACCAAACAGACGGTGACATAATTACTCCTGGAGGAGGAGAAACATAGTTAACAGAGGTGAGACTGTGTGTAGTTGTATGGGATCTCGATGGCAGACTTTTAAAAGCAAACAGGCTAACACACAAGCCACCCTGTATGCACTGCGTCCTTCTTCCCAGTGCAGGAGAGCAACCGTGTGTAGCACACAACCCCCCCAAAGTGTCGATAAGCGACTGGGCCGCTTTGACCGCATCCCTTGGCTCACATTGATAATCCAAGTAACGGGTGTCACAAGGCTTACTCTGCATGTGTGTGTGGTTGGTGGGCAGTGTGGTAAAGCAAAAGAAACGAACACAGCTGCCGTCAGTTGGAGTGTACAGCCGGAAGTGTGGATGTGGTTTACAGTTGACTGTATCTGTGTTTGTGTGTTCCTGTATGGGAACATGTGACAAAAACTTAGCAGAGAACTTCACACATTCGGTAGTTGGTTTTTTTTATGATGGCATTTAAAGGTTGAATATGGAAAGCTCTTCTTAAAAGGTATCTGTTTTAAAAAGTAACACCTCCAAAGGGAGTTTAGAGGTGTGCAGAATGAAAGTACACCATTTCTTTTAAAAGTTATATTTTAACTAAATACACAAGAAAATATTTATTTTTACAGGAATGATGCTGTGTTTGTTTTTACGTTTTCCACCCAAATTTGGGCGCCATCCCGGGTTGCCAAATACTTTGTTAGCATCCATCCGGAGCAGTCAAGCTGTTTTGTCTGAGCCCCGTAGATTTCGTTCTCCGACCTTAGGAGAACGAAATCTACAGGGAGCGACCTTAGAAGATCTAAAACCAGACTTCCTTCAGGTAGAGCCCACACCAGATGGAAACAAATGAAAAACTTTCACAGCATCAAAAAGCACACGGAAATGGTGAAGTTTCTCATGGATAGGTAACATACTAACGGCTAAGATGCTGATAGTTAACGTTAGCTGTCGGTTAAACAGCTTTGCAATACTTGTGTTCATCATTATGGCGGACCAAAACTGAAATACTTAAAAATGAAAGCAGAAATATATACACTACCGTTCAAAAGTTTGGGGTCACATTGAAATGTCCTTATTTTTGAAGGAAAAGCACTGTACTTTTCAATGAAGATAACTTTAAACTACTCTTAACTTTAAAGAAACACACGCTATACATTGCTAATGTGGTAAATGACTATTCTGGCTGCAAATGTCTGGTTTTTGGTGCAATATCTACATAGGTGTATAGAGGCCCATTTCCAGCAACTATCACTCCAGTGTTCTAATGGTACAATGTGTTTGCTCATTGGCTCAGAAGGCTAATTGATGATTAGAAAACCCTTGTGCAATCATGTTCACACATCTGAAAACAGTTTAGCTCGGTACAGAAGCTACAAAACTGACCTTCCTTTGAGCAGATTGAGTTTCTGGAGCATCACATTTGTGGGGTCAATTAAACGCTCAAAATGGCCAGAAAAAGAGAACTTTCATCTGAAACTCGACAGTCTATTCTTGTTCTTAGAAATGAAGGCTATTCCATGCGAGAAATTGCTAAGAAATTGAAGATTTCCTACAACGGTGTGTACTACTCCCTTCAGAGGACAGCACAAACAGGCTCTAACCAGAGTAGAAAAAGAAGTGGGAGGCCGCGTTGCACAACTGAGCAAGAAGATAAGTACATTAGAGTCTCTAGTTTGAGAAACAGACGCCTCACAGGTCCCCAACTGGCATCTTCATTAAATAGTACCCGCAAAACACCAGTGTCAACATCTACAGTGAAGAGGCGGCTGCGGGATTCTGGGCTTCAGGGCAGAGTGGCAAAGAAAAAGCCATATCTGAGACTGGCCAATAAAAGAAAAAGATTAAGATGGGCAAAAGAACACAGACATTGGACAGAGGAAGACTGGAAAAAAGTGCTGTGGACGGATGAATCCAAGTTTGAGGTGTTTGGATCACAAAGAAGAACGTTTGTGAGACGCAGAACAACTGAAAAGATGCTGGAAGAATGCCTGACGCCATCTGTTAAGCATGGTGGAGGTAATGTGATGGTCTGGGGTTGCTTTGGTGCTGGTAAGGTGGGAGATTTGTACAGGGTAAAAGGGATTCTGAATAAGGAAGGCTATCACTCCATTTTGCAACGCCATGCCATACCCAGTGGACAGCGCTTGATTGGAGCCAATTTCATCCTACAACAGGACAATGACCCAAAACACACCTCGAAATTGTGCAAGAACTATTTAGAGAAGAAGCAGGCAGCTGGTATTCTATCGGTAATGGAGTGGCCAGCGCAGTCACCAGATTTGAACCCCGTTGAGCTGTTGTGGGAGCAGCTTGACCGTATGGTACGCAAGAAGTGCCCATCCAACCAATCCAAATTGTGGGAGCTGCTTCTAGAAGCGTGGGGTGCAATTTCTCCAGATTACCTCAACAAATTAACAGCTAGAATGCCAAAGGTCTGCAATGCTGTAATTGCTGCAAATGGAGGATTCTTTGATGAAAGCAAAGTTTGATGTAAAAACAATCTTCTTTCAAATAAAAATCATTATTTCTAACCTTGTCAATGTCTTGACTCTATTTTTTATTCATTTCACAACGTATGGTGGTGAATAAGTGTGACTTTTCATGGAAAACACAAAATTGTTTGGGTGACCCCAAACTTTTGAACGGTAGTGTATATATTGCTTTTCCTTTTCCTTAAACATGCATTTTTGCAAAGAAACGTGTATATTTTGTTTTTCCTTTTCCTTAATATGTGCATTTTGTCAAGAAATATATATATATATATATATATATATATATATATATATATATATTGCTTTTTCTTATTCCTTTTACATACATTTCTGTCAAGAAAAACATATATTTTGTTTTTAATTTATTATGTGCATTTTTGTAAAAAAACAACGTGTTTTTCCTTTTCCTTTGACATGCATTTTTTTCAAAAAAATATTGTTTTTAATTTTCCTTATTACGTACATTTTTTGTCAAAATAAATATATATGTTTTTTTTCCTTTTGCATGCATTTCTGCCTCATTGGTCCAGCTCCTCTACTATTGATCAATAACCAGGAACGAGCAGGATCCATGTGCAGAATGATACTGCATGCCAGGAGTAATGCTACATTCCAGTTAACCTTTCCGAGTCGGAAAGTCGGAAAACTTTCAGTTGTCTCCCGTCATTTCACAGAGACACGCCCCCATTGGGTCGAAAGTTTTGAGCTCCAACTCGGATCTCTGGATAACAGACCATTTAGGGAGTTTGGAGAAAATATTTGCATGCAGCATGCTTATACAGCTAATGCTTTCTGTACACTTAGAGGTTTTGAAAAAATTTAGAAAGACTTTAAAAGATTATCAGCTCACATCTAAAGACTTGGGTTAACAGTTTTTTAGTCTCAGACTAAAGATTTTATAAACACCGAACCTTGTAGAGACTCTATTTACAAGACTACATCTAGACTATTTTAGTTTCCTGCCAAATTCCTCTCATTATGCTCAGCTTTATTTTGTTCCTTTATGTGCGAATGTTGTAGCAATCTTGAATTGATACGTCCAATAAAGACTTGCATTCGAACTGGGTACTGTATTGACAAGTAACAGGTTAACTCATTTCTTTTTAATGCAAGGTGTTTATGCTGCACCACTTGTTCCATGCAGATGCCCAGATAGAGCTGGTTTGTGCCTGTATTGCAGCGGGCAAGGTTGGCATAGACTTTGTAATTTATGGCCCATTTCTAGGCCATTTTTCAGCCATGCAACACAAATATTACATTTGTTGTGTATAGACCCTGACAGGCTCCATAGGTGGCTACAAAACTGTTATTTTACAAATATGACACCTATGTTTATAGCCTACTTTCCCGCAGCAACAACAAAAAAATTGATGTGTGGCAAGTTGCAAAACAATGTCATAAGCAAGATTTGAGCCCATCATCCTTGTGGTGGTAATCCTACACATTAACCACTGTGCTATAGAGGTAATGTATAATTTCACTCAGTAAAAAAAACCATGCGAACCCCTCAAAAATTGTTTCTGCACCTGACCCCTGCTTGGCTCTATAACTTCGTCCTTCCACCTGTGTGAGAACGGCTTTATTGGTTGTTGGTTGTTTTACATAACTACGACTACTTGCTATAATATAAAATGTTGTCTGATTCAAAACACTAGGGAAAGACTGGCATGAATCGGCTCGGCAACTGCAGATTATTACCTTACATTTAACGATCAAGACGACGGGAGCGCGCTGAGACTCCAGCAAGATTTCTAAAGACTGCCAGTCTTAAGTTTGAGACTGGGAAAATCCTTTGGTGTACGCCCAGAATTAGAGTGACTGATTGTATTGTATTCATGATTTTCAGTGAAGGAAACCTTTAATTCCCACATCTTGTTGATCTTTACAATGAAAATAAATTACCTAATAATTACGAGTCAGGAAAGTAATGTTCCCTGTCATGACACAGCAGTACTCTGTGAATTCCACACCATTGATTCCAGTATACAATAAGTAAGGGATAATGCCCGACGAAGTGTACATTATCAGAAAATAATGGACGATGCGGAGGCGCGAAGTCCATTATTTAATCAATTAATAATACTTTAATGTGTTTTAGAGTTAAAATTGCAAGTTTTTTTTATATAATTCGAGCGCACTATTTAATATCTCCCGTATACAGGTGTTGCCCAGCAACGTGGCCAGAACGAGCCGACCGCAGCGATTTATCAGTGATGGGAAGTGAGATGATGGCTTTACGTTACGTGATACAAAATATCATTTGAGAAGGCCAGTACACTACTTACTGCTTGTGTGTGTCCAGAGGATGATGCAAATAACGTTGAGACTCCGTTGCCATTTGAGCCAGCCCAAGAATTTAGAACTGTCATCAGGCAATTTGACGGGACGCCTTACCTAGGTGTACATTATCATTTTTAAATGTAGACCCTCCAGCCAATCAGAATCGAGTATTCACCCAAACCATGGTATAAGCATTCGGAATGGTTCCCAACCGTAAGTATACCCCTTCAGGGGGGGGCGACACATTCTCGGAACGTTTGAACGACATGATTTGCTCGTTAAAATCTCCTTCAGTTCTTCAGGTGTGACCATGTGTTTTTAAGCACAAACACACTAGCATACATAGCTGGAAACAGTGTGACAACACCTTTAAGTTGTATCCGATGTTAACAGCCAAAAGGCTGAATGGTAAGTTAAAGGTACAATATGTAAGATTGACATCTTATGTTCAAATTGGAGTACTGCAGTCTATGAAGAAAAACAACGTAGTCCACTGTCTGTCACTCAACCCCTCCCCGCCGTGAATTTCATGGAGAGTAGACAGTTATTGATTGGCCAGAAGATACACGATAACAAATGAGGACGAGTTTCACGCAATAAGTTGATGAGTAGATAGATATATTTTACTGGAATATCGAGTTGATGGTAATTGAAAAAAGTTGCTTGAGATACTTTCCGAGGTGACTATTTCACTGCTAGTATTGTTAGCTCAACGTTAGCCTTTAGCCTGTTCGGTGTCCGATTGAAAATGGCAGTGCACTGTTTGTGTTGAAAACATGGTAACTTTGGGGGCTCACATGTGATTAGCCCAGGAACCAGGAAGAATGGTAACAAAACAGATATTTCAAACAATTACTGTGTGCCGTAGCAACGTTTTTAAAATGACAAAAACTTACAACCAATCTTACCTTCCTTCCAACATGATTGGTGGGCAATACAAAAGGTATAAGGTAGAAATTATATACATTTTGGCTATACCTCAATACCGATTTTACTTCAAATATATATTAAGATTTCATTATGTGCAATGTTAAATGTATAACCAGGAAAGCAGAACATGTTCATCTTTCATATTTAGGTTTTATTTAATTCAAAATATCTTCATCTGTATCTATGCTCTGAAAAGTTTTGTGTTGCACCATTTTAGAAAAAGAACTGAATACTCTTTAAATACATTTTGCACAATAAATGTTCTTTAAATGGCATTCTTAACCTTTTTGAAGTTTTTCTGCTGCAATGTGTCTGGAAAGTAAGAATGTTCTTAAGCAGTCATTTTGACATAAGAGTATACAACAATACATATCGTTATTGCTCACATGCCTCAGATTATATCGCGATCCAGCCCTAGTGGAGTGACTAATTTACTGTAAAATTCTTACGTATTGCACCTTTAAATATTTCGTGTTTTTTTTTTTATATATATACCTGAAATAACTGAATTTCTTGGTACAAATTACTTCATCTCCTTCCAGCACAAAAATATTTTCATTTATGTCGAGCAACTTCGGCTGTTTTTCAGGTTCATTCCAAGAATAATGTATTTTCTTTACCCAAAAACATTACAGCTGATTCTTTCCTCCTTTCAGCAGGATTACAAACATAGAGGGGGGAGAAAAAAAAACTTTGAGTCACAGCCGCTTTCTGCACAATAAGCAGGTGCAGAAGTGAATAACCCATCCTAATGCTGTCGTCTGTGGGTGTGCTCAGTTTTGTTCAGAGCATGCTTTTATTGTGTATCTGTTCTCTCCTGCTGTAGCTGTAGAGTGGGTCTTTTTATGCGGGTGTCATGTTCCTGCTTGTCTGAAGTGAGTGCGTGAAAGGAGGGCCGATATGGAAACCGACAGAGAGGAGCTTCCTCTGATGTAAAAGGAACAGACGCAAAACACGCGCTTATCAAATACCATTGGCTGGTATGGACAGCTGGTCAGTTGGCGGGAAAAAGCGAAGGACCAGCTGTCCCTAACAGAAAAGGCAAAAGGGCGCGAAAATGGGGATCTTCACACACACCCACACACACCAAGACAGGGTAAGACATGATCACGGGGATAAAAATACACTGACAGGAATATAAAAAGATGCAGGAAACAATGAACAAGCCTAAAAATAAAACAAACATTTAAAAATTAAAATAAAAGCATTTTCAGGACATTTTCAAATACCCCCCCCCCCCCTTAATTTAAAAAACAAAAGCAGGAGATCCTAACAGAAGCATAAATAACGTACTGAGCCAGTAGGTGGCAATAATGTTGATATTGACTTATAAAAACACGACAAAAACTAGAAGGAACCCACCGATGCACATTGAGAACATGCTAAATCCATGCAGGAAGATCCCAGGCTGGGATTTGAACCCAGGACCTTCTTGCTGCAAAGCAACAGCGCTACCAACTGTGCAACCTGACCCTAAATGTTTTTTATTGAATTAATTTAACTATTATGTAATACAACTTTATATTGAACCATCACACTAATTATGACTCATCAGACCAATTATAAACAATCTTAATGTTGCTTATCTTATCTCTATCTTTGTTTATACAGTTTTCAACATTTTATTAGATCATTATGAATGTAATATCGACATTGAATGAGGATATCCACTGAAAGTTCCCATTAAAAGACAGAGGTGGGTAGTATCTAGTTACTTTTACTCAGTAACACTTACTTGGGTAACTTAAAAAAAAGCTATGCTTTCGGAGTACTTTTATTTGACTTTTGTTTGAGCAATAAAAAAAATGTTTATCCTTGTCAAATTTGTTGTTTTTATATCATGTGTTTCCAATTTATTTTACTCTTTAGAATCTCCACATAAATTTTTGTATTTTTATCCAGTTACATCATTTTCAATGGGATACTCCACCCGTAAGTAAAAAGTTACATTAGTGAGAAAAAAGCTATTTGTTGCCAGCCCAATAATTGTCTTGATCTGGCAGAATTCTGTTTGCTTTAGCTTCAGCTTAGCATAAACCATTGGAAGTGAATGGGAACTGCTAGCATGCTAGCAGTTCACATTCACTACTGGAATGCTAAGCTAGTAGTTCTGAATTGGTGTTTGTCAGATGACATATCAGGTGCTGTAGGCGCGTTGCATAATGGGTAGTTGGATGTGTAAACATAATGACTGCTTTGATCGCTTTTTGTGTGGAGTTTATTAGGGATGGGAATCTTACAACATCTCACGATTCAATTCGATTCCGATTCTTGGGGTGACGATTCAATTCAGAAACGATTCTCGATTCAGAAGCGATTCTCGGTTCAAACAATTTTAATTTTCTTGATCAATTCTCTTTCATTCATCATTTGTGTTTGTAATACACACAAATTGATCTGACAAGTGTCTGTGATTAAGTGAGCCATGACTGTAATAGGGCATCAACACAAAATTGATTTTACAATCTATGTTGAGAGAAGGGAACTGGTTCAAAAGAAACGAGACATTAAATTGCATCTGGACATCCAAGACCTTTTAAACAAAATTTCTAGTCTTGAAAAAAAATGCTGATATATTTTAAGAAGAAAATAATAATAATATATATTTTGTTTATTCTTTGGTACGCAGTAGAAAATACAATTGAAAATATTTAGTATGCACCAAATGTTGCTTATCAACCATTTTTGAACTCAGCATATATTTCGGACTTCCTTGAAAGCGCCACAGGTGTGCAGCGCTGCTGGATGTTTATGTGTAGCTTATAAAGAAAGATCGCTCTTATATACTCGCAGATTTATAAAAAAATTAAAACTAAACTTTAGCCAAGGGTGTCATTAGCATGGAGAAGACCTTTTAGACGGCCCAAACATTTACCTTCAACAAAGACGGGGCGGGCTGGATTTCTCTTTCGTCTTTCATGCTGAAGCTTTAGCCTAGCGGCTACAGCTAGCTAGTAGCTATCGCTAGCTAGCCAACGGCGCATCAGACCTGTCAATGCGACGGTGGCCGTTGCATGACAAACACTACGCGAAGCGAAAATTTAAAAAGGTTCAGAAAACATATTTTTTGAGAATCGATTCGCAAACATTTCGGATCGATTCTGAATCTTGTTAAATAGGAATCGAGATTCAGACGTGAATCGATTTTTCCTCACACCCCTAGAGTTTATAAACCTGGACTAAATCCATTTCACTCGTCATAAGTTGTCCAGTTGTCGCCCGACGTCAACATTGTCTTGGCAGCCACCATCCGCCATCGTTTAAACCAGGGGTGTCAAACTTATTTACATTTCGGGCCACATCAAGGTCTTGAATTTCCTTATGGGGTCGGTGGTGGCAGAAGGTACTGATAAAACTATCTCTGACAAACCGCTAAAATATTAATATCTGTCGCAACAAGTATTTCTTAAAGTTTAAGAAGTACCATAAGTCCTATTTGCATTCACTTAAATACCATTTTATCAGTCAGTACGTTCACATGCAACAAGAGAAAGTCGGATTATTGTAGTCCGACTGAAATCAGACTTTTGAAATACATGTATACACCTTAGACTGGCTAGAATTGAACCAAACTGAATTTTAACAATCTCGACTAAGATACCTCGGTAATGCTATTGAGAATCGGACTACTCTGCAACCAAGCTGTCCGCTATGAGGCCAACACTTAGGGGCGCATATCACCGTCTATCGTCGGGGAGAGGAACGTACTTCATTTAATAATTCGATTTACTGAGTGACATGTAAACTGGAACTCGGCTCTCACCAAAAAGCTTGATTTAGATGTGCATGTAGACGTACCGAGTCAAATCGAATCGGAGTTCATAAGAATAGTCCTCAATCGCATCATTGTGAAAAGATGTTCAGTGTTATTTAATTTTAAGGAGTACCTGTTAAATGCAGAAACCGATACGTATCTATATTTGAATGCTATATTAAAGATAGTTTAATCGATACTTTCAGCCACAACTTGCCCTTTGAGGACATTCAGGATCTCGATGTGGCCCTAAATGGAAATGAGTTTGACACCCCTGCTCTAGAGTTTAGAGGGCCACATAAATGGCTATGGCGGGCCGTATTTGGCCCCCGGGCCTGGAGTTCGACATCTGTGGTTTAAAACATCCGTCAGAGAAAGGCCTGCCCACGCGCTTTGCAAGCTTCAGCCTAAAAATGTTTAAGGGTCAAACTAGTCGCTTTGTCAACGTTGTTTGATGCTGATAAAGAGTGTGGTTTGAACGCACCCTCAGGCAGTCTCTTCACAACCTGAGTAAAACATGTGGAACATTTTTAGCTTTTTATGTGACCTTTTTAAGGGATTGGGAAATCAGGACACTCGGGATATTTACATTTATTTTTAAATATCACTGACCCGATTTAAGTTTAGAATAGTTTCTTTTCAAATATCCATATTTTATTTTATACCACATATTTTACTCTTGTTCTAGAAACAAACTGGTAGCCATGTTACACAGCAAATGCGGGAATAAACACACTGACACACGCAGGTTTTCCAAACAGATTCACATGCAGCACAGCCAGGGATCGTGGTAAAATAGGGGCTGAATAGTGAAAAGCAGCTATTTATCTGAGCCTGCTCGGGTCTCTGGGGACACTTACTGATGGAGAACAATGACTGGTTTTAACTCCATCCACTGACCTGCACGCAAATACAAACAGACTCACACACTCGTCGTTCTGTTTGAGACCTCCAGCTGTTCACCAACACTCACACATTCATTATCCGTAACAAGATTCACTCCTTTGAGTAACTCAGGAACAAAGTTTTATATTTATGATTTGCATCACCAGTAGGGTGTGCCGTTTGTTACACAGACAAAAAAATATGCAATAATTAGGGTTATTTTGCCAGTCATAAGAGAAAAAAAGGGGAAACAATTTTAAAGTTGTATTTTCACCGTCTTATTAATTCATTTATAAATGTCACAGTTCATAACTAAATATTTGGTTTACAAACATGCTTAAATATTGAATTAGCAAGGGTGAAAATCCATCGGTAAAGGTCTGTATTGCCATTAAGACAGTTCCTGAATTGTTTTAAGCTGAAATGTTACACGAGTAAGGAGAAAAGAAACGAATCTCGCCAATTTGAACTGAAGTTTGCAAGGCCCGCAGCTTTTCTTCTGGTTTTCCACTTCTACTCATTGGAAAGTGAATTGGCATTAGAGGTAAATGTATAGCTCTGGCGCTATTTAGCTAGCCTCTTCCCAGCTAAATATTTACTTTGTGAACTAAATGTTTAGTTTGTAAGCAAAAAATCTAGCTTGCTGACTAAATATTTAGTTTAAAAACTACATACTTATTTAGTAAACTAAATGTTTAGCCTACTACCTTAATATGTAGCTTGCTATGTAAATATTTACTTTACAAGCTACATATTTGGCTCCAAAATAAATATTTAGCATGCTAACTTATATATAGAGTATAAACTAATTATTATATTAATATTTATTTAGTAAACTAATTATATAGCTTGAAAACTTAATATGTAGCTTGCTAAGTAAATGTTTACAATGCAAACAACATATTTGTCTCCTAACAAAATATTTAGTATGCTAACTAAATATTTAGCATGGAGCCATACACGTAGGTTTTAAAGTAAAATATTATCTTTGCAAACTAAATATTTAGCTAACTTATTATGTAGCTTGCTGGGTAAACATTTAGCTTGGAGCCAAACATCTATCTCGCTAACTAAATATTCATTTAGACCTAAATAGGTCTGCATTTGAAGATTTTGCAATTGAAGGAGCTTTCAGAGATGTACCTGAGATAAATACCAGCTGAAGCTATGGGAATGATTCTCAAAGCTTATAAGGTATATTAACAGAGGTGGTAAAAGAGTGTCAACTGTTCCCAGGTAGCTGGGTCTGAAACAAAATACTCGATTTGTAAATGGGAAACAGTTGGGTAAACCATCAATTCTTCCGATAAAAACAGGACTCTGTGTAAATGTATGTGTGCAGAACCATTAAGAAAACCATCCACACTGAAAAATGTTTTGCTGAGCTAAAAGGAAGCAGAAGCAGACATTAATGGAAGAAGATTGGAGAAAAGTCGTGATTGGGGATGAATCTTGAACCTCCATCGGCCAAGGAGATGATTAAGGACTGTTTGTTTGGTGACATCCCAATGACACATGAAGCTGGCTGTCTAAAGATGCTGCCCATTTCCACATGGAGTGATGATTTATGGCTGCATGTCAGGTAAAGGACATGCACAGGTAATATTTTCCCTTGAATCTTCCATCTAAAGCAGACTTTCTGATGGATAAGCCACTTTCCACCATGAACTTGTTGGTCTGTCCACTGCCATTTCCCCAGAAACACACAGATAAACTCAATGATATGACAAGCTAACAGCAATTTTTAAAAAGTATTATGATCTGAAATTAGGGATTTCATATCAAACAAAAAGCTGAGGGATTAGGAGGAAGGCTAGAAAGAAGCCTAAAAATAATCTTTCTGTTAGATTTATCAAAAAGTGGGATTATTTTTTTAGGACTGTTTGGCTTTTTTCCGCTGCATTAGCTGATATGCAAATGTCGCTACAACCTTTTCTTTCTTTGTTTGTATTCTCTCTTTGCTTGTTTGGTTCCATTTTTAGTTCTATTTTGTTTTCTTCTGACGTTCCCAGACCTTCCCCTTGCTTTCTAACCTTCTCTCTTTGTTTCGATCCTTTCCAATATTCCCTGCCTTTCCCTCCGTCCCTTCCCCCAGTTTTCCCACCTCTGTCTTGCATCGGGATCGGCTTGTCCTGGCAACCACCGCAAGCGCCGCCTCTGTCCCGGCAACCGGCCGTTGTCTGCTCTGCTGACCTCTGACCCCGCCACAGCTGCTCAGCCATCGCGCAGCCTCTCAGTCCTCTCACTCCCTGCTCGTTCCCGTGACCAGCAGGGTCACACATGGGAGCCGGCCCTGAATTAAAGTAAATCACTTTCATTTTGTCTTCTGCCCAGTTCTTCACAGGAGGAGGAGAAGTTACGAAAGAATAAGAAGAAAAGGGAGGAGACCAACGGGGAAAAAAAGGGAAGGGAGCGTAGGAAACCTTAGAGAAACAAAAGGAAATGCAAGAAGATACAGAAAACAGAGGGACAAACCAAAGTACAAATATTAAAAGTGAGAAAATAAATAAATAGAACAAAACAAGAGAAAAGAACAGGACTGAGAAGATGCTCACACATGCGATTCTATAAAAAATAGGGCTTCTGCAAGCAATTATTTTGATAGTCGACTAATCGCTAATTATTTTGCAGATTAGTCGACTAATCGGGTTATGTGTAAATTATATGTTTTTGCTGCAGCACACAGCAGCTCTAATATCAAGTGTGTTACATCTAAGTGTTATGTAATACCTAAAATACTGACTATTAAAGTGATGAACATTTATGAACTAATTATAAAATAAGACATTAACATCACAGCAGACATGTCGTGTGCTATGGGTAGATAATGTTGCAGCTAGTGCCCTACACAGGCCTATTATCTGGGCGTGAGCCCGGCCCTGGCCCGAAGCGCAAACCCGGCCCGGTCCGACAGGTTTTAACAATTCTCAGGCCCGACTTTGTTTAAAACCTCCCATAGCAATGTTTTAGCTTGATGGAACGCTATATTCATTGGTCGCGCTCGTACATTTAATCGGCCGCTCTGAAAACGCTAACGCTCTGCAGTTAGAGAAAAAACCCACCATTCTAAATTTCTGTGAATAAACGAATGATTTCTGACAGATCAAACTGGACATAAAATAACAGGTTAACATAGGTGCTCTGCTGGATCCGCCACATGACCTTTAAAAATGTCTCTGTAGATGTGATGAACCTGTTTTTTGCATACTAAACACTGAACGAACCCGGCTGGCTCAACTTAAAGGGTTTTAATAAGATTAAACGTACTCTAAACCAGAGCTTTTCCCTTGGTGTTGTTCGCCATTTTCCATCTTTTTATATATGTCCTCCATGTTTGTGGTGGGAGTCGGGATGGTGTGCGAATCGGATGTGTAAGTGAGGTGGGCGTACAGAAGAGAGGTGCCCATGCGGGGCAGAGCAGCTGTTGCTGCGTTCAAGTGTTTCCATTCAAAAAAACAGTTTTTAATTAGCAGGTTCAAAAAAATTGAATTCAACTGAAAAATAACAGTGCCCTGCCCGTGTCTGAGGTAATGTCGGGACCCTCGGTCTCCAGTGTAGGGCTCTAGTTGCAGCTATCAAGTAGTGCAACAGCATCATCTAGTCAGAAGCTTAATCAAAACCACTCTAATACAAAATTACCCTTCCAGAAAGATCCTTCCTGCCTACAGCCATTTAAAATCTAAAGTCAGTCTAAAAAATGACATTCTCATAAAATAAGAATTTCATTTTTAATGTAAAGAACCAGCTTGTAGGCAGCAGCTCGGGCCGAAGAGGACGTCACATGAGAGAATCTGGACATTTGCAATCTACGAATACCCCTGGATGCCCTGGAGAAAAGGTAAAAAGCTGACATGTAGGGAAGAGAGGACATCGCTCTACTGTTGATGCTAACGTTAGCAGCTAACAAGCTAATTAGCTCACAGAGGCTACTGTCCCTTTTTGAAATCAGCCACAGCGGGCTACCTTTTAAGACGCTTGAGCGGCACTGTTGTACTGCCACGGAAAGCAGGTTTTACGTTGTGAATTGCGCATTACACATGCTTCTCTTCATATTTAATAAAACTCTGCAGAACTTTAGAGCTACGTTGTTGCCTCACCGTGATAACTGCTATTTCGGCTTTTCCCGTGACGCCACGGATGACCCCGCAGTCATCTGGGTACAGGGGACATTGGACACCTTACTTTTTAAAAATGAGACAGAGGAATAGAAAATGCAGGGAAAATTTAAGGGGCCGATAATGGAACCCTGGGGGACCCCACATGAGTTGTTCCTATGTAGTGTGTAGTCTGCGGATGAGAAATGTAGGATTTATTGTGTGAAATGCTGATAAGAAATCAAGCAGAAATAGTCTCCGACCAAAAAATGCAACATATTATATTATTGTTTTCATTACAGAATTAAAACCTTGAGTCCCAAAATGGGACTACAGACATTTTTGTCCTCTCCTGAGTAACCCTCTTCCTGCTATTTTCTCCCCCCTTTGCTACTATTCGGGTGGTGTGTGATGTTGCAATGTACATAATGTCAGGTTGACAAGTTGAAGCAAACTGCACTCTATACTCAACTACAGCCTCGCTGAAGCTTCACTTACTTAGGTTGGGGTGAATGTGTTTTGGTTTGAGAAGAAAATAAAATGGCGTCGCGAGTTAAACTGGGTGTCCTGGTTCCAGGTGCTGCCCTCGGTGTAACTAGAGCTAAACTTTATTAATAAATAACGAAGCGGTCGGCTCACAAGTCGGAACGCAGCTTTTTCTGCAAGCTGTCCCAGGAAGAACGCACCTGGACTTCCACCAACGGGCTCCTGGAACCAGAACACTACATTTACAGAGACTGCCTGGTCGCCTGTTCAGTCAGGAATTAAGTTTCAGGGTCGCTTTTTGTTTTTCTTTACTTTTTGTCTAGTCCTGTAGAGAACCTCAGCGATCATGACTCCTGAATAGTAAGTTTACCTCTCTGAATGTGATGTGCTACTTTTAGAATGGGCGAAAATATTCATTAGCCATCATATAAACTGGAAGGCTTATCAGAAACAGCAGATTTGGACAATTAAGACATTTTTTTCAGTGCCTGTTTGTCTACTTTACTATCATTCTTTAGCTATTGTCAGATCTGCGCATTTAAAATTAATTTTATGAATTAATGAATGTTAGAAGTCAGTTTATACTGACTTCTCGTGCATAACTACAGTATCCTATTAAATTAATGAGTTGTTATTCAAAGTTTTCAAACCAGAGTGTCACTGATGGGAATTGTAGTTCTAAAGTAATTAATAAAAAACTAAATCTGAAACAAAATAAGGTTTCCGCTACTTTCAGACACAGCATAAACCCTGTGAAATTGTTTAATTTAAGAACAAATTCAGCAAAACTATTCAAAAGTATTCATACTGCTGCTATTATTTTATCCCCTAATCACCCAGAGGACCTTGAAACGCTTCGTTTGCAATACAAATAAATTTGCCTCAGGGCCGGCCCAAAGTTTTACGGGGCCTTAGGCAGATTTTGACTCAGGGGGCCCCCCTTTACTTTAAGAGCACTACTCACAATAACAGCGTTTCAATCAAGATCTGGTCTAATCTGGTAGTTCATTTAGCTGATCCTAAAAATTATTCGTTGGTAATTTTTCATATTAGCTGAGACAATCTGAATGTCAAACAAAATAGAAAGGTTAAACTGAAGCATAATTGTAACAGAACTAATAAACAATTAATTTTGAAAAGTAATTAATTTTTTTAAAAAATGTAATTCAAAAATGTAAATATAAATAAACAAATTCTAAATAAAAAGGTACATTATGTACATTTTCATTCCTTTGAATTTATTTGATTTAAATATTTTTACATAATTTCTTTAAAATTTTAAAACAAAAATATAATTCTTAATTTAAAATAAATACAAAAATTTGTTATAAATAAATTTGCATAGTTACCACACAAAAATGTAAAAAAAAATTCAGAAATGTTATCATCTGTCATCACCATTTATGGGGGGCCCAGATGGTTTTTGGGGCGGGCCCCTAATTAACCGCTTAGTTCACTTTTGCCTTAGGCCAACTCTGCTTTGCCTTGCCTTCACGTATTTCCACTCTTCTTTATGTCACAGCCTCAAACTTCAGTGTACTTTGTAGGATTTTATGCGACAGACAGTTAGAGCATAACTGTGAAATGGTTGGACAGCTACACACTCAGAAATTAAAGAACAGAATTGTACTTTCAGGGGTACCATGTCTCGTCACTGGGGTGGTCCCTTCAAAGGGACCATTTTGTACCCTTTACTGTACCTAATTTCCCATTTCCACTAGTGCCAGTACGGTACGGAACGGGGCACTTTTGGACTACCTCTGCCTTGGTTCCAAGCATGCCGAAGCGACCCGAAACGCCCACCTATGGACTGATTGGTCCGGTAACATGATATCCCTCCGACTCCTACGCAGCGGCGGTAGCAGCTGTTTGGTCTGGATTTGTTTGTCTCAGAGTAACTATAGTTTAAAGGTTCAAATAAGCAGAACACTGAAGTTACCTGCAAGCAGCCTGAAATTAAAAAGAAAACAGTATGTGTTGCGAATTATATAACTCTTAAACAATGTGGGGATCTTGTCACTCTATACTATTGAATCCATGTATTTCACCATGTTGGCTTAGTGGTGATGAATCCTGTTCAGTAGGTCCAGGTTCATGTCCTGCTACTGCTAAAGACTTTTTCACGGTACGTTCAGGTTCAAAGATGCTCTTCCTGGTTTCAGAAAAAACACTTTTTCTAGATTTGTTGTTAAAAATATTATTTATATTTTATTTTAAAATTGTTTTAGGTTTTGTATTTCAATAAATGAAACCAAAAACAAAATTTTAATGGCAGAGCTGTACTTTTAATTTGAGATTTTTCAATGCAGTATTTCTTCTATTTATTTTTGTGTCAAAATATGACTAACATTATTCAACAAGGGCCAAACCCCTCCTATTTTACATGGTTAAAGGTTCAGAATAGAGGATTAATATTTACAGAAACACTAGGAGATAGGGCAGGTTGATATGGCTTAAAAATGTAAACCTTTTGGGGTTTTTTTATACCAAATCTGATTTCAGATTTTTGACATTTTTTTCCTACCTGATTTTTTTTTGTAATAAGAAATTGCAAGTGATAAAAAATATTTTCAAAAACCTGCTTTTATTGCAATCATCCTGTCCTGGAGCTGACTAGAATTTAACTAAAAACAAGCTGCAAAGTATCCTTCTAAAACAAGATGGCTAGATTGACATCACTCTGAGCTACGGAAGTCTAAATCCTTGTTTGTGCTTCTCCGTTTTGTCGGAGACGGATTGACGCAACGCCATTATCCGTCAACGCAGGGGCTCTCCGTCACCTACGTAATGACGCACGGAGTGGAGGTCCAATTTTTAACTATCGATCTCCGTCGACGGAGAGCGTACGCGTCTGATTGGTCAGTTTGAGCAACAACCAGAGATCGCTTCACCAGAACGGGGCTCTATAGTCGCTGTAATCAGTAGTTAATGAAGTGTTTCGCCACTACATGCTTTATATTGAAATGATTAAATATCTAATCTGTTCCTTTGGTTATTTTGGACACAAGGAGGTGTAGGAAAACAACAAAAAACGCTGCACAGTTTTCGTTTCCATGTGTTTCTAGAGGATTCTATGAGCTGCACTTCTAGTAAAAAGCTTTACAGCTTAATGAAAACGTACATTCTGTCGTTCATCGCTCCTTGAGGAAGAAATGCGTTCAGAAGGCTAGAAAAAAACAGAAACGGCGCTGTGTAGGCAGTAGGGAGAGACGCCATGAAAACTTACCGCCCCCTGCTTTCCTGGTCGAGCAAAACAATAGAGAATGGAGAGGAAGAGCGGAGTACTATAAACAGAAAATGTCTCCGACTATATGTCTGCGTCTGAGTGCAAATTTGCGGTCGGAGAAGAATAAACTGGGCTTGAGTCGTACATTGGAAAAAAAAAATCTCTGTTTTCCAAAAATTACATCTTAAACAACAGAAGAGAGATTCTTTTTTTGCTGGAGCTTTTGTTAAGCTAAACCCGCCCACTACAGTTCTTTTGAGATGGTAATGGGAACACAACCTACCCCTTCCATACTGGCCCGTACTGGTCCTAGTGGAAATGGGCCATATTTGTACCCCCATAGCCTGTACCTTTTGCCAGTGCTAACTTGACAGCCAATCATTATCTGCTCGACGTGATTGCCTCATCAGCTGACCACAATGTAGCCACTTTGTTTATCCGTTCGATAAGAAAATATAAAAATAAAATTTACAACTGTGTTAACGATAAAACTGAGGTCCATTCACATAAGTCTGGCTTTGCTAATGGATCAAAAGATATACTTTTTAGTACTGAGGAAGATGTAGATATACCATTCAGACAATGAAAGATTTATAAACAGTTTACCCTGAGTTACAATATTTATCCTTAGACTGTGTTGATTTCATTTTGGTACCTTGTGGCACAGTAATTTACCTATTTACATATAAAATCTGAAAAAATGTGGGGTGCACATTTCTGCTGCCGCTGCAGTCGTTCCAGGTACGCTTCGCCCCGCTTTGGATATCAAAAGTGTAAAAATGAGTCAATTCTCTTTTAATAAAGACCTAAATCTCTGTCAGATTGGAGGTGGAGGATACCAGGACATCATCTGCCTCAGATTTTCCTTGTATCTAAGTCTGAACTCTGACTCGACTATTCTATTAAATACGTGAATCTCTATAAATCAAAACTCTCATCGCACAATTTGGCTGTGGATAGTTCTATGTACTTGTTAACATTTACTTCAGTAACATTTCTTTATGTTACTGATATTTTTGGATTAGTACTGCACTGTACTTTTTACATATAAGGTAATTCCTGTACACCCTACACACTACGAGCAGGTTCACAGAAATTAGAACAAACATGTTTTAAGACACAAACCTACAGTTTATGTCGAAGTGAGAAATGTTTGTCCACAAGCTTTGCTGAGTCATTTTTTTAACCAGGAAGATACAGTAAACACTACGTATTATCACTCAAGTATTACTTTCACAAGTTTTACATAGAAGTTTTTGTAGTGGAAGTGTTTATTTATTTCAATATTAGGTTATTCGTTAAAATATAATATTTTCTGCATAAGATTCTGCCTCTTCTGATGATGATCTCATCAGTTACTCATTACTTAAGTTGCATTTTAACAAAAATATATTTTTTACATCTACCTGAGTCACTTCTAGCAGGACTACTTTTTACTTTTACTTCAATAAAAATATACATTGAGGTTGTGCTGCTCTTAGTTGGGGACAATTTGTGGTTTGTGATCTGATTTGGGGTCCTGTTGGAAACTCAACCTCCAGCCTATTATAAATTACAACAAATGCACGGATGTAAAATAAAAAAGATGCTCTCTGATTACCGGTGTTTAATCCTAAATCAAACCCTGGGGAGCAGACACCGGTCATGTTCTTTTCAGAGGGGGCAGAATCCATGGTGAGCGTCAGATAGGCGACATAAAAGAGATGGCAAATAGGACAAGAAGGCTGGATATCCCCTGGTGATAAGTGAGGGAAACCGGTAGGAATAGCGGGAAGAATCAGGCACACAGCTGATCAAACTGATGAGAAGACAGGACCAGACAGGACTAGATTACAGGTCAGGGTCCAGTTCTGCCTCAGTTTAGTTTCACATTTTATTCAAGCATCCCCCTGATACATGGTAGAAATTAGATGTTTATGTGCGGCAGATTATCCCCAAACCATGACACTTCCAACTCTTTGCTTCAAAGTCAGTATGATCGTATTTTCCTGAAAAGCTGCATTTGTGGTCTTTGTCTAACTTGGCCAACTCTGATCTTCCTGTTTTCTAAGTGAACAAAGGTTTATCCCTTGCCCACCTCCTAGGTGTTGGAGGTGAACTTGCTTGAGTGACCAGAGCAGGCCATTCAGGCAGTGGTTTTGAATGTCCACTAATGTACTATTTTGCAGATGCTGGAACTGATTTTTAAATAGATTTTTATGATAAAAATGATTTTAAATTCATTTAAACCCTTGTAAGATCCCTTACCAGGCTAAGAAGCCAACATAAACTTCTCACTGCAGGCTGTAGACACCTTGTTTTATCAAATCACAGTGTCATAGGCAAGAATTGCACATTTATTTAAATAATGATAGTATGATAACAATATAACAAGGTGTGCAAAAAAATAAACCTGTTCAATAATAAATATACAAAAAATAAACGTTGAACTTGAACAGTAGTGCAACATCCGAGAACAAAAAGTGCAGACTAACGAATCCAAAGTAAATTAACAATAAAAGATTGTGTGCAAATTACATTTTGTAAAATGGGATTCACATAAATACACTATATACACAAAATATGTATGTAAGCAATATTTATTTCACTGTATTGTTACAGATAGAGATGGCAAAAACTGTTGAAAATAAATAGACATTATAAAAAATAAAAATCTCGCCACATATTTGGCGCCCCTCACTAGATGGCGCCCTACGCAAGCGCCCGTGTCGCCTGTAGGAAGGACCGCCACTGGTCATAGGGTTAAACAGCAAAACTTGACTATCATCGTGTGCTGCTGGTAGGATTTTTTAAAATAATTTTTGTGGTGTCCTTCTTTATTCCTAGATTTTACAGAAACTTTTACAAATTATTAATATTCTCCTTAGTTTACCTTAGTTACTTAAATCTTAAAATGTAGGTCAAACACACAGACTGAGAGAAAGTTGAATAGATGGATCAAGGCAAATTTTGATTGTAGAGCATCTTTCATGATAAAATCAGCAGAAAGTAATTTAAATGCTAAAAAACATATATGACTAGATAAAAAAAATCAATCATACCCAACCAGTTAAACTCTCGGAACAAACAAGACACACCCCTGCTGCTCAATCCATTCCTATCTCTTTCAGTGAACGTACGGTAAAAATAAAGATCTAGTTTATTGCTTACTACTGTGAGGAAACAATATTCAGGACATCCATCCGCACTGGAAGCCACCCCACAGCCACAGAAGAGTCACCACAAGGATCACCATGATAGAAGAGATTGATCCCAGTGAGACTGACTTCCATAGCTAAACTGGCTCCCAGACTGAAGGATCCCCATGAAGGAAACATTGGAGTTAGTCTGTAAAAACACTTGGTTAGCATAGAACAATAAAATAATAATGCAAAATTATTACTGTTGTTAATAAACATACAAATAGATATGGAATTATAATGTAATAATATATATATATATATATATATATATATATATATATATATATATATATATATATATTATATATATAATAACTGAAAATAAAGTAATTCTCATAATAAAAACAATATTATTATAAAACATAAACATGAAAAAGATCAATAATAATAATATTAATAATAATAATATCATAGATAAGTAATAATAAAGTAATGATAACAATATTAATAACAATATTAATAACTAAAAATAGATTTATTGACATTATAATAATACAATATTATTATAATACATAAACAAGAAAAAGAATAATAATAATAAAAATAAATTAACATAAAAATAGATAAATAATAATAACGTAATTATAATAATATTAACTGAAAATAAATTAATTGTCATTATAATAATACAATATTATTATAATACATAAAAATGATAAAAGATTAACAATAATAATAATCATAATCATAATAAATTAATATAAAAATAGATAAATAGTAATATAGTAATTTTAATAATATTACCGGAAAATAGAGTAATTTTCATAATAAAAACAATATTATTATAAAACATAAATATGTAAAAAGATCCATAATAATAATAATAATAATGATAATAATAATAATATCATAAATAAATTCACATAAAAATAGATACATCATAATAAAGTAATGATAACAATATTAATAACTGAAAATACATTTATTGTCATAATAATAATAATATTGATAATAATATCATAAATAAATTAGTATAAAAATGGATAAAAAATAATATAGTAATCATAACAATATTAATAACTGAAAATAAATGTAGTGACATTATAATAATACAGTATTATTATAATACATAAACAAGAAAAAGAATAATAATGATAATAATAACAATATAAATAAACATAAAAGTAGAAAAATAATAATAAAGAAATGATAATAATATGAACTGAAAATAAATCAATTGTCATTATAATAATACAATATTATTATAATACATAAACATGATACAAGATTAACAATAATAATAATAATAATAATAATAATAAGAAGAAGAAGAAGAAGAAGAAGAAGAATCATAATAATAATAATAATCATAATAAATTAAAATAAAAATAGATAAATAATAATAACGTAATTATAATAATATTAACTGAAAATAAATTAATTGTCATTATAATAATACAATATTATTAGAATACATAAACATGAAAAAAAAACAATAGAAGATAAATAAGTAAAATACAGATAAAATAAGATAATAAATTAAAAAATGATGAATACAATATCTCATTTAAGCCCTTTAGCTTTGTGGATGGATGAAAACAGAGAACTTGGATAAGATTGGATTTGTTTTAATTGACTCTTTTTAATCTTCTACAGTGATTACCTGTTCAAGCTTCTTCTTATCGGTGACTCTGGAGTTGGGAAGTCGTGTCTGCTGCTGCGCTTTGCGGTATGGACATTTCCGGCCTCACTGGAAAGGAACGAAGCTTTTAGAAAGTCTAAAACTCCTTCAATCTGCACAGGACGACACGTACACTGAGAGCTACATCTCCACCATCGGGGTTGATTTCAAGATCAGAACCATCGACATGGATGGGAAGACCGTGAAGCTGCAGATTGTGAGTTTAAGATTGTCCAACCAGCTCTTTGTGTTTCTTAAAACCAACTGCTTTTGCCAACCTTCGTCCTCCACAGTGGGACACGGCAGGTCAGGAGAGGTTTCGAACAATCACCTCCAGCTACTACAGAGGAGCGCACGGTATCATCATTGTTTACGATGTCACAGAGCAGGTCGGTGTGTGCTTTTATCGACTCCCCGTTAAGCAGAAAAGAGGAGGGTTCAGATGTCCACCTTTCTTCGTTTCCTCAGGAGTCCTTCAACAACGTGAAGCAGTGGCTGGACGAGATAGATCGGTACGCCTGCGAGAACGTCTCCAGGCTGCTGGTGGGAAACAAACTGGACCTGGTCAGTAAGAAAGTGGTGGATGCCGCCACAGCTCAGGTAACAGCCTCTAAAAGCAGACGACGAATTTATTAACTTATAAAATTTATTTCATGGAAAAACGGATGATTTCTGCTACTTTTGATCCACCCTTCACTTTTATTGGGAAACCTCCTCATTGCAGCTACAGTGAGATAAAACAGTTTCGGTCTATTTTTTTTTTTGCATAGAATGCTTCATTTGTTCTAATTTGGTGAGATTATATGGTAAATATGAAAGATTTATTAGTTTGAAAGCATCAGTATCTCTGGGTCAGAAGGCTTGAGGGTAAACAGGCGCTGCCCTGGGTTAATGGCGAAGGCGCGTATTGATAGGAACAGAAAAAAAACTAGTTCTGAGTAGGCCTGGGCGGTATACCAGTTAATACCGAAAACCGATGTTTATTTTTGTTATGATATGAATTTTTAATATACCCCGTATACCGGTGAATAGCTCAGACAACTTCCGGAACGTTTAATGAGGGGAAGTGTTTCAGCCAGGACCGATTTCACTGCTACACGCTCTTAAACACAGTGTAGAAAATAAAGTTTTAAACGAAGTACAGCTGCTGGCAGGAGCGAAGCACAGAATTTTAATTAAGTAAGTCCATAAAAGAGGATCCAAGTCTATAGTTTAAAACGTTTATCGGCTTTAAAATGTCAAACGAGAACCGAACGGCATACCTTTTACAAACGCTATTGAGAGTAACCAGTAGGGGGAAGTGTTGAGCACTATTTGACCGTCTGTAGGTAAACGCGGTCAACGGCGGCAAAACCAGCAGGAAAGAAATCAAAAATAGCGGTAAATATGTTTTACATACCATGTACGATACTTCTGCCATCTTTTTTCTGTTATTATCTGAATATTAACCAGCTAATAATCTCCTACGATCGCCATGTTTATTTTACTTCTTCTTTGGCAAAATCCGATCTCAGTCTGTACTCTGCCCCCTAGCGGGATTCTTCAGTACTGCATGCAAAGCAATTAGAAGATGTAATTTGCTGCTTGCGCCAACATGAGGTTTTAAAAAATTATACATTCAGCCTTAGAACATCAAGAATGTCTACTAGAATCATAATCATTTTAATTATTTTCATATCATTCACCTGTGTCTGGAAAAAACAACACGATGCAGTCCATATGGCAGTAAAATGGGCTATTTAAAGCACATTTTTATATTCTTCAATCTTATAAGATAATGTGAATATGAACGATCTTGTATGGATAAAAATACTGTTAAATACCGGAATACCGATATGTTTTTTTCTTCAATACCGTGATATGAACATTTTTACCATATCGCCCACCCCTAGTGCTGAGGTGTGAATTTTGGTTTGCATGTTTTGTGATGCAAATGAATCAAGCATATCATTTTCTGAAGCAAAATGGCACATTTTGCTTGGTATGTTAGCCATGACTACTTTCTTGAAAATCTTTTCGAATGCAAGAGCAATGATCACACAGTTGTATGCATCATGCTGCTGGTAAGGACGGGGTACAACTTCATGTCTAAGAAATGTAAACTATCCTTTCAACTTTCTCCTTTCTGGATGTTTCTCCCTCGTCGTCAGGATCTGGCCTCATCCCTGAAGATCCCCTTCCTAGAGACCAGCGCCAAGAGCTCTGACAATGTGGAGAGGGCATTCCTCACCATGGCGTCCGAGATCCACAAGCGGCTTGCCAGCGAGGGAGGGGGCATTCATGGCGTGTCGATGCAGGCCAGAGGTCAGAACACCAAGATCAACAGCGCTCCCGTGTGGCTCGGTGGGGACAAGCAGACGCCGGAGGCCAGTAACTGCTGCTGATGACCAATAAGACTTCCTGTGTATCCAATGCAACTATAGTCAACCTTGCTGTTAAAATTACCACCTAAACTGGGACTTGAATGTCATAAAATGTTGTTTTTTAATTGTATTTAATGTGAAAATATGACTTTAATAAAAATGGGGGGATGAAAGATTAACAACAGGGCGCCTTTGTTTTTAATTGTCACAAATGCAATAAGTTAAACCAAAAATCTTTTACATGAAATAACCATTAACTTGAAAAAGAATGCTTAAAAAGCTTAATTCATTTTACTATTATGTTATTAAAGGTTATTCACAATCATTTACATTAGATATTTTTGATTTTATTCAATTTACCTGTCTTTGTTTTGTCATAACTTGTTTATTTCTACCATTAAAAAGAAATCAATAAGTAAAAAAAAACACATTTAGTTGCCAGGTTATTTTCCTGTTAGTTCGATAATAGAGAAAACTTTGATAATAATTATTTAAAGTAGCATACATTATGTTTACCTTACAGAAATGTAACAAAATAATACACTGAAAGTAATTATCTTTTTTTTTTATTCCAGCATAATCAGTCCATCTTAATTAAATCTTTAAAAAAATACAGTGATCAGGTGAAGCATTATATGATCACAAAAATGGTTAGTTATTCATGAAAAATGGGGCTCAGCAATCGTTCAAGTAGTTCATGGCTTTGACTCTACCTCCAAATCCCCTGAATATCAATACAGCTGGGAAATTATGGGATATAATTAACCAAAACTTACAGTACATAATCGGATCTGCTGTTAAAATCTTGATGCCACGTCTCAATGCACCAAGTCTGTTTGGACTACAAAAGAGCAACCATCACACCACTGGGCAGGTGATCTGGTTGTCAATGATTTACAGACGGAAAATTCAAGATTTGTGAAGACAGATCCTAATAAAACGTTGTCAATTAAAATGTCTGTTAGCTGTCGTTGATAGCTCTCTTGCCGTCTTTATTTAAGAAGTCACTTGCACCCACAAGCAGAAGCTAAAGGTTAGTTTGAGAGAAACCTAGATCAAAACAGACTTATCTCAGTGTCAGTAACATAGTGGTTTAATCAAGCTGTCATCACATTTCTAATTCCTTTGTTGATACGGAAGACAATTATGATTTTCCCAGCAAAATGGAGGTAGAACATGCAAACTGGTAAGATGTAACCACCCAAAACAGCTTAACAACGGTGTAAAATAAATGATATTTTTGCTTTTCTCACTGTTTCACTTTTAAAATAAACTTTCATTCTGACCTGGAGCTCTTCACATTTGAAGGTCTCTTCTGGCTCCTGCTGATGCATACCACCTACATCTACCTTGTTAACTGTCATCGGCTTCTATATAAGCTACTACCCAATGCAATTCTTGACGATGGTTTAAAGTTTCATAAAGAATGGAGGCGTTTAAGGCAGTAGAAGTCTGGTTCAGATTTGACACCCATTATGTTAAAATGGGGTATCATCTACTATTATCTCATATTAAAGTAATTTTTCATCACCCCATCTTCAAAAATCATTTTTATAACTCGTCTAGTAGGAGTAGAGAGCAGAAAAGTGATGCCATCCTGTGGAGACTTTGGGAAATACACACACAGTTATGAGTGAATCATTAATCAAGTTGGGTGTTTCATAAGGATCCGAACCATTTAAAATGCCGAATTTGCACATAACTCGATGCCTTGCTTCCCTGTTTAGCGTATCCTGTATATTCCGCATCCTTTTAATGAGTTTAACACGTTTTAAATATTACTTTCTTTCTCCCAACTCTGCCTCTTCTCCAAGGATGTATTTTTTGTTTCTGTAGAAATGTTACAGCAAACACTGCGGAGGAGGTATTATTTTATCAAAATGCAAAAAAAAAATTTTTTATTTATTTATATTTAGTGTGATATTTATTTATTTGTATTTTGTATAATATTAACTTATATTCTATGTATTTCGGTATTTATTAATTAATATATTTATATTTTGTACAATATTAACTTATTTATTTCGGTATTTATTTATATTTTGTAGAATATTAACTTATTTTCTATTTATTTCGATATTTATTTATTTATTTATATTTTTTAGAATATTAACTTGTTTTCTATTTATTTCAATATTTACTAATGTATATTTGGTATAATGTTAACTTAGTTTTTTATATATATTTTGTAGAATATTCATTAATAATTAATTAATTAATAATTAATTATTAATTAATCGTATTTATTTAATTATGAATAAAACGAAATTCAATACAAAACTACTTACATTTCATGTCAATTTCAAGACGAGTCTAAAACGGCTAAAAAAAACTCTATTTCCCAGCATTGACTGGGAGTTAACGTCACCGGATGTGAGGCGATTGTTTATAAATTCATTTCCGCGTCCTCCCTGAGTCCTTTCCTGTCTTCGGCCTGTTGGAAGATGGCGGTGCAAATCTCCAAGAAGAGGAAGGTTAGCGGCGTTTTACCTCCTTTTTTTCGTACAGACAGTGGGCTTCTGTTAAAATGAGCCCATACCGGGTGGGATAGATTCGTTCCCTGGTGGTTCTGGTGTCAGCCGGGTCTGTCCGGCTCCGATACGGAGAGGATTGGTCCAGATGCTTCGGCGGCGCCGCGTCCTCCTCATTTAGACAGCTAGCATGGCCGCATTTAACCGCTAAAACAACTCCCGGTTTCTGGCTGAAAGTGTCTTCTTAAGCAGCTTAATGGCAGTTTTGTGCGCTTAACTGACTTTAACCAGCTCCGTTAGTTTTATAATGTCCAAATAATTGTAAAGAAGCTATTCATTTAGCGAACCACCGTCTGTACTAACATTTGAGGAAAAACGTACAAACTACACTCTTGAAAAGATGAGGAAGGAGACTGGAAATATTCATTTTATTCAAATAGATGAAAGCATTATAACGTATACAATAAATTACGTCTACGGATGCTGCCTGTATCATTACGTTTTAATATTGTTAGATAAAAGCCAAAATGATAACCCTGCTTTTACTTTAAGTAGGTGCCGTGTTTTTAGACGTAAGGCGTTAGATTGCTCAGATAAAACGTCCTACAATTATGCGTTTCTAATACTCTAGATGAGAAGATAACGTCTAATAAATATTAAATTGTTTTACCGAACCCTTAAAAGATGAACAAATTAAACCAAATGATAGTGTAGGTACGCATTCTGTCAGGACTCCCTTTAGATTCATTTTACATAGGTTTTATTCATTGAAATTTCTCTCAACAATGAAAAAGTGAGACATTGTTGATTAAAAGTCACTAAGTTGATTCAGTTTAACTTTTTTTTTTTTTAAGCGATTCAGGATTTAACATTTTAAAGCAGAGCTTGGTCACAATCACTTAATTGGTCCTTTGATTATCTGTTAAAACGATTTAACAACCAATCATTGCTAAAAACGCACGAGAAAAATAGGTTTTTGCTTATAAATTAATCCCTCCAAAATATTTGACAACATAGTTTATTTTTAAAAAGGCAAAAAACAAACTTTTCTACACGAATTCCTACTTTGAACATGTAATATTTTAATGAAACAAATAAAGTAGGAGATTTATCTTTTAAAAGGAATTCACAATACATTAAATAATTAATATTTTAATGAAACATAAATTAGGAATTCATGTAGAAAACTGATTTTTAAGGCAAAGCTATTTTATGTATATAGCACACATTCAACACAAAGGCAATTAATTGGAAATTGATCAAGAATAAGAAAATTAAAACAGATCATTACTAATGAAATGCATTTAGTAACTGAAGCATCAAAAAATTATGCGAGTATGGGATTTAAAAGCAAATACAACAATAAAAAGGTGTAAAGAACGAATTTATGTAAAAGAATCTAGATTAAATACAGTTAAAATGCAATTAAATGATTGTAGATTCAGAGCAAAGGGCTTTTAAGGTTGAACTTTTTGAAGAAATCATCACAATAAATAAAACATGCAATATTTTAATGAAACAAGTAATTTCTTATTAAGGGGGTTTTTACAAAAAACGTATTTTTGTGGCCCATGGGGAATTCTGACTTGGTGATTTTGGCCCTTGTAGCGAAACGTTTCAACATTAGACTGTCTGGCCCCACTTGTATGATTAATTTTACAGACTATATACCTTTTATTTATTAATACGCCACTACCTTGCTGATACAGTTATAGAATTTCTTATTGAGTTTTGTCTGTTTTTGTTGCGATTGAAAGAACCATTCCCTTTCTCTCCGTCAGTTCGTCGCAGACGGCATCTTTAAGGCCGAGCTGAACGAGTTCCTGACCCGTGAGCTTGCCGAGGACGGCTACTCCGGCGTGGAGGTGCGCGTGACCCCGACCAGGACCGAGATCATCATCCTGGCCACAAGGTGAGTGGGACTAACGCATTCAGGCTTGTCCGCTTTGGTTTTCTACTACTGTTCATATCAGACGTGTTTCTTGCTGCCTTTTTACGACCTGACTGACGAGATCATGTAAAATTCTCGACCAGATTATTTTAGGGTTTCGTATCGTCGTCGTGTTAATATTAAAATGAAGATTAATGATTGGTTGAGAAAGCAGGAGGTTGCTTAGTTGACCGCTCTGACCAAACGGCGGCATTTGGTGCAGTCGGTTTAATCAGGATGTGACCGCTGCTTTCTGCAGCTCAACTGGACTTTTTTTATTTTTTGCATTCGCAGGACCCAGAACGTTCTGGGAGAGAAGGGCCGTCGGATCAGAGAGCTGACCGCCGTGGTCCAGAAGAGGTTCGGCTTCCCCGAGGGCAGCGTGGAGGTGAGCGAACCGTCGCCGTCCGCAGCGTGCATCGGGACGGGGGGACCCAAGTCTTGTCCTCCAGAGAAAGCATGCCGCATCCCCTTCTCCAACACGCCCGAACCAGGTGGTTCGGTCATTCATACCGGGCCAATCGGCCATCTCTGGAGGACGGAACTTGGATCGTTTAGGCAGCCTAAGTCTCCTCTCCTTCTGGTCGCCCCTTGGGTCCACTGAATGGATCGATTAACTTATTTTCTGGTCCGCTTTTACAGTTTAAACAACTAATATGCGTTTCGACTGTTGATTTGTGATTTATTTTCTTGTTAAAAATTCATAATTAAAAAAGACGCGATATATATAAAGTAGAGTAAATAACTTACGATATTTCGGTTTTATTTATCAGCCTAAAAGATTTTCTGTTGCATCCAGCTTTATATGTGTTTCCACTGTCTGAACTTCTCGGTCATCGTGCTGGGCCAACAGCGCTGTCATCGAGGCCATTTCGTGAACCAGCAGAGTCCCTGTATTGGGGGCCTGTGCCCTAAATGGCCCGATGGAGTCGCATCAAACGGAAACTCAACAAGTCGATTCTCTTATTTCTGCCGATCGGTGACGCTGGATGTCTTTAGCGGATTCCTTTAGAGAGCCGATCCCGGCGATAGACTTAACCCCGAACTTCCTTCACAAACGCACCCTATCAACAACATTTTCACGCATTTCGGGATACTTGCTTGGGTCATGTAAGACGTTGAAGCTAAAAACAAACCCACAAGCAAGCAGAATAAATCCCTGATTCCCGACAATTCCCATGAACAGGCAGAGGAAGAACCTAAAACTTCCACAGGGAGAAAGCTAACTTCAACAGACTATACCTGGAGCCTTCTGAAAGTAAAGATTTATTATACTAGCTTAGTCCATGCAGCATCCCTGCTTTAAATAATAGGCAGTGAGCTTTCTAATGAGGCAGTGGAGCCTTTAAAACAAACGGCTGATCCACTGTTGGTCTGCAACATGAAGTCTACCACCCCCCAGACGTTGCATTTGGATTTCCTTGTTATTGAGGAAAGTTACCATATACTCAAATACACAAAAATCTGTGGAAACTACATAAACCGGACAGGAAGTGAATCTGGTTACATTTAAAAATGAAACCCGTATTGCGTTTATTTTCCGGCTTTTCCTCTTGTCACCGATCTGGGAAATACGTTAATATGCGTTCATGTTATTTTTTTACAAGTATATCTAAACGTACGTGAAATACGCGTTGTAAAACTATTGCTAGACATTCGTTGTTTTCCCTCTGTGCCCCGCGAAGTCGTTCCACACTCGTGAGTTTGGCCAAAAGAAACAGCCTCTGTTCTCCTACTGATTCTGTGCTGTAGTGAGTTGTATTGTTCATGCACTTTATATCATATTTTTTAAGATAAAATCATATTTTGAAGGAGTCTTTAGTCATTAGTGGGCACACAGGATGATACTCGTGTTGACATGACTTATATTTGGTTTTGCGTTTAAAATTGGCCCCTTTTTCATGCTAATCTTTTTTTTATTTTATTGCATTTATACCCTAGTCTGTGTGAATATTGTCTGATATTAATATTCTTGTTTGATGCTCGTTCCTACGTCCGGCCAACAACTAGCATTTCTTTGCATCAATGTGTCTTTAAAATTCAAACGGGATCATAAAATACCTTCTTAATAAAAAAAAGTTTGACGGTAGGGGATCAATGGACAGGAAGTAGAAGGGCGGGACTTAGGCTGCCTATTCAGAATGGTTGGAGGTTTTAGCCCAGGTTAGTTTCTGATTTATTCCCCTTCGGTGATGATTCGATGACGAGACGGAGCAGGAGCCTCTCTGGTTCTGCAGGTCACCTGTTCAGGACCACGTTCTGTGGTTCTGTTCCGGTTCCTCAGATCCAGGGTTCCTTTTTAACATGAAGACACTGAGGCATTTGTCTGAGAAGGGTAGAAGTAGTAGATTTACAACTATGGGCAAATTTACAGCCCTCATAAACCTGCATTGGATTTAAACGCTCAACTTCCACTAAACTTTTTTTTTTTTTGTCTTTGTGCAGTTTAACCCTGTCAACTTTTTTTTTCTTCTGTTTTCTTTTTTAGTTGTATGCTGAAAAGGTTGCCACCCGTGGTCTGTGCGCCATCGCCCAGGCTGAGTCTCTGCGCTACAAGCTGCTGGGAGGGTTGGCTGTACGAAGGTAAGCGGTGTTAGGAAACTGGTCAACGGAATAAAAATTAAACCTTGGTGGGGTTTTTTTGTTGTTTATAATCAATTTTTGTGGCGCGCACAATCTGGATTCCAGTTTTAAGCCGCAGTTGAGTTTGTGTGGTTAAATCTTCAAAACCGATCTAAACTCGCTATTAGGGGTGTGCCGATTCACCGCGAGTGGAATTATAGTGTTCAAAGTAGAGCTGAAACAAATCGAATTAATCGATTAGTTGCTTTATAATCACGTTTTGGCTTAAACCCTTAACGTTCCGACGGCCCGCGGGTGGGCCCGTCCCCCATTTTTTACTTTTTAATCCATGATATTTATCATTAATTTATGTTTTATATCATAGGAAAGCGAATAGTATTGTTTTTCTTAACCATATATACCAATAAAGGACACAATCGTAAGTGTGAACACAGCAGTTGTCTTTGTCACACACACACACACACCACCCCCCCACCCCAGCCTGCTGTGTCTCACAAATCTTTAAAAATTTTGGAGTTAATTTAATTGAAAGCAGAAGAACCAAATTTAAAAAGCCACAACACCCCACAGACCATGAAAGTGTTGTTTTTAGTGAAGGTAGGATAATTCTGAGAGCCCCGATGTTGCCCCAAAATACTGCCCAACTAAGTCAGCCTCCTTTGTTCCCCCCCCTTCATGGGCTGAGCTATTTTTGTTAATATGCTGTACATTAATCTGTATGGAATTCTACCTCGTTTTGTATTTTCATGCCTTAAAAATTATTCTGGACAAATATCTCGCACTGTTACGCTCATTTCACTGTTAACTGTGTTCAGGTCCAATAAAATAGATTACAGTGAACTGCATAATTATCTGGTGTTTTCATTGTTCTAAGCTTTCCTTAAAAAAAATGTAGTTGAAAACTAATTTGCGATTTTACGACGACAAAAAGCCCAGATATAAGTTTGTTTGGAAACTTCAAATGAGGGAAACTGAATGGATAGTAGATACTGGCTGCTTTCTGTGGACCAGAAGTTCTGCACAGATCCAGCTCTTTTTAAGTCGGCCTCCCTTCTGTGATGAGACGATGACGAGTCGGAACCGGTCTCCGCCTGCTTCTGGCGGCCGCCTCAGACTCACGTTCTGTGGTTCCGCTGCGGTCCGCCAGAGCAGCGAAGGCCTTCACGATTGAAGACATCGAGGCATTTGTCTGAGAAGGGTCGGATCGGCGCCGTGATCTGGAAACGTTTCCTTTTTTTTTGCTGTAGCTCGTTGCTGATCGTTAGTTTCTTTTCGTTGCGTCTTCCAGGGCCTGCTACGGCGTTCTGAGGTTCATCATGGAGAGCGGGGCAAAAGGCTGCGAGGTGGTGGTGTCTGGTAAGCTGAGGGGACAGAGGGCCAAGTCCATGAAGTTCGTGGATGGCCTGATGATCCACAGCGGAGATCCCGTCAACTACTACGTCGACACAGCAGTTCGCCACGTCCTGCTGCGGCAGGGTGAGTACCGCTCCGGTTATCGTAACTTACCTGAAACTTGACTCACTTACAGTTTTCCACGAGCATGGACGTGTCTTTGCGTCACTCTTAAAGGAAAAGTTCCGCTTTCAGACTTTTTATGACGGAATGGAACGGTTTTGATAGAAATCTGGACAAATGCTGCTGTCCTGATAAATTTAAGTTTCTCTGCGAACACCCCACAACCTTCAAAATGAGTCTATAGGTGGACAGAAACATTCCCCCCTAAAACGCATTAAACTTTCGTTTACGAAGACGCGAAACTCACCGAGTGGTCGGGGGCGTTCACTGATAAGTCGCCGCAAAAGATGCTTTCCAACAGCTGTTTTACCGTATTTAACGCCTCACACCCGTACATAATAGACACTCCAGCCCAGCTGGTGGCGGTAATGCAGCTTTGCCGATTATACAGTCGACCCTGCACATGTGGAAGACTACAAACAAAACCGCCTCCGCCCGCGGAGTGATACTGTTTCACACAGAACTTCTAATACGGTTCAATGGACTTGGATAAAACCTGTCGGAAAACCACTTTTTTTGTGAGCATATCAGTGAACACCCCCGACCACTTGGTGAGTCTCACGTCTTTGTAATCAAGACTTTAATGCGTTTTAGGTATGAATGTTAACGTGCTCCTATAGTCCCATTTTAAAGGTGGTGGGGGCTGTTAGCAAAGAAGCTTAAATTAATCGGGATGGCAGCGTTTGTCCAAATTTCTATCGAAACCGTTCTATTTCGTCATAAAAAGTCTGAAAACGGGGCTTTAAGTGTAACATGCCGAACTTTTCCCTTTTAAGGTGTGCTGGGCATCAAGGTGAAGATCATGCTGCCCTGGGACCCCAGCGGTAAGATTGGCCCCAAGAAGCCGCTGCCCGACCACGTCAGCATTGTGGAGCCCAAGGACGAGCAGCTTCCCACCACGCCCACGTCGGAGCAGAAGGGAGCCAAGCCCGAGGTGCCCGTCATGCCACAGGGGGTCCCTGTGCCCACCGCATAAGAGGGTAAGAAGCTGTAAGGGGTTGGACCGGTTTTAAACTAGTGCTGCGATGAAAAATTTTTTTTATTTATTCCAAAAAATCTAATCTGTTGAACATTGGGGCTGAAATAACAGGGAAAAAGTCCAGATTGGTTATTTTAGACGATTAACGTAATGGCTGAAAATGACTTTAATAGCACGGGACTATTATCGATATTGATTTTGGAACGGTTTGGTTTGCATCGGATCACGATAAGCGATTATAACTCACGAGAATCAGGATCGTATAGATGCTTAAAACACAGCTCTATTTTAAGCTAGGAATGGACGATGTAGAAATAAAGGAAGTCATGCTGATGAATAAATATCACAAATGTGTATTTTTAGTCCCTTCCTGGTCGTTTTGTTCTTCAATTAACTAATTTTAACAAAGAATTAATGAATTTTTCAGACATTTCTTATCATGACTAAGTTTGTAAGACACAGAAACAAATCAACAGACCAGAGTAACAGTAAATACAAAGAAAAGTCATATTAAAGATTATATATCATGTATATATATTTATTTATATATAAATATATTGTTAGTAATTTAAATTGAAGGATTGTCTTGATACTTTTCAATCTTTTAAACATTTAATGACACTTTATAATATCAATAAAGCTGATTGTAATTCAGTTCAGCCCTTGGCTAAAGCTAACCAGATACTCACCAGGGTGAAGAGAGCCGAAGCCGGCTGGTTTATTCAACCCTGTAGTGTTTTTTTTTGTTTGTTTTTTAAGCGCTTTTAGTTTCTGAGGATCGGGAGCAGAACCCAGGGGACATTTTAAAAGCCACAGATGATGTTAGCAGCTGGGTAAAGTTTCCTGTGTCTCTCTGTAACAGATTCGCAGCGAGCCAAGAGAGAGAGGAGTCCTGCTTAAGAGAGCTGATCGTAGTTTTATTATTGTAGGCATTAAGGTGTAGATGAGACGGGCTCACAATTCCATCTATGATTAGGTTATAGGTCCTAGCAGTATCGGTATTTTATCAGTAATGGTGACGCAGGGTACTTCTACATAAGTAATATATTTAAAAAGCATCCCTAATAATTTACGAACTGGGCGTAACTTTGCTGAATGAAGAAAAGGGGGGAATGAGACAAACGTTTCTTCTTTTACCTAATACTTTAGAAAAAACTCAACAAAAAAACATTGTTTTATTAATGTTTGGAGTTTTTATAGAGGCAGCAAGGACCCAAATGTCAACATAATGGGATTAAAAATTCACCAGGTAGGAACCTTTTGGTTTATGTAAAAAGTAGAGCATCCTGCATGTTGGGCGCCAAGTGAAAAATGTTCGTTATTTAGTAGAAATGCACTTTTTTTTTAACATTTAGCTTCATTTTTCCACATTTAGCACACTTTCATACATATCTAAAATTCAACATTTACCGGCATATTTACATTTAAAAATCTAAATTCTAAATATTATTTCGAAATGTAACATGTTAAATCTAAATGTTCTAATGAACACGTCCAATGTTATAAATGTTCCTAACATTTAGATTTAACATAAATCCCCATAAACTAGAAGATACTTTTAACATCCAGTATAAATTAAATAAAAACTCCTGTAACTTGGTTTGAAAAAATGGCAAAGCTACCAGTAGGAGTATTTTGAATAAAACGTGCAAACAAAGAACAAAAACACTGAATCCCGTTTTACTCCCAAAAAAAACAAAAACTCATGAAGATGGAGAATATAGTCTGTAAAAAAATGTAGCTAATATTAATTAAATTAAATGATTAATTGTTTGTGACGGGCTTAAAATATCCTAATTGATCCACTAGAGGGCGCCGCTGGTGCAGAAAAACTCATTCGGATCAATGGGTGAAATAAAAACATATTTATAAGAGTCCTGTGTTTTTTTTGTTTTTTTTTCCTCTGTTCAGGCAGACGCTAAAAATGATGAGGAAAAAAACGACTCGTATAATGATTTTAGATGAGAAGCGCCGTCTGAAGCTTTTAACTTGTAATAAAAAGAAACCGTTTATCTAACCATCTGTTGCTTCCAGGACTCCTGGTGCCGTTCTTCAACCTCGCAGGACATTTTACTCTCTCCTGATCAGTTTCGGACGTAAAAAAAAAGTAGAGTACTTGTGTGCGTTCAGTTGATGCCTGAGGCCGTTTGTGTTCCCTTCCGTGATGAGACGATGACGAGTCGGAAACCGGTCTCCACCCTGGTTCTGGATGCGACCGGTCCGGTGTCACGTTCTGTGGCTCCGTTCCGCTCCGTCAGACCAGCGGAGACCGTTTCAGTTGAAGACATCGAGGCATTTGTCTGAGAAGGGCCAAACGGACAGATCTGCAGGCGTTTCTGTTAAAGTTTACGGGTTTTACGCCTCTTTTTTTATTTTATTTTTTAATCCAGCTCTTTTCTCTTGCAGGTTCTTGAACCGTTGTGCTGGACGGACTGAAGAGCCTGGTGTTTTTGTGTACAAAACAATAAAATCTGGAAAATACACCACATGAGCTCTGGTCTTGATTGCATAAGTTTTTCCACTTCTCTGCTCTAAAAATGTAAAAAGAATTACTTACAGCTTCATCTGGTGCTAAACGTGGTAAAGTAGTAGTAGTAAAACGATTTAATATGTGCATAAAACATTTTTATAAAGAGCTTTAGCTGAGATCTTCCGCCTCAGTTTAGTTCGTAGCACCATGGAGTTTGTGAAAAACTTTAGGACAGAGCTATTGATAAGTTTCCAATAAACTGTTTATGGGCAGAATTTATAAATCGGATCAAGCCTTAAGTTGTGCTTGTAGTTTAGAGCTGTTTTAATCTTCTCTGAAAAGTAGATTAATCAATCAATTCAGTTTTATCTATTAATCAGGTTTTCTCTTTATGTAGATTAAATTTTGGAACATCTAGATTTTTTTTGTTGAGGGATTTTAATCCGTCCAGAGGAAACTTGTTTTCAGTCGGACTTTGAATTAAATTCAGGCCCCGGAACAGTGATTGTAGTAAAAAAATTAGTTTTTGAAAATATTTTTCAGCCCTTGCAATTTTTTAGAGAATTTTTTTTATTAAAATCGTAAATCTGAGCACAAAGACTGGCAGATTCCCCACCGGCGCCCTGAGATCTTTACAGGTTCACTCTGAGCACATGTGACAGTCTGGAGACGTTGTGGAGAACTGGTGTGGTTGATCCTGGGTTCCTCCTGATGATGATGATGATGGATGCAGTGCATCAGCAGCTCCTACAAGATGGACCGACCCGCTCGTTCCCCAGACCTGAATCCAGCTGAGAACATCTGGGACATAATGTCTCGCTCCATCCAGGAGGTGGGGGATGCTTTAGCCCAGATCTGGGAGGAGACCCCTCAGAAGACCGAGCTCCGCCTCATCAGGAGCATATCCAGGTGTTTTAGGAAGGTCCTACAGGCACCTGGATGGCCACACTACTGAGCCTCATTTTGACTTGTTTTAAGGACGTTACATCAAATGTAATCAGCCTGTTGTGGGTTTTCCCACTTTGATTTAGACTCCAAAATCCAGACCTCCATATTTTATTTTCATTTATATTTGTTGTGATCTTGTTGTAGGCACATTTATCTACCATTCAACTATGTGCAGCACCGTTTTGCTTCAGGTCAAAGAAAGGTAAAATAGTCATTAACCAGTGTTTACTGTACAGTCACCTAAAGGATTATTAGGAACACCATACTGATGCGGTGTTTGACCGCCTTCAGCTCTCCCCCTTATGATTCTGGGTCATTTTGGCTAAATCACATGGAATGTGACGTCTCCAAATTAGAATTATTGAACCTTCTGCGGTATAAACACATATTAGGGCACATTGTGAAGGTAAAACCCTCTAGTTTTACCCAGATCGGTCAGAATCACTAAGTATGGCTGGAAAAACGTTATGCACTTTATAACCCATAGAAAAAAGAAGAAAAAAATTCGTCCTCGCCTTAATTTTTGTGTGAAAATATAAGTTGCAGATGGCTACAATGGGTAGTCGGGAACTGAAACTATGTGGCAACAGAATAACTTGACTACACAAATTCAAAATATGAGAAGTAAAAATAATTTCTTTTCATAATTTTTTCTTTACAAGTTTATCCAAATTGGAAACATTTGTGAACTTAATGGAAAAGTGCAATGAGTTTTGAATGCTTCAACCCATATGCTGTAGTGTCTACCAGTCTAACTCTTATTTATCTACTTTAGTTTTTATTAAGATTTTATATTTTTACCTAAATTATCAGAAAATCTCAATGTATCTAATTTTTGTCTGTCATCTAAATGTAAAAATGAATTTTATATAAAATTACTATACGGACACAATGGGACCAAACTTTATGGGAATTGTAGATGTTAGACATGCAGGAGCCAGTCACAAAAAATAAATTCTTGCTGTTTTTGCTTTTCTGTAAAAATGCTTTAGTCAGTGCTGTGGTGGTTTTTTTTATCAAAATAGTTTATATCCTTGGAAAAACGAGGCTCTGAGCTTTGATTTGATTAATAGTTTGTTGGGGTGCGTGATGTAGGGGAACGCATGCATGGCTGTATCGCTGTGGAAGCATACTTATGTTCCAGCACCGGCACGTAGGAGTCATAAGGGGGCGTGGCATTGACTCAACAAGGTTCTTTAGAAATGTTGGCCCATATTGATGGGATAGCATCTTGCAGTTGATGGAGATTTGTAGGATGCACATCCAGGGCACGAAGCTCCCGTTCCACCACACCCCAAAGATGCTCTGTCGGGTTGAGATCTGGTGACTGTGGGGGCCATTGTAGTGCAATGATCTCATTGTCATGTTCAAGGAACCAATTAGAAATGATTGGATCTTTATGACATTGTGCATTATCCTGCTGGAAGTAGCCATCAGAGGATGGGTACATGGTGGTCATAAGGGGATGGACACGGTGAGAAACAATGTTCAGGTAGCCCGTGGCATTTAAACGATGCCCAATTGGCACTAAGGGGCCTAAAGTGTGCAAAAAAAACATCCCCCACACCATTACACCACCACCACCAGCCTGCACAGTGGTAACAAGGCGTGATGGATCCACGTTCTCATTCTGGTTACGCCAAATTCTGACTCTACAAATTGAATGTCTCAACAGAAATCGAGACTCATCAGACCAGGCAACATTTTTCCAGTCTTCAACTGTCCAATTTTGGTGAGCTGGTGCAAATTGTAGCCTCTTTTTCCTATTTGTAGTGTAGCTGAGTGGTACCCGGTGGGGTCTTCTGCTGTTGTAGCCCATCCGCATCAAGGTTGTGCGTGTTTTGGCTTCACAAATGCTTTGCTGCATTCCTCGGTTTGTAACGAGTGGTTATTTCAGTCAAAGTTTCTCTTCTATCAGCTTGAATCAGTCGGCCCATTCTCCTCTGACCTCTAGCATCAATAAGGTGTCTTCGCCCACAGGACTGCCGCATACTGGATGTTTTTCCCTTTTCACACCATTCTTTGTAAACCCTAGAAATGGTTGTGGGTGAAAATCCCAGTAACTGAGCAGATTGTGAAATAATCAGACCGGCCCGTCTGGCACCAAGAACCATTCCCAGCTCAGAATTGCTTAAATCACCTTTCTTTGCCGTTCAGACATTCAGTTTGGAGTTCATGAGATTGTCTTGACCAGGACCACAACCCTAAATGCACTGAAGCAACTGGCATGTGATTGGTTGATTATATAATTGCGTTACGGAGAAATTGAACAGGTGTTCCTAATAATCCTTTAGGTGAGTGTAAATCCACTAACATATTTACGATTTAAAATCAGTATTTTGTTTAATCAGTTTGTTTAATTGACTATTGAAGAATCTTTTATAAATTAAAATTGTGCTAACATTAATACGGAAATCTATAAAAAGTCTACTCAGCCTGTTACAAGATAATCGTAGGCTACTCTTAAAATATAGCAATGGAAAATATACTTTAAAATCGCACTTTTCTTACATAATAAAGTTAATTTGTGTGGAATAATACATAATGCTAGAATAAATTTGGATCTGTTCACACTAACGTTATAGTAGGCCTATATTTTAACATGCCTTTATTCATATCTTGTCTGTTTCTATGTTACAACAATAACAAATATATTTTTTCTGTTTATATTTGTTAATCTTCGTTTTGTACCAATATCAGTAATTAAAGTAATTTGAGACAGTCTTCAGTCTTCTCGGCGCGCCAAATCTTGTGCTCAGATCCGGGTCAGACCACGCCCACCTACCTGCTCAGCTCCTCGGTTCCACCTGGATGTTCGTGGGGGAAGCGAGGATGAGTCTACCGGACTACAAGCCAACCGACAAACGGGCTTCAACCGCAACATCAGTAAGGAAATCGACTCGTCGCGTTGGTTTCGGGGGCGAAGCTGAAAGTTTAGGCAAAGTTTCACCTGTCGCAGGTGTTTTTTTTTTTGTTTTTTTTTGTGTGTCTTTAGAAATCAGCTGAGGAGCAAGTGAGTATTTTAGGCTTTAATAAAACTAAAAGCAAGTCTTACAATAAAGAAATGACCGAAAGGTAAATAAGTTTTGCTGCTTGAGTGGATCAGATTAACGCTTCAGTTTTAATTGGAAAGTTGATCATCTTGAACCGCAGGTAAACACGGGCGGTGTCTTCGCAGATTCAACTTCCACAGAGATCGGGTTTATTTATAGTTGACAGCGCAGATTTATTAGAAAACGTGAGCAAAGCAAATTTGTTTTTCGTTTAAAAGGGGGTAAGTTTCAACTTAAGTGCACAAAAACACTGAATACACATTTTTGTTGTTTATCAAACATGTCACACAAACCGAAGCCTGAAATATATGGACGACCAACACTGACATAATTAAAAATAAAAGCAGAGAAAAATACATTTTATTCTTCCTTTTCCTTATAAATGCCTTCCTTGTTTTTACATTCCTTCATCTCCTCTTTTTAACTTTACCTCATGCATTTCTGCCTCATTATGCAAATTAGGAGGGCGGCCCTTCTTGGTCCAGCTCTACTATTGGTCAGTAAACAGGAAGGAGCCGGATCCATGTGCAGATCGATTGTGCATGCCAGCACTAAGCCAGCCTCCAAAATCTGGAGAACTAATGGGTCAACTTTATTATTTGAAGTCTCTTTCTCTTTTTTTTTATTTTTATTTTTTTATTTTATTTTATTATTTTTTTAATGAAGTCTCTTTCTCAAAATGTCTATGTGAAACAACAAATTGTGATCACAGACAGTATTAGCTTCAGCTAAGATATCCAAAAGCACAGGCATGCACAATCGATCTGCACACGGAAAAGTAGGAAAAGGTAAAGTAAAAAGAGGAGACGAGGGAATTTAAAAACAAGGAATGCATTTATATGGAAAAGAAAAAAAAATCCATACATTTCACAAAAATTCCCGTATAAAGAAAGAAAAAACTATATATATATTTCTGCTTTTATTTTTTATTATGTCAGTTTTGCTTCTCCATAGAAATAGGCACAGGAACACCTTGAATCACCCAGCAGTAGGTGCCTTAGTTCAATAAATTTAAATGCCCCAAAGTTGCCATAATTATGTAATTAATCTAGCAAAAATAAATATATATGTTTATTTTGTAAATAAATTTGATAAAAATCATTATTTTGTAATTATTTGATATATATTTTTACCTTGTAGTCATGTGCTGAAGAACATTTATTTTTTACCTCCACTCTACAAATCAAGTCCTTCAGCAAGATGATATAAAAATGCTACAGAGAAGGTGATTGGTGTGACTTACTGCGCAGGTTAGCCAATCACATGCCGGTGAGACATCTTTATAGTTTAAATTATTTAAACGGGACATATTGTGCCCATCTGTAGCTACAATGTCTGAAAATAATTGTTTGTGAGGTCCTATACACAACAATCAGTCTCGCAAAGCTTTCTCACCGGCTCAATTCTTGACAATTTCACCAGTCCCTTTCAGAGACATTTTACCCCCCCCCCCCGCTTTTATGCAAATTAGTGGTTGCAGACCACGCCCACAATTTCTTTACTTGCCTTTCTAGACTTAGAAATGGTATGGAATGGGTGGGTGTGGTTTTTATATATATATATATATATATATATATATATTGGACTAGTCTACGATCATTGGTTTTATTCATTAAAGTTTGTAAAGTAAATGTTATTTTAAAAGACAAAATTCATGAAGTTTTTATTATTTTTGTGTAATGTATCACATTAGGCATTGATGGTCAAATTGAAATAAATGATTTACATTAAAAATATAACAGTGCTGAAATGATTAGCAACAGAGAGTGGCTGTCATCTAGTGACTCTATATAGTTACTGCACAAGAAAGAAGGCGTTAATTCAAATAAACTGATAAGCAATTGAAAAGTTTTATGGCATTTTTACTTTTAATTTTTTGAAGGGACCTACAGAATAATTGAAATTAACTTTTAATAAAAACAATTTGGGGTTCAGTTTCAAAAATCGACATTCATGAATAAAGAATTTACCTAAAATGATTACATTAAATTATCCCTTTTTTTTAATGAAGGTCGGGGGGATAATTTTCCTTCTAACAGGGAAGGAAATAACATAAAATAACAAGGGGAAATAATTTATCATACAGGGGTGCTCTTAATATTGAATTATTACATTTGGGGCCTGTGAAACAAAGATTATTTATGAACAAATTTGGAAGCTTTGGAATAGTTTAAGAATATTGCAAACTTTCTCTGATCAACCTAATTACAATTGGGGAAATGGCATTGAGAACTCTACAGTACTCTGTTTAAGGAGCAGTGCAAATTATATTTGTTTGTGAGGACAGTGTGATCAAGAAACAAACCATCACTATCCATCAGATGAACGATAGCCCAAACACCTTTATCGTACAGTTTGTTCTGATGAATAAATAATGACAGGAAACATGAAAAGAAACATGCTGGGGTTAGTTTGTTCTTTAACATTGATACTTCTACATAAGTTATTTAAAAATATTTAATTACTTGTATATTTTTTATTATCGAATTGAATCGAAATCGAATCGAGGCCCCAAGAATCTAAATTTAACCGAATTGTCAAATTCTTAACAATACCCAGCCCTATGGACAACGGCGTGTATCTTAACAGTCAAAAGAACTTGTTCCAGGTGCCTTAACATTTGCATTCCCTCCTGCTCAAATCTTTCTCTAAACTGCATTTCAGCAACATCCAGAACTTTTTAGAATTCAATCCATCTACAGCCGTGGCCAAAAGTTTTGAGAATTACATAAATATTGGAAATTGGAAAAGTTGCTGCTTAAGTTTTTATAATAGTAATTTGCATATACTCCATAATGTTATGAACAGTTATCAGATGAATTGCATAATCCTTCTTTGCCATGAAAATTCCTCTGCATTTCATTGCCGTCATTAAAGGAGCTGCTGAGATCATTTCAGTAATCGTCTTTTTAACTCAGGTGAGAATGTTGACGAGCACAAAGCTGGAGATCTTTATGTCAGGCTGATTAGGTTAGAATGGCAACCTTGACATGTTAAAAGGAGGGTGATGCTTGAAATCCTTGTTCTTCCATTTTTAACCATGGTGACCTGCAAAGAAACGAGTGCAGCCATCATTGCGTTGCATAAAAATGGCTTCACAGGCAACGATATTGTGGCTACTAAGATTGCACCTAAATCAATAATTTATAGGATTATCAAGAACTTCAAGGAAAGAGGTTCAATTCTTGTTAAGAAGGCTTCAGGGCGTCCAAGAAAGTCCAGCAAGCGCCAGGATTGTCTCCTAAAGAGGATTCAGCTGCAGGATCAGAGTGCCACCAGTGCAGAGCTTGCTCAGGAATGACAGCAGGCAGGTGTGAGCGCATCTGCACGCACAGTGAGGCGAAGACTTTTGGAAGATGGCCTGGTGTCAAGAAGGGCAGCAAAGAAGCCACTTCTCTCCAAAAACCCATCAGGGACAGATTGATGTTCTGCAGAAAGTTTGGTGAATGGACTGCTGAGGAGTGGGGCAAAGTCAGATTCTCCCATGATGCATCTTTCTGATTGTTTGGGGCATCTGGAAAAAGGCTTGTCTGGAGAAGAAAAGGTGAGCGCTACCAATTTACAATTTAGCCCAAAAACACAGCCATGAATAAAGAATGGTACCAAAACACCCTCCAACAGCAACTTCTTCCAACAATCCAACAACAGTTTGGTGAAGAACAAGGCAACCTTATTTTAAAACATCAAAAGCATAAACTTGACGTTCAAATTACCTGGAAAAGGGAGACGTAAATAAGCATAAGTTCCCGCCTCCTCCTCAGCTCGAGCCGATCAATCTAACAAGCCAAGAGAGGCAGGAGTTGAGGCAGAAAACAATCAATCATCAGCCGGTCACACTCAAAGCCTGTGTCGTGTAGAATTAAATTTTATAAAAAAGATAATTCAGTGCATGTTCAAAACAGAGACAAATAGCCAATTTCCAGTTCTCAGTTTTATTTAAAACAGATGAACAGATATGCAGTTTTACAGAGAAACATGCCCATTTTCTCTGGGCCAGATAAAGACATCTGACAACGAATGGTTTTCATGTCATAACTTTTATAGACATCCAAAATTTCCCATCATCTGGGCGTCTCTTCTCCCTCGGAATCTGCTCCAATCAGAACGTTTTTAAAAAGTGTCTTGACAATGACTGGTTGTCAAGAATTATGCAGTCATAAGATGGAAGTGTCCTCCTCCTTGGTCAACAGTTCATTCTGAGTTTTATGGTTTTATGGTTCCGGGTCCTCCCAAGCAAAACTCCTAGTTTTATGGCCTGCAATAAATCCTAATCTACAGACATCCTGGTTGTACAGCCTGCAATAAAACTCTTTGTCTCAGAGGTCCTCAAAGGTCACACATACTCCCAACAATATCCAAGGCCTTTGCTGCTCCTCAAAAGGTGCCCAATTAAAATACTGGTAAGAATGTGTTTTACAACCATGAATCATATAAAACAGACTTTTACCTCTGAGTGCTTAACTGTATATAAAATAGCCCCAAAAGAGTAAAATACAACAGTCGTTTTTGAGAGAGGGGGGGAGGAAGCGGCCAGAGAAACGGAGGAGCGACTGCTTCAAGACTTTTATGTAAAAACTGCAGAAAAAGTGTGGGTGTTAAAACACCCACAATCCCCACAGGTGTTCGATTGGGTTCAGATCAGGAGACAAACTTGTCCATTCAATCACCTTCACCCTGTTCTTCTTCAGAAATGCAACAGTAGCTTTAGATATGTGTTTTTGGATCACTGTCGAGTTGGAAAACCACATGACGACCATGTTTCACTGTAGGCACCATGCATTTTTCTTTGAAATCCTCACCTTAACGGCACCATACAGTTTTTAAACCATTAGTTCCAAAAACAGTGATCTTGGTCTCATTACTCCAGAGTATAGAGTCCCAGTAGTCTTCATTTTTTTCAGCATGGGCCCTAGCAAATTCTAGGCGTGCTTTTTTTGTGGATGGGCTTTAGGAGAAGCTTCCTTCATGGACGATACCCAGCATGCCATTCCTCTGCAGTGTGCGCCGTATGGTGTCACAGGAAACGGTCACTCCAGTTTGGCTTTCTACTGCTTTAGCTAACTGCAGAGAACTTGCATGGAGATTTTCTTCCATCCTTCTCATCAGAAGACGCTCCTGTCGAGATGTTAACTTCGGTGGACGTCTCTGTAAGATGGTTGCACTTCCATCTTTCTTAAATCTTAGGATCATTTTTGCTACAGTATTTTGATACTGATATGTGAAGCTTTGCTGATCTTCTTGTAGCCCTCACCTTTTTTGTGTAAAGAAATTATTTACTTTCTCAGATTTCTCCTCCATGGGGAGCCATTACTGACAGCATGAAATAGGAAGGGCTTTTCTTTGTAAAGTAATGCCCTTTTATTGTCACCTGTCTGTTGGACACCTCTTAAATGAATCATTAGACTCACCTGTGGTTAATTAGAAGTTTGTAGTCTTCAGTGTTTTTTCTCCTAGGAATATATTCGGGGTGTACTCATTTTTGCTACATGGGCTTGAATGAATTTGTTTGGAAAATCACTTTTTTGTGCGTGCAAATTAACAAATCTTGTTTGCAATCAATGATCCACATTTGTGGGAGTATTTTGTAGTATAGTATATAATACAAAATGTTGATTCTGAAAGGAAACTAAAAGTTTTCTGACAAACGTCGTGGGGTGTACTCATTTATGCAGAGCACTGTATATATAAGCATGTAGATATTAAATAGAAAAGGCCCCACGATGAAGCCTTGGGGGACCCCAAATGTGATTCTAGGGATGTTTAATAAACTAGAGTTGGTGGACCTGAGTGGTCTGGAGGTATAGTGACAATAGGTCTTCAACATACTTTGGTGCTAAACCGTTCAATGATTTATAAACTAGTTGGAGTATTAAGAAGTCTATTCTCTGAGCTACAGGGAGCCAGTGGAAGGACTTTAGTAGTTGGGTGATGTGTTCTACTTTCCTGGTTCTAGTGAAGACGCCAGCAGCAGCGTTCTGGATACGCAGCAGCTGTCTGATTGACTTTTTAGGTAGACCTGTGAGGACACTGTTGCAGTAATCAATTCGACTGCAGATTATATTAGATACGGAATGCATCCTGGTGCATGCCTAGCTGGTCATGGGTAGGCCGGTGTGTCGGGCCGGCATCCTCCTTGGATTGACTGGGGGACCTCTTATGGGGTTGCCGGGGTTGTAAGTCGGTTGGTGCCGTCCGGTGGATCGGTGGGGACCGTGCCCGGTGCCCAAGCTCCTGCCAGTTCCATAAGTTCTACATCCTGGTCGGTTCATCTGGGGGGGCTGTCCGGTATTGGCTGGGCCCCAGATCTTGGCACTCTGCATGGGGCAGATCTGGATCTGGATGTCCAGGTGCTGGCTGGGCGCGGCCTGGGGAGGGCGTACATCCGCTGTGGCTTTACTGTGGCTCCCTGGCGTGTGGGTGTGTGTGTGTGTGTGGGGGGGGCGGGGGGGGGGGGGGGGGGGGAGTTTGTTGGCGGTGGGTATTGGTCCGGGGTGGAGGCGGCGTGTATTGTCCGTCAATCGGCTGCAGGGGCCTCCTGCCCGGCGGCGGCGGGGGACTCCTCTCGGCGGATCCCTGGTTGGGGCCCTGCTGGGGGGATCGGTGCCCCTGATCCCCGTGGCCTCTGGGTCCGTTTCCGGGCCCGTCCTGGCGTAGCCGGTTTCCGGCGGAGCCCGTGGGCTCGTCCCTGCGATCTCTCAGGGCCCCAGCATCGCGGCTGCTTGGTGTTCCCCTGGGGCTTCCATCTGTTCCTCTCTTGGTGGATGATCGGCCCTGCGCTGGTCCGCCTGCGGCTCCTGCGCTCTGTGGGACTCTGGATGCATGCGTCTCCTGCCTCCTTCATGTCTGTGTAGATTCCTGTAGGACGGATTGACGGATCCTTACACCAGCTATCAATCACTTTCATGGGGAAACCTTATTCCGACCTGCATGCTCGCACACACACATAGGTGTGGGGACATTGGTGTGGACGGACATATCTTGAGCTGAGGTTATTGTCATTAGTTAGCTTTTACCAGGAGCTTAACAGAAACATTAGTATTGTGTTTATTAATCCATGCTTGTGTGTAGTGAATGTGTAATTCTTTATTTTTATTACTGGATCTGAACTATTGGTGTGGTTCTGTTCAGTTCGTTGTTTTTGTTTGTTTTGTTTTACCGCTTCTCTGCCATCCGGCAGAGGTGCAGGACTGGGATGTTTTCTTGTGTTCTTTGTTTGCCTCCCTGTCTTGTGGCGTCAGTTCGCGCCTCTGCTGGTGTGGTTTCTTTTCTTCACCTTCTTCCTTTCTTCCTTCTTTTCTCGGTTTCGTGTCCATAACTTCAGGAAATTGAACCCTCAGTAATCACTAATAAAGATTTTTTAATAAAAATAAAAAAAAGATACGGAATGCACCAGAAACTGAATCAACAGCTAAAGCTGTATTTTTGTATATTTTTATCGTAGCTACATATTGTCAGATAATGCCGTTAACGGCAGATATCATGTTTATTTGTTGTTTTTACCTCGTCTGTGTCTGGTTGTTAGAAACATGTTGTGACTTTCTTCCCCTCAGCGTTCTCCGGTCGTCCAGTTAAATGTTGGGGGCCACCTGTTCAGCACCACGCTGGGCTCGCTCAGGAAACACCAGGACTCCAAGTTGGCTGAGCTGTTCGGCAGTGCGGCCAAAGTCTGCACCGACGCACAGGGGCGGTTCTTCATCGACCGCGACGGTTCCCACTTTGGAGCTGTGCTGGAGTTCCTGAGGTCGGAGAGGCTTCCCACGGAGAACATCCGTGAGGTGTGAGCCCACCTCACGCTGACGCCTAACAAACAGACGAGAGCCCTTTTAAATCACTTTATAACCTGTGTCTGGGCGCAGGTGTATAAGGAGGCGGTCCACTACGACATCAAACCGCTCATCAAAGGTCTGCAGGAGACGCCGGAGCTGTTCGGGGAGCTGGTGGGGAGACAGCAGTTCCTCTCCAGAGTCCCGCAATACAAGGAGAACATCGAGGTCAGCTATCCTGTTTTTAGTGGCTTCACTATTCCTTCATCCCAGAGTCGACATCCTGTTTCCCGTTTATTTATCTTGTACTTAAATAGCAGAAGAAAAGTAGTTACCTCTCCTCCTTTGCAGCAAATTAGAGGCCGAAAGGTTTTAAATCCACTCCTTGCAAATTACTTTTTGACCTTATATTTCAAGCTTTGAAATTTTACTAGATAGTTTTCATGCAGTAGAAACGAAAATGTAGGTCTGTTGAACAAAACATTTACTGTTCATTTAAAAGACAGTTTCACAAATAAAGTTTTAAAATAGGGAGTAGAATAAACTGTCAGTCAAATATAGGCTCTCACAGAGCTAAGCATAAACTGGAGCTCAGAAGGATTATTTCAGACTTTAAAGTATATATTTAAATTAGAAGACATACAAGCAGCAGAGAAGACTTCAAATCTGGAAGCAGCCTCGAATGCCTCCTCAACACTTCCTCCGAGCCAGATGCCAAAATCTCCATGAGAAAGTGTTCAAAAGGCAAAAATGGCGGCTTCCAACCAAAATGGCCGACCTCATGAGGGAAAAGGATGCTGGCTTTAAAGACCTTTGAGGGGTCTCGAGAAATATTCATTCTAAATTTGATGAGGATTGTTTTAATGCTTCTGTCCAGGTATTAGACCACGCTCACCAAATATTTGCATTAATATGTCTTTAGGGCTAGATTAATATCAAAGTGTTTGTATTTGGCGCAGATCAGATGATGCATGTGGAAACTAGAGCCAAACCTTTTTTTTTCATGCCGTCATATGAGGATTCGCCATGCTGCTTCAGACACGCCATCTTTCAGTTCTGGACACCAAATCAAACCGGCTTCTTTTGAGTTACTGTCCACAGCCAGATGTTCATTAGGTACGAGGAGCCAAATGCCGACCTTTCTAGTGAAAGATGCTACACCTTCTGCTTTTATGGCAAGAAGCCACACTTGAAGATTTAGCCACACCCACATGTTTTCACACAGAAAAATACTTTAAAAACCATTTGACCCCCAATTCTTAAGGTGATCCTAAGTCATTTAAAAGTGTGTTAGTCTTGAGCTGTAGGGGATTTGTTTAACACACGTATAAATAGCAAAAAATGGCAGCTTCGATAGAAAATTACTGACTTCCTGTGAGGTTTGGACCTGGGTCCAAATTGGTTTTTGTTGAAAGTCATGAGAAAGTATATATATTTACTTTATTCCCATTCTTATATGGTTTCAATGCCTACTGATAATTATTTAAATGCTCCTAGGGGGCGCTGTGTAGGAATCAGACCCTACCCACCAAACATGTGCATATATATCTACTAGCGGTTAGGGTTAGATCAGACAATGCATGTTTAAGTTGGAGCCAAAAGTATATCCGTGGCGTGACGCCACAGCCACAGCCTCTTTTGAAAGCTGAATACAGCCAAATGTCCATTGGGTAAAAAGAGGCAAATGTGAAACTTTCAAAGTAAAACATTGAACTTTCCGTCCTTAGGGGGCGGGGTTTAAATGACTTGACCCAGTGAATGTCTTAAAAGTTGGTATGTGATAACAGCCATGGAGTTTGAAACAGCTGAGACCTTTAATGTTGAAGTTAATACACCTTGTACATTTATGGCAACAAGCCTAAGGTTGAGGTTTAGCCACGCCCACCTATCTTTGACACTGCAAAATTCCTTTGGTAACTATTGATCACCAATGCCTCACATCTCTTCTCGCTCGTTCAGAAGTCTGTAAGTCAAATGCTGTAGGGGGAGATCGATCAAATACGACGTGTGTGTATATGGCACAAAATGGCGTGTTTGATACAAAATGGAAAACTTCACATACGGTTTGGACCATGGCGCCGAGAGACTTTTTTTGTAGTTCCTGAGGCACTACATAGCCTATGTGTGCTGAGTTTCACAATCCTCAGATAAAGGCATTAAAACACTAACCCCAATCGCTTGATTTTTTTTAAAATTCTCGATTAAAAAGTCTACAAATCAGAAGTTGCATATATGACGGTAGCTAGCACTAGCTAGCACATAAAATACTCAGAGACCCTGTAGAGCTTCTCCTCCATGCTGGCTGTCACTCCACCGACTGTTTCTACCCCAGCATACCTACTACTTTCCATGAGGTCAGATTTATAGTAGTTTCCCCCGGGTTTAATGCTAATTACTTAGTCCTGGAGGAAGGAGGCGAATCATGGCTATTTCCTCCTTCTTCTTCTTCAGTTGTAGTCCACCAAGTATTTTTACACAAAGCCTAAAGTAACTACATCAAAATGTGTCTTTAAAATTCACGGACATCATATGTTCAATACATTCAAATGGGACCAGAAAATATCTTTCTATATCTTTCTAATATCTCCATTTCCACTTCGGGACCCATTGGTCAGAATGGCACTACTTATGGTGCGTTCTATTTGTACTCGGAACTGGGGAATTGCGACTTCCGAGTGGTAAAAATCAACTGGCACGCCCACTGAAGTTGGACTTCCCACTTGGAAAGTACGAGATTTTTTCTTGCCCCGACTTTGACTTTTAGTATTGCCGGCCATCAAATCGTCAATAGTAGCTGTGGTGGAAAACATTTTCCATGCATAAAATCGAAAGTATCAGTTTCTTCACCAAGTCAATAGGCTTACTAATGTATCAAAATCTTCTGTCAACTTAAAGAAAAACTTAATGTTACCCTATATATATATATATATATATATGTGTGTGTGTAAACACTTGTATTAATGTGCATAAAAAGCCACTGAAAGATGGAAACGTCTCCAAAAGGCATTAAATTACAGATGATACATTCTTATTTGTCAAAAAGGTTAGATTTTATTTTCATCATTTACACTTTCAAAATAACAGAAAACAAAATAATGGCGTCTGCTAAAGTTTGGGCACCCCGCAGAGTTAATACCCTGTACTGCATCTGAGAGGCTGCTGCATATATATCCTGTTCTGTTGCATTTTTGTAAAAAAACGGCCTAAAAATGCCAAGGAGATAGAGTTGATTTATGTTTTTTATTTGTTCTGGAAATTAAAACTAGGAGGGTACTTGGTGTGTCATCTGGAAGGACCAAGGTAGATAAGGAGACTTGGAGGTGGAACCATGAAGTCCAGGAACATATACAGAGTAAGAAGTTAGCTAAGAAGAAGTGGGACACTGAGATGACAGAGGAAAGCAGACAGGAGTGCAGGGAGATGCAACGCATGGTGAAGGTAGAGGTGGCAAAGTCCAAACAAAGGGTGTATGATGACTTGAATGCTGTGTTGGATAGTAAAGAGGGAAAGAATGATTTGTATATGTTGGTGAAGCAGAGAGACGGGGATGGAAAGGATGTGCAACAGGTAAGGGTGAATAAGTACAGGGATCAAGTCGATTGATAATGGAGTGCTTCAATCCGTTTTAACGTATACGGAAGAGTATAAACTAAGCTTAGGTCACGCCCCTCTACTTCCAGCTAGGGTCAATGGAGCAATGAAAGTTATTTTCTGATCCCGTTTGAAGCATGCCATGGATTTAAGGTATGATATTTGGGAATTTTAGGAGACACTTTGATGCAGAGAAAGCACTTATTTTCAACAGGCGGCAAAAGTTGCTTAAGGTTTTGTGTGAAAACACATAGTGGACTATAACTGCAGAAGAAAAACAAAAATGGCTGTGACTTAAAGGTTGTATACGGAACATTTTCTTAAAAAGCTACATTAAATATAATACTAAATCTACGGGGCTTTTAGATAGATGCAGAATACAAGTAAAATATTTCCTAAAATAACATTTGAATTAAAATATAATGAAATGTACATTTAAAACGGGCACGACAATTACATTATGTTTACATCTACCGGCCAATAGCCACATCGGGTTGAGAGTTGACAGATTCGGTCTCTATGATCAAACTACAGTCCAGCAGCTTCTTCAGAGCCAAGGAGATATTGTTATCTGTTTCAGCAGAGGAGTGACCACAGAAGAACAGAAACCAGAGTAGTTTTAGGTGAAGCCTACACTAGCTGGACCCACATAAAACCTTTCTATCGCGTCAAACCCACACGGAAACAGAGACTTTCCTCCTGGATCGGTAAGCTAACTGATTTGCTAACTTCGCTGACGGTAGCAGTCAGTTAAACTCCTCTAAAATACATTCCTCTCTGGAAACAGTTCGGGTTGGTCACTGGGCATAACTTCAGCAAACCAGGCAACCCAACAGCTGAAATGATGTTTTTATTGTTGCAACTGCAACCTAGATAAACTAGATGTCGCTATCATGCTTATGTTGCATTTATAACCTTTAAGCTAGCTTCATCTGCTTCTTCCAGGACGAAGAAGGAGCATTAGACATGGGTAAAACCACTATAGATATGGCCATGTGGAAAGTGGCAGCTATGCTAGGCAGATATGGAGCACTCGAGTCCTGGACTCGAACTCAAGTCACTGACTTGAGTAACTTTGCAGGGAATTGTGTAGGGCTGGGTATCGATTCAAATTTCAAGAATCGATTCGATTCTGATTCACAAAAGTTAGAATCGATTATCACGATCTGATCCGATTCAATCTGATCCAGCTCGATGTTGAAATGGATCAGTGCTAATACATTTTTTTTTAAATCTGTTATTTTAATAATATGCCTGATATTCAATGACTTAACAATGGGTAAGTAACAGTTCACCATGGAAAACTGTATTAACCATTTCAGACACAAAACTTAAAATGGCCGTCTGGACTTTTCCTTCCTATTTCAGTTTTTAAAAAGGCAAACTATTTTAGAATATAATATTTGAACTTGTGAATCGATTCGTTTCGATTTCTACAAGAGTCGATTCAGAATCGATTTTTCGATTATTTCAACAGAGCTCTAGAATTGTGACTTGACTTGAGCAGCAGACCGATGACTTGCACTTGAAATTAGCACGTAGCCAATGCTAACGTCAGATCGTTATATCAGGTCAGAATACTGAACAAATGTAATAACTTCCCAAAACCTTTGTCACTGTACAGGGGACGTAAAACATTTATCGTTTTTAAATGTATTTTCAGCATATTTTGATTGTTTTGTATATGCTACTATGCTAGCTTGATGCTAACACGGGGGCACTGAGTACAACTTAGTTTTTAAATAAACCATGTGGGCTGCCATTATTTTAATCTTAAAATCTATAACCTGCTCTCTCTTAATGTTTATATTAATGACTTGACACTGAACTGGAAGATTCTTTTTGGGACTTGGACTTGGCCAGTATGACCAAGCGACTGGATTTGGACTGGATTTGGACTTGCACTAAGGACAAGACTGTGATTTAGACTCGAGGGATAGGTACTTGACTCCAACACTGATTCTGGGGGAAAAATAGTCGGTGGAGTGAGAGCCAACATGGAGGAGAAGCTCTACAAGGAGTTTTACAACTGCTAGCTAGCGCTAGCTTCATGATGTCATATATGCAACTTCCTGGGGTGTCTCCGTCCAGAGTTTTTGTTATAACGCATTGGGCTGGGCGGTTACAGATACTGAAATTTGTGACCGTTGAAAATTGTTTAAAATGAAAAGATGTGTTTTAGTTTAGTGATGTTCCTGCCTCTTTAAGAAAAGAGCGTTGCCTTGAGTGACGTGACTACGTACAGTAATGTGACAGAGGGGGAAAGCACTGCTAAACCAGAAACTATGTAGCTATATTTAGAGGTTATACTAACGAGAAATAAAGTGACTTTTTATGGTGTTATTGGACACTTAGACTCTAACGTGGAGCACGTATGTTTGTTACAGCAGCAACAGAGCTGCTGACGAACCCGAGTGTTTGTAGCCCAACAGCTCCGCCTACCCAGGTCCTGCTCAGGCAGAGAAGATATTAACCCCACTGAGTTGTTGTGCCGCCTGTTGTGCCACTCCCTCACCTCATCTGGTCTGTGTGATCACTTCGGAGTTTAAAATGCAGTCTAAGAAATACATTAAAGAGTGGGAAAATCATATTAGAACTTTGTTTTTTGATTAATGTTAAAATTTGAATATATTCAAATATTTATTAATTATATTTTTACCATTAAATGTATTCAGTAAGACCGATATTGATATCAAACTTAATTTCTATATAGTCTGTCCACCAGAGGGCAGTGTACCAGTCAATGTTAATAGACTACGTACACGAAAGGCTGACTGCATCCGAATAACTCTTGCCTGCTACGTAGTAGGCGAAAAGCAGTAAGCGAGCGATGTAGCTGATCCGAATCTCCAGTATGGATTGGAGTAGTAGGCATGAAGTTCCCGGATGTGTACTACCGCCACAGTAAGCAGCTGGTGTACGTTACGCTATCCAATAATGCAGTGGAAGCCCCAAAATCGTAGAAGAAGAATGACCTTTGCTACTGAGGAAATGTCACCCATTAACACCGCCACAGTTTCGGCTTATAAATGTAAAAGTGTAGCAACTTTACTCATTACTTTAATTGTTTTTTGACAACTGATTAAACATCTAAGTTGATGAGTTAATGTTTAACAGGAACAAGGACGACGACGTAACGCAAACATCCGGCAAAATGGTGGAGTGGTACGTCTGATTTCATGCCTACTACTCGCTCGTTTGCTCTGAATCTGAATTGAAAACGTTTACAAGCAAACACATTTATGAAAAATAATTCCCATACAGGATCGAATATTAAGAGATCCCTAAAATTGGTTCTAATATCTTTAATTTTTAAAACATTTAAATTATATTCGAATAATGAAGGTCAGAGTCAAAGCCCTAGTCTTTATCGTCCACTTATCGTTATCGAGTTGAAATGCTCAATAAACCGTGATATTAATTTGAGCTCATATCGCCCAGCCCAAATGTCGCACATCTAAATCCAAAAAAAAGATCACGATCACCTCCTCCGATGTTTACATACCGTAGCATGACTAGCGCCCCACTCGGACTTTGTAGCAACAGTTAGCAGGCAACCATTTGTTTACTCATAACAGATTTATTTCCTCATCACAACGAACTACACGTTGCATTTTCCCTAAAAAGTAACTCTCACCAGTTCTCATACAGCTCACAACAACACCTGGTAACATTAATAACTGCTGTATCACAATTAACAAACCCCGTGAACAGAGAACACCTCTACAGAGCAAATTAGCTGACAACGGGTAGTAGCTATTAGCTAAGCTATAGTTAAACCATGGCAAGGACAGATGAAGAATCAGCTAAAGCTGCTCCTTCTACTCTCACTGGTGTTGAACTGTTTTGCATTCCCTGAGAGTTAAGTCGACATTTGTGTTGTAAACAATCCGTTACGTTTTGTGTTTCACTGTGTTCGATTTGAGTGAACAAGATTGTTACACTTATATCGTATAAATTATTTCAATTTGACCACTAGTGCCTAATGTGACACATTACACAAAAATAATGGAAATTGCATCAATTATATGTAGTACAAAATTTAATGAATAAAACTAGGGATGTTCCGATACTGGTATTGGGTATCGGGGCCGATACCGTCATTATGTACTGTATTGGTTATAGTTAACCAATATCATGAACCGATACTTAAAATGTAAAATAATTCAAAAAAATTTTGTTTTGTGTTCATTTTTTTAATTATTTTTTTTATCTAATTCACCATTATTTGTTATAAAAATCAGAGAAGAAAATAAAACCCGTCTTCCATTTCATTGCATTTTATAATGTTTTGGAAGTATCGATATTGGTACTAAAATCCAATTATCTGCATCGTATCAGTTTGGAAAAAGTAATATCGTTCCATTGCTAAATAAAACCAATGATTGTACACTACACTAGTATAAAAATGGCAAAGGGCTCTGTGCTGTGAGAAAAAAGAAAGACGCCCGTTGCAACTTATGATTCCTAGTGATTTAAACTTTAAAGGAACGTCATTAATCATTTAAATTGGGCCAACAGGAAGGGGAGGGGAAGAGAATGTGGCTCCCCATAATGTAGTTAACCTGCTTTGAGAGGAATCCTTCATACACGTTCCACCCTGTTTTAGGTCCTGATCCGTATTGCCAGAGCGGAGGCCGTGGCCGGGCGCCACTCCACCATCCTTGTCTGCGTCCTGCGGACGGAGGAAGACCTGGGTTTCTACGACAACGCCATAAGCAGCCTGGAGGCGGGTAAGGAGTGTGCTGTGACGTTCGGGCCGTGGAAGGCCGCACCGTCCGTCGGTGACCTCCTCGACTGTGTGAAGATGGACATCGAGAGTCGCGGCTACAAAGTGAGCATCAAGGCCCACCTTCCGCAGCGGAGCTTCATGTCCAAGAGCCACGGCTTCTTCCACGAACTCACCTTCACCTGGTGGTGATGCGGGCCCTGCTTATGTGTTCCGAACCAATCTATCTGTGGGTTAAAATTAAAGGACTGCACTTTATTTTTGACATAACTTAATATAGGCCGGCATATGCAAAGTTGCAGGGTAAAACAAATTAACGGCAGCGTTATTTAGCCTGTCATTTGAGAGAAAAAACAGAGTTCATTTTTCTGTCACATTTCCATTTCCATATTTCACATTACATTGATAATAATAGTAAAATATTTAGTTTCAAGCACAATTTTTAACTAGCAAGCTAAACTAGCTAGCGAAATATATCGCTTCAAACTAGTTAGCTCAGAGCTAAATATTAAGCTAAAATGCGAAATCACCAGCCATCAATATAACATCTGCATCCAGCAAACCTTTATTTTAAACTGCTTCTGGTTCATTCACTGCTGCTGTAAATCCATCCGTAAACGTCTGTATTACCGTTAAAATGGTTCATCTTAGTTTGTAAACTGAAATGTTGGACATTTTGGGACAACAATAAACAATGTTAAGAGAAGACATGAACAACATTTAGTCTTGCCAGCAGTCAAGACCCAGCTTTTATTTTGGTTTTCCACTTGCGCTTATCAGCAAGTAAATTTGTATATTATCTACATTTTTGCTCTCGGGCCAAAAGCCACAAATTAAGCTTGATACTAAACATTTAGCTTAAATAACCCAGATCATGACTAAATATTTTTTTAGCAGGTAAAATATTTAGTTTGAAGCACAGATTTAACTAGAAAGATAATCTACAGTCTAATATACAGCTTCAGACTAAATTGTGCGCGGAGGTAAATATTACATGTTGGGAAGAAAATAACCAACGTGAAGAGAACAATGTTTTGTCTCGCCAGCAGTCAACACCCAGCTTTTATTTTGGCTGTCCCCTTCTTTATATCGGTGAGTAAATTTAGATATTGGCTAAATATTTAGCTCTGGGCTAAATGCTACATATTAAGCTAAAGCCGTATCAAACTTAATATTTAGCTTGTTAATTACATATTTAGGCTGAAGATAAATATTTAATTTAAGATACATACTAAATTGTAGTTTTTTTACCTAAATATTTAGTTGTTAAAAAACAGCATGGTCAATTAGCCTATCAAAAGATGAATAAATTGGGGATTTATTTTTCTGTCAGATTTTCATGGTTATTCGTTCATTTTTAAATAACACACATTGTTTGTTAAATATTTAGTTCGAATAAAAGGTTTAACTAAGAAAATACTCTGCCTGGCTAAATATATAGCCTTTAACTAAATTGAAGTCGGAGGGGAATATTAAGCTAAATGCTGTCTCTTGCCGAAAAGTGGAAGTGGACCATCAAAATAAGATCTGTGTCCATTAAAGCTTTATTTATACTGCTTCTGGTACAATCTCTGCTGCTGTAAACCTATCGGTAAACAGCTGTAATTATGTTAAAACAGCCCATCCATTTTAAGATGAAAAGTTTGGTTTTCCACTTTTAGTGTCAAGTAAATTTAGATTTTAGCTAAATATTTAGCCCCGGGCTAAATGCTACATACTAAGCTAAAAACTTATCTAACCAAATATTTTGCTTGTTAAGTGCATATTTAGGTTGGAGGAAAATATTAAATTTAGCCTCAATACTAGATTGTAATTTTTAACTAAATATTTAGTAGGGTTATTTGGCCTATCAAACGACAAATAAAATGAGTGTGTTTTTCTGTCAGATTTTCTACAGTTATTTCATTTTTAATTAACAAAGATTATAACTAAGCATTTTTAGGCAAGTGAAATATTCAGTTTGAAACAGAAGTTTAACTAGCCAGATAATCTGGCTAGTTAAATATATAGCCTGTGACTAAATTGTACTGATTTTAAGCTAAAATGCTGTCTCTTGCCGAAAAGTGGAAGTGTACTATCAAAATAAGAGCTGTGTCCAGCAAAGCTTTATTTATACTGGTTCTGGTACAGTATCTTATTGCTGTAAACCAATCAGTAAATGTCTGTGATTCTATTATAACAGCACATCCATTTTAAGATGAAACGTTGGACATTTTGGAACGAAAAGTTTAGTCTCGTCTCAAGACCCAGCTTTTATTTTGGTTGTCCACTTCCTTTTATTGGCAAGTAAATTTAGATATTAGCTAAATATTTAGCTCTGGGTTACATGTGTCACATTAAGGTAAATATTTAGCCTTAAATGAAATATTTAGCTTGTTAATTAAATATTTAATTGGAGATAAATATTTAAAATGATGTGAAAATTGTAATTTTTAAACTAAATAATTTGTAAAAATAAACAATATGGAGGCAAATATGACTAGAAAAATGAACCCTTATTGTTTTCTCTTCTGTTTTCCTTCTAGAATAACGTTGAATTGAAATAAAAAAAACGAAGATATTTCATGTTATGGAAGGTAGGCCACATTTATAAGAAATGTTTAATGTGATTCTCTTCAAAACACGTGTTGCTGACGTCAGACAGGCGTTTATACTTGATGCCTTGAACATTTTCACAGCTTTCCGAGGGGACTTCACTGGACTGCGTCAAACCCATGACAACGAGCAAAATACAGCTCACTTAAAGAAGAGACGAAATGTGTGAAGAGGCAAAAAAAAAATGAACTAGCATCCTGGCCGAAAGCAGAGCAACCGCCCCAGGGTTGGCCGTGTAACATTTAAAAGCTGCCAAACCACATCCTGTGAGATGTGTGTGGAGGGGGCGGTGGGGGGATTGCACAGAAATTTGCTGATGTCCAACAGAGCCGTCAAGTTTCCTGGCTGTGGCGGCTTTGTTCTAGAACAAGACATCATGTCCTCTATCTTCCTGCCCGGTAAACAGGGAAATCACAGAATCTGTATGTAATGTTGATTCAAGCATTTTGGTGGATAAAATAAGTGTTTCATGGTGTCTCTGTTGCTTTAGAGTGAAAACTTCTGATTTACCTTTGTAGGAACCGCTAAGAAACTGCATCTCATCTGGCCCTTTGGTGGCCGTGCAAGTCTCTCGTTGATTCACTTGCTTTAAAATATTCCCAGCATACGGTCGGTGTTCTGTCCTGAAAAAAACGCTAGAACCACCAGAATGACATGGCTTCGGTTAATGCACATGCCCAGCAGTAAAATTTTACTTTTTCCCTTTTGACGTTTAAGATCAGTTCAAATCCTCACAAAATTTGTGGGTTGGTTAAAAATCGGTTAAATAAGTCAGATTTTGACATGCTATTCTGACAAAGTATGCTAGATCGTCAGAACTTTGGCGTTAAAATCTCCGGTTTTCTATTGATTGAGCTGACAGGACTCCCTTCTCTAATGTCACTTCAGATCTTTCATTGGCTAAATCTTCTCTTCTCATACAAAGTACTCCAAAAGCTAAAGGAATTTATTCATGAATAAATGGTTGTTCAGAAACTGTTCCTAATGCATTTCTCCAAACACTTGTTTAATGGGGCTCTAACCTGCAACCTGCACTTTAAGCTTCGAAACATCTGATTGAACACCGTTCAGTCCAATATCTGTCCCAACCGAGACGTGGCCATCCACCTTTATTTATTTATTAGTTGGAGATGCAGCCTAGAGGCTTAGGTGACTCAAAAACAGGAGGAAGCTACTTTCTTCTTTATATAAGGCAATCATGTAAGATTTTGGATCTACAAGGATCTTCTATCTAGAAAATTTTGAATTATACACTCTCTGATTTGATTTACCTATCAACTTAAAAGCACCTTTTGAACACCACTTTTAATCTGGTATTCTTAACTTCACTAAACCAACATTAATGCATTAAAATTTGTTTTTTTCATGTTCTGATTAAATATTTTAATCTTAAACATTGTGTTTTCATTTATGTTAAATATAAAATTCTAAAAGATTAAAAGGCTTGAGAACAAACTGTAATCAATTAAATGTCTTTTACTCAGTAAATACGTAACTAAATTAACATTTGAAAAATATTCTAAATTATTGAATAAGTTTTTATAGATACTGCTGCTATAGATATGATAAATAGTCTGCGTATAAAAGTTGTCACTTTCCCGAAAAATTAGAGGGGAACTGCAGCAGAACAACTTAAGAGAAGTTCTCACAACATAAAAATATTTCAATTGAATTAATGGCTTAATATAATGAAAATAAAGCTCATAATCGTCTACTTTCCTAGTGGCTTATTTATACATTTAATATTGCACAAAAACCTGAATATACAGTGCTCTGCATAAATGAGTACACCCCACCACGTTTTTCAGAAAAGCTTTAGCGTCCTTTCAGAATCAACATTTTGTATGATATACTACAAAATACTCCCACAAATGTGGGCCATTGATGTCAAACAAGATTTTATCATTTGAACACACAAAAAAGTGATTTTCCTAACATTAATTCAAGTCCATGTTGCAAAAATGAGTACACCCCGAATATAGTCCTAGGAGAAAAAAACTCTTAAGACTACAAACTTCTAATTAACCACAGGTGAGTCTAATGATTCATTTAAGAGGTGTCCAACAGACAGGTGAAAATAAAAGGAAATTACTTTACAAAGAAAAGGCCTTCCTATTTCATGCTGTCAGTAATGGCTCTGCATGGAAGAGAAATCTGAGAAAGGAAATCATTTCTTTACACAAAAAAGGTGAAGGCTACAAGAAGATCAGCAAAGCTTCACATATCAGTCAAAATACTGTAGCAAAAGTAATAATAAATTTGAGAAAGATGGAAGTGCAATCATCTTACAAGGACGTCCATCATCTCGACTGGAGCGTCTTTTGATGAGAAGGGTTGAAGAAAATCTCCATGCAAGTTCTCTGCAGTTAGCTAAAGCAGTAGAAAGCCAAACTGGAGCGACCGTTTTCCTGTGACACCATACGGCGCACACTGCAGAGGAATGGCATGCTGGGTATCGTCCATGAAGGAAACCTCTCCTAAAGCCCATCCACAAAAAAAGCACGCCTAGAATTTGCTAGGGCTCATGCTGAAAAAAATGAAGACTACTGGGACTCTATACTCTGGAGTAATGAGACCAAGATCACTGTTTTTGGAACTAATGGTTTAAAAACTGTATGGTGTCATAAAGGTGAGGATTTCAAAGAAAAATGCATGGTGCCTACAGTGAAACATGGTGGTGGCAGTGTCATTATGTGGGGCTGCATGAGTGCTGCATTTCATTGATGGTATCATGAACTCAACAATGTGCTGCTCTGTACCGAAGGAGAAGATGCTGCCATCACGTTTCCAACACGACAATGATCCAAAAACAAACATCTAAAGCTGCTGTTGCATTTCTGAAGCAGAACAGGGTGAAGGTGATTGAATGGACAACTTTGTCTCTTGATCTGAACCCAATCGAACACCTGAAGGGAATTCTGAAGCGACAAGTTGAGAATCCCTCTCCATCCAGCATCCAGGCTCTAAAATAGGTTATTCTTGAAGAATGGAAAAAAATAGATGTTGCCTAGATTGCGTAGATCATGCCTAGAAGATTTGGTGCTGTCCTTAGAAATCCTAATGCTCATACAAAATACTAGATGTAGTAGTTTTTGTTGCAGGGTGTTTTCATTTTTGCTTCATCCAATTTGAGTAAAACGGAAGATTTTGTGATCTAAATTAGATTATTAACCTTAATTTCATGTTATGGAAATGTTATATAAGTGTTCAATGAAACTCAGCCTTGTGGAAAGTTTGGAAATTGTTCTTTTGTTCATTGAGCTACTGATTATATTCATAATTTTTAAAGGGGGTGTGCTCATTTATGCAGAGCACTGTATATCATTTCTACCTTACGCCTTTTATATTTAGTCATTTTCAAAACAGGTTTGCTGAAAAAAAATCCCCACAAAAACCGAACCCCACGAATCAGTAGCTTTAAATTGTAAAAGTAAAAGTAATTATACTTTTTATTGACGTAAATCTGTTTGGTTTAAGGGTACATCTGCATATTTTTAAATAAATCAACCGAAACAAAAGAGCCTGTGTTTAAATATCATGAAACGTATAATACATGTTGGATTATTTCCTACCTATAAAACACAATGTCTTTTTTACTTTGACCTTAATTTGGGAAATACATATTTACATCAACCTTGCAGTGTAAACAGTAATTTGTCATGGTACTCTCAAAGCAAAACCGTTTAGATACGATGGAGAACTTTGCAAAACCAATATTACTACATTATTCAAATGAAGCAAAGCCAGCTTTGCAGACTACAGGGTTGTTGGTTTGTTTTTTTTCTTGCCCGCCACCCAATATTATAGGTCAAATCAAGTTTCCACATTGCAGGCATGGTGCCTGCAGCATACAGTGTTTTCACCACAATGAATCGCAATTACACTTCCTCGAACAAAGGAAGAAAAGACGTAGAAAAGATGCAAACGACTGCATTTCACACCTCAGACCAGAAGTGACACTCTTGTGACAACAGCAAAAGAGATCAGAAGAAAGTTGTTTATATGAGTGTAAGAAAGTCCAGTTCTGCCAGCGTCCTGTAAGATCACCGAGCATCGACAGACTTCCAGAGATTATCAAAGGACGACAACAAAACACAGTTTTGCATCTATTTTATTTCTTTTTTTTTTTTCTTAAGGAAGAAGAGGATAAAAAATATTAAAAACGTCATGATAAACCATAAAGTGTTTTCCTGTTGGGAAAATGTGAATCACTATAAAGCCAGATTAAAACATTTCTAAATATTTTCTGCAGATTTGAGGTGATAAAAAATACACACACAAAGGAATTTGGAATTGAGAAGTGGATTTATATTATATTTCTGTAGAAATATAAATCTGAAACGTGTGGCATGCTTTTGTTTTCAGCCCTTCTGAATCAACCGTAGAACCATCTTTCATTGTAATTACAGCTGCAGATATTTGGGGTTGTGTTGCCAGCGTTGTGCATCTAGAAACTGAACCTTTTGTCCTTTTACCGTCACTAAAGTTCAGTCATACTCAGAGTGTCTGCAAACATTTTTTTTTTGTCTTTCCACAGATTTTCTGGTTGGATTTACCTCTGGTTGCATATTTAGGGTCGTTGTCGTGCTAGAAAGTGAACCTCTGTCCCAGTTTTAATTTTTTTCCCCGTCTTGAGCATTTTTTTTTTTTTTTTTTTTTTTCAGTAAGCTCCAATTTCTGCTCATGAAAAAGCATCTCCACAGCATGATGGAACCACCACCATGTCTCACTGTGGTGATGGTGAGTTAACTATAATATGTGGTGTTGATTCTCACACAGTGTTTATTTATGTTAATATATATAGTAAATAAAAGACTGTTCTCTTCCTACAGCAAACTGATACACTCTGTTGTGTTGTCTACTATAAAATACCCAAAACACATAGGAACCTGTGGTTGTTATGCCAGAAAATGTGAAAAGTCATTATTTTAAACACCATGAAACCAGGTTTAATGGTTTTTTTTAATTCTTCAAACTGAACAGTAGATGAAAAAATACCATAAATTACCTTAATTATCTGCTTTATTCCTGAAATTTTTTAAAACATAAAAGTAAGACCAAAAAAAATTGAAAACTTATAAGAAAAGACAGAAAAGATCAGATTTAAGGTCTGATATGTGATATGAGGAGCATGCTCTTTTTGATTTTTACACAATAAAATGGACTATATTAAACAAAAAGTAAATCAGAATCAGCTTTAGTTGCCATGTTTGTGCATAAAAACCAGAGATTTTACTTTTCTCTCAACTCACAGATATTTTAAATACAAATAAATGCATTTGGTAGGAAACAAAAAAAGGATTTTAAAAGAAAAATGTGCAGATGCATGTCGCTTTCAATCCCTGCAGAGAAGGAGAAAATCTCACATTCTCTAAATATATTCCAACAATAAACTAGAGGCAATAATGAGATGACAAATTCAGCAAAAATGTCATCCTGATTTCATTTAACCAAATAAAGGTGTGAAAACTTTCTCAAAAAGGGGCTCAGCTCTGATAAATGTCTTTTTTTTCTCCATGAAATGCTGAGGAATCAAAAATAAACGGCGTCTGAGGAGAGATAGCTTTGTTTACGCACAACAGTGGGCGTCCAAACTTTGATTTGATGATCTGTATGTAAAGGGTTCCTGACTGCAAACATTGTTTCTTAGCGGCTGACATTAAGTTTTCAGCGGTGTGTCTGAATGTTTCAGAGAAGATGCTGCCTCCCTCCTGCCTGTCAGGCTGCAGATGACGCCGGCGTCCCGTTTGCTTCAGGTTCACACAGGAAACGACGAGCAGCCTTCTGAAAACTGTTTGATGCAGAGTGTAGATGAGAGGCGACCAGAGATACGTTGCAAAGGTGGAATCCCAAACATGACTGGCATGAAAATCTTAATCCGAGCCCTGCTGCTCTCGGGTCTGCTAACAGGTAGGATTCCTCTTCTTAAGTCTGGTTTGGGGGGGTCCGGGTTGTTGTTTCAGGGGCATTCTAAGGTTTCCTAAATGTAAAAGTGTTTCTGTATTATAGTAAAACTGAAATATATTTGGATATTTACACGTAAATCCTAAACTTAATGATTTAATTTTATTGGTCTGATGTGTTATTCTCTTCTTAAATGTTGTGCTTTCATTTACTGGAAGTGGAAAATAAAAAATGTTACCTTTTTGTGCAACCCCCAAATAAAAAATATTAGGGCTTGATCATCTAAAATCTGTCTGAAAAACACTATTTTGTTTAATCATCTTAGACCTGCATTACATGAAAAACAATACAACAGCAATTTATTTAATGAGTTCATCTTGAATTGAATTTTTTTTTTTTCAAAAATAAACCCGTATTCCAGTTTTGGTTCTTGCAACATATTAACAGGCCACTGCAGGCCAGTACCAGTACCAGTACCAGTAACGTCTTCCTCCACAGCCAGGACTGTGTAATACGTGCAGAATGTGGTTTTGTGTTGTTTTGTGGAAATGTTCCTGAGCCCATGTGGTGATATCACTGATAGATCAATAAAGATTCCTGATATGGTGTCACCTGAAGGATCAGAGATCATGGTTTCTCAGCTTAGGCTGGCGCCCTTTTCCTTTACGAACTAAAATTCATCCCGATTCCTTCAATCTTTTCATTATTTTATGCTCTGTTTGAGGTGAAATATCCAAATCTCCTCCAACCTTTTTTTTTAGGAACACTGGTTTTATTTAACTTTCTCACGTTTGTTTGCAAACTGGCGATCCTCGGCCCATCTTTGCTCGTAAAGGACTAGACCTTTCTTGGATGCTGCTTTTGTGCCAAATAATAATAATCATTGTTTAACTAGGCTGCACGGTGGCGCAATGGTTAGCACTGTTGCCTTGCAGCAAGTAGGTTGTGGGTTCGTATCCCGGCCCAGGGTCTTTCTGCATGGAGTTTGCATGTTCTCCCTGTGCATGCGTGGGTTCCCTCCGGGTACTCCGGCTTCCTCCCACATTCCAAAAACATGACTGTCAGGTTAATTGATCTCTCTAAATTGTCCTTAGGTGTGAGTATGTGCATGGTTGTTTGTCCTGTTTGTCCTGCCCTGTGATGGACTGGCAACCAGGGTGTACCCCGCCTCTCGCCCGTTGACAGCTGGAGATAGGCACCAGCACCCCCGCGACCCATTAAGGATTAAGCGGTTAAGAAAATGGATGGATGGATTATTCAACCAAAATACCTGATTACTAGCTCTAAACTGTTCCTGTTCCAACCTTTTATTGGAATCTGTTGCAGGTCTGACTGACAGAAAAGGATGAAGATTTACATGTGAGATGAAGATAACCAGACAAAACCTGAAATATTTTGTGTTCATATTTTTCTGAAATGAAGCACAAATCAAAGTAAATTTAGAAAATCACTACTTTCTTTTTTTATTATTTCCGTTTTCCATACTGTCTTAACTTTTCCTGATTTGCCATTGATCTAAATTATGTAATCCACTTAAGGAATTGAGTTACTGAAACGTTTAAATAATTTACCCTAATTTCTGCGACTTATATATTGAAAAGTTTTAGTTTAGAAAACAGGGCAACTTTATATGTTTAGCAACCTTTGAGCAACAGAGCAATCCTATGTGCATTAAAGGGATAAGAAAAATAAATAAAAAGCAGCAAAAAAGTATAAAACACCATTAGAGACAGAGGACAAATTAAACATTTGACATTTCAGCTATTATTACAGTAAAAGTCAGCTCTATTTAGATGTTTTTAGCTTTGATTTAAAGGAACTCAGTGTTTATGAGACATGATGAAGACTGCTGGAAGAGTTGTGCACAGAATTATAATCTTCCTGTCTTGTTTCCAGGTGGGAGGGGTCTGAAAGATTCAGTGTTTGTTTACAACAGACTCGGAGGCGATGCGCTGCTGCCCTGCACCAAGCTGGACTCGCCCGACTGCTCCCCCGTCACCTGGACCTTCTTCAAAGGTGGCCTGGTGCGTTACAGCAAAGAGGTGAGCGGAGGGCGGGTGAACCCAGACTCAGTAAAATCCAACAGAACGGCCGTCTCGTCCAACTGCTCGCTCGTCCTCCGTGGCCTCGTGGTGGAGGACGTCGGCTCGTTTGTGTGCCTGGTGAATGAGGAGGCCGTCACCGACGTCTACCTGTCCCTGCTGAGCATCAGCTCGGTCTCCCCGATCACCGAGCTCCAGCCTGGGGGGAACCTCATCCTGACCTGCGTCCTCTTCACATACTATGATGCGGGGAGCTGCAAGCCGTACTCCAGTACGTTCAGGATCTACTGGCTGGATGAGGACGGGAAGCAGCTGCCCAAAGACAACAGAAGGTGCATGAAAGTGAAACATTGTTTGCAACCCCAAAAGTTGGGATCGTATGTTAGATTTAAATCAAGCTGTAAAAAAAAACGTAATTAAAATGATCTTTTAGCTGTAGTATATTTCCCTGGAAAATAAGTTTTCTTGAAGGCAGCATATTAAGCTCCAAGATCTCTGGGTCCTTTTCAGCATTAATGGTTCCATCACAGAAGGTCCAGTTCCCTTTATCAAGGGCGCTGATACAACTCCATACCATGACAGATCCTGGTTTTTAGAATTGTTGCTGCTAACAGCCTGGATGATCATTTTCTTGTTTGGTCCAGAGCGCACAGCGTCTATTTATCCCCAAAAATACCTGAGATACTGATTAATCTGACCTCAGTCCATGTTTCCATTGGGTGATGGTCCATCCCAGATGTTTTCACTGGGTGATGGTCCATCCCAGATGTTTCCACTGGGTGACGGTCCATCCCAGATGTTTCCATTGGGGGATGGTCCATCCCAGATGTTTCCATTGGGTGATGGTCCATCCCAGATGTTTCCATTGGGTGATGGTCCATCCCAGATGTTTCCATTGGGTGATGGTCCATCCCAGATGTTTCCATTGGGGGATGGTCCATCCCAGATGTTTCCATTGGGTGATGGTCCATCCCAGATGTTTCCATTGGGTGATGGTCCATCCCAGATGTTTCCATTGGGTGATGGTCCATCCCGGATGTTTCCATTGGGTGATGGTCCATCCCGGATGTTTCCATTGGGGGATGGTCCATCCCAGATGTTTCCATCGGGTGATGGTCCATCCCAGATATTTCCATTGGGTGATGGTCCATCCCAGATGTTTCCATTGGGTTATGATCCATCCCAGAGGTTTCATCTGGGTTATTGTCCATCCCGGATGTTTCCATCGGGTGATGGTCCATCCCAGATATTTCCATTGGGTGATGGTCCATCCCAGATGTTTCCATTGAGTGATGGTCTATCCCAGATGTTTCCCAGTCCACAGAAGTCCACGGTGCTTCTAGAGTCTATTACCATAGGGTTTCCTTTTGGCACAAGGTGGCAGTTTTACCATGTATTAATGGATGTAACTACGTATTGTGGTACTCAACAAAGGTTCGCCAAAGTATTCCTGAGCCAATGAGGTGATATCACTGATAGATGAATGAAGATTCTTGATGCAGCGAGATCATTGTCGTTGTTCAGGTTTGGCTGGCGCCCTTGCCCTTTACGCACTGAGATTCCTCTGGATTCCTTCAGTCTTTTCATTATTTTATGCTCTGTTGGACGTGAAATATCCAAATCTCCTCCAATCTTTATTTGAGGAACATTGTTTTAAAACATTTCAATAATTAAATCTTGGGATCCTCTGCCCACCTTAAAGTACTAGACCAGCAGTGTCAAACTAATTTCCATTTTGGGCCACATCAAGCTGATGAACATCCTTAAAGGGCCGGTTGTGCCAGAAAGTATTGATAAAACTATAACAAACCGTTAAAATCACCCTCCACATTCCAAAAGGACGTCCCTACGGTTTGTCCAGACCAAACGCGATAGGAGCGACTGGAGCTTCAGGTTTACATGTAAAATCAATGGAGGAGCGCGATGAAGCGCGACTTGGGGTCCCGCAACACTTCAGAAAGCTTTTCTGCCTGATTTACGCGAACAATTTGCGCTGACTTTTATATGGTGCATTTTGTGCATTCGTGTTAATACCGTCTACCGCTTGAGGGAAAAATCTGAAATCCAGCGTGAAATCGCGCCGCAACAACCAATCAGGGGACAGAGTTTCAGTGATTCTGTGACTATTATGGAGTCACAGCCTCAGCAGGACATGGAGGAAATACTGATTAACACCGTGGCTAATCACCCAGAGCTACACGACACAAGTTGTTTTCAATACAGAGACAGAAATAAAAAAGAAACTATTTAGACAGGAATGCTCTTTAGAGGTTTGTGGGTTGCTCTTAAATTCAATTCAATTCAATTCAGTTTATTTACATAGTGCCATTTCACAACAGATGTCATCTCAAGGCACTTTACAAGAAGAGTTATTACAATACAATGTTTAATGTAGAAATTACAGAACCACAGAAGATTGCGTCGGTAATTCTCAGCAATCCCTCATACTGAGCAAGCATGAAGCGACAGTGGGAAGGAAAAACTCCCTTTTAACAGGAAGAAACCTCCGGCAGAACCAGGCTCAGCACAAGCGGTTATCTGCCGCGACCGTCTGTGGCTTGGAGAATACATAACAGAGACACAGAAAGAGCAATAGAACTGATGCAGAAGTTTGTTGCAGGACGTGGAGAATTTCCGTCACTGCAATGCCATCTTAGTCAGGGTCGTCAAGCAGGGCTAATCCGGAGCACCTACTATAATAGAAAACAGGTTAGTGCTTGAATTGACAGCACATCATGCAGTTGGGGAGAAGTAGGAGAGAAAGTAGGAACAGACCCTAATAATGTCCTCCAACAGCCTAAAGCAGCATAGCTACTAACATTAACCTGTCTCCTAGCTACTAGGAGACCTTGCTACCAACACTCTGTCTGAGTCCTCCTGATCGAGGCTCAGCCTGTGGACGGTGTAGGGCCGGTAACGGCCCCCGTCATCCCGGGGTCTTCTCGGAGTCGGGTTGTTTGAGAATGCAGCCCAAAGTGGGTGGTAAACTCCATCTAAGGCTAAATTAAAAGAGCCGTTGTTGCTGTAAAAGCACGTCTCAGCCTAGAAGTGAGCCTTGAAACGACCTCCTCACCTGGTTTCCTGGTAGCAGCTCCCGCACCACGTCCCACGCTGCCCAAATATTATAAACTTTTACGAACCGCAGACAGATGGACAGCTGCTCAGAAATGTAGTTGGTGTGTCGGCAGGCGAAGCTTGGACCTTCACGGCAAAAAAAAGGGCGAACAGGTCAAGTTCTCCAGGCGGCGAGGAACAGCTAGGTGCATGTTGCGCTTTTTTGGTCGCTTCTATCGCATTCTGTGTGTACGTACCATTAAAATTGTTTTACTTATAAAATTGTATTGGGGTACACATAAATGAAACTTGCATTTTCTAGGGTTCTCTAGAGTTTAGAGGGCCACATAAATGGCCATGGAGGGCCGAATTTGGCCCTTGAGTTTGACATGTGTGGACTAGACCTTTCTTGGATGCTGCTTTTGTGCCAAATCATAATAATCATTATTTAACCAATATACCTGATTACTAGCCCTAAACTGTTCCTGTTTCAACCTTTTATTGGAATGTGTTGCAGGTCTGAATGTCAGGAAAGGATGTAGATTTACAAATTAAATGAAGTCGACCAGACGAAACCTGAAATGTTCTGTGTTCATACTTGTTTTTTTTATTTGCGTTTCCCAAATTGTTCAAACCTTTTCCTCGTTGGGGTTGTAGACTAATAACACAGAATGGTACTGTCAGGTCTTTCTTACATCTAATTATGATGATTTTTGCACTCACAGCCAATACGAACAACTTTTAGAGGGCTTTTATTCACTTTTATGTAAATTAGTGTATAAAAATGACAATCTTCTCTCTGCTTTTGGTCCGACCACGAGACTCAACATGACAGTTTTTCGGTACAGTAAAATCAACAAAAATAAATAGAAATGTGTATGACTTAAAAAAAAAACTTCGATCAGGATTAAATAAAAACCCAGTTAGAACTGACCTGAGATTTAATTGGATAAAAGACTGGTACAAGCAGACCTAGCCAGAATAGATAACAATAAAACCGCTTGAAAAAAGTCAGTGTTTAATACTTTGGGCACATCCAAGAATAAAAGATGCTTAAATTAATTTCAAGTTTTTTTTATACTTTGGCAACCTAGTCTCCTAGCTGTACTTGAATGCAGCATGTTCAGCTATTGAGGAAAACCCTTCTCATCAACGGGTATTCCCCCGACTTGTGTTGTATCTAAAATGGTCTGATTGGATGCTACTGGTAGCCATGGTGACATCAGCTGGTTTTTCTCCAGTATCAGTGATGTTTCCATTCAGCTTGACATTGTTTCAGGTGATTATCCTGTAGCTTGTTAGCTGTTTGAAACGGTCCGAGAGCTAGCTCTGTGGCTATCTCAGGTCATTAAGTTAAGAGCAGGGCGTGTTACGGAAATTGTTGCTGTTGAAGGATGCGTTCGCTGACAAAGTTCTGGTTCTGTTTCTTTTTCTACTGCAGCTGCATGAGAAACCATCAATGTTCCCAAACGCCAGAGTTTAGAGATAGCTGGGAGTACTTTCTGTTCTGTTTTGGTGTCGCTTTTTAAAGTTACGTTGTGCTGCACTCTGAGTTTGCATGAGTTCAGGTAGGAAACAGCTGGATTCATTCGGTACACATGCTTACCAAACCGATTGGGTTGTACGAAAAAAATCCAAAGGATTAGGACGTAGGAGGGGAAGTAGCTCTCAGTTATTGCTCATTGAATACATTTTCTTCACTGATCTGCTTCACTGTGGCCGTCTCTGTGTAAGCAGGTCTATTCGACATTTTTTGTGTTTGTGTGAAACCATCATTTTCCTGTTGATGACCCAGTTTGGGCCGAGCTGCCGTTGTCGGACAGATGGCCTCACATAGCACTCTAGAAGAGTCACATACCAAAATAAATCCAACTTTTTACGACCCAGAGAAAAAACAATTATTGAATGAAGTGTGTTTGACCCCGCGACGCTAGTTGGTGACACTGATGTTAGTCTCCTTTAGCCTCGAGCGGCAGGCAGGCAGTAACGGTGCGTTCTATTTGTACTCGGGATTTGGAAGTTCTGACTCCGGAGTGGGAAAAATCAACTGGGACAACCTCTGAAGTCGGACTCCCCACTCGGAAAGCGTATGTTTTTTTTTGTTGTTTTTTTTACTTTTAGTTTGGCCGCTCCTCACATCAACATTAGTATGAGTGGTGGAAAAATGTCTATTTTACAAAGACCCTCTTGTAAAAATGTGTCCAAAATCCATCTTACATTTAGAGTCAACTCTAATCTTAACAAAATAAAAGGGGTGTTTATATATGGAAAGTAAAGCACAGAATAATGTTTGTAAGAGGTACTCCAACTGCTGGGCGTCGCCATATTGGAATCCAGACTTATCGGACGAGGTTAACTTGGAGCCGCGTTACACGGGTGAGACACCAAACCCAGCTCAGATTTCCAACGTATATAGAACGCTCCATAACTGGAATCCTGATTACACCATAGGCATACAGTGGGGCAAAAAAGTATTTAGTCAGCCACCGATTGTGCAAGTTCTCCCACTTAAAATGATGAGAGGTCAGTAATTTTCATCATAGGTACACTTCAACTGTGAGAGACAGAATTTGAAATTTTTTTTTCCAGGAATTCACATTGCAGGATTTTTAAAGAATTTATTTGTAAATTATGGTGGAAAATAAGTATTTGGTCAATAACAAAAATTCAACTCAATACTTTGTAATATAACCTTTGTTGGCAATAACAGAGGTCAAACGATTACTATAGGTCTTTACCAGGTTTGCACACACAGTAGCTGGTATTTTGGCCCATTCCTCCATGCAGATCTTCTCGAGAGCAGTGATGTTTTGGGGCTGTCGCCGAGCAACACGGACTTTCAACTCCCTCCACAGATTTTCTATGGGGTTGAGGTCTGGAGACTGGCTAGGCCACTCCAGGACTTTAAAATGCTTCTTACGGAGCCACTCCTTCGTTGCCCGGGCGATGTGTTTAGGATCATTGTCATGTTGGAAGACCCAGCCACGTTTCATCTTCAAAGCTCTCACTGATGGAAGAAGGTTTTGGCTCAAAATCTCACAATACATGGCCCCATTCATTCTTTCCTTAACACGGATCAGTCGTATACAGATTACGAGTTCAAACAGGTGCCATTAATACAGGTAAGGAGTGGAGGACAGAAGAGCTTCTTAAAGAAGAAGTTACAGGTCTGTGAGAGCCAGAGATCTTCCTTGTTTGAAGTGACCAAATACTTATTTTCCACCATAATTTACAAATAAATTCTTTTAAAATCCTACAATGTGAATTCCTGGATTTTTTTTTCAAATTCTGTCTCTCACAGTCGAAGTGTACCTATGATGAAAATTACTGACCTCTATCATTATTTTAAGAGGGAGAACTTGCACAATCGGTGGCTGACTAAATACTTTTTTGCCCCACTGTATATAAAGAGTCGGGATTTATATCCGGTGCCGTTATGGATACAGTATATTATCATTGACATTGTGCTTATATGATAATAAGTTGTCTGTTGGAATTTTCAGTCCGCTTCGGTTGTCAGCTCGAGTTTAAAATGCTCCGTATTTATGGTGATTACACTGTATAGCTTCAGTACATTTCATAGTGAGATTTCGCTCCGTTAAAAATATGATATTATTCAGTTAAAGTGATGTTTTCAGACTTCAAATTAATGCTAACCATTAGCAGAAGTAGCTGTGTACATATTCACAATAAGGCTACGTTCACACTGCATGTGAAAGCGCATCAAATTCGACTATTTTTGCCCCTACGCGACCCATATCTGATCTTTTTCTAGCGGTCTGAACGGTACAAATCCGATTTTTTTCAAATCCGACCCAGGTCACTTCAGTATGTGGTACTGAATCCGATACATATCTGATGTTTTTGAAAGCGGCTGAGGTCTGAACGGCCATGTCGCTTTAAATCAGTCTTTTACGTCACTGACACGAGAGCGCGTCTGTGACGTCAATAATCAGCGCCGGAGAAAACAAACTAACAAGGATGGCGGCCATTGTTAAAGCACGAGCTCTCGTTTTTCTTGTGGTCATTCTTTCTCTAATTAATTGGTCAAAATTCCGTCGGTTCCGACTATGCGAGAATTGATTGACCGCTGAAAAAACGCTGTAGCCGCCATTTTTACTTCCGTAAACAGAGCGCGTTGTGTGTGACGTACTATGGTGACGTCTCATCTTCTTCTGCGCATGCGGGGCGCTTTGGAGCCGTGAAACGTTCACACTGCAGCGCGTTTGCAGTCGCATTTTATCTGTAGTGTAAACAACCATACAAAAAAATCGGATTTGATCAAACCGGGATTTTATCTTCTGAGAGATTACTTGTGGGAAAATGGTAAATTGTGACATTTGATTGCTAAATCTATGTTACATTTGATTTATGTGGTGTTTAAGACAGACTGCTGATATCCAAATGTCAAGTTTATTCATAGATTTTGCTTAGTTCTAGCTGTATTTGTTATTATTTTTCATATGAGACCACACATACATTGTGAATGTGATTGTGTAGTAAAAGAAATGTAACTGATTTCTTCTGTATTTAATATTTAAAAAGAGTAACTGCATCTAGATTTGTCCTTGTCCTGAAAAATTTAGTTTTTTGGTTATATTTAGGAATGTTATTAATTCATAGTCTACCATATGATTAATTGGATAAAAAAAATGTAATTGTCAGTTCACCAATAGTTTTAACAGCCCTACTGAAAAAAAAAAAAAAAGACCAAGTTTTTGGACCAAGTTTGTATGCTTTCCATTCTTTCAGCACAGTTTCGAGCACTGTTTAAGCACTGGCCCCATTTCAAAAGTACCGGTTTGGCATGGCGCCTTCTGCCTACTATTGCAGCGTCTTTTCAGGGGTTTTTTTCAGCTTGTGAACGCATTTTCCCCTCAAGGAGCAATGGACGACAGAAAGAAAGTTTTGTTTAAGATATAAAGCTTTTTACTAGAAGTGCAGCTCATTGAAAACTCTAGAAAAGCATGGAAACAAACACAGCAGCCTTTTTTGTTGTCATCCTCTTTGTGCTCAAAATAGCCAAAAGACCAGATTAGATAAACTATCCTTTCAGTATAAAGCATGTAGTGGCCAAACGCTGCATTAACTACTGATTACAGCGACTATAGACACGTTGAAACGTGACGTCACGCACCCAAGCGCCCGCCCCCCAGCGACTCTCTCGAGGGCAGAAAGGCCTTTAGCTCCCACTGCCTTCCATTGTTATTGTAAAAGACATTTGTCATTAGATTGGCGCTACATGGTGGTTAAGGAAAAATCTATCATGACAATTAACATCTGCAGCGCTGCCGGCTGCAGAAATAGAAGAAAAAGGGGCAATAATAATATTTAATAGGTTTCCAGCTGATGAAATATGCTGTCGTCTATCGCTGAGTTAGAGTGGATGATCCATCCATCCAGGGATCCAGTCTGATGTCATTAGCTAGCTGTTCTCTACACAGAATGCTAACGCACCCTGCACTGTGCAAGCTGTTGGTTTGCAGTGAAATTGCCTCACAACTCAGTAACATCTTGTCATTGGGTTGTGAATATTTCTATGACATGTCAGTAATCTGGTGAAGTTATAAATAGTGGCATGTCAGGGGTTAAACTGGCTGAATGGTAACTCAGTTGTTGTGACTCATCAAACTGTCGTGTTGATGATCGATCGGTATAAAAATTAGAAGAATTGAGCGCTGGGTTTTCCTAATGATTGTATGCCTTCTTGGTTCTGCTGTGTAAAGTCCAGGCTTGTTGATCATTGTAGATATTCCCATACTGAACTGGCTGCGGCGGCCGGTCATATTGGAGGAGTTTCTTCCCGTAACTTCTAAGTAAACGGTCAAAAACGGTCTGGAAGCTTTGTGCTACATGCAGTTAGCTTTCTGATGTGACTTTTTCGGTTATCTGCCCAAAGATGGTTTAGGTTTTATTTTGTTTCTCTAACTGTTCGACTGCGACCGCACGGCTTTGCATAGCGGTGTGGAAGATTTTTGCCCTCAATTGTTGTGCGCACGCGCGAAAAATACCCGGATGAAAACAATAGCATTCAACGTGTCTATAGAGCCCCGTTCTGGTGACACGATCTCTGGCTGTTACCGAACTGACCAATCACAGGCATACGCTCTCTGTAGACGGAGAGGTAAAGAAACGTAGCACCATTAACGACAAACGTCTCAGTCAATACGTCTGCATGGAAATTCGCTGTCAGAGTAATTCAATTAACTTTCAATTCCCTTTTATTTATATAGCGCCAGTTCACAACAAATGTCATGTCAAGGCACTTTACAACAAAAGTCAACTAGGAAGCATAAACTAGGCTTAAGTCACGTGACTCAGCACAACATCTAAACAACTTAGGGGAAATGGGGAGTAAAGTGTACAAACAGCAGCGGAACTTAAAGTAAAGAATCGATCTCACTAGTATCGATCCAATACAAACTTGGTATCAATAGTATCAATATTGGTATCAATCTGCGCACCACTACTATAGATGAGTTGGTTAGAAGGAAAAATACCTGATAATGTTCTGTCTATGCACACTCATCATTGAATAGTGACAATAAAAACCCACTGTAGCCATGGGAAGCCACCTAGAGCACAACCAAATCCACAGCAAACGTTGGATGATTAGCCTCTGAAGATCGTGTTAAACAAAAAGGTAAAAGACTCTCACGACGTTCTCCCCCCAATCCTCTCCTTGCAGGTTCAAGCTGACTGAAAACACTCGGTGCAACGTGACTCTGGTCACGAAGCTGCAAACGGAGGACAACGACAGGAAGTGGAGGTGTCAGGTGGACACCACAGAGAACAAACAGGCAGCATTTCTGGACTTCAAATCCTCCTTCCTGTTCCTAGACGCCCACACAGACCAGATTGTGCAGCGTTTATCCCCAGAGGAGTGTCCCGCAGAGCTTCCTATCAGCCGGATTGTTCTGTGTGTGGCTCTGCCGCTCATGGTGTGCATTGTGGGATTCTTCAGATGGAAATCAGACCGCAAGATTGCAAAGACTTCAGCAGCTACAATCGAGATGCAGGACATTTATTAACTGGGTTTACCTGTTAAATGCACATTGAGCGTTTGACAGAAATTTAGATGCTTGCCATCCACTGATCAAAATGTTTGCTTTTTAGAATATCCACCTTGCAAAGGTGTTGCAGATACTTTAAACCTTCTTTTCTGCTTGCAGGTTTAATTTATTATTATTACTTTAATCAAATTTTATCATGTGCATAAAGTCTCATTTTAGATTCATCTCTTGGTTCCCATCTGAATCTTTAAGCAATCGTTTTCCTTTTTTTGCTTGTTTGTTTTCGAAAAATCTGCCGTGCCTGATTTGTTGTTCCTGCATTAATGTTTTATGAAATATTCCATTCAGTCCACTATTCTGACTCTATTCTTCAATTTTTATTACAATTCCAAAAAAGATGGAAAAATTCTAATAAAAAATTTGTCATACATTTGTATTTCGCCCTTTTAACTCTAAAATTCAGTACAGATTTGCGTAGTTTAAGATCAGAGTAACTCCAGCTGTGCTCCTCAGAGGTTAGAGAACGTTGGAGAACAAATGGCATCATGAAGACCGTGGTTTTACATGAGGCGGTCTGGAGTGGCAGAGAAGTATGTTAGAGCGGCACAGGACATGTATGAGAGCTGTGAGACAGCAGTGAGGTGTGCTGTAGGAGTGACAGAGGAGTTTAAGGTGGAGGTCGGACTGCGTCAAGGATCGGCTCTGAGCCCCTTCTTGTTTGCTCTGGTGATGGACAGGCTGACGGATGATGTTAGACAGGAGTCTCCAGGGACTAGGCAAGGCAATTTTATTTATATAGCACACTTTCAACACAAGGCAATTCAAGGTGCTTTACACGATTAAGTGATCATGATACCAAATACATGATTGCAGAAGCATGATTAGAAAGACAGAAAAATATAGGTTTAACAGATAGACTCAATCAATCAATAAGAAAAGATGATGTAAGGAACAAATTTATGCAATATAGATTAAAAACAGATAAAATACAAATTTATGCAATATAGAATAAAAACAGATAAAACCCAATCGGTTAAAAAGGAAATAATAAATAAGAATAAAAGTTAAACCACGATAATCAAACAGTGATCAGAAAGCGCAATTTAGGGCTCAAAGGCAGCTCTGAATAGTAGAGTTTTAATCTTTGATTTAAAAGAGCCTAACGATTCAGCGTTTTTGCAGTCTTCTGGAAGTTTGTTCCAGATTTGTGGAGCATAGAAGCTGAAAGCTGCCTCTCCTTGTTAAGTTCTAATTTTAGGAATGTTAAGCAAGCTCGAGTTGGAGGACCTGATTGGTCTGCTGGGTTGGTATAGTGACAGCAGATCTCCAACATTCTTTGGTGCCAAACCGTTCTATTCAATTTCAATTCAATTCAGTTTATTTATATAGCGCCGTTTCACAACAGATGTCATCTCAAGGCACTTTACCAGAAGAGTTATTACAATGCAATGTTTAATATAGGAATTAGAGAACCACAGAAGATTGCGTTGTGACTTCTCAGCAATCCCTCACACTGAGCAAGCACGAAGTGACAGTGGAGAGGAAAAGCTCCCTTTTAACAGGAAGAAACCTCCAGCAGAACCAGGCTCAGCATAAGCGGTCATCTGCAGAGACCGTCTGGGGTTTGGAGAAGGCAGCAGAGACAAAGAAAGAGCAACAGAACTGATGCAGAAGCAGAAGTTTGTAGCAGGAAGGTGAGAACGTTCCTCCACTGGAACGCCATCTTAGTCAGGGTCGTCAAGCAGGGCGGGTCAGGAACCCCTACTGTAGGAAGAGACTAAGAGAAAACAGGGTAGCGCTTTAATTGACAGCTCATCATGCAGTTGGGGAGAAGTAGGAGAGAAAGTAGGAACAGACCCTAATAATGTCCTCCAACAGCCTAAAGCAGCATAGCTACTAACATTAACCTGTCTCCTAGCTACTAGGAGACCTAGTTACTAACACTCTCTACCTGGCTTACATTAATCTATCTCTACCTAGCTACTCTACCTCTTCCTATCTCTTCCTAGCTTTTGGCACTCTACCTGGCTACTAACATTAACCTGTCTCTTCCTAGCTACCCGTCTAACCTGTCTCTAACTGCAAGCTTTGTCAGAGAGAAAGGTTTTAAGCCTAGTTTTAAAGATAAGTCAGTGGTTTATAAACTAGTAGGAGTATTTTAAAGTATATTCTCTGGGCTATAGGGAGCCAGTGTAAGGACTTAGGAACTAGGGTGATGTGTTCTACTTTCCTAGTTCTAGTGAGGACATGGGCAGCAGCGTTCTGGATCAGCTGCAGTTGTCTGATTGCTTTTTTAGATAGACCTGTGAGGACGCTGTTGCAGTAATCAATCCGACTAAAGATAAACACATGAATGAGTTTTTCAAGGTGCTTCTGTGACATCAGTCCTTTAATCCTAGAAATGTTCCTCAGGTGATAGAAAGCTGACCTTCGTATTGCCTTTATGTAACCCTGGAGGTTCAGGTCCGAGTCCATTATTACACCTAGATTATGAGCCTCCCACAATAATTAGTTGGTCATATTCAAAACATATTACAGAAAGAAGGTCATTGAGGTCATTAATGAAGTTTGAGCTAGCTTTGGGGGTTTGTACATATGTATGACTAAGACCTTGTTCGGCTCTTTTATCTCTGTAGCAAGGTATCCGAAGGAGTGAAATGTGCCCAGAGAGATATTTTTTTAAAGTTCAGTGTTTTTTTTATTTTATTGTGCAAGTCCGCCCCCCCCTATTTCCTTCCTGCTTAGAAAGGTATAGTTAGGATGAGTGGCTTCGACATTGAGGATCTTTCATTATTTGCATCTAATCAAGTTTCAGATAAAAACAGAGCCTGTAAATTATGATAAGTAATAAAGTCATTGATTAGGAAAGATTTATTTGATAGGGATCGAATATTGAGTAATGCCAATTTAAGAGATTCGTTGGTAGTTTTCTAAATCATTCTGACAAGCGATATTTATGATTTTTGACATGATGCTGGAGAATTTGTATTTGTAAGTTCTTACTTATAATCACAGGAATGCTATTTTCTCGGTAACCAGACATGTGCTGGTTGAAGAGTCTTCTTGGAGTTATGTCTGGCAATCTAAAACATCAAAATTCAGAGACGGGAGAATCATCATTTCCAATAGACCTGAGTGAGAATCTTGGAGTTAGCTGAGTTCCTATGATATCTGCAGATGGGTGGAGGTGGAGGAAAAGCTAGACAGATGGAGGTGTGCATTGGAAAAGAAGAATTAAGATTAGTTGCAGCAAGACAGAATACATGTGTGTAAATGAGAAACACAAGTGAAACAGTGAAGTTACAGGGAGTAGAAGTGAAAAAAGTAGAGGACTTTTAAGTAATTAGGGTCAACGGTACAAAGCAATGGTAGTGTGAAAATGAGGTGAAGAAGTGTGTGCAAGCTGGAATGGGTGGAGAAAAGTGTCAGGTGTGATAAAAGGGTTTCAGCAAGAATGAAGCGAAAGGTGTAGAAGACATTAGTGAGACCAGCGATGATGTACGGTCTAGAGACAGAACCAATGAGGAAAAGACAGGAAGCAGAACTGGAGGGTACAGAACTCAAGATGTTGAGATTTTCTTTGGGAGTGACGAGGATGGATAGGATCAGGAATGAGTACATCAGAGAAACAGATCATGTTAGACGTTTTGGGGATAAAGTCAGACTGAGATGGTTTGGACATGTTCAGAGGAGAGACGACAGTTATATCGGTAGAAGGATGAAGGCGGGACATGAAGTTAGTCGGTGTGACGGCAGAAGAAGCAGAGGATAAGACTAAACAGAGAAAGATGATTTGCTGTGGCGACCCCTGAAGGGAAAAGCCGAAGAAAAAGAAGAAGACTCAGGACTGATCAAAACCTCAAAGACCACGGCAAAACTGAAAACCTTCAAAGACATCTTAATCCACCTGAAGTGGAAAATCAAGGAGAGCGTTCATCAGAGAGGAGGTCCGCGGTAACTCTGGAGGAGCTACAGAGATCTAAACCTCAGGTGGGAACATCAGCAGACAGGGCAATTGTTTGCTGGAACTAGTAGTGGACAATATAAAAGGTAGAAATTATATAAATTTAGCCAAAGGTAGAGATTTTGAGTATACCGCAATAACGCATTTTAAAACAGACAGTGATGCAGGCGGCGCGTTACTCATCCTAATATGACCACTTCTTCAGTAACGGCTCATCTAACACGTTACTATTTCCATACAGGTTATCGGTTTAAAGTTAGTTATTCAAGCCACTGTGCGTTACTATTTTTGTAATTTTCTTAAGTAAAAATATATTTTTGGTACACGGCGACAAAAGCATTAAGAAAACAAACAACAATATTAGTAAATATGGATCTTACCTTCACAACAATGCTGCCGTCTTTTTCTCTTGTAATCCGAAACAGCTGATTATCTATTTTATGTTCGCCATATTGTTTTTGGCCCAAGTCTGAGAGCTCTGTAATCTGTGCTCTGAGTCTGCCCCCTAGTGGACCTGTACAGTAGTATGTGCAATGAGTAAGCATTGAGTCATGCAGCCGACTCACAACAGAGGACACAACCTGGACCTGGTCATCACGTATGGCCTGTCCACCAGTGTGTCCTCTGTTGTTGACTTGGCTGTCTCTGACCACTACTGTGTGTTTTTTTAATATCACCAGTTTTATCCAATCAGGGACCTCTGTGAGAACTGTCAGGAAGCGTCATCTAACCCCTGAAGTGGCTGCAGGTTTTCTTGAAGTTTTTAAAAAATTTCCTCCTATACCTTTACCTGCCCCCTGGGATTTTATCCTTAATGATTTTAACAGTAGGCTTAAATCTGCTCTCAACCTGCTGGCTCCAATTAAAGTTATAAACCCTCATTCAAAACGTACAGTACCGTGGAGAAATGCAGCTATTAGAAAATTAAAGAGGAGCTGCAGGGTGGCAGAAAGGAAATGGAGGAAAAATAAAATCACAAATCATCAGATATACATAGAATATCTCAGACTATATAATAACGCTTTAAGAAATTCCAGAAATACATACTTTTCCAGAATCATCTCAGAACATAAAAATAATCCCAAAATTCTGTTTTCCACCATTGACAACATTTTACATCATAATTCTAATACTTTTCAGAAAACCCCCTCAAACAGTCTCTGTGAGGAGTATCCAGACCACTTCAGAGGGAAGGTAGACACTATCAGATGTAATATTTTATCCTCTCAAACAAACATGGTTTTAGACAAATCAGAGTGTCTGCCTTCACCAGAGGAAACACTGGACAGTTTTGTCCTGGTAGAAGCTGGGACCCTTGATAAAGTTTTCTCCTCAGTGAGGCCCACCACAAGCGCTTTGGACCCGATTCCCACCAGGTTTTTTTAAGCAATTTTATGGTTCTTTTAAAGATGAGATTTTAAACTTTATGAATTGCTCCCTTCAGACGGGTTTTTTCCTGCTGCCTTTAAAGCGGCGGTAGTGAGGCCCCTGCTGAAGAAGAGCAATTTAGATTTTAATGATTTAAACAACTACCGACCAGTATCTAACTTACCATTTTTAAGCAAAGTTTTAGAAAAACTTGTTTTTATTCAACTTAAAGATTTTATTAACGCTCATATTGTCCAAGAGAAATTTCAGTCTGGTTTTAGGATGAACCACAGCACAGAGACGGCGCTTTTAAAGATTTTAAATGATTTTAGATTAAACTATGATGCTAAAAAGGTGACAGTGTTGGTTCTTCTGGATCTAAGCGCTGCCTTTGATACAGTAGACCACACTATTCTTTTTAATCGTTTAAAACAGATCGGCCTCTCTGGTGCTGTTCACAACTGGTTCACATCCTACCTCACAGACAGGACTTTTACGGTAAGTTTAGATACCTGTTCCTCTAAGGTCCATAAGATCACTTGTGGTGTTCCCCAGGGTTCAGTTTTAGCCCAGTGCTTTTTAACCTGTATATGCTCCCTCTTGGCAGTGTTATCAGGAGACATGGAGTTAACTTTCACAGTTATGCTGATGATACACAGTTGTACATCTCCATGTCTCCTGATGACACACGGCCAATGGATGCACTTTTTAACTGCATTTTAGGCATTAAATCCTGGATGGCAGAAAACTTTCTCCAGCTCAACCAGGACAAAACTGATGTTTTAGTTATCGGTCCTGAGGCTCAGAGAGAAAAACTTTTACCAAAACTACAATCATTGTCTTTTAATTCTTCTTTACAAGTGAAGAACCTGGGTGTGATTTTTGACTCTGAGCTGACTTTTATCCCTCACATTAAAAACATCACCAAAATAGGTTTTTATCACCTAAAGAACATCGCCAGAGTCCGCCCCATTCTCTCTCGGGGCAATACGGAGACGCTAATGCATGCTTTTATCACCAGTAGAATTGATTATTGTAATGCCCTGCTTTCTGGTCTTCCCAAAAATACTACCTCATGTTTACAGCTTCTACAGAATTCAGCAGCTCGTGTCCTGATGAAGACTAGGAGGCGGGAGCACATTACACCGGTCTTAGAATCACTGCATTGGCTCCCCGTATGTTTTAGGATCGATTTTAAGGTTCTTTTAATTGTCTTTAAGTGTCTTAATGGTCTTGGGCCTTCGTATCTGTCAGAAATGCTTTTACCGTATGAACCCTCGCGGTCTCTGCGCTCCTCTGGCAGCCGTCTCCTTATCATCCCCCAAGTCAGGACACAGACTCATGGTGAGGCGTCTTTCCATTATTATGGCCCTCACCTCTGGAACAGGCTGCCAGAGGACCTCAGGGCCGCAGAGAACATTAATGTTTTTAAGAGCAGACTCAAGACTCACCTTTTTAGCTTAGCCTTTAACTAATTATTATTTATTAATATATTTTTAATCGCTCAGCATGTTTTACCTGATTTAATTTTTAGTTCAGCTTTTAACTGTTTATTTATTAATCTGTTTTGCATTTTTATTTGTTTTACACTTATTGTTTTATACTCTATATACTTTATATTTTATTAACTTTATATTTTAATGTATTTTAATCTTTCTTGCCAGTGTTTCCTCTCTGGGGAGCCCCCTGCATCGGGGGCGGTGGTCGGCTGTGGCTGCCTGGGTGCCCCCAGGTAGCGCTTGGGTGGAGGTGGGGGTACCAGCCCTCCCTCCTCTGGGCGCCCTGGGTGGGAGCCTTGGCTGCTGCTGTTGATCTGCTGCTGCTGATGCAGATGGCTCCATGATGGCATTTCCTGGCTCATCTGTACTCAGCCCGCTTTTTGTTCTAAGTGTGTGTGTGAGTGAGTATGGCTGATGGGTTGGGTTGGGAGGGGGTTGTATTTGCACTGATGCTTTTATTTTTTGAAGGGGGGGGTTGTGGGGTTATTTTAAATCTGTAAAGCACTTTGAGTAACTTTCTTTGTTTGAAAAGCGCTTTATAAATAAAGTTTGATTTGATTTGATTTAAGCAAGTACGTCCCCAAGACGACGCAACTTGTTGCTTTATTATTGCTGGTGTCAATGTGAGGTTAAATAGCAAGTACATTTGCAGCCTTATGGGCTCGACACACGGGGAGCGACGTTGCTCCTTCTCCATTCATTTTCTATGGAACTTGCGCGATGAGGCGAAAATCGCATGCCCTCCTCCAGCCAAGCGACAGGCGACATTTGTGCCCGTGAGATTCCGCGTTCGTTCTCGTAGACGTGTGCACGCGGGTTTGTGACGCGACACAAGAAAGTAGAAAAATTTTCAACTTTTGTCGCTGTCGCCTGGCGCTACAACCAATCAGCAAATGTTTCATTGACTGACCAATTAGCTGAGAGCATGCTACATCAAATTGCAACAGCTTCGACATGGAAGAACAGATCATTTTAGCTGTGTCCGATGTTCCTATATTTTATGATTATTATCCTTGAGGTCCATCATTAAATGATTATATTCTCCATGATGTTTCCTTGCTTCTAATATTGGATGAACCCAGAGTTGCCTTTTTCCTTTTCTTAAGTAACGTGAACAGCAAAATTTCTGTCAATTCCAGCAAAGTATTCTTAATGTTCCTCCTTGATGCTTTGTCTGTCACGTATCGCTTTTAAAAATGTCAGAATTGCCGCGAATTTAATAACCAATAGGATTTCTTGGAGACAAGCGATCCGAGAGAAATCACTGCCGTTTATCGCGTCCCGTGTGTTCATTTTCACCTGGGTGGCGACGAGTTTCGCCTGTCGCTGTCGCTTGTCGCTCCCCGTGTGTCGAGCCCATTACTGTTAAAATTCGCTTCCAATAAAGTGAGTATTGGCAAAACTGGTTATCGTCTGTGGGAAGTGCTACTGGCAGCTGCTGAAAGTAACTAGTAAAGTAACTTGGAATCTAACATAGTAAGTTATTTTTTGAAGCAGTAAACAGTAGTCAGTAATCAGATTACTTTTTCAAAGCAACTTTGGCAACACTGAAAATAGAATAGAACAAAGCTTTAATGTCCCACAAAGGGGAATTCGGTTGTAACAGCAGCAAAACGAGAATATAATTTAAGAGTTAAGAAAAATATGTACATTGTGGACATATTTACAAAACTAGAGTATTGTACAGTTATTAAAAATAAAATTACAGATGAAGTCGCATACCCAGTTTGTAATGTGCAACAGAGTAGGATACTTCAAAGATGTTTATTTGTAAAAATGTTTATTTGTGTATTAATAAAAGGTAAACATTATTTCCACATGTTAGCATATATAAAATGAAACAAAAAAACAATGTCCAAATTACAGCAGTAGAAATGTTAATTTGGTGAATTGGTGCAATTTTTAGCAATTTTGATATATAGTATATAGTTTGTACCAGTAAGGATACTTATGTGCAGTGTTTGTACTTACACTAGATATTGCAACTTTAATGATCGTTTTTTTTATTTAACAGAAAAAAAACTGTTGTACCTTTTTATTTCAAATATGTGCATGTTTCCTTTTGTGCGATATAAAATGTATAAATAAGTAACCAGGAAAGCAGACACATAACATTTAGCTTTTTTACTTGAAGTTTATTTATCTTTATGTTGTGAAAAAATGTTTGTGCTTCATTATTTTTGAAAAATTTGCTGTTTAAAAAAATACATTTTGCACAATAATTGTTCTTTCAGTGGTATTCTAAATAATTTAGAAGTTGTTCTGCTGCAATTTATTTGAAAAGTAATAATGCTCGTGAGCAATTTTGACACATATAAAGAAAAAAAATACTAATATTGCAATAGATATCTTTACCACACATGCTAAGATTATATCACAAAGTGGCAGTGTTGAAGGAAAGCCATGGAGGTTCTGCTTGTAAGCCATATACAGACCAGAACAAATATGTGGAAGATAATCTCATCACACAAAACCAATATTTAGTATCGATTCAGGGCAGACAATCTGCACATCATCCACATGCTTTCTCTTCTGAGATGCTGTCCATTTAATCTAAGCCGACTTTAGAAAGTATGAAATCTATTGCTAGGTACTGTGTATGAACAACTAAATACACTACAGAGAAAAATTGTTACTTGGATTTTTGTTTTCTTGCAAATTAATCTACTAGTTTTAATACCAGCTTGCACAGAGCATTAATTTTTAAAGTATTTGTTAATTAATTTTATTTTCATTGTTTATTTATATGGCGACAATTCACCACAGATGTAATCTCAAGGCAATTAAGAAAACTCTGAAAAGCTGAAAATAACACAGATCCTTCAGGGTGTAGTGATAAATGTGAGTAGAACCCCAAACATGTTGTTACTTTAAATGTATTAAGCAAAATATAACTGTTTCAGAGAGGGTGGATATGATTTTAGGGGACCAATTCACTTCAAGGTGGAGTGTGCGTGTGTACCGCCCTCAAAAGCCAGTGTATCTCTAGAAGAGGTGTGACGCTATACAGTAAATATTTAAACCAATTTAAAAAACATTATAGGAGGACTATTATTAAGAAATATGTCAAGGAAATGTAGCGGCCAAAATTCATGGTTTCATTTTAAAAAGAGATTATTATTATTATTATTGTTAATATGCCCTGCAACAGACTGGCGTCCTGTTCAGGGTGTACCCTGCCTAACGCCTGATAATTGCTGGGATAGGCTCCAGCTGCCCCGTGACCCTGAATTGGATAAGCGGTTAAGAAGATGGATGGATGGGATGGATTATTGTTAATATTATTGTTATCCATTCTCTGTGTCTTTTAAAACAAAGGATCAGTATAAATACAGTCATACACATGGGATAGTTAAATACCTAAAAGGTACATTAAGTAATACAATTACTTTCATATACTTATTCACATACTTATTATATTGAATGAGGTGAACATACAGTAAGTTTTCCTGCTTCAGCCTAATTCTTTTTTAATTTTTTTCTTTACCTCTTTTGTTGTTGTAATGTGGTGAATTAAGAATATGAAATGGTAACTGCTCAAATAAAAAAAAATCTATTTAAAATACTTCCTTTCCTGTGTGAATACTAGTTTTATTCAGCTAATTTAGCTATTTCTTGATTAACTGGAAAGTTTGACTAAAATAATTTCGAATGAAGAAAGTTTACAAATGAAATAGTGGTGGTGCTGCAATTTTCTCTTTAATTTTAAAGAAAAACTACTTTTCAATGTTGATGCACAGACAGTCTAATATAAACCAAAAAATATGTTTTAAATTTGCACGTCTAACATAAGATCTACTCAAACCTTGCTGGGAGAAAGACAGGCAGGGACCAAAGAGATTTGGATGAACTGTAACTAATAACAGATACCGGATGTAGGTGGACTCTGGATTTGGTGGACTGGTGCCAGGAGAGCCACGTTGATCAACGCTGGGAAAACCAAGGAGTTGGAGGTGGACTTCCTCCCCACAGCTGTCAGATTGTACAATCAAAACTTCTCCCAACAAACAGATGTTTACACCAGCGCTGCATTTTTTTTAATTTGCACTAAGCAACCAAACAATTGCTGCTGCTATAATTTGCATATCATTTTTTCCCCGACTACATACACTAATTGACTGAAAGTTTTCCTTTTATTATTTTTAATGCAAACTACAACGCACAATCCCTACTTCTTTTTAATCATTCTGCTATAAAAAAAAATTATCTTCTGTAAAATACATTTTGGAGTGAGTTTCTACTGAGCCCCATAGGGGACATGGTGGAGAAAATATTTTAAGGTGAGAAAAAATTAAAAAAAATGGATTTTGCGTTATCTCGAGAAAGTTTTGCGTTATCTTGAGAAGTGTTTGCGTTATCTTGAGAAACTTTTGCGATATCTTGAGAACGTTTCAAAAAGCCATTTATTTATTTATTTTTCTCACCTTAAAATATTTTCTCCACCATGTCCCCTGCGGGGCTCAGTACGTTTGCATATTTGTTGTTCGTTTTTTCTTTTGGCTGCTTTTACGACAGAATTTCCTCCGTTGGGATTGTTAAATGCTTATTCTACTTACTGATTCAAAAGTACATTTAAGATTATTGGAAAAAAGAACAAGGATAAAGCATTTATTTTGAACTCATATAAGGTACAAGCTTACATAGATCAGTATTGCAATTATGTACAAAAATAAAAAGATGCATCAAAGAACAGAGCCAATCCAATCAGTGTAGTGTTTGTTTTCCTAGAGTTAAAGGACAAAGTAAAGAAAAGGATTAGTAATGGACTCTCGGTACACACTGGAGAGATGTTAGCTGTTCAGTGGGTGGAACAATTGGGCATACTGGTTTGTGTACTACACCATTCATTAGAGATGCAACGATACACATACTGGATCTGTGTACTTGCCGATACCAAGTAACAATGCCGATACTTAGTGCACAAAAAATGCCACAAACTGGAAGGCAGGTTTGTATTTCTTCTCTGCTTGTCACAACAGCTGATAGTGGATTAGATAAAAGATAGAATATTCATAAAAATGAGAACAAAACTATAATTTCAAGTGAAAAATAATAATTTTCTGTGAAATTATTGCGATACGAGTACTTATTACGGCATCAGCCTTAATATCGGTGCATCCCTAGCATAAACTGATAAAAGTAAATGAGATTTACTTACATAATTACTTTATGCTAAGCTAAAGCTGAAACTTAAGCAAATGATCTGCTGCCAAATCAGCGGGATGATTGTGCATGTTTCAAAACTGTTTTTTGACACTCATACAGTACAGACAAGGCGTTTTCTTTATTTTCATGACTACATTGTAAATTCTCAATTAAGGGCATCAAAACTATGAATTAAAACATGATGTATGGAATTACTGTATGTACTTAAACAAAAAGGGTGAAATAACTGAATACATGTGTTATGTTTTAGATTCCTCAAAGAAGCCACCCTTTGCTCTGATTACTGCTTTGCATTCTCTTGAGCTTCTAGTCACCAGAAATGGTTTTCCAACAGTCTTGAAGGAGTTCCCAGAGATGCTTAGTACTTGTTGGACCTTTTTCCTTCACTCTGCGGTTCTGCTCACCCCAAATCATCTCCATTGGGTTCAGGTCCGGTGACTCTGGAGGCCAGGTTATTTCACACTTTGTTGTAAAAGTACTACATAATTCCATATGTGTTCATTCATAGTTTTGACCTTCAAGGTGAATCCACAATATCAATAGTCATGACAAGAAAGATAAAGCACTGAATGGGAAGGCGTGTCCAAACTTATGCCCTGTACTGTATGTATATAGCCTAATTTTGGGAAAGATGGACTTAAATATCCCTTTAAGTAACAAGTAAATCACAGAGCATAACCAAGGTGTTCTAAAGAGCTACTTTTACTGTGTAAAATATGGAACATGTATTAGGATGTAGGAATTTAATCAGGTAGAGAGAAGGAAACTGATTCAAAACCTCAGTAAGATGAAAATTAAACTGGATCTTATTGATTTTCTGCAAAAGGATTCAATAAGTCAAAGTTATCAGGCCTTATTCCAGCTTTTAAAGGAATAGATTATTTTGGAGGATTTGAGGTTATTTTATTTTTTTTATAGCGACGTTCCGGTGTTGTTAGAACAGGTGTTATGTGATAAAAGAGCATACTGTGTCAGAATAGCATACCGTAACTGGACTTGTCTAACCAAGTTTAACCAACCCACAAGTTTTATGTCCTAACCATTGACTGTATAAAACCCTAAGGTCACAGAAGGTCAAAAAAAATATGCTTTGTTTTACATGCCTAACCCTATTATATATATATATATATATATATATATATATATATATATATATATATAGTTTAAGTTGATTTGAACAGATTTTAAACACCAAAGGGAAAAGTAAGTTCTTCTACTGCTGCGCATGCGCATAAACCAAACGTATATCATTGCGCATGCGCATTAACCGAAAGTATGTCATCGTGATCTTTTTTTTTATTTTATTTTTTTATATGTAAAATCCTGGTCTGAGTTGGAGGCAGACAAAGTGTGCCGTTACGCAGGGCTTGATCCCCCCAATCACTGGTTCTGCCGTAGCCTCCAACATCTATCAATGTCATCGTGATCATAGACATTATATACGTATATAATACGTATATAATAGTTATGATTCTGATGGGTATGCTGTTTTGTTAGAACACAGAACACCGGTCCACGCTCCGCACCACTTGGAGGTGGTAATGCTCCATCTTTGCCAGCCGTCAGTTCTGAGTACCTACGGGAACCGTAAAGGGACAATTCTGTGCTGTTGGTAGCTAGCTAGCTGCTTTAACCAGAAAATGGCAGCACATTTGAAAAAACGAGTATACGAGGAGTTTTCTAAAGTTGTTCAGGTGAGCAGAGGTGAACTTGTTGGACCCCCCCCCCCCCCCCCCCCCCCCCCCCCGCGCACCTCTTATGGTTCAGTTTTAAACCAAAGATTAAAACCGTAAACAAACCCACGGGATAACTAGCTGGTTAGCTAGCTAACGTAACATAGCAACCGGTCTCAGTCAGAACTCAAACCCTAACAGTTACTGCGCTCTTTGGGCACCTTGTCGATAGGTTCGGATGTAACATGTGGGATCGGTAACTGTTGCTGATGTAACTCTATTACCCTGAAATCCGGATTGAACCAGTTAGCCCCACTTATTAGCTACATAAAACAAACGGACACGATTAGTGTGTGTTCTGTTGCGATAAGTGCTGTTTCACACTAATCGAGACAGGTTTTAATGTGTATTTTTTCCTCCCCAAAGCTTGGTATATATGTAGAGTATAAGGGTGCATGGAAGAAAAATCATTTCAATGCAACCATGCAAACAATTTAATTAGTTACAAAAAACCCAATAACTTTCTTTTTTAGGAATCCCAGCAGAATGCGTCAAGTCAATTTGAAAATGCTGTACAAATAAAAGTTTTGTGGGATATTTTTCCTGCAAAGTTCTGTCAGATTAAATTAAATATATATTTTTTCATATCCTACAACGTATTATGTGTTGTATTTATGTCTGGAGTCGACTATGCTTCGATACTAACCATTCCATGGTAAGGTTGGACGATATGTAGGGATGCAGCAATACCCCTTTTCTCAAACCGATACAGATACTTGGATTTGAGTACTTGCCGATACCGAGTATCAATACAGATACTTTTACCACGCACACACAAACACAAAAAAATGCAATAAACCGGAAGATGGGATTTATTTTCTCATCTGCTTGTTAAAACAAATTAGGCCTGGGCGGTATACCGGTTCATACTGAAAACCGGTGTTTATTTTGGTTATATTGAATTCTTAACAACTCCCGGAACTTTTAATGTGGGGAAGTGTTTCAGCCAGGACAGATTTCACTGCTACACGCTCTTCACCACAGCATGAAAAGTAACGTTTCTTACTTAAGGCCCTGTCCTCCGGGAACTGCATTTGGCAGACGTGCATTTTATGTTCTTGAAAATCATTTTTTGCAGTGTGCAACAATCCCCCAGGACGATTTTTGTTTTTATTTAATGGAATACAAGTAAAAGGGGGGGTTCATACATAATTATACAACCCTTTTTAGAATTTTACTTGTAGGAAAAGGAAAAACTATGTCGTATTTTTCACAATTGTGCACCATTTTGGGTTGATCTATTGGTTTTTATGCCAGGTTTGGATAAATACGGTACTGACAGCGATATGGTGTACTATTAACCTTCTCCCGATTCTAGATATTGGGATTCAACGTTTGCACATATTCTAAACCTGACGGGTAAAAAAAAATGTAACACTTGAAGATGTGCTCATCAGTTTGAGCTGCTTTTGACGTCTGCAGATTCCCCATGAAGAAGGTCCAGCCAAGAAGCTGCGGCTGTCCAAGCCCAGTAAATCTGCGGCTCTGCACGTCGACCTCTGCAAAGCCACCAACCCCACCGACGCGCTGCAGTACCTGCTGCAGTTCGCACGCAAGCCGGTGGAGGCGGAGAGCGTGGAGGGCGTGATCCGGATCCTGCTCGAGCATTACTACAAGGTGAAGTTAAAATGGCTGATGATCATGCGCTGTATTTGGATTTGTTTGTAGCTGTTGACCGTGATGATTCCCCTCCTTTTTTTCAGGAGACTGATAACTCAGTAAGGCTGAAGATTGCATCTCTTCTGGGTTTACTGTCCAAGACAAACGGGTTCAGCCCCGACTGCGTCGTAGACGACGTCATTAACGTGCTTGGGAATGAGAGTACGGCCCACTCTACAATCAATGCAGAGACGGTGCTATGATTACGTATTTTATCATCTGTCTGTCCTTTGTGTCTCCAGAGTCCCATCAGGTTCTTGCTCAGCTGCTGGACGCCTTGCTGGTCATTGGGAGCCAGCTTCCAGAAAGTGCCGCTGTCAGACGGAGGCTCGTAGAAGTGGCCCGCAAGGTGAAACTCCACATTAATCATTTAAAGGGATGGAAAGCAATCCAGCTCCGTTTTTAATGTTTGCTCCTGTTTCTTCTGATTAGCTTCTATCTGATACACACTTTGGGGTGAGGAACAAGTGTCTGCAGCTCCTGGGATGTCTGGGCCTGGTGGACGCTTCTCTGGTGAAAGATAGTGAGGGACCGAGCTCATCACTAGGTCTGAGTCCGTCCGTCCGTCCGTCCATTCATCCATCCAGCCAGCCAGCCAGCAAGCCATCCATCCATCCATCAAAACATTCATCCATCCATCAAACCAACATCCATCCATCCATCAAACCAACATCCATCCATTAATCCATCCATCCATCAAACCAACAATCATCCATCAAACTAACATCCATCCATCCGTCAAACTAACATCCATCCATCCGTCAAACCAACATCCATCCATCCATCCGTCAAACCAACATCCATCTATCCATCCATCAAACCAACATCCATCCATCCATTAATCCATCCATCCATCAAACCAACAATCATCCATCAAATTAACATCCATCCATCCGTCAAACTAACATCCATCCATCCGTCAAACCAACATCCATCCATCCATCCGTCAAACCAACATCCATCTATCCATCCATCAAACCAACATCCATCCATCCATTAATCCAGCAATCATCCATCAAACCAACATCCATCCGTCAAACCAACATCCATCCATCCGTCCATCAAACCAACATTCATCCATCAAACCAACATCCATCCATCCATACATCAAAACATTCATCCATCCATTAAAAACCAACATCCATCCACCCATCAAACCAACATCGATCCATCCATTAATCCATCCATCCATCAAACCAACAATCATCAATCAAACTAACATCCATCCATCCGTCAAACCAACATCCATCCATCCATCCATCAAACCAAAATCCATCCATCCATCCATCAAACCAACAATCATCCATCCATCCATCAAACCAACAATCATCCATCCATCCATCCATCCATCCATCAAACAACAATCATCCATCCATCAAACCAGCAATCATCCATCAAACCAACATCCATCCATCCGTCAAACCAACATCCATCCATCCCTCCATCAAACCAACATTCATCCATCCATCCATACATCAAACCAACATCCATCCATCCATCCATCAAACCAACAATCATCCATCCATCCATCCATCCATCAAACCAACAATCATCCATCCATCAAACCAGCAATCATCCATCAAACCAACATCCATCCATCCGTCAAACCAACATCCATCCATCCGTCCATCAAACCAACATTCATCCATCCATCCATACATCAAACCAACATCCATCCATCCATCCATCAAACCAACAATCATCCATCCATCCATCAAACCAACAATCATCCATCAAACCATCATCCATCCATCAAACCAACATCCATCCATCCATCCATCCATCCATCCATCCATCCATCCTCTTTATACTTTCTCTATAAATCACCAAACCAGATGTCAATCTCTTGGAAGTCTGAGTGGGAGATTTTCACATGAATAATTTACAGTACTGCTGCCCAGATTTACATAATTTCTGTTTTATTTCTGCCACCGTGACAAAACCATCTCTTTATGAACTACAGGCGGGATTGTGTTTAAGTGTCATGTCTTTTTGTGGATTTGCAGGAGGAGTCCGGGACGTTCAGAATATCATCAGCAACTACTTCGCAGACCAGGACCCCAGAGTCCGCACTGCAGCCCTCAAAGCTATGGTAGAATCGCACACAGAACCAACACGGACACAAAACCCAAACAGTACAGCTTCAATCAAATACATAATTAACCTTTTGTTATTTCAGTTTCAGCATTTTCCGTTTTCTCCCCTTTGATTTTTTTATTTCCGACTTTATTTGCAGCTGCAACTTCATGAGAGAGGAATGAAGATTCATCAAGTCATTTATGAACAGGTACAGACATAGTTTATCTTTATTGGAGCCGTGAAAAGCTCTCCAAGTCATTGGATAAATAAACCAACAGTTTTTAGACCTTTAAGTGAGTCCTGTGTTTGTGTTGTTAGAAGATTAAATATTTAAACAGGAGATTTATGCTCCATTTTCATTGCATGAAGTTTGCCATTATAGCGAAAGCAGCTGTGTCAGTGGTTTGTTGAAATTTTGCTGCAAAACACCTTAAGCTTCCCATACAGTCAGCTACTACATGATGTAGAACCCGACTGATGAAGATTTTTTTCATTATTGAATATTTAAAGTCATGTTGAAGAGAGTTTTTTTTCTTTTTCTTCCCTGGTGTGTTCAGGCCTGCAGGCTGCTATCTGACGACTACGAACAGGTCCGCTCTGCTGCCGTTCAGATGGTCTGGGTCCTCAGCCAGCTGTACCCAGAAAGGTGAGACTCACCCGATACAGGCATAGTATATACAATGATCTAGTATATACAATAATTACTATTATTTAAGTGTTTGTATTTCATAACATAAGTTTCATTATTCCATATCTTAATCCAAGTTTAAATTATCTTTGATATATATTAAAATTTACCCACCTGACACACAGATTCAGTGACCTAGTATACAACAATTGCTGTTATTTAAAGGGAAAGTTCAGTTCTTTTTTCAATATGGAGTTTGGAGCCACTTCTTCAGGAGAAGTTGATATCCAATCTGATCAGCGTATATATACATATAATGGGAGTCAATCAGGGCAGGAGATTTGCTGCCTGTAATAAGGCATTATCTGCTCCAAAACTTCTTCATTCAACCATGTTTTATTATTAATAGTTAGCGATATTCCCCTGTGAATTCAGAACATCTTGGAGATGCTAAGGTATTAGCTTCTGGGTGTTTTTATAGGCTTTAAATGCAACAGATTACAACTTACAGTAACCTTGGATTTCAATGACGTTGCATCCGTCGCCATTACAGCTCTAGTCTGCGAATGTTACGGAAAGGGAGCCTGTGGAAGCTGAACTTAGTCCAATTGGTCATTCAGTTAGTGCAATTTGGAAACGCGTAAACTCGAACCATGACGTCTGCAGTAGTAAGTTTTGTCTAACAAGGTTCTGGAGTGGCCTAGCCAGTATCCAGACGAGGGAGTTGAAAGTCTGTTGTCCAGCGATAGCCTCAGAACTTCCCAGCTCTATAGGAAATCTTCATGGAGGAATGGGCCAAAATACAAGCTAGAGTGTGTGAAAACCTAACGAAGACTTACAGAAAATGTTTGATGTCTTATATCTGCTATGAAAACGTTGATGCTGCGCAACGCCAGGTAACGCAGAACCCGCCTTGCTGCCTCACGAGGTACACTACGAAACTTTATCAACAACTAAGAACATCACACCACCATATATGAGAGTTGCACGGCTAAACCAACCGCCACCAGTGTTTAAATTTCCAGTTAACAAACTTCCAGACGACCGGGATCGCTGACCGAGCTGTTTGAAAGAATCGCTCCTTATGAACATAAAAAACGGCACACCGCAATAATTCGTGCTAGAACGGGTTTTATAGCCAAGGGTTTGCTTTGTTAAGCATTATGAATAAGCTAGGATTCAATCTCACACACACATTTTAGCCACATTTTACCTTAATGCCGCACAGAAAACAGCAGAGTATTTTGCAACAACTGACCTGTGATCAAACCGCTCTACAGAGCCATACCAGAGTCTGAAAGTGCATTAGATCGATGGAGAATTAAAAATCAGAGCTTGTTCCTTCAAGCATCCTTCTTCCCGGATAACCCCTCCAGGGGACCTGCCAGCTGGGATCAAAAGGAAGAAAACCTTGATTGCAGAACGACGCCGATGACCATCAAGTGTGATGATTAAAAGTAGATGAAGTTGTTAATATTTGCCTTTGTCTTAAAATAAGTAAATAATCTTATGGAATAGAATAAATTATGTATAAAAATCTGTTTATAATACACAATATTTTTGCTTGCGTTAATTAAAAATTGCATGAGAAAAGCCCCATTAAAATAATTGCAAATTAAATCGCAATCACAATATTGAAGAAAAATCGCATTTAGATTGTTTTCCAAAATCGTTCAGCCCTACTGTATTCGCAGCTCAATCAAAGAGTCAAAAACCTAAAATCAGGAGACGGACATAATTTATCTGCTGCTCTCTTTTTCTTGCTTTTTCAGTATTGTGCCCATCCCATCATCCAACGAGGAGATCCGGCTGGTTGACGACGCATTTGGGAAGATTAGCCACATGGTCAGCGATGGCTCCTGGATGGTCCGAGTGCAAGCCGCCAAAACCCTGGTGAGGCGTTCAGAATGATACGATGGTTACGGATGTTTTGTCGCTGTGGTCCCACATCGTAACGGTGGATGTTTAACTGTCGTGCATCAGGGTTCGATGCTGCAGGTCAGCCCTCACTTTCTGGAGCAAACCCTGGATAAGAAGCTCATGTCGGATCTCAGGGTAAGTATCGGCGGTTTCGCTATCCGCTTTCTCCAGGACGACCCCGGTTTCTGTCGTTCACACGGTTCTCTGTGTTCAGAGAAAGCGCACGGCCCACGAACGGGCCAAAGAGCTCTTTGCTTCTGGAGAGTTCTCCTCCGGCAGGAAGTGGGCCGATGATGCTCCCAAGGAGAAACTGGACACCAACACCGTCAATCTCATCGCCTCGGGGGCTTGCGGTGCGTTCGTCCATGGCCTAGAGGACGAGATGTTTGGTATAAAAACTCTGTTTGTGCTTTTGAACATCAATTTCGTCCCATTTTTTTGTTCTACGTTTTGGATTTAAAGTGAATCAAGTTGTCAGTTTAATCCAATTTTTTTATATTTCTCACGGATCCTGGTAATTTCTCCTCGCTTTTCTTCATGTTCTCTTGATTTTATGCGTCAGAGGTGCGTATCGCGGCGGTGGAAGCCCTCTGCCAGCTCGCTCGCTCTTCGCCCAGCTTTGCCGAAAAGTGTCTCGATTTCCTCGTCGACATGTTCAACGACGAAATCGAGGAGGTGAGGCTGCAGTCCATCCACGTGCTGAGAGAAATCTCTACCCACATAACGCTCCGAGAGGATCAGCTTGACACCGTGCTAGCCGTACTGGAGGTTGGTGCCGCTTCGCTTCACACTATATCTTGTTTTTGTTTTTTTACTGTGGGTGACGAGGCGGAAAACGTCTGTGTTCAGGACTCGTCTCGGGACATCAGGGAAGCTCTGCATGAGCTGCTCTGTTACACCAATGTCTCCACTAAAGAGTGTATCCAGCTGGCTCTATTGGAGCTGCTGAAGAACCTCAACAAGTATCCCACTGACCGCAACTCTGTCTGGAAGTAAGATCTGATCATTTATCTATTTCTTTTTTATTAAAGGAATTTTCTTCAGCTGACAGGTTAGGAAAATGTTCTCTTCTCTTAGTTTATTGGTGTGATAGCGGTTTGGGACATCTGAATCAGAACATGAAAACAATCACGCAGAGGATTTCAAAAATACACAGACTTCACTTTTTTTATTTTTTATTAAACGTTCTCTAAATAACAAAAACATGATCAGAAGGACCCACCATGAAAAACAGGAGCATCACAAAATCTGTTAGTTGCTGCAGGATCCAGGTTCCTTTTGAGCAGGTTTAGACCCTGTCCACACGTAGCCGGGTATCTCACAAAACAGAGATATTTCTCTACGATTTGGCCTATCATCCACACATAACCGGAGATTTTCGGCACCAAAAATGAATCTTTTTAGAAAAACAAAGTGGAGATCTGCGTTTTTTCCGTTTTCAGTATCCGCGTGCGGACGGTTGAACATGGAGTTTTAAGAGCCGTTACGTCACTATCTGCGACAAAAAATGCTCAGACATCACATGTGCGACCTGTGTTTACTCTGAAAAACAGCATTTATGCCCTCAGAGCTGTGTTGGTATCATCCATTGTTAAAGAACGTTTTTTTTGTTTGCTTTTATAAGCTCTATTACTGCTGAGGTTAGAAGATAGATAGATTACTCTGAGTGGACAGGTTTGCCACGTCTATGAATGTGCTGAAAAAACGCATTTATCCGGTTATTTGTGGATGGAGATATTATTTTTTTTTAAAGAGCAGAGGAAAATCTTCTTTTTTTTTAAAAACCCACCTACATGTGGACACGGTCTTAATCTCCTGATCGCCTCCAATCTCTTTGGCTTTTCAAGAAAAAGAATTTTTTATCAGGCCCCCAACAGGCCTTACAGTTGACCACACAGCAGGAGTGAATCATCCGCTAAATCCTCCTCCAAACGTGCAAATCAATCAAATTATAGGTAATATACGCTGTTTCCTGCCACACACTTTATCATGCATTGTGAGAAAGATCCTCCTATACAGTTCACCTCAAATTTGCAGGTTGCTTTTTTTTTTGTACCTACCTAGAATTTACTGTTTACTTTCACACATGTTACAGGTTAATTTTTGAAAGCTATGTGTAAGGCATTGCTGTTATAATACTGCTTATATAACTGTTTATATAAGAATTTATAATAATACCTGGACCCAGAGTCCGGGTACTATTAGACGTCTGTAATTTTCATCATATGAACACTTGAACTGTGAGAGACAAAATGAGAAAAAACATCCAGGAAATCACTTTTCATGATTTCGTTTAAAGGCTTTATTTGTATGATGGAGCAAAATGTAAGCATAACAAACGTTCACTTCGATACGATGTAAGGTAACCTGGGTTACTCCAGAACGTTGAAATCCTTTTTACATGGCAACTCCTTCGTTGCCAGAGTGTGTTTGGGATCATTGTCATGCTGGAAGATCCAGCCACGTTTCATCTTCAATACTGTCGCTAATGGAAGGAAGTTTTTGTGCAAAATTTCACAATACATTGCCCTGGATAGGTTGCCCTGTTCCCCCGTGCAGAAAAGCAGCCCCACAGAATGATGTTTCCACCCTCATGCTTCACAGTAGGTATGGTGTTCTTGGGATGCAACTCAGCATTTTTCCCCTTCCAAACACGTCGAGTTCCGTTTATACCAAGGAGTTCTCGTTTGGTTTGGTAATACTTTGAGAAAACACTTCCAGCTGGAAGCTAATGACGTATATATTTAAGCAGCTGCTGCAATAAGATACAGTTTATGGGTGATCCGATTAGTTGACTAATCGGCAAAATAGGGCTGCACGATTATGACCAAAATAATAATCACGATTATTTTTGATCAATATTGTAATCACAATTATTAATCATGTTCATTCATCCAGTCCTGTAAAATATCTATTTTTATTGTACCAATAATAAACATACAATGTTGCAACAATTTTTTTAAAAATTAAACTTTAGAATAGATGATAAATAATGCAAAAAAACTAACAAACTTCAATACTTATATATATATATATATATTTATATATATATATATATATATATATATATACAGTGCTGTGCATAAATGAGTACACCCCACTACGTTTGTCAGAAAACCTGTAGCTTCCCTTCAGAATCAACATTTTGTATGATATACTACAAAATGCTCCCACAAATGTGGGCCATTGATTTCAAACAAGATTTGGTCATTTGCAAGCACAAAAAAGTGATTTTCCTAACAAATTAATTCAAGCCCATGTTGCAAAAATGAGTACACCCCGAATATAGTCCTAGGAGAAAAAAACTCTTAAGACTACAAACTTCTAATTAACCACAGGTGAGTCTAATGATTCATTTAAGAGGTTTCAAGCAGAAAATAAAAGGGCATTACTTTACAAAGAAAAGCCCTTCCCATTTCATGCTGTCAGTAATGGCTCCCCATGGAAGAGAAATCTGAGAAACGAAATAATTTCTTTACACAAAAAAGGTGAAGGCTACAAGATCAGCAAAGCTTCACATATCAGTCAAAATACTGTAGCAAAATAATAATAAATTTGAGAAAGATGGAAGTGCAATCATCTTACAGAGACGTCCACAGAAGTTAACATCTCGACAGGATGAGAAGGGTTGAAGAAAATCGGCATGCAAGTTCTCTGCAGTTAGCTAAAGCAGAAGAAAGCCAAACTGGAGCGACCGTTTTCCTGTGACACCATACGGTGCACACTGCAGAGGAATGGCATGCTGGGTATCGTCCACGAAGGAAACCTCTCCTAAAGCCCATGGACAAAAAAGCACTCCTAGAATTTGCTAGGGCCCATGCTGAAAAAAATGAAGACTACTGGGACTTTATACTCTGGAGTGATGAGACCAAGATCCCTGTTTTTGGAACTAATGGTTTAAAAACTGTATGGTGTCGTTAAGGTGAGGATTTCAAAGAAAAATGCATGGTGCCTACAGTGAAACATGGTGGTGGCAGTGTCATTATGTGGGGCTGCATGAGTGCTGCATTTTATTGATGGTATCATGAACTCAACAATGTGCTGCTCTGTACCGAAGGAGAAGATGCTGCCATCACGTTTCCAACACGACAATGATCCAAAAACAAACATCTAAAGCTGCTGTTGCATTTCTGAAGCAGAACAGGGTGAAGGTGATTGAATGGACAAGTTTGTCTCTTGATCTGAACCCAATCGAACACCTGAGGTGAAATCTGAAGCGACAAGTTGAGAATCCCTCTCCATCCAGCATCCAGGCTCTAAAAGACATTATTCTTGAAGAATGGAAAAAAATAGATGTTGCCTAGATTGCGTAGATCATGCCTAGAAGATTTGGTGCTGTCCTTAGAAATCATGGTGCTCATACAAAATACTAGATGTATAAATGTTATGTTATTGCAGAGAGCAATCTCAAAGTGCAATTTAACGAAAACAATTACAGCTTATACAGAAAAGGCCTTTGACATTTCCTGCATCCAAATCCTTAGTATTTACTAAATGCTACTTAGCAACTATTACTCACCTGTTAATGTAATACTGCATAGCAAACGATTGCGTAATAGACATGAAATCAGACGCACTGCTCAACATATTTTGCATGTCCTTTGACCCGTATCGACTGTTCTGTTGACCCAGATGTTTACGTTACGCTAGCCTGTGGTCCCGCCATCTTCTAGCCGTTATTTTGTCTGGTATGACTTAACAACTTAAATGTTTAATCAGTCAAAAAACTATTACAGTAATCAGTAACATCGCTTCACGTACATTTATCCGCTGAAACTGCGGCGGTGTCAATGGTTGACAGTTCGTCTGTAACCATTTTTAGCTAGGTCCTTCTTCTTCTATGATTTCGGGGCGTCCGCTGCATTGTGGGATAGCGTAGCATCCACCGGCTGCCTACTGTGGCGGTAGTACACTTTCAGGAACTTTCTGCTTACTAGTCAGATCCATAATGGAGATTTGGATCTACTACATTGCTCAAATACTCCTTTTCACCTGCTACGTAGCAAGCGTAGTGCAGCCATTATGAGTGCTGAGTGGCGTAGGTGTGGTTTTTATTTAGGCAGCTTAATGGAGCTTTAGCCATGCTTTTTCTCCCTGGTGGCTCGTAAACTATTGATTGAGTCGGTGTGTGATAAAGAAGAAAGAAGAAGAGCTCACATTTTGAATGTAAATATCGTTGACGATCAGGTTCAGTTAATTGTGGTCACCAAAATCGTGATCACAATAAAAATCGGATTAATTGTGCAGCCCTACTGCAAAATAATTAGGTTAGTCGATTAGTCGATGATCAAAATAATTGTTTGTGGCAGCCCTAAATTTATTACCTTTTTTTTGTGTTGTACAAATATTGTCATTGTATCTGCAAGTACTCAGATCCAAATATCTGTATTGAATTGTTGTTGTTGTTGTTTTTTTAAGTGGTGCTTTTGCATCCCTGGTTTATGCTGAGCTAAAGCAAATGGACTGCTCCCAGATCAGGGGAAATACTGGTCTGGTTACAAAATGCCTTTTTCTTACTTATCTAAATTTGGGGAATATGGCAAGAGTTTTACTTAGGGGTGGAATATCCTTTTAACAAAAACGGAGGGTGACTTTCACAGAACATAGAGGTTACTTTCCATGAATTAGCAGCTACTTTCACCCTACGAAAAGGTTAGTTTGTGGAACTCATTTGTTATGTTCCAGAAATAACTGAGTACTTCCCAGAACACAGATTAACAGGTTACTTTCTAGAAAATACCCACGGGTTACAAGTTAATTTTGACAAAGAACGAACAACTAACGTGTTAGTTAGCAGTAGCTTGTTCAGTTTCTGAATCTAACAAAAGTGGCTAAAGTGACTTTTAAATTGTCTGAGAGTGGGTTATAAGGGACTGTATGTTTTTAATTTGCTCTCCTTCACCCAGATGTTTGAAGTTTTTGGGTTCACGCCACCCGACCCTTGTGTTGCCGCTGGTCCCTGAGCTGCTCAGCACGCACCCGTATTTCGACACACCAGAGCCGGACATGGACGACCCGGCCTGTATCCTTCGTTTTCCGGAAAACGATTCAGTTGGAAAAAGAAAGCGAACAGTTCAGAGGTGCTCCTCTGTCAGAAGGACGTTTAGTATTTTTCCTTTTCTTCACTCATAGCACATACTTTCCTCTGTATTCCTGTTAGTGTTGGCCTTTAAATAATATGCTTTGCTGTATTCAGATGGCGTATAAATCGCTAACTGCCGCGATTAATTTAATGTAACTTTTTTTAATGCAGGTTATCTCCGTCATTTGTTCTTTTAAAGTTTAATGCAAAGCCCACTGAAACGTTTTTTAACATGAATTGTGCACACCAATAAATTTGCGTTGCCTTGTGTGCAACCTGTTATTGTCTCTCTTGACTCCTGCTTGTGATCCCAGATATCGCGGTTCTGGTTTTGGTGTTCAACGCCGCCAAGTCGTGTCCCACCATGCCGGCGTTGTTCTCCGACCACACCTTCAGGCACTACGCCTACCTGAGGGACAGTCTTTCGCACCTGGTGCCGCCACTCAGGGTGAGAAACAGTCTAATTGATGCATTTACTTAAAGGATAATTGCAGTTTTTTGTATCCTGGACCTTATTTTTAGGATCCACTATGTTCATTTACTCACCGAGACACCTTTGGTCCAACTTGAAGTCCTTCGGTAGATGTTTGGATCCATTTGTGATCAGCGTATATACATATAATGGATGTTAAAGGGCCTACATTATGCAAAATCAAGTTTTAGGAGTTTTCAACCATCTGGTAATGCTATTTTCTCATAAAAACCCCACCACAGTGGTTTTTGGCTTCGTGATATATCGTATCGTTTCCTCTGTATTGTGATACATATCGTATCGCCACATTCTTGCCAATACACATCCCTAGTTCTTATGTACCTGATCGGCATCGGTAGTTAACTGATACTCAAACTCTGCAATCAGCTCTTAAAAAATACTATTTTTTTCACTTGAAATTCCAGTTTTGTGGTCATTTTTATCGACGTTTTATATGATCTAATTCCCCATCATTTGTTGTAAGTAGGGGTGCACCGATCCGACTTTTTCAGTCCCGATACCGATACCTGGATTTTGTGTATCTGTCGATACCCGACACCATTGTTGAATGAAAGAACTCTGTAACTTCCACCTTCTACCTTTCTTGAAGAGATTAAAGGCACCAGACTTTACCAACTAAACATAACTAAGACAAAATAACAGATTTAGAATATAAAATTGCCACAAAAATAAAAATTCACGTGAAAAATTAATGTTTTTTGCAGATTTTCCACATTTTGGTTAACCGATACCAATACGTGTACATTAGAGGTATTGGGGCCGATACCCAATACCATTATCGGTATATGTGCATCCCTAGTTGTAAGAAAATAAAATAAAACTTGTCTTCCAATTGGTGTAATTTTTTTATTCGTAGATGTATCGTTATAGTCGCTCGGTGTCAGCAAGTACTCGGATCCAAGAATTGGTATAATAATCGGTAAATAGGTTGGATATATGTAACATAATTTGGGGAATCCCCAACACTAAAAAGCAAATATCCTGAAAGTTTGCAGAAGGAATAATATTTTTTCTTCTCTAAAAACTATTTTAGTTTTGAGTTCATTTTTAATTATTATTTTTTAAATTCACCATAATTTTTTTTGTAACAATCAGAGAAGAAAATAAAACCCGTCTTCCAATTCATTGCATTTTTTGTGTGTAATTTTGTGTGTGGTTGTGTGTTTAAAATCTACGAAGGTTTGAACTGTGAGGGTATTTAAACTAGCGAGAAATTTGAGTATATGTTAACGTACGTCCGAGAAAATTGTTATAAAGTGTGTGTCGAGGGGTTTTACAGCCCTAAAACATATATGATCATTTAAAAAATAAAAACGACTACTTCGCATATTTTGCCTTTTTCGGGTTATTTTTAGGACGTACCAAAATTGTCTGGGTGAGTATATGAACGCATTGTATGTTATAAATAAGGTCCAGGTTGCAAATAATTTAGATTTTCCTTTGAGGATTGGTTCAGTTTTAATGCCAGCCACCTCTGTTGGTTAAATTACATCATATTTTTCTGTAAATCAGTATTTTTTAATAAAAAAATGTGTCAACCCTTCAATCTCCAATGGTGGAAAATGAGATTCCTTTGCTTGAGGTCTTCTGAATACTTTATACAAGCTCATTTTTATAAAGTTTTATAAAATGGGGATGATAATGGCACACCTGTCTTCCAGAGAGTTTATTGTTTTTTTTATCAAAGTGGTCCTGAAGATCACTTTAATATAAGGTTTGGTGCTCAGTTGTCACCTGGTTTGTTTGTTGGTGTATTCTGGAATATCCTGCGGAGAATTGAAAGTAGTCTTGTTCATGCATTCTGCAAAGAAATAAGAAAACTGCCAGATTTGAGCCTCTCGCAGAAAAGCTCCGTCGTGTCGGTGTGACTGGAGCCCGAGTTCCTGCTCTCCTGAATTTCCCATTCCCTGTAACTGTTGTGCGCTTCAGCTGCCGGGCCGGAAGCAGGTCTACAGTCTAGACTCCATGGACTCGGGCGGCGGTTCCGGTTCGGTGGAGTCGGCCAAACTCTTCCTCCAGCAGAGCCTCAACAGGGTCAGCACCATCCAGAACCTGGAGACCCCCGGAGCTCAGGACCTGCTCGACTTTACGATACGGTACGTAGCAGGACAGGGGCACATAGGGAGTGTAGGCGTCTGGTCCGCAAAACCTTACTAAAACCCGGTGAACAAAGGTGAATCTAAGAAAGATTTCCTGAATTCTGCCCTCACGTTCCCACGACTGTTTTCTTAGGAGGGAAAAACAGTGTTAGCTTCACTTTATTGAGGAGGAAAGTGATAAAATGTCTACACATCCATAGAAGAAGTTCCTGCAGGCTCCTCGGACCTCGTGACAGCTCTTGTGAAAACATTTGAACACATAGATGACTTGTAAACAGTCATGCTAACGTCCCACTGTTAGCGTGTTTAAATAATTGTTCTGTTTGACGTAAAATTAGCAAGTGAGATGGCTGAAGGTAACAATATTAGATACCGTTCAAGGATTGATTGTTAAAGGTTACACGGACAAAAAAGAAAGTTGCGCGACTGGCGACCAGATTAGACCTCGTAATCACGCTAAACAACAAATCGACGAAATTCGTTGCCTTTTGATCATCGAAATATAATCGATTTTATCGATCTTTTGTTGCAGCCCTAATCGTAGGGTTATGATGAACAAACTAAAGCGATTCTAGATATGAAAATGAAAAACATTTTGTTTTTATTGCAGAGATCTGCAGCGGCTGGGCGAGCTGCAGACCGAGCTTGCAGGAGTTGCAGATTTCTGTGCTACATACCTGCGCTGCCAGCTGCTGCTCATGAAGGTAAGCGTCTGCACCTTTCCCCCATCAGAGAGAGGATTTCCGGATAAGAACCTTTTTTTTCTTCATTCCCCCAGGCCCTGCAGGAGAAGCTGTGGAACATGGCCGTCCCTCTCTGGCTCAGGCAAAATGTCACTGCCACAACTGCAGCTCAGCAGGTTAATACACAAATATAAATATAAAAAATACAATTAAAGCACAGCTGATGTTTAAATTATTTTCTGATTGCAGATTTTAGAGGAAACCTACAAGCTGGAGTTTCTGTACAGCGGTTTGGAAAGCAGGCAGGTGGCTACCATACATCATATTCGCCTTCAGGCTAAAGCTCTGCAGCTCGTCCTGACGGCTCTTACCAGACCAGGGTGGGTACATAAATCGAATAATCCTTTATTGTCCCACGAGGGGAAATTTATTTCACTACAGCCAGATCAAACGCACCATGTATAACACTAGGGGTGTAACAGTACACAAAAAATTACAATTCTGTACTTATTTGCCGTTTTAAAGTCATGGTTCAGTCCGTTTTCGGTCAACTTTAACTAAGAAAAATCACTAAAAATTTGCATACTTTTATCAGCATAACCTGAATTCCTTCCTTTCAATTCCTATAATTCATTTGATTTTTATCATGTTCTATAACTTAAGGCTGAAGATATGGAACTGACTGGATTTCATAAACAAATTAAATAGTACAAGCAGACATAGCCAGAATAGAAAAAGCATAATCACTTGAAATTAATTGATTGATTTACTAAAGTTAATTGGATATAAATTTATTTTGTTATGTTCTATAGCTATAAACTAAAGAACTGTCGGGATATTCGATAGGATTTAAAAAAAATTTAAAAAAATTAATAGTACAGGCAGACATAGCCAGAGTGAAAAACAGTGAAATATTTTTTTTTTATTTTTTTTTTATGTTCTATAACTTCTGTAACTATAAACTACAGAACTGACTGGAGTTTTGATTGGATTTAAAAAATAAATAACAGTACTTTCAAACATAGCCACAGTAGAAAACAGTATAATCACTTGATTATATTTACTGAAATGGATTTGATTTTATTCTGTAACTATAAACTATAGACTGTCTGGTATGGAAGCATATGTGTAAAATAAATCAAATAAAAAAGTTAGCAGAAATGCTTCTCATTCTCAAACTCTAGTTGCTATTTTTGACTCATAAATAAAATTAAAAAGAAATAATAATTAAATCTTAAATAAAATCTTAATAATTAGATTTTAAATTGATTCTTTTTGTCTTTTTTAACAAAGTTACAGAATGAGCAATTCTGAATTGGAAGATAATTTTACATATTTTCTTTTTACTATATTAATGTAGCAAAAATGGCATTTGCAGTCAGAAAATGAAAAAAATCAGCAAATGCATTTTAATTATAATTTGACATTTTAAATATTTTACAATGATTTTTCTGGGGTGTAATTTGAAAATTACATTTTAAATGTCCTTTTTTTGTTTTAATTTTAATTAAGTTACAGAAGGAGCAAGGCTGGATTTGAAAATGGACAAAGCATTTCAGGTTTTTTATTTTTATCTATCAGTCAAAAATAGCAGCTAGAGTATGACGTTTCAGGTGAGTCATTCAGTTCAGTGCAGAGCTATTATGGACCTTATTGCTACTGAAAGATGCATTCACTGACAAAGTTCTGGTTCTGTAGCTGCAGGAGAAACCCTTAATGTGCCTAGATAACAGAGTTTAGTGATAGCTGAGAGTCTTTTCTTGTTGTTTTTGGTGTCAGTTGCGCTGCAATCTGAGTTCAGCACATAAACATTGGTGTGTGTGTACAGGTAGAAAACAGCTGGATTCGTTTGGGGCCGAAGCCGGGGGGCCACACAGAAAAAAACAGAAATATACGTACCGTTAAACCCCTAATAAACACACAACCCTTCAGGTTCAAATGATTTACCAGCTGTCTCTTTTCTGTAGGTTGGATCTTCTCCTCAGCAGCTGTGAGAAGTTCCTGCAGGAGATCGAGTGTTTTTCGCGGTAACATTAGCCTTCTTCTTTTGGAGATCTACGGACTACTGAGGTAAATAGGTTGCTGAACGTCTCTCTGCTTCCTCAGGATGTTCCTGACGGAGCTGCCGCACCTCCAGGACAGCTTCGTGCACAAACTTTTGGAGCTAATGCCCCGGCTCTTGTCTTGTAAACCCGCGGAACTGGTGAAGATCCTCCAGACCACCCTCCGACAGAGCGGCCTTCTGCAGCTCAGACTCCCAGAACAGGTCCCGTAAAACCCAGTCAGGGAGTCTCTACTGGAGGAAGCAGCTTGAAGTACCGATCTAATGTATACGCATACTTTTCCACACGTGTGTAACAGATCCACCGCGCTACAGCTACAATCATAGAGCCAACAGGCGAGTCGGATAACCCACTGAGGTTCACATCGGGCCTGGTGGTGGCGCTCGACATCGACGCCACGTTGGAACACGTCCAGGATCCCCAAGACAAAGTTAAAGTGCAGGTGAGCTTCACGCCCCGCCCCCTGCAGGTGTTCACCGTTGACTGAACCGGTTGTGCTGGTGTTCGCTTCACACCAGACTGTTTTTAGAACAACTGATGACTGGAAGTCATTCAGATTAAGTCCTTTTTACAAAACGTACGAATATACAACACAGTTGCGAAATTATATTAGTAAATTATGATATAAACCACATTTCCCCAATCAAACCACTATTAAAATCACCAAAAGGAACAATTAACTACCTGAAATTAGAAAGGATTGAATGTTTGGTTAGTTTTCAGCCATTCTTTTAGCTCTTGGGAGTGATTAATAAACAACACATTCATATTTCAAACCCTTAATACGTTGTACGTATGTTCTTGTTTTTACCCGTTTTTATTCTTGTAAAGCACTTTGTGATTTTATCTGTAAAAAGTGCTTCAAAAATAAATGTTCTTAAAATTGTCAAGACTTAAAAAGTGATGAGAAAAATTTGGTTTTCTTTAAAGGGAAATTCCGTTTTGTTTTGTTTTTTCAACCTGGTCCTTATTTTTTTTAGCGATTTTTATGTTTTTTTACTCACCCCGAGAAGTTTGGAGTCTGAGTCTTGATCAGCGTTCATCCGTAGAACAGAAGTGTAAATGCTGGTTGTAAAAAGGTGTAATCTTCCCCAAACGCCTTGATTTTACCACGTTTATATTCTCCTTGGATTCACGAAGCCTCTGTAGTGCTTCGTGATCGTCTACCGGGACGATTTGGGGGTTTAAGAATAAAACAATAATAAAAAGCTGACGAATCTGCCGCGGTAAAACTCCGGTCGCCCTGCTGTGGCGTATTTTGTGTATTACCTCCAAATCGGACTGGGAAAAAAATACAGAAGCGCTTCCAGGGCGTTCGTAAATCCAAAGGGAAAATAAACATGGTAAAATTAAGGCGTTTGGGGCAGATTTAACCTGATTACAAGCGGAAATTGTCCTGCTCCTACCACCTCCGTTCTAAGGATGTCCGCTGACGGAGGAAGGGAATATAAATACTGCTGAACGGCTCAGACTGACTCCAAACTTTTCAGGGTGAGAAAACATAAAAATTTGCTAAACATAAGGACCAGGTTGGAAAAACAAAAAAACAGAATACCCCTTTAAGGCAAGGCAATTGTGTTTGTGTGACACACTCTCAACAACAGGGGAATTCAAGGTGCTTTACATGATTCGGTGATAAAAAGAAACAAACAAATCATGTGATACATGATTAAAAGCGTCACATACATTATAGGAGAAAGTAAAAACCGCAATTAAGCTTGAAACACAACATGTGATAAACAATAAAGCATGATGACACATTATCTTAATCGTTTACTCAAAGGCAGCTCTAAACAAATGAGTTTTAATTTAAAGCAGCTCAGTGATTCAGCAGCTTTGCAGTCATCTGGAAGTTTGTTCCAGATAAGGGGAGCATAGAAACGGAAAGCTGCTTCTCCATTTTTGGTTCTGATTTCTAGGGATGATCGGTAAACTAGAGTTGGAGGACCTGATTGGTCCGCTGGGTTGCTATGGTGACAGCAGATCTCCATCATCCTTTGGTGCTAAACTTTATCTCTTGTAGCGACAGTATCAAAGCAAATTAAAACAAATAAAACTAAATCACAATAGAACATAAGTTTGAGCAAAAGGTGAGTTTCAAAACTACTTTTAAAAAGTATCATCCATGCAAAATATTGATTTGGGGTCATAAAAATACACGGAAAAGCTGCAGGTGACACGGTGTTGATGCAGCAGCGTGCCTGATATAAAAATAATCTTCAATGAGTGCCAGCGCATCAATTGTGCAGAATAATGTCGGGACGCTGCGGCATATTTGTTCTTCACACATACACCAATACGTGCAATTTCTATAAAATACGAAGACATACAAAGGAACACAATTCTTAAAGGCGACATATTTTTAATCAAATTCTCATTTTTATTCTCAGTTCCTATAGACGGGACGAGGGAGAAGTTTGTGTTGTTTGTGCTGTGTGTGCAACGCTCTACAAGTCTGAAAAGGTTTTGCTATCCGTCCCGCTGCGCTGTCAATGCCTCTGTGTCCAAAAAGTGCGTAAGCAAAATCCTTAGTGTGCTTACAGTTACGCACATTTTTCCACCACGTTATTTTCTATAAATCCCAAACTTTGCGTATAGAGTTGCTTACGTAGTTTTCAGACCCCGTTTTGTGCGTATTCAAGCTTTATAAATGAGACCCCAGATCAGTAGTTTCTAGTTGGATTAACTAAAACCTGAGTGCCGACTCTTTATCGTCCTCTTTAGGTCCAAAGATAATTATTTCAGTTTTGTTTCTGTTCAGCTAGAGAAAGTTTAATTTGCCCAATGCATAAATTAACGTTTTTGATGAGTTCAAAGTAAGGATGTCCCGATTTCGAGATCGGATCGGACCGAAGAAACAAAGAAAACCTTCTCTCTTAGCTCCTGCAGCGATTCAAATATCGTTGGAAACCTATGTTGAGTTCAAGAGCATAGGATATTTCAGCTTATAGTGAAAACACCAATAATAATACTGCAACTTGCATACTTATAACACACCAGCGTATGGCCTGCTGGAAATCCATTAAGTGTTTTTGCTTTTTACTTTTGTTTGAAATATGAAACTGAAGCTGATCTTAAGATTTAGATTTCATGGGATTGACACAAATAATGGTAATGCTTATTAATTAAACGAGTCTTATAAAAAGTTACGTTTGGGTTACTTGCTAAAAATAAATTAAAGTTTTATAAATTTCAACACTAAAGCAAAAGATCAGATCGGGACATCTCTAGTTGAAAGTAACCTTGTGACACTGAAATGAAAAACTGTGTATCATATAACTAATCCTACTGGTTGCTATAATCCGAGCCGCCTTTTAAGGGCGCCGCTTGCTAGAATATCCGCTAAAATAAACAGAATAAAATCTGTTTTGTGTTTGACGCCTTTGCTGAAGGTGACTGAGTTGTCCAAGTTTCACATCAGATTTTTCTTTGCTTTATTATATTTTCACATGCCGTTTCACAGGTCCTGTATCCAGACGGTCAGAGTCATGTGATCCATCCCAAACCTGCCGATTTCAGAAAGCCCGGCCCGAGCAGACACCGGCTCATCACCCAGGTTTTCCTCTCACACACCGCCTGGACAGGTCTGTAGAACAAAACCCTCATCTTCTCCTAACCGCCTTCGATTTTCTCAAATTAATTTATCCCCACCCTCCCTCAGAACCGTCACAAGTTGAGGTGCGCCTCCTGCTGGCCTACAGCTCCTCTCCCTCTGCGACCAACAAGTCGGGCTGGAGCGACAGCACCGACAGCTTCCCCCCAGCAGAGGCCGCCGTCGAGGGAACGATCCCCTTCAGCAAGCCGGTCAAAGTCTACATCATGCCCAAACCTGCGCGGAGATGACCGAACGCTCGGATTGAAGGACGGCTTCCAGACGGAAATGTTTAGTCGCTCCGCTACTGAACACCACAAACAAATCCTGAGGGAGCAGACTGCTTTTATTGGTCGTCAATCCAGCAGAAATACATTTACAAACATCTAAAATATACGAACACTGTCCAAGGCGCAAATCTGAGTGTGATTCATATTTGAGGAAAACACAGAAGCCTAAGTTTGAAAAGAAGTGATCCAGTTAAGGTTGGTGAAGCCTGAGGCATCACGGACATTCTTTGGTTTATCTAAAGCGTACAATAGTTTTGTAACAGTACAAACTCTTTAATTAACAAAAATAGTTTTTTTTTTTCCTGTAATTTCTTAAAATGTGTTTTAATATGTTGTGTAACAGAAAGTTGAAAATATAGAACTGATGATTGGATTTTTTGTTGCAAATAAAATAGTACAAGCAGACATAGCCAGAGTAGAAAACAATAGAACCGGTTGATGTTAATGTTTAGAAATCTTGAATAATACTTTCCCCATATTTGAGAATAAAACATGCCTTTATCCAGAATCAATAGTTAGGTCTGATTGGATGCTACTGGTAGCCATGGTGACGTCAGCTGGTTTTTCTCCAGTATCAGTGATGTTTCCATTCAGCTTGACATTTCAGGTGAGTCATTCGGTTCAGTGCAGAGCGAGTTATGGACCGTGTTGCTGTTGAAAGATGCGTTAGCTAACACACTTCTGGTTCGGTCCATCTTTCTTTTTTTTTTTTGCTGTAGCTGCAGGAGAAACCATTAATGTTACCAAATAGTAGTGTTTAGTGAAAGTTGGGAGTCCTCTCTGGTTGGTTTTGGTGAATTAAACACACTGCATGTGTTCAGGTAGGAAACAGCAGGATTCTTTAGGGAAACCATCAGAATACCATTACACCCCTAAGTTACAACACTTCGCTACAGCATAGCTCTAAAACTCTAGGCATGAGTAGAACCTGATATACCCTGCAGTTTAGGTTCTGTGTATCGACTGCTGAGAAAACCCTGTGCGGCACGAGGAGCAGCCAACAGCAAAGCATGTTGAACGGCGTCGAGGAAGGCCGCCTCAGCAGGTTGAGTGGAAGACTCCGCCCACTTTGGCTCCTTGAACGGCCAGCTGGTTGTATTCAGCGACGGCCTTCTGGGTCGGGAGGATTCTGACTTCAACGCCACGCTGCTTCACAAAGTCCAGAGTCGAAGGAGGGACCTGAGAAGGGAAAAGCTGCATGTCTAAAACAGAAACTACTGATGATCCTTCCACATATTTCACACCTTTGATCCCACTAGACATGCACTATTCGGGATCAGAGCACAGAAAAGGCTTTCATCTGACGTCACATAAGGATGCAACGCATCTACTTTTGTTGGTAGTATAACAGGTTTTTGTTATTGTTAATGAAATCTAAGATAACGAAAACTAGAAGTAAAAACTTTTGTTAACTGGGATAAAAAATTTTAAAAAGTTCCAACAAATCGAAAACCAACTGAAACTGTAATGTGTACACAAAACTAACTAAACCAAACTGAATTTATTCAGAAAATGTGCTTAGTTTTCGTTCCTTTAACGTGTAGAAGGACTATTTATACTGCGCGTTGTCACCAGAAACGGATGCCATCTTGTTTTTTCTGCCTTTTTTGATTGCACAAATCGCTTTGATAAAAACAGAACGGGAAAAGTTAAAATCCCATCGACTCCCCCCCCCCCCCCCCCCCTTTCAAAGAAAAAATAAGAGACGTGTTTGGATTGCAAGCCAGAAGAAGCGATTTAAACGATGACTAAAAACACAATAATCTGCAGCAGAAACTTCCTAACAGGTGAGCTATGGCTAACAAACAAGCCAACAATGCTAACCAACACCGCTACTGCGAATAACACAACGGGAGCCGTAGCTTTGTAGCTGCTGTGTTTATGCACAAGTAATCCGTCTCTAGTTTCTGGTTGTTGGTGGTTTTTACTGGCTGCACTGCTTTATCCCAACATGTCAGTCATGTCGTCTGTGTTGCTGCGGTCCGCCTAGCGTCATGTCATTCATTATATTCAGCATGTTCAAGAAAATTCAGCTGAAAATAAAACGCTAAAGTTGTTGCTCTTTGATGAAAAGCTTTTAACCGACATTCTGAAGCAAAACGAGCGTCCAAATTAGGGATGCACCGAAACCGGTTGAATGTATTCGCGTCTATTAGTTAACAAATGCTATGAACCGATACTTAAGATGCGAAAACTCTGCAATAATTTCACAGAAATGTTTGTTTTTTTTACTTGAAATTTTTTTTTTCGTGGCGGTTTTTATTAAATCCTTGCATTTTGTTGTATAGTAGAAGTACCTGTATTGGCGACTGCCTCAGATCCAAGTATCGGTTTTAAAAAAAAGTGTTATCGTTGCATCCTCAAAGCATCAGCAGAATTGCAGACTGACTGTAGAGCTCAGTGCAGCTGGGGATAAGACCCAAAATAGACCTAGAACTCATGGGAGGACCTATGAACATCTAATTCATTGAGATCCACCTCAGTTTTGTTCGTATGAAACCTCAGAGCAAAGCCTTCAGTTCCAAGAACCATTGTAGCTCCTGTTTCGCGGCGGGGTCTTTTCACGAACTCGTCAACTACGCCCCTTGTTACATTTCTGCTTCTTTTTTCCTGCTTCTTTTTTAAACTGGTCCCTGACTCCTGTGCGGGCAACAAGTCTTAACACCTCGAGGGGGATTACAGGTGTAAGGCTGCAGGGTGGACCAACTAAACGGACCCTTACACATAAACACTAGGGGGCGCAGAGAAAGCTCGTTATTTTACCTGCAGAGCTTCACTCATGCCTCTCCCAATGACCAGCAGCTCTATTCCCTTCTTCAGCACCTCCTCCAGATCAGCAGGTTGAACTCCTGGGTAATGCTAGGAGAAACACCGGAAGCTTTTTCAGCAAAGCTAACAGTATTTTATTTATTCCTATATATATATATATATATATATATACACACATGTACAGAGTACTTATAGAAATATGAATGAATATTTTTAAGTACTTTACAAAATGCAAAGTGAGCAAACAAAAGAAAAACCTAAATCAAATAAATATTTGGTGTTAGAGCTGGAGGGTTTTATCTCAATATTTTCCAGTTGAAATTCAACATTTTATGTATATATAGATATTCTTCTTCCCAAAAAGTATTTTAAAAAGCTATTCAGTATCTAAGGTGCATGCCTCAAATGTCACAAAGGCATTATGATGACCTATAGCTATATATGTACTTCAGAAACAGTCAGAAATCTGCTTATATTTATATTATTTTCTGGAATAAAATAAAGTTTTATTCTTTCAAACCAAAATACTTATAGTTTTGCTGTTAAAAAGTAACGGTTTTGGCCCCCACCTCCATCACCCCCCCATCCCAACCCATCTCCCATGCACACACACACAGAAAAGAAAAAAGAAAAGCAGATGAGCCAGGAAACGCCATCAAAGAGCCATCTGCATCAGCAGCAGATCAACAGCAGCAGCCAAGGCACCGACCCAGGGCGCCCAGAGGAGGGAGGGATGGCACCTCCACCCAAGCAAAAAATGAGATTAAAATACTGATAAAAATGTAAAGACGGTTAGCATTTTAAATTATAAAGTGTAAAACAATGACGAGATATCAAATAAAAATGCAAAGCAGATAAATAATTAAATAATAGCCAGTTAAAAGCTAAACTAAAAATTAAATCAGATAAACGTCGATTACGTCGACGCGTCGTCCCAGCCCTAGTATCATAGCATACTTTACAAAGGTCTGACAGAGTTTATTATAAGACGTAATTTTTGCGTGCACACACACACATCTAATATGCGCTTTTAAATCAATCACGCCCATCGAGATTTTTCCAGGCCCACCCATTTTGCACCTTCTGGCTCCGCCACTTCTACAAAACAACAGAAAAAATGCAAAATATGAAGGCTACAAGAACATTTCATGTCCTGAAGGAAATGCATATTTTCTAATTTTCCCCTTCTATATGCTAATTCATGTTATCGGTCTGTACGTGTCATTTATTGATGTGCAGGATGCAAAGCATTTGTAGTGTTCTCTCTGTACAAATGGTCTTGTGCATGGTTCATAATAAAGTTCGTTTAAAATAAGAATAAAAATGTGGCCAAAAGCGGTACTGCAATCACATTGAAAATACTGTAGAACTGTGTATCCATTCCTGACTCCAGGTTGCCAGCTGCTCCGGGATCCAGCAGGAACGGCTGACCCTAACTAAATAACATTAGCAATGGTCATACAGGTTAACTTGCATGTGTAGCCCACAATGCACGCGAAGAACGAATGAGGAATTATTTGTACCGCGGTATAGGCTACTCAATACGTCTCCATTACGTTTCACATTGCCAGAATCGACGTGCTGTTTTGTTTTCGACAGTTCAGCATAATGACAAAGAAACGGGCCCTGATGCTAATGTTAGCAATGACGACTCGTCGTTTTTATCTCCCAAACTATTCCTTACCTTTTCAATTTGATGACCGATCTCCTCCATATGCGCTAACGTAACGTTACTTTCCACGAACATGCATAACTTTGTTCGGCTGTCGTGAATATTTGAAATGTCAATTTACATTAAGTAGAAGTAAGTTAGCCAAACAGGTGAATCTTACCTGTCCAGGAGAAAATTGGCGATGTTGACGTCTGTATTCAAATTCTTCTCCATTTTCATTCGTCTCCATCTTTCAAAGGCATCTCCTATACAAATCCTTGTTTTATTTAGGACTTTGTCACAACGTAGTTCGGATTGATAACGTTTCATAACGTTATACATGTTTTGTCCGTAACGTTCGGAGCTTCAGCTGTGGTAATCAGAGCAGAGCTGGCAACCCATATAAGGAAACTCTACTGACTTCGTGATTTGTAGATAGCTTGAGGGTGGAGCCTCAGACCAAAACAGAACATGACAACTATAACATCACTTAAGGGCTGCAACTTTCACGTTTACATAACAGTATCCTGGCCGGACCACTGTTGACAGTGATATAAGTATTTCAAGAGAACATGATTTCTTAATCTCTTTTGACATATCGGGGCCATTTTATTATTAATTAAAATACATTTCTTGCGTACGTTTCCTTTAACTCCAGCAGATTTCAGTATTTCCACAGAACATTCCGCATTAAAAAGGCCCATCTGCGATTGGCTGGTGGTGGGGTTCATTTACACAGATACGCGCGCTCATCTTTGTGGCACACATATTACACCATAGAAGAGGTCCTTCAAAACATGTCAGCAAGTGGAGCTAGAAGAACTGCTAGAAGGAAGATCACACTAAATGTGGATTTGATTTAGGTCTGTCTTTCGTTCCTTCACTGCATTTATATTGCTTACATTGGTGCCAGTCTCCCTCCAGTCCCAGGCCCGGCTGCCTCCGGGCCAGACCTTACAGTCCTTGTAGCTGGAGGAGCACCCCTTCACCTTCATGTGGCCCCAGGAGAGGCTGCAGATCTCCGGGGAGGACATGCTTCAGCGAGGCTGGGGAAACGAGCAGCAACTTTTATCATTGTTACTAAATAATGCGACTAAAACCGCCTGCTTATTCCGGTATACAGGGATAATGCAGCCTGGAGAGTGTTGACTACTATCTAGAAAATAAAACTCTCTGCGCTTTAACTCACCGTTTAACAGCAGCGCAGACAATCTGTGACTCGGAAGTTGGTGACCTATGACCCCTCCCCAGTAGTAAACAAGACGTAAACAAAGCCGTTTTAAGAGAGCCGTCCCACTCTCCGTTCAGTCCCATTGGAACTAATCTTGGTTGCAGTTCCACCAGAGTTCCACTGGGGGGCGATCGCCATCAATGCAAGATGAATGGGAGTCTATGGAGCTACACGCCAAATGTGCCTCTTTCACCCGATTTTCGTTGAGAAATCTAAGATTTTATTGTATGTTTAACAAGTTCAACATGCGTTATAGAGGGAAAGTTGAATGAACGAGTACGTATGTTTTGTTTTCTTACAGGTTGAGTTGTAACATAACTCGCTAGCATTTTTCCAATAACCACTGGTTGGTCAGTGAAGGACTGATTACGACCAGATGTACCGCTTGACGGCATCGTAGCAGCCGAACCGATACCAGAACGTTAAGGCGGACTTTTTCACCAAAGTTTTGTTTTTTCAACCTAACAACTTTTTTTTGGTTGCTAGCTCTGTTTTCTGCCTATGGTTATGTATATAGTTTGAAGTTTAAAAGGAAAAACAAGGATTGCCGTAAAGCAGTATTTCTGGTCGTACGATGTGTACGACCTCACTGACATTTTAAAGTACTTTTTTTAAAGGAAATGAGTGCCTTTAAAAAATCTAACACCCATCAATATGTAATTTCTTTGCATCCACCTTCTAAAAAATATTCAAATTACTAAGCAAAAAAATTATATCCTGAGAAAAGTGGATTTTTATGGGTATTGCTCCATAGACCTCCATTCATTCTGAACTCGTCATGAGAGCGCCCTCATATGGAACCAGAGTGGAATTGCAATCACCTCAGAACCTGGAAGTACCAAGAGAGTGGGAGTTCTCTCTTTATTAGAGTTTCTTTGATGTAAATCTCCGATTAGCCTCGTTTTCTTTGGGTTACACACCGAACACACGCACGGCCATCTGCGCCCCCTAGTGGACGAAGGGAAATCTGTATCAGAAGCAGAAAAACTCGTCATGTCCGCATTCAGTTATGGAGGACCAACACTGACATAATTAAAAATAAAAGCAGAAATATATTTTTGTTTTTCCTTAAACAAGCATTCATTGGTTTTTAATTGGGTCCGTGTACTTTTGGGTAATTTAAATATCATTTTAGAAACAAAAACAAAAATTAAAGTAATTTTCCGATTTTGATTAAAGAATGAGTGAGGTAAAGTTGGGTACTTTTTTTAAATTTCTAAAGTTAAAAACAACATTCGTTATCTTAAAAATTACACATACTTTTATGGATTTTTGGTTGTTCCAATAATGAAAATATAAACGCTCAAAAACAAATAGCCGCGCTTTTATTTTCAGAAACCCCAACTAGAACTTTTTTTTAGCAAGCAATGCACTTTTGCAAAGTTATCCACTAGGTTTTGCAGTTTGTACCAACTGTTCAGCTGTAAGAGCAGCAAAGTGACGAGCATTATAAGCATCGGCTTCACGCAAGTAAAATGACAAAAATGGGGGACGAATAACAAGGTGGCATACTCAGATTAGAATGTGTCCATCACTCACTGCGTTTACTCAGAAATCAAATCTTAAATATTTGGAATTTATGTTAAAAATATATTTTCTAATTAAAATTAAAATTACGGATTAAGCCAAAAATCTTCAGTACATGCAACTTTATAAGTTTCATTTGGTACCCTTAAACTATGTTAGTGTCAGGCACTTTTATATAACAGACATGAACCTAAATATTTATGCTCTTTAATTCAATAATTCTCAATACAAATGATGCAATGATCAGAAGTGTAATCACTGTGAATGAGGTAATAACAGACACCACTTTGAATAATTATAAAAAATGTAATCGATTACACTGTATCTCAATACAGACTTCCAAGTCACTCATGTCAAAAACACGCCCCTAAGCACCCTGGGAAGTATGACAATCAGGTCACTTACAACGGCTTAAGCAGAGGGACCTCTCAAGCGCTGCAGGATTTTAATCCATAACACACGTAGTGTGTTACTATATTAGTATTCTTTGTTACGGTGGCCCCAGCTCTTTTCAGGCCATTGACCAGATCCCCCAGTGTATTTCAGGGTCGTGTCCTCGCCGTTCTCTAGACGAGGGAAATTATCGGTTATCTCGTATTTATCCTGTGTTCTAATTTTTGCTGCAACACGCGATCTCTTCTCACCAAGCTGCTTTCCTATTGTAGATCGGCTCCTCCCAGTCTTGTGCAGGTGTACAATCTTGTCCTTGGACAGCTCTCTGGTCAGAATTGTGGTAAACTATGTTCTGTACCATTATACAAATTCTTTAATCATTCAATGCCAAAACTTGCAACTTCCAGATACTTTTTTGCCCATTTTAATACCACTGCTGGTGGGTTTTGTTTTTTGAACAATTGTCTTGAAACTTAGTGGAGAGGGAACATCCACATGCTTATAAATAGATGTGTGCAGTTTACCACCTTTAGTGGTACCGACATCTGGTCCATTGGTGGGTGGGCATGGTGACGGAGAGAACCGCAGAATACCAGCGCACAGTGACATCGCCTGGATCATCCAATCATATTCAAGGTAAACAGCTAGGCTGCCACCGAGCACCGGTTCCCAAATGGGGGGATGTCAAACCTGGAGGAATAAAATGAAGATTCTAAAAAAAAAAAAAAAAAAAAAAGACTTTAATTGATAAAAACATACATTTGAGTATTTTGGCTTTTGTCGTCCAAGTACCAATTTTTAAGTGGCTTGGAAAAATACTGCCATCATCCACAGATTTGTGGCCACGGGCCTCTAAAATGTTCATTTTGTGAGTCAGAGACAAAAACCAATGTACTACATCATATATTGCCATGGTGATTGGGCGGGGCTTTAGGTTAGCTTCATTTATGGGAGCTAATCTGGGGAAATTAAGCCAGGATTTTCAAATTACGTCTGGATTTGGCCCCATTGTCCTGCAAGTTGTAGCTGCTGCCATCCTGACTTAAATGAATGGACGACTAACAGGCGTCTAGATGTTTGGTTCCAGGCTGAGGTGGAAATGCAACATTATGTGCCAAGAGTGTAGGAGGAACTGGGTTAGAGCCTTGCTCCACAAAAAAACCCACAAAAAACCTTACAGCCACAATGAGCAAGAAGCTAACCTCCTAAGATGGCTTCCACAGAGCCACCATCCTTTCTCCAACACCTCATTATCACTTTATACAGAACTGAAACTGTACACACAAAGGAGACTGGGATCTTTTGTCTCTTTATTGGGTTACTGTGGAAAATCTGCTTACAAACCACCAACATCACAAGAAATATCATTTTAGTGGCAATCTGGGGGCAAGACGACAAACACCCTTCATCCGGTTGAGGTCTGCATCTGGAGAAACAAGGAGAGATTACGTTTTCAGAATTTACCTTTATGGGGTTTAACGTTTTCTCCCCACAACGTTAGACAGAGTTTACAGAAATTTGTCCCCCAATGAGCCGTCTACAGACGTCGCTGCAGAGACTCACTGGGACGTCTATTTTATCTCTGGTCAAGTCCACAGCAAGTCAGGAACAGCAGATCCTGAACGCCTTGGTATATGACCACATTCTACCCATATTAACCACTAAACCCAAGCATTCTGAAGAGGGTTAAAGGATTAAAACATCCATCTTTCATTGAGATATTTATGTTGAATATAAAAGAATCCTACCGTCATTTAGATTCACAATAAATTGCAATTTCTAGACTAAAAATCACACCTGATGAGATGCATGCACAAAAAGAAATGAAATTTTTTTTTACAGTGCATAATTTTTAATAAAACCTGCAATAAAAAAGGGGCCACTTCTGTCCTCGCCATTTTTTGGTTTTCAGCATTTTCCGCGTGAGCCCAGCTCTTAAAGGTACATCATTTGCGTCCTCTGTACTGGACATTGTTCACCCTACAGTACTATTTAAAGGACATCCTGGGCTTTACAGTGATGAGTTTCCCTTAAAATCAACTCAACGCCAATAAGTCAGTAATATATATACACTCCTGTCATTTACACATTCTACAGATTCGCTTAACCCCTTACAAATTATTGTTTTAATGGAAACGGCTTCTTTGGCTTTAAGGATATATAAACTAGATTACATATACATTAAGGAAAAGATTACAAATCCAAATCACAGTGCAGTTATTAAAAGCATTCTAAGGATTTGAATGTGCAAAGGAGTACAATAAAAATAAAAAGTTTACTATTCGTAATAAACGCAGAGAAACTCACTTTTTTGTCCTCGTTGAATTTACAGCAGATAATCCACGCCTCAGCTGAAGCCTGATATAAAAAAAAAGACTATTTAGTGATTTTGTCTCATCTTTAAAGTCACAAGTACAGAAGTTTTATCCGAACTGTTCAGGTATAGATCCTGAGTGTTTCAGCCACTAAACCAGGACTCCAAACATGAAGAGTTTGGAGTCCAACGATGCCTGACGCCGATTTTGTCTCGCACTGCTATTTAAACACGCCAGCCGATGAGACGACTGGCTGCAGACACCGCAGCGCTGCTGGAAACATCTAGTATTAAGAAAAACTTACCCATCAGTTCCCTTCAGACGCCCGCAGGCTCAACGGGCTAAGCGGGAAAAAGAAAAAAATTTAGTCACTTGGAAGTCCTTAAAGAGCTGGGCGTGTTTCCGCTAAAATACCAGGACTCCGTGCACAGGCAGAACGGAGACCAACGATGCCAGAAGCAGAGTTTCTCTAGCACCGATCTTTGAACGAACCGGCTGATGGGAGCAGCTGGCCGCAGATACCACACAGTGCCTCGATCCAAGCGGACAGACCTGCCCGACTTACCGAGTCGGCCTGGAAGCGGCGTCAGAAGCAGCAGACGAGTTCCTGGAACGAGAGAGCTCAAGTTAAGCAGCAGAAACTGCATCCGCCCTGAAGCTCACAGGCGAAAACGCGCGCCGGTTCGTGTTCTGCAGCCGTATCCCGCAACGCCCAGGGCAAAGAACGAACGGGTAAAGCGAGACTGCAGGTTTGTTCTGCGAGGCATTTCCAACGACGCGGCCCTACAGTCAAGAGCCGGTCGGGATAGACCTCGGGCGCCTTCAAGGGAACGAAGACGCACAGAAAAATGTTGGCTGAAATCAGAATTCACTCTGGCAAATTTAAAATATTCAATTCATCTCAGGTTTACATTTCTCGTTGGGTTTTTTAAGAGCGCACTTTAAATAAAATCTAGCATTAAATGGCTTAAATGGGGGGGGGAGAAACAAGGCTGAAGCTAAGAAGTTTTCAGAAGACACGACTCACTGAAGATGAAGCTTCCATTCTTTTTTAAATCCGCCGAGCTATTAAGGATTAAAACCACTTTCAGGTCAGTTTCCTTTCATCTTGGCTGATAACTTTGGCAGCAGATCAAGGCTTTTTCCAGCTCATCCCAACTCAATAGGGAACAACTTCCAGCCAATGACTCAACGCAAGCTGCTGGGTTGTCTTAAAATAAAATAAAAAACTTATGGGATTGTTTGTATAGCTGTATTTAAAACAACTTTTTTTTTAAAGTACCTTGATATGACATCTGTGTTGATGATGGAGGCGTGGACGATCTCTAACAGTGGATCTCGTTCTCGGGTTGCAACAAAGCACGCTTCCCTCTGCACGTCTGTGTTTTCAACCCCGTCGATGACAGAACCTGGAGGCAGGAGGACCGGTTAGCGTGACGACTGCATGGAGAACTTCATATTTGGCGTCCAGAGCAGCAGGTTCAGTAAGGCTGCTGTCACTCACGCTTCAGAGCAGTTGAACACATTTAGCCATTCATCATTACTTGGAGACTACATCCACCGTGTACGAAAACAAGACTCACCAGGCCGGCTGGGGGCTCATCGTCAGCACCTACGGAAGAGGGACAGCATTAGTTTCATGTAGAGTACGTTAAAGCTCAGAGTTGTTCATTCTCATCAGTAACACTGCTGCAGATTATTAGCAGCAGTGGGTTGCAGGAGAAATGGTTGCTCTGTGCACTGTGTGAGCTCCACAGCCCACCCTGCAGGACCAGAGCTCACACTGTGCGCGTACTGGTCAGACACTGGGGGGGGGGGGGGATTTATTTGAAGTGGCACAGATATCGCAACAATTATCTAATATACAGTAGAAAAGACTGAAGCATCGCTGCAGCCATAGCATCAGTAAGCACTAAAAGGTGTTTAAAAAGATAAAGGTTCACTACATTTGTGGTACATAAACCCTCAAATAATTTGGTAAAATCTGTAATTTGTCTTTTCACATTAAACAAAGAACTTTTCCTGAATTTCTTTTAAAATTCTGAAATTAGATATTATGATCAATGACTTAAAAAAAAGTATTTGATTGGATATAAAAAACAAAAGTACAAGCATACATAGCCAGAGTAGAACACAACAGAACTACTAGAAATTGATTTTTATCCTTTCCGCGTTCTATAACCATTAGGCATTCACAGATATGTCATAAATGTAGTCGTTTTGGTAAGCGGGCAGACACCACGAACCACTAAATAATGTGGGAACGCCACAATAATTTAACAGAAAATGTTTGGGTATCACTTGACATTTTAGTTTTCAGAAGACATTAAAAACCATCAAATCGTTGCGTATATTAGGAATTTACCAATTTGATTTAAATTCTTGCGACTTTGATAAAGATTATTACCAATGCATTAACAGGGATTCCTTACTTTAGTTTATTAAAAAGCTTGGTCAGGCCTGGAGTTGCCCAACCTCACTGTGAGGGATCTTGAAATTTAGTAGGCCTGAAATTGTACATACCAGATATCCTCCAAGCAGCCATCCAATCAGGGTGGTTCATCGGCATTGTGGTCGAGTTTTGAATGTTTCCCTTAAGATGAGAGAAAAATAAAAACAGTTTCATTTACAGGCACACTTGGTTTCTGACCGCCGCTTTCCAACGGCTTTTTACACGAATGCAGAACCGACTGTTCCAGGCCTCATTGTCACCTTTCTGCAACCAACAGTGCAGAGATGAAAGCAAAACCTGATATTCTCTCACCACCGCTGCCCTGGGATCGCTCCACTGGACAGGAGAAACCCATTTAAACGAGAGCAAAATGTGGCCAACGACATTTAACCAAAGCGAAAGGTGTGCGGAGACCGGAGCAGGTTTGAAATCTCTGCACTGCAGAGTCCAGCATAGCACCATAGTCGGGCCTACGCCTCTACAGTAGTGGTTCTACACTTTTACTTTTGACCCATAAAATAAAAACCTAAGAAGGCCGTTATCATTTGTTTGGCTTAATAATACATTGTAATAGTGACTCTCGGGACAACCAAGGTCGCTTCACAAGATAAGAAAAACATTTGTGAGCATTTCCACAATCCATGCGCTTTATCGTAATTAAAATTTTTGGTATCCAAGTTTCTGAAGAGGAGCTCATAATTCTATACTAATATTTGTTTTGGATTCACGCAAGTATTTCTGTGCTTAGACAAAGGTTAAAGATTTGGCATCATGCTATCAAAAGTTACTCATAAGCACAGGATTCTTAAAAATGTAAGATTTATATTTTTTTAAAAGCAACTCGTTACCACATTGAGCAACTTTCGTGTAAATGTTTTTGACCCAGAAGTAGTTTTCTGATTGATTTTCTGACCGGGTCTTCCAATGAGTTTGCGGTCATGTGACCCAAAGAACGCATTCTGATTGGGTCACTGGGTTTGTCTATAAAACATATTCAACCGTGGTTCTTGTTCAGCTGCTTTTAGATTTGTGATTTGAATCGGGACTAAGATGTAAACAGATGTCTCTTGCAGAAACCCAAATTATAATTTTTCTGTTTGCAAATTTAAAGGAATTTATGGCCAGTTATTTGCTGCAATTGGTCACATAAAATCACAGATTGTTTTAAAAAGCCTTAAAATTGAGAAAGCAGCATCTTATTACACTACAACTGTAATACTTCCTTAGTTCTCAACCAATTTCAATGAAGTTGGTATCATTTTCTTTGGGGTTTTTTAAAGCTGCATCCGATAAATGTGTTTGAATAAACTTATTCTTTGGAACATAACCACTCCAGAGCTGCTCTTAGAGATGCAATTCTTCAACAAACTTTATTCCAATGATCATTCATGAAGCTGTGCAGGGGCCTGCTAATAAATACCAATTTGTGCTTGTGTAAGCACGCACCATAAATGCTGGGGGATATGGCGTCTCTATTGCGCCAACCATTTAGCAAAAGGCTGATTATAACATGGCGTTTATTTGGCGAAAAAACTACATTTTATGACTTAACCTACCCGCCACGTGTTTCCAAAACTTAGGTTGCTGTGAAACAATGTTTTTAGTAACACCAACCTCCTATTGAGGAGCAGAATAACCCCTCAACTTACAACTTTGCGCCTTATCCGGACGATTAAGGATCTAAAAACCAACCTAAATATCCGACGAGGTCAGATTAGCTTCAAGCTACATTAGCTAATGCTAACTGCGACGACGCTACGAAAGAAACAAAACCAAAAGAAAACATCATAGGTAAATAATTTATTAAACCTGAATGTCGTCAAAAACAACTGGTTTTGAGTTGTCTGTTTTTTTTCGGTGGTCAACAAATTAGATAAATACTTACTCATTGCGTTCAATCACAGTTCAACCTCCTCAGGTCGGACAGAGGAAAAGAGGATCCGCGACTTGCGACAGGAAGATATATAAGGGTGCGTTACGACAGCTGAAGCTGCTTTTCGACATCGACGTAATAGGAGGAGGGGCCACGTATTCAATCGCTTTGCTGCTATCAGTTAAACCGATCCTAGCGAGCTAGATCTTTTTAGTAAATCTCTTAAACTGGTTAAAGATAAGAAAAGCCTTAAATTATATTCATTATTTGAAAAATGTAAGTTAATTTAAAATGGCCTCTATTACGTTTCCTTTGTTTTTTTTTGTTGTGTTTTTTGTGTTTCTTTTTTTGTTTTCTATCTGTGAAGTTTTATAATTGTAATCTAAAATTCTGATTTATTTTGTATAGTTGTTGCTCCTGCTCAATCGCTATAGTAATCTATAAGAATATAGACAATGTTCAATGCCTTGTATGTTTGTTGAATATCTTCAATAAAAAAAAATAATAATAAAATAAAAAATAAATAAACCGATCCTAGCAGTAAAGAGCGTCATGTGGCATTTATATCCCAGAAATTGAAATAAGCCATGGATTCCAGATGGAAGATCTATATTTACTGCAGAAATTATTGCCATATTTATGTGCTTTGGAGTGGGTAGAAAGAAATCTGGGCTAAACGGACATTAATATGTGTTGATTCAGCTGCAGCATTGATAGCATTACAGTTAGGAACATCAAAAGCTAGACCAGATTTGATAACATAGATATTAATAGCTCTATGAAAAGCTGAATCTAACGGACTTTCAATACTTTTTTAAGTTACAAAGAAATTGTAATATATTTCACATTACTAGTTACAGTGTCAAAAATGTAACACGTTTGCATTATATATTACTGTCTTAAAAATGTAACTGAGTTGCACTACTTTAAGTTACCTTTGGAAAATATCTTTAATATCTAACGCGACTTAAATCCACCGTGTACATTTTAGAACTGTGACACCACAAATACTGTATTTTAAACACTATTTTATTAAAATTAAGTCTCTAGTTCCTTTGCATGCCTTCTGTTTCATGGTAATGTTTGTTAAATCTAATCAAAAAGAGGCGCTGAAAGTGCTCATCACAAAGATGGTTGACAAAGATGAGACTCCGATGTCTGAAGTCTCACAACAGATGGTTAGGAAAACAGTGTGAATAATGTTTTAATGTACAGTCCATCTTTTCCTCAGCCGTCCTGAATCTCTGATGTTTTAGTTTTGAGCAACAGGAAGTGGATCTTGTTCTGCCGTATACAACTGGATTTGGTCTGTTGCATTAGTTGACCAGAAAAACTATTTAAAATGCGTTTGTAACTTGAGTTACTGAAATTGTATTCTGAATATTGTGGCATGGTGAATCACGTAATCTGGAATATAGGGCAAAAAATCTGGGGTTCAGGGAAAAGGGGAAGACATTTTTATTCATTACAATGTAATGTTAAGGGGGGGTAACATCACATTGGGGAAAAACTACGTTGGAACAATGAATCTTTACTTGTTTAAGAATGGGTCATTGTGGATTTGCTTCTGATTTAGCCATTATGGGAAAAAGATCTGATGGACAAGAGGGAAGAAAGAGTATTGCATGTTGTATTGGAATGTGAATTATATAAAAAAAAGAGAGAAGTAAATTAATAAAGGATTTATTCAATATAGGAACTCAGGTGGTTTCATTGAGGACTGTTTTGGCCCCTCGGGAGAAAGGGAAAGAAATCATTGATGTTTTGATGAGATTTTGTTTTACTACTAAAGTTGTTATGAAGATATTCATGTAATGTGATGCGAGGACTGTGAAAGGCAGCGATACGCGTAGTAGTGTGTGGACTGCCGGATATATACAAGAAGAAGAAGAAAAAAGTTTATCTTTATTAGGTTTTGGGATTAAGGATATAATACCTTGTGTGAGAGTAGGGGGTAGTTTATAGTTCAGTACTTTCAGAGAGTGTTTGAAGAGAATTCGTCTGACAATCCATCCCTTACAGGTGATTTGTTATTTTTGAGACTGATCATGGAATATTGGACTTCCTCTAGTTTCTAAATTATTTTCTGAATAATAATAGTATGAACACCAATTATTATGTCTGAAAATATTTAATTTTTAATGATACAAACCGCTGGCACTGGAAAACTTAATACAAAGTATAGCGATTATGAAAAAAGATTAATTAAATAAGTTGCAACTACTGCAAATTGTTTAAAAAAAGTTCATTTTATTAATTCAGTTGGTAACAATTTAAACAGACTGCTCAATCTGTATGATGGTCAGAACAGAAACTCAACTGATTCACTGGGACGTGCATTTTTAGAGTAAACCGTATTATTCAAAGCTTTTTTTAAACTGTGAATATTGGTTGCTTGTCAGCTTCATCAGCTTATTACTTTTTTAAAGGTATAACGTCTTCTATGTCACTTTGACTGTTTTTTCTTTTCAACTCTAGAGCCCTATGAAATCCATTTAATTATTTTAGAAATGCTTTATTTAAAAAGTTCCACTTTTTCCTTTTAGATTTTTCTGAATTCTACTTTTTTCACTCTAACCATATTTATTAAACCAAAAAGTGTGCAATTATGGTGAATGAAAACATTTAACCAAATAAATAACCAAATAGATCCACATTTACCGTTATTCACCACTATTTTCACAAATTTAACAGTGATGTGGTTCAAGCATTTACCCTCATTTTTAAAGAACTAAAACATCTCATGTGCAAAATGAAGAATCTCATAATTTTCATATTATAAAAGAAAATCTCTCACCACCAAATCAAATCTCATAAAGAGATCTAGGCAAGGCCAGGCAATTTTATTTGTATAGCACACTTTCAACACAATGTTATTCAAGGTGCCTAGAAACAGTTAATATTCTTCCTTAAGTCCATATTGATAAATAACTTTATTTATTTTTATTTCCTACTGTAGAATTAAAATTTATAAAAAAGATAATTCAGTGCATGTTCAAGCAGAGACAAAATGGAGCCAATTTCCAGTTCTCACTTTTATTTTAAACAGATTAACAAATTGCAGTTTACAGAGAAAACATGCCCTATTTTCTCTGGGCCAGACAAAGATTTCTGACGAAGAATGGTTTCCGTGTCATAACTTTTATAAACGTCCAAAACCTCCCAGGATTAATCTGCTCCAATCAGAACGTTTTAAACAGTGTCTTAACAATGATTGGTCCGTCCAAAATCATGAGGGACGTGTCCTCCTGGATCCAAGTCAAAAGTTCATTCTCCCAGGCTTTATTGACACAGTCCTAAACAAAAGCTGGTTAGTGTATTGACCATTGTCCTGCTCCTACATCAAAAGATCCGAGGTCTGGCATGTGAGTCCATCCTGAATTTTATGGTTTTATAGTCTGCAATAAAACTCTTTGTCTCAGAGATCCTCAAAGGTCACACATACTCCCACCATTTATCCAAGGCCCAATTCAAATACTGATAAACAGTGTGTCTTTTACCTCTGAATTCTTACTAAAGATATTAGCCCAAAAAATAAGATACAACACTACTCCTTCCTAGAATCCAGAGAAATAAAAATATGAATATCAGTTTGTGTTAGGCGCACTTCGCGTAGCGCTTCGTTACTGCTACGGCTACTATTGCCACCTAGTGGCTGGAGGCTAGCTCATTAGAAGTATAGAGTTTGTTGTAAAACTTAGAGCAGAACGAAGCAATCTTCTTATGGTCAGTTAAAAGTTTGTCATTAATCTTGAGAGAGTCTATAGAGTTAATAAGTTTAGATTGTTCTAATCCAAAGAAATAGGAGGAACATTGTTCGCCTACCTCCATCCATTTTGCTCTACATCTGAAAAAAGCTCCTTGGGCCTTTGTTTTATATATTTCTTCCAGTTTGTTTTGGCATTCAGCAAACTGTGTAATTTCATTATCAGCCATTTTTTCTCTGCTGTTATTCAACAAAGATGCAACTGGAGAGCAAAGTCTGTCCTCCTCCTGCCTTCTGAGTTTAGCTAAGTTGCTACTGTAAGATCTTATATATTTTCAATTCACTCTATTTGTATAGCGCCAATTCAAGACACTCAAGGCACTTTACAACAAAAGTCGTTTAAATACAATTACACAAACGTTCCAATCAGTTAAAAGTTTTCTATGTAAGGAATCCCAGCAGATTGCGATGAATCATCGACGTCAGGGAATAGAATATGATACATATTTTCTTCGTATTTTATTAACCTGTTCTACTCCAAACATTTTAAGAATACACTCAAAAACCAAAAGATTGTGATGTGTTGGTGGCAACACTGATGTAATTTCGTAATAATTTATGTCCAATATCCTGACTTTCTTTCATCAACATTTAGGTTAGAACAAATTACTTGGAGAATGTATTGCTCATAAGTCATTGGTGTTATTCAAGGTTTTTTCAGTAATGTCATATTAGAAATGGATTTTGAAAAACTTTTTCATCAATTAAAAATTTGTTTATTATGATGTAAAAATCAGTTAACACTTTGAAGTCAGCATCAAGGCATTTTTTTCTGCCTATTTTTGTAACGTTGACAGAGAAAACAAATGAAATATGAAATGAATATCTTCCTAATGTGTGATATTATTGCATTAAACATTTTTAATAAATGAAACAATCAACAATATTTTATGGTTTTAGCATTTCATTAATCTGCCTATTACTAAATATTCAGATTGTGTTTAGAAAATATTTTATACACATTTATTGATACTTTTATTACTGGTAACACCAACTATAAAAGCCAGGCGCATCCAATATTAAACTAAATGCAAAAAAAACAAAAAAAACTTAAATCTGTTGAGCTGTCCCTTTTATATATTCTTGAAGATAAGACATAACTTATTGCGGTTATAGACGTTGTATGGATATAAGAATAAATGCATTTTAAAAAACTTCCATCACCCAGATTCCACCGTTTCTGTAATCGTCGTAATAAATTGGTGCATCACAACCAGTCCACCCTTGTTTGATTTTATTTGGAGAAAAAAATGTCATTATTTAAGAAAAAATGTTTTATGCAACATTAAGAAATATGGGGGGATGGATGTACTAACTTTTGAAACCTTAAACAACTCTTTTAAAATAAAGTGGTTAATTAATTTATTGAAAGGAGAAGATAATAACCACATATTTAACTCAATGGGAGGTCTTAGGTTTTTACTCAGATGTGACTACAAGGTTGAAAAATTGCCCACAAAGCTCTCAGACTTTTACAAACGAGCCCTGCTGGCCTGGAAACTAATTTATAAACACAATTTTTCTCCAACGTCTTGTTTTATTTGGTATAATAGTAATGTGCAACACAAAAACAAATCTCTTTTTTTTTCTCCAGATGGTACGAAAATGATATTGTTCTCTTAAGACAACTTTATAATTCTAATGGACATTTTCTAATCAAGAGTTTCTTTCTAAATTTGGAGTTCCAGTTCCGCCCAGGGAGTTTTGGATGCCATTCCTAGCAACATACTACAACTGTTCAAAGGCATTCATGACACTAGCCCATTCAGAAAGCAAGCAATCTTTTTGGCAGATGTTGATATTTGTTCCAGTTCAATCTCAAATAAACAAATTAGAAATTTATTACACAACACCACCCTACCAGCAGGAAGGTTTTATTGGGATTCGATATTTATGAACATAAACTGGGCTTCTGTTTGGATAACTGGAAATAAATATTGCTTAAATAATAAAGTAAAGGAGGTTTCGTTTAAAATATTACACTGCATATACCCTGTTAAAAAGACCTTGAGTAGATTTGTTGTAGACATGGAACAATTGTGTACATTCTGTGAGATTGAAGAGGAAACCATACTCCATCTCTTTGTGAAATGTACGTGTGCAAATAGTTTCTGGATAAATGTTGGAAATTATATTAGTAGCATAACTAAAAAATCTATTAAATCGTCGGCTCAAGATGTTATAATTGGCTGTCTTACTGAAAATGGAGATAAATATTGTATTTTTTTAACACATTTGTTTTTGATGATAGGAAATTTTGTTATACATAAGGCTAAGTGGTCTAATACCAAACCAAGATTCCAACAACTTTTGATAGAAACTAAACAGTACAGTGCTATTATAAAACAACTTAAAAATAAAAAAGCTATTAGAACAAATTTGATATTTGAGAAGTTTAACATTTGTCTGTTTTTTTTTTTGTACAATCATTCGATAAAACTATCTGTAATTGATATTTTTGTCTGTATACTTTTTTCTTCTACCTGTATATGTTTTACTGTGCCTTGAGGCATTCACCTTTCTGTCCACCCCCTGCACCATTCTGTTGTTTGCCTGCCGCCAAAAATGTTTTACAGGAAGAAGAGAACGCCTCGAATGACGTCACTTAGCTGCGACAAACAGCGTCTCTCTCCACCGTGAAGGCGGCGTGATGGAAGTCTCTCCTTCTCCCGCTGTTTCTCTCAGAGAGTTCGGCTGTGAACAGACTTTACTGTCCCGTCCTGATGGATCGGCGTCCTTCGTTCAGGGTAACGAGAATTAAACACGTTTCTTCCCCTTCTGGCGTAAAAACACCCCCCAAAAAACAGCCGACATTTGTTATTTGTAGTTCTGTTGTAAACGGTCACGTTGCGGACAAATGTTGCCCCTCTCTTTTATACAAACAATAATACCCAAAACTTTGGGAATACTGAATCAAAACATGGAGGCATCTCATCTTTAAAGCCATTTCTTTAACACACACACATCAAATTAATGCTAAAAAGCGACATTTCCGGTGCTGATACTCACTTAAAATATCTGTAATCCTCTCTAACATGCTGGACTGAATCCAGACTCACGATGATGTTGACCCATTCTTGCCTTATAAGTGTGTTTGGTTCTGTTATTTATCTGTTGTGTTGTTTTGAAATAAAAATGGTGGTGGGTTAGGTGCGGGAAAAGTGGTTCTTGGAGGGCGATGGGATTTAGATCCTTTTTCCGTATTTATTAGATTCAGTTATGATGTCGACGATTCAATTTCTCGATGCGTCACAATCATTTCATTCGGGTTTGTATTCATAAATATTCGAGAGGATGGAAGAACGTAAGACAATTTAGCTTTTCGCGGTTATTTTCCGGTATTAAAGGTTTTGTTTGCATCAATACAGCCGGAGATTTCACCGACATTTGAATAAGAAGACATTTGGAAAGTTGAAGGTTTTCGTAAAGTAACATCTGTTGATCCACATCAGGAGTGTCCAAACTGCGGCCCAGGGGGCCGTTTACGGCCCTTGGACTGATTTTGCACGTCCCTTGACCGCCATTTCCTGTTATTTTACACAAATTAAAAGTCATATTGTTCCAGTGTTTCCTCTATTGGAGCCCTCTGCATCGGGAGCGGTGGTCAGCTGTGGCTGTCTGGGTGCTTTCCGGGTGGTGCTTGGGTGGAGGTAGGGTCCCTGCCTCTCCTCATTTGAGCGCCCTGGGTCGGAGCCTCGGCTGCTGCTGTTGATCTGCTGCTGTCGGTGCAGATGGCTCCCCTGATGGCGTTTCCTGCTCCAACCTGGTTCATCTGTACTGAGCCCAAAGTCCATTTTATTTTCTATTTTAATGTTATTTTCATGTTTTTTCGGAGTGTACATGGGGATATGATTGGGGGAAGAGGGGTGCACTTTGAACTGCATTTCGTTGTATGAAAAGGTGCTTAATAAATAAAGTTTATTGATGGATGATTGAATCCATTACCACCTGCTGCATCCAAACATGGAGCTCCACCTCGGTGGCGACGCAGTTCTGCTGCACGCTTCTCGCGCTCGGCTGGTTCTGCTGGTTTCTCCGCACTCTTGAACGTCCCCAAACCTACCAGTTGTGCAGCTTAATTCTCTCACCTTCGTGTTCATAATGTACCAGAAACCTGCGATGAACCAGTGTACATCTCGCTACCTTCCACGGCGCAGTACAAGCAATCTAAAAATGAACCCCCACCACATAAGCCGAAGCACACACGTTTTGTGCCATCCCCGTAGTCTTTGAGATCTTTTAGATTTAAAGATATGTTTTCCTGTTTAAATATTTTTTTATGTTTTGCTTGTTTCTGAAGGGGATTCCAGCGTGATGGCGGCAGTGTACGGGCCTGCCGAGGTCAAAGTCAGCAAGGAGATCTACGACCGGGCAACCCTGGAGGTGCTGGTTCATCCTAAAGTGGGAGTGCCGGGTAATTCCTTCATGCCAGAGCAAATACGGCGCCTATAAGATTTATTCACCCCTTTGGATGAATTCACCCTCTTACAATCAGTCACGGTCAACAAACACCGGAATGTCAACGTGAAAAGGGATTTCTACAAAAATGATGATAATCAATTGACTGACCTAAAGGTCCAGCTAATTGCTGCGGGTGGATGGAGATAACCTGAGTTAATGTCGATGGTTGTAGTATGAAGACACCTGTGTCTGGAAGCGTTAATCTGTATTCCTGGCTGCCATTACAGCGCGTAGACTAAAGAAACACGCTCAGAAATTCACAGTTTATGCTTCTCTGACCACGAACTTGCACTCAGACGCAGACGTATTGATGGAGACGTTTTTTGTTTATAGTACTCCGTGTTTTCCTCTCTCTATCCTTTTTCTCAGCGATGCTCGACCAGGACAGCAGGGGGCGCTAACTTTTCATGGCGTATCTGCCTACTATCACTGCGTCGTTCATTTATTTAATTTCTTCTACGCTTTTGAACGCATTTCTTCCTCAAGGAGCGATGGACGACAGAAAGTACGTTTTCATTAAGCTGTAAAGCTTTTTACTAGAAGTGCCACTCATAGAATACACTAGAAACACATTGAAAAAAACACAGCAGCAGTTTTTTGTTGTTTTCCTACACCTCCTTGTGCTCAAAATTGCCAAAACAACAAATTAGATAAATTATCCTTTCAATATAAAGCATAAAGTGGCCAAACGCTGCATTAATTACTGATTACAGCGACTATAAAGCCCCGTTCTGGTGAAACATTCTCTGGCTACTGAACTAACCAATCAGATGCATACGCTCTCCGTTGACGGATAGTTAAAAATTGCGTTGACGGATAATGGCGTTGCGTCAATCCGTCTCCGTCAAAACAGAGAAGCATAAACTGGGCAGAAGTCGGGGGATGGATATAAAAACATAGTAAAACGCTCTGAACATCCCCTGGATTTCAGTTACATCGTCAACAAATGGAAGGATCCACATCGACATCAACTGTTGCCCAGGTTCACCGTTCCAAATCGCCTTACGATGAAACCGTTTTCCCACTTTTCCCTCAATAGCGGTCAAGAATTTGAAGTTTTTAATTTGGCCTAATGCGCTTTTTTCCCTGTTGTTTCACAGGCTGCATTGTGCAAGACTGCTTTTTACTATAAGCTCTTTTTTAATAACTTTACCATTTTTATGTAAATTAACCACATTTTTTTTAATGTAAGTTTATTTTTCTATAAAGTATCTCACCATAGTGATATAAAATATGACAATGTTTATTTACAGATGACATAAAAAAACCCTGCACCCGACGCTGACGTTTGGGACGGTGTGAACGCGACATAAATGCTCCCTATTTGGTTGTTCATTCCTCCATAATAGGAGCGTATGGATGAGGTTCGCTCCCAGCACTACTTTTTTTTTCTGTCCCTCGCCCAGCTTGACAACTTCTTGAACCGCATCGGTGCTCAGACCACCTACCAAAACAAGTGTTATTTATGATTTTTTTAAATCTGCCAGGACGGATCATAAACTTTTCTGTGATTGCAGACGATGAGGTTGTATTCCATTGTTGAGATACGTGTAGTGATATCAGTAAAATGAAACCCTCCGATTGGTTAACGCGCCGCTTCAGGGCCGTCAGCTCCGTCGAAAGTTAAACTAGCTGAACTTCTGCGTTGCTGGCTTTATGAGCTTTGAAGAATGACAAGTTGACGGAGCCAAAGCTCACAAAGCGCCGCAGAGACCGTGACGCTCCTCCAACGGCCTCAACCGTAGACCTAACATGTAACCTAGACGTCGCTGACGCTGACGAAGCCTGCGGTCTGAATGAGCCATAAGTTGCCATAAGATTTGCTCCTGTTTGTTTTCTTCATGTGTAACGGCTGCTGTACCCCGACTTACCACAAGGAGGGGTCAGTGAGCCGGCTGCTTCACACTCGTCTTGTTTGTTTTTGTAGGCGTGAGGGAGCGATCGCAGGAACAGTGCGTGCGTGAAACCTGCGAGGCGTCTCTGCTTTTGTCTCTTCACCCTCGCTCCTCGCTGACGCTCATCCTGCAGGTGCTGCACGACGACGGCTCCGTATCCTTCATTTAAAAAAAAAAAAAACTCCTCCCACACCTGTTTGGTTCGGTGGTGGATCTCCTGGTGGGACACTGGAATGCTGTCGTTCCTTACCTGCTCCTCAGCTCCTCTCCTGCTGTCTGAACGCAGCCTGCATGGCTCTGATGGACGCCGGGTTGTCCATGAGTTGCCTGTTTTGCGGCGTGACCTGCGCCATCAGTACGGACGGCGAAATCACCACAGACCCAACCGCAGCTCAGGAGAAGGTAAATCTGAGATTTCAGTTGTATCCTGGATTTATTGTTGGACCAGGAAGCGAGACGGCTTGTTTCTCTATGGGGAGGCTATAGTCTCCTCCCCTTCCTGTCGGCCCTTTGGGTCCCCAAACCAAAAAAATAATGAATGGAAGTCAATGGAGCGATAAATATGTTATTTTCTGGTCCGCTTTGTCTTACGTCCTGAATCACACACATGTTTTACTTCGATTTAAATGATATCAAGTAAAACACTCAACTAGAGCTTGTAGAGCTTCTCCTCCATGCTGGCTCTCACTCCACCGACTGCTTTACCCCCGACATAGCTGCTACTTTCCACATGGTCAGATTTATAGAGGTTTTCTCCGTGTTTAATGCTCCTTTCTTCGTCCCGGAGGCTACGGCCCTCACTCTCCTTCTTCTCCTTTTCTTCTCGTTGTAGTCTGCTAAGCGTTTTTACAGAAAACCTAAAGTAACTTTTACCTCCGGTAGAAAATCTGCGTTTTCTCTGCATCAAAATTAGTTTTTAAAATTCACGGACATAATATGTTCGATTCACGGCGCATTTCAAACTGAATCAGAAAATAACTAATTGCTCCGTTGACTCTCCTTCATTTTTTTTTGTGGCATTTAGGGACCCATGGACAGGAAGTAGAAGGGCGTGACTTAGGCTCCCCATAATCCCAACGTAAAACACGTCACTGTGTCAGTCGTTTACCAGGAGAGGGCAGTGCAGCGGCTCAGAGCAGGATTCAGACGGTTCACTCAGACATGTGTAAATTAAGCCAAAAAACACTTTGGTGCGACTTTTTCTGAGAAAAATTCACTACCAGATGGTTGAAACTCCACTTGGCACGATATAGGCCCTTTAAAGGTTATTACAAGTGGTCATACAAGACAAGGTATCACAAAATTATTGAGTTTACTCTTCATCTAGCAGCACAAGAGTATGATATCAGAAGCGTGTTGGTCTGTGGATGTATTAGCACTGTTGCTATGGAGAGAAAATAGACTCATAATATCTGTGTGTGCGTAAATACCTGATTTGTAACTTTTGTCAGCCTGTTTGTTGTCAAAGTTTGGTTACTTGTATGTGTAAAACCTGATTTTTAATCCGTAAAATACATTTTGCGTGTAACTGGGGGTACTAGCAAGTGTTTGTATAAAATACACACACAAATATGAAAAAGTTACGAGCACAAAATCCATTTTCCACGCGCACAATTTCAAACTATACCAACTTAAAACCATCTACAAATTCAAAACGTCTCCTACGCACTGAAATCATTAAATATATATGCACCAATCACATGATACACACAGACAAAACTACATTTAAACACATATCAATCAATCAATATTTGTATAGCCTTTTACCAACAGTGCTTCACAGTGTTAAGAGAAATAAAACATGAAATTCAAGAAACTTGATGAGCTAAAAAAAAAAACAAGCAAACAGAGAATATAATAATAAGGCAGGAAGAATAAAACAATACTAATATTATATAAATAAATGATAAACGTTAAGAGTGAGGGATAAAACAGATCAGAGTTACAACTGCACACGTCTAGAGATTTGCACATAAGTGATGCGTTTAAATGCTGGTACAATGCTGGGTGATCTGACTATTCTTTGCTTTCCCTCTAAATCAGTAAAAACTAAATTTTGTTCCTTTTAGTTCTAAAACATAGATTGACACTTTTAAAAATTATAAAGTTGTTTAAATATACATGTATGGTTAGAACCTTGTGCCATTTAAAAAAAATGTGATTAATTTTAGGAAGTTTGATTGGTATTTTTATTATTCAAATGTAATAAAAAATGCTCAACTTGAATAAATGTTATTAAAAACTGAATCTGAATTCGATTAATTTGAAATCCAATCTATTTCTCTATAGTCACGGAATTTAAAAAGTTTTCTATCATGAATATTAAATAGTTTGCTTTGAAACTGTGAACAAAAGGGTAGTTTTTATAGGATTTCCCATGCAGCCGTGCGTTTAGTCCTGAGTGTTTGGATGACTTCCGCTTCTTTTTTTTATGCGGTAATGCACGGCGGCAATTAAAAATACTCATATGACCATAGGCGGAGATCCCGGGGGGGACTGGGGGGACACGTCCCCCCCTCACACAAAGTTGTCCCCCCCACAGAAGAAGTTATTGTAAACACATACATGCTATCAGTCAAACTGTATTGTCTTCTAAAACCACAACAAAAAAGTTAGTCTGCAAATACAAAACAATGTGTTTTTAATTGTTGAGAAATTATAGTCCACCCCCCTTATTCCTCAAGTTGGTACAGTCGGTCCACACACGCTGTTTCCAACGGGCGGGGCTGCCGGCTCTCCCCCGCTAACAGCTTCACAGCAGCCCGCAGGCTTACAGGAGGCGGGAATCAAAAGCCAGCGGTTTCCAGCAGTAAGTCATTTAATTATCATATGCTGGTTCTACAAACTTAAATATGTATGTCAAATGTGGTCATATTATGTCGAACATAGACACCGATTACTGGGCGATATCTTTAGACTTTGATCACCGGTCGGAGATCCCTTTATGACAGACCACCACCACAGTAAAAATAAGTTGTCACTTCATGTTCGCTGGTCATTCCAGGGTTATTCCACTATTATTTTTCCATTCACTAAGGTGACCAAAAGTTCCTTTTCCCGGACACGTACGCTTTCACGGTCTGCCTAACTAACTAACTGGTCCGATGTATGGAATACCACAGCGTTTAACCGCTCTTATCACGTCTTCCCCAGGCTCTGCAGTTGTTTACAATAGTGCAGGTGTAGCTTAGGGATGAACTGGTTGCAACAAATGTGTGGTGGAGGCACGTTGCTCAAAGCTCTCTGTGTAAAACATAGAGCCGAAGATCCCATTGGCCACACAGACCCAAAAACACTATGAAAACTGAGAAAAGTGAGAGATCGATTAAATTCAAAGATAAACTATGGAGTATTTATATGTTTAGTGTATTTGTAAAGTAAACGTTTTTTATTTTTAATTATTAAAATGAAACAAATATTTCAAGAATATATTTTTAGATTTTGTGTATCTTTTCATTCAGTAGGACTTAGATAAAGTTATTAAATATTACAGAGTTATTCTCTAATAGCCTACAAAAATTTCTATGATTTATTAAAGAGATTTCAGTCATTTTGATACTTGACTTGATTTTTGAAGTAGTTTGATGTTATTAGCCTTGAAAGTGTTTCTGTAATAATGTTGGAACTTCTTCATGCTTACATTTTTGTAAATCTACTTTGACTGTTGTGGAAATTAAGACATTTTGTTGAATGTGGTCATAAAGGCATCAATTCATAACATTATTTAACATGCTGAAGGCAAACTATGCAAAACCAGATGCAAAGAAGCAGGAGAGAGCATTTTTTTTCATGTCCCCCCCAGAAATTACTCTCTGAAATTTTACTGTTTATTGTCCCCCCCCCAAAATTGAAATGGGATTTCTGCCCCTGCATATGACCCAGCATTGTACCGGCATTTAAACGCATCACTTACGCACAAATCTCCTGAGGTGAAATGAGTCTCACAACCCCTTTGTGCAGTTGTAACTCTGATCTGTGTGTATCAGGTGATTAATGCATATATACTTCACGATTTGACTGCGGAGGAGACGTTTTGAATTCGTAGTTGGTTTTAAGTTGGTATAATTTGAAAATGGATTTTGTATTAGTATTTCACGCAACAGGAACAAATAAAATGAAGAGTAAGGGCCTGGTGCGTGATGCAAAATGCATGATTTAATGCTTTTTAATTTGCCATAGCAAAACGAGAGGCGTTTAAAATAACAGATATTTTTCCATCTGCATCACATATTTGCTCAGGATGAGCGATGACTCCTTCCTTTGACAACTTATTACCCTGTTGGAATGATTTGACCGACTTAATTTTAAATTGTTGTATTATGATGACTGGGGTTGTAACGGTACCTAAAAATCACAGTTTGGTGTGAATTTTGGGTTTTAACAGTCCCTGTTTTTGGTACAATTTCTGGGACAAAGAAGAAAAAATGCATGTGACAATTGGTCAGTTAAAAGTATTGAATTGACTGGATATTTGATTTGATAAATATATATATATATATATATATATATACACACACTACCGTTCAAAAGTTTGGGGTCACATTGAAATGTCCTTATTTTTGAAGGAAAAGCACTGTACTTTTCAATGAAGATAACTTTAAACTAGTCTTAACTTTAAAGAAACACACGCTATACATTGCTAATGTGGGAAATGACTATTCTAGCTGCAAATGTCTGGTTTTTGGTGCAATATCTACATAGGTGTTGTAGAATTAAATTTTATCAAAAAAGATAATTCAGTGCATGTTCAAAACAGAGACGAATGGAGCCAATTTCCAGTTCTCACTTTTATTTTAAACAGATTAACAGATATGCGGTTTTACAGAGAAACATGCCCATTTTCTCTGGGCCAGATAAAGAGATCTGACAATGAATGGTTTTCATGGCATAACTTTTATAGACACCAAAAACTTTCCCAGGATCTAGGCGTTTCTTCTCCCTCGGTCTCTGCTCCAATCAGAACGTTTTTAAAAAGTGTATTGACAATGACTGGTTGTCAAGAATTATGCAGTCATAAGATGGAAGTGTCCTCCTTCTTGGTCAAAAGTTCATTCTGAGTTTTATGGTTTTTATGGTCCTGGGTCCTCCCTACTTCCAGCCTAATCTACAGACATCCTGGTTTTACAGCCTGTAATAAAACTCTTTGTCTCAGAGGTCCTCAAAGGTCACACATACTCCCAACATTTATCCAAGGCCTTTGCTGCTCCTTAAAAGGTTTCCAATTAAAATACTGGTCAAGGATGTGTTTCACAACCATGCATAATATAAAACAGACTTTTACCTTCTGAATGCTTACTAAAGATATAAAATAGCCCCGAAAACGTAAAATACAACAGTGTATAGAGGCCCATTTCCAGCAACTTTTTCTCCAGTGTTTTAATGGTACAATGTGTTTGCTCATTGGCTCAGAAGGCTAATTGATGATTAGAAAACCCTTGTGCAATCATGTTCACACATCTGAACAGTTTAGCTCGGTACAGAAGCTACAAAACTGACCTTCCTTTGAGCAGATTGAGTTTCTGGAGCATCACATTTGTGGGGTCAATTAAACGCTCAAAATGGCCAGAAAAAGAGAACTTTCATCTGAAACTCGACAGTCTATTCTTGTTCTTAGAAATGAAGGCTATTCCATGCGAGAAATTGCTAAGAAATTGATGATTTCCCACAACGGTGTGTACTACTCCCTTCAGAGGACAGCACAAACAGGCTCTAACCAGAGTAGAAAAAGAAGTGGGAGGCCGCGTTGCACAACTGAGCAAGAAGATAAGTACATTAGAGTCTCTAGTTTGAGAAACAGACGCCTCACAGGTCCCCAACTGGCATCTTCATTAAATAGTACCCGCAAAACACCAGTGTCAACATCTACAGTGAAGAGGCGGCTGCGGGATTCTGGGCTTCAGGGCAGAGTGGCAAAGAAAAAGCCATATCTGAGACTGGCCAATAAAAGAAAAAGATTAAGATGGGCAAAAGAACACAGACATTGGACAGAGGAAGACTGGAAAAAAGTGCTGTGGACGGATGAATCCAAGTTTGAGGTGTTTGGATCACAAAGAAGAACGTTTGTGAGACGCAGAACAACTGAAAAGATGCTGGAAGAATGCCTGACGCCATCTGTTAAGCATGGTGGAGGTAATGTGATGGTCTGGGGTTGCTTTGGTGCTGGTAAGGTGGGAGATTTGTACAGGGTAAAAGGGATTCTGAATAAGGAAGGCTATCACTCCATTTTGCAACGCCATGCCATACCCAGTGGACAGCGCTTGATTGGAGCCAATTTCATCCTACAACAGGACAATGACCCAAAACACACCTTGAAATTGTGCAAGAACTAATTAGAGAAGAAGCAGGCAGCTGGTATTCTATCGGTAATGGAGTGGCCAGCGCAGTCACCAGATTTGAACCCCGTTGAGCTGTTGTGGGAGCAGCTTGACCGTATGGTACGCAAGAAGTGCCCATCCAACCAATCCAAATTGTGGGAGCTGCTTCTAGAAGCGTGGGGTGCAATTTCTCCAGATTACCTCAACAAATTAACAGCTAGAATGCCAAAGGTCTGCAATGCTGTAATTGCTGCAAATGGAGGATTCTTTGATGAAAGCAAAGTTTGATGTAAAAAAAATCTTATTTCAGATAGAAATCATTATTTCTAACCTTGTCAATGTCTTAACTCTATTTTTTATTCATTTCACAACGTATGGTTGTGAATAAGTGTGAATTTTCATGGAAAACACAAAATTGTTTGGATGACCCCAAACTTTTGAACGGTAGTGTATAGTATAAGCGGGCATAGCCAGAGTAGAAAACAATATAACAACTTGAAAACTGTTACTGGTTAGAAATGGTTAAATGTATGCCCGTATTTTAGAATGAAACATGTTTAAAAACTTTGGAGGAATTTTGATATTTCAACAGCCTTCTCACCCGGCTGTACTTGAATGTAGCATGGGCAGGTGTTGGGCAAATCCCGTCTCATGCAACTTGAGTTTTATCCAAAATCAGGCGTTTGGTCTGATTGGATGCTATTGGTAGTCATGGTGATGTCAGCTGTTTTTTCTCTAGTATCAGTGATGTTTCCATTCAGCTTGACATCGTTTCAGGTGAGTCTTTCATTTCAGTGCAGAGCGTGTTATGGATTTTATTGCTGTTGAAAGATGCGTTTGCTGACAAAGTTCTGCTTCAGCCCATCCTTCTTTTTCTACTGTAGCTCCACGAGAAACCATTAATGTTCCCAAAAAACCCCCCCAAAATACAGAGTTTAGAGGTAGGCGGGAGTAATTTCTGCTCAGTTTTGTTGTCGCTTTTTAAACTTGTGCCGCTGAACGTTGCTCTGCGCTCTGAGTTCTGCATATAAACATTCTACATGTGTTGAGGCCGAAAACGGCTCCATTCGTTCGGTACACATGCGTCCCGAGCCGACAGGGCTGTACCGAAAAATACGAATACAAGCACCGTCACATCCCTATTAATTATGTTCAGCTTGGGCTGTGTGCAAGTAATTCAGAAATGATCGATATTCGCATGAATTGGATTATTTTATTACTATGCATTTCCGTCTTTTAACACAACTCGAATGCGAAATAGCTTTTCGACGTTGCTGAGTCTGTACTTGTCTACAAAATCGCAACTCGTGACATGTTTTTCATGTATTTTTTTTATTCTCTTCAGGAAAGTCGAGCTTTGATGACTTTCGCGATCGACAGCAAAGAGCACAGAGTAATGATGTCCTCCACCAAAGGCTCGTTTTCAGTTCATGAGGTCGGTCATTTAAGGAGCCGTTTCCTTCCCTGTATTTTATTTTGTTTTTCTGAACGTTCACACGTCTGACGCCTCTGACTCTCCTTCCTCCACAGCTGCAGCAGTGTATAGCTGTCAGTCAGAAAGCATCAGAGAAGATCTTCCAGTTCTACAGAGACTCTGTGAGACGGCGGTACTCCAAGAACATTTGATCCAGGCACGATTTTCTTTTTACCACCCCATTCTTTTTTTTCTTTTTTTAATTCAGCGCTTTTTAAGATTGTGATGTAATAAAACATTTGAAACTTAATTTGGCCATTCTTACTTTGTAGAGAGATGTCTTAACATGTACACGCTTTGTCAGACTGATCAGGTTGGTAGAGGATGGTATGATGTAGTTAAGTGCATTTATTCCCTTTCACCTTCGTCGCCTACCAACATCTGCATATTTGTGCAGTTTAGATTTAATAAAGACTCCTAATGTTGTTTAGTGGTATACGTATAATTTTAAAAACTAGATAAATAGGGGGTGTGAGGAAAAATCGATTCACGTCTGAATCTCGTTTCCTATTTAACAAGATTCAGAATCAAACCGAAATGTTTGAGAATCGATTCTCAAAAAATATGTTTTCTGAACCTTTTTACATTTTCGCTTCGCGTAGTGTTTGTCATGCAACGGCCACCGTCGCATTGACAGGTCTGATGCGCCGTTGGCTAGATAGCGATAGCTGCTAGCTAGCTGTAGCCGCTAGGCTAAAGCTTCAGCATGAAAGACGAAAGAGAAATCCAGCCCGCCCCGTCTTTGCTGAAGGTAAATGTTTGGGCCGTCTAAAAGGTCTTCTCCATGCTAATGACACCCTTGGCTAAAGTTTTTTTTTTTTTTATAAATCTGCAAGTATATAAGAGCGATCTTTCTTTATAAGCTACACATAAACATCCAGCAGCGCTGCACACCTGTGGCGCTTTCAAGGAAGTCCGAAATATATGCTGAGTTCAATAACGTTAGGACTTTTAAAATTTCTAACAAAAACAATGAAAATAATAACATAAGCCATAAATTTCTGTTTAATGATGGTTGATAAGCAACATTTGGTGCATACTAAATATTTTCAATGTATTTTCTACTACGTACCAAAGAACAAACAAAATACATATTATTTTTTTTTCTTCTTAAAATATATCAGCATTTTTTTTTCCGAGACTAGAAATTTTGTTTAAAAGGTCTTGGATGTCCAGTTGCATTTCATGTCTTGTTACTTTTGAACCAGTTCCCTTCTCTCAACATAGATTGTAAAATCCATTTTGTGTTGATGCCCTGTTACATTCATGGCTCACTTCATCACAGACACTTGGCAGATCAAGTTGTGTGTATTACAAACACAAATGATGAATGAAAGAGTATTGATTAAGAAAAAAAAAATTGATTTGAATCGAGAATCGTTTCTGAATCGAATCGTCACCCCAAGAAGTGTTTATCTTACAGGAATTTAATGTACGGTTAGTATTATTTGGGCGAAACTGTGAGAAAAACAAGTTTACGTATACTGTAGAGAGTCCTGGAAAAGCAGCCTATACTGTTTGTGAAGCTGTCCTACTGTAAAACTAAACATAGCCTTCTGATAAACTATTCAGAGATGGACATCAGAAAATTCTTCCTGAACAGAAGCAGAGGGAGAGGAACAGAGAGGAGAGATGAGGAGGACAAGGGAGGTATGATAGTTGTTCACATTAACAGTAACATAAACATTTATGCTGGTAATAGCCAGTGCTGTGATTTGATCAGATCAATTTAAATAAGTTGCATTTGCAAATGTAGTCTATAATAATCTACACAGAGTCAGAGTAGCCTACTCTGAATCTGTGTAAATTATTATAGGCCACATTTGCTAATTATCAGCGAAAGTCAGTATGAAGGCTTTGCATTAACAGCTTTGTTTTATAACATTTTCCAGGTTAAACCATTTTGTTCAGAAGATTTACTGTGACTTGTAATGCAAACGTTTTTTGGTTCTTGATTTATTATTGTGGGGTGTTTTTTTTTTTTTTGCTACCTGCCTTCCCAATAGTGGTAGTTTCTAATTCTGTCATTCTTAAATATTTTTTTGTTTATCACAGTTAGGATAAAAAGTGGGGACTGTTATGGAAAAATTTATATAGAGAAATTTATTTTAAGATTGATCTTTTCTGTGTATTCTTAGATGCTGAGAGAAGTGTGTCATTTCTTCATGACTTAGTGATGGTCTGATTGTGTGACACTGTATAATATTAGGTTAAGTCAAATGAACTGATATTAGAAATCCCTACGTCTAGTATTGCCATGGAAACGACCCTCGGAGCGCTGGATGTCCTGAAGAGTCCTAAGATTGAGCGTCTCCTATCAGACAAAGGCGCCTGGGAGTCGGGAAACTTCACCATGGAGAAATGTTTACCGATAGGGTAGAGACAATAGGAAAGTTGTATGAATCCATAAAGTGGTCAGTCAGCTGGTGGAAGGCAGGATTGAAAACTGTTGCGAAAACTCTGTTTCCTCCTTCCTTGTACAAAGAAGTTCAAATTAAACCTCCGAGAAATGAAGGAATCTTTCTCACCCCTTTATTTAAAACGTTTTTCCGACTGCACCTTGTTTAGTGCCTTTGTAGTCCATGTTCTGTCAAACTTATGCTGTAAGCTTGTAAATGAATGGGGTATGTGCTTGTTGGATGTCACCATCTTCTTAGAGTTTATTTGCCATAATAGTGCACAACAGCTTCTCCAGAGAAGGGAGCATCCTCAATAATATAAAATTTTCTTTTTGATTGTTAGTTGCTTTGCTTTCCTGAACTACTTGTTTTTAACATGGACTGAGGTTTGGGTAGTAAAGAATCTGGCTCTAATCTTAAATGGTTGCAGTAAGAGGATGATGTTTGTAAATATTTGAGGTGTGCATGTGCAAATAAATATCACTATGTTGTATCCATTAATCTATCCTTGTATCTTCACCTGTGGTTTAATATAGCCTACAGTACGACAGTGAAAATAAGGATTTTGAAGCTTGTACCCGTAGGCTAGCCATTTATTTCATATTGCACACACAGTTGTATATATTTTTTAATGTATGAAGAGTTGGGGGGCCTGTGCCCCAGCAAAGCTTTAGGTCTAGAATCGCCCCTGCCTGGAACCTTGTTATTCTGTTTTATTCTTGTTTATAATGGAACGCACCATAGAGACTGTTATTCTTTGGCTCCCCCTGGTGGGGACAGTTGGCTTTTGTAAACGGCAGCTCTGCAAGATGGTGATCACTGTACATATTAATTTTCCACTAAAAGTAAATCCTACTTGCTGCAACCTTGTATATTTATCACCTCGCACCGGTTGTCCACTTCCCTCTTATGCTTATCTGTAACGGCGACAAAAAAAACCCTGAGGAAAACAAAGGTAAGACAAGACTCAACTCATGTTAGCCGCTCTGTCAAAGTGATGCACATTTATTTCCCTGTTATAAGACACAAAACATCGATTCAGGTCAGTTAGTGTGCAACGCTGTGTGCAGAAAGTCAGTGGAGCTGGAATAACTGACAATGGTAAGACTCACAGTATGGTGACAACATTAACAGTCTGAATAAACTCTGGGACGGCAGAGAAGATCATTTATGATATATATATATATATTTATATATAAACTGTACAGCAAAATAGAAAATTTTGGCTTTTTCCGTCTGTCTTTATTTTTTCACATTTCAGTGGCACTCCACAGCGTTCTCCAATGATTTGGTACCAATGAGGTTAGCACTAAATAAATTATTTACTTTCTAATAGCCAGACAACTACCTGTCAGAAACTGGGAATATCAGGGTAAAATACTTCAAGACATTACTAAGAAATGTTTAAAAAGTGGTATGTTACTGGTGAAAAGATGGAGATATTAAAAAAGCAAAAATACTAAGCATAAAGACATGTTTTTGGTAATAACAAACCTAGTTTACCTTTCTGAAGCATCAAATGAAACCAATTTACAGTAACATTAACTTTAGCCCTTCATTTTATGTCATAATTTAATCGAAACTGCAGTTTTATGTCGTTTTAAGGTTGTCCACATTGATAATACCCGTTTCTCTAATTAAGTTGGCATATACAACTCGGTTCAAATCACTTTCAAAAAAAACTTTTAATCCCAAATGTGAATCAAATGGTGGTGTAGCTCCTATTGTGCGAGTTTTTGCAGACGGCCATGCCAGTAATAGCACTGACCCATATCAATATCGAATCAAATCAGATCAGATTAAATCGATTCTAACTCTTGAGAATCCGAACAGAATCGATTCTTGAAATTTGTATAGATATCCAGTATAGAAGTATCGCATTGGTACTCTGTATCAGGAAATACTCGGATCCAAGTATCGGTATGGCATCGGTTTGAAAAAAGTGGCATTGTTGCATCCCTATTGGCATGTGACCCATAGCCTTACAACGGCTTTGGTAAGTTGTTGTTAAATTTGTCCAGTAATGTGACCTAATATACACTAACGTGCTAAGATTAGCCATGGTCAAATGCATTTTCCAACAATTGCAGTTTTACTTTTCAGGGTTCGCGTCCATCGCCTAGTTTGAGTCATCGTGCTCGATCCAAGTCATACGTCCCAATGTTGGGAGTGATGCATTACAAAAGTAATGAGTTACAGGAATATATAACTTTTTTCAGTAACTGAGTAATGTAATGCATTATTTACAAAATATACAGCAATATATTACTAGTTACAATTTCAGTAACTCAAGTTACAAATGCGTTTTAAATAGTTTTTCTGGTCAACTAATGCAACAGACCAAATCAAGTTGGATACGGTAGAACAAGATCCACTTCCTGTTGCCCAAAACTAAAACATCAGAGAACCAGGAGGAAAAGATGACTGTACATTTAAACATTATTCACACTGTTTTCCTAACCATCTGCTGTGAGATTTTAGAAATCGGACATTTCGCATTAAGTTTAAAATTCTCCTGTTAGTCTATAAATCAATGCACGAAATGGCCCCCTCTTATATGGTACAGCTTTTAAGCCCTTAAGTTCCGGCGCGAACCTTGAGGTCTTCTGAACAGCACCTTCTGCTTGTTTCTCCTGCCCGCTATAAGGCCAGTGGGGAACGGGCTTTTTCAGTTTGTGCTCCCAAGCTCTGGAACCAACTTCCCCCTGACGGTCCGACTCGCTCCGTCCCTCCCCATTTTTGAAGTCCGCCTTGAGACATATTTTTATTCCCAAGCCTTCTCGGCTGAGTCTGTTTGACCCCCGTGAGATCTTGTCTGTTTGTTTTTACCGTTTTTACCATTTTAGCTATTTTATGCTGCTGTACAGTCTTTGCCGTTTTATTGTCCTGTACAGCACTTTGGTTGTCGCTGTTTAAATGTGCTTTATAAATAAAGGATGATGATCATCTTTGTCAGCCATCTTTGTGATTACCTTCTTTTGATTAGATTTAACAAACATTACCATGAAATAGAAGGCATGCAAAGGAACTTGAGACTTAATTTTCATAAAAATGTGTTAAAAATACAGTATTTGTGGTGTGACACTTGTGTAAAATGTAAATCGACAAGTTACGGTGGATAGGAGTCGTGTTTGATATTTAAAATGTTTTTCCAAAAGTAACTTAAAGTAGTGCAACTCAGTTACATTTTTAAGACAGTAATATGTGATGCAAACATGTTACATTTTTGACATTATAACTAGTGATGTGAAATATATTACAATTTCTTTGTAACTTGCGATTTACAACAAGTCTCAACGAATAAGGACTCCAGAACTCCATCCCTGCCTGTGGCCTAGAAACTTCATCCGCCTGTTTTCCGCTAATTGGCGACTTTCCATTTCGATACAACTTCTTACATTTTCTGAGTTTGACACCAATATGGGGCTGGCCAATGGTTGTATGGGGCCTTTAGATAAATTTAATTTGGGGCCCGACGATGGTCTGTGCTGAAAGGGAGGTTGGGCTCCCCACTGATTCCTCCGTCGGCAAGTTTCTACTCGGCGGGCAGGCTAAAGTTTGGGGTTACTTTGACAGACGGTATTGATCTGTTTTCTGTTAATTGTGGAAATTTAGTGACGGTCCCTAACCGAAACCACTGCCTTCAGGAGCGAGCCGTTGTATCAGGCGGCAGCGTATCCGGTCCATGAGCACTGCTCTCAGGGAGACGCTGGACGGAGTCTCCGCACACAACGGATGTATGCCGAATATCCAACTTCCCCGCAGAAAGTTTGGCATGTTATTTGGAGAAATGCATTTCAGATTACTGCTAGAATAAGATATCTGCGTCTGTACAACAACAAATCTACAACAAATCTTTCACGGAAAGATTTGTTGTAGTGTCTACGCTTGTTTTCCGTCTAAAAGTGGTAAGGGGGGTTCTTTCCTGAAATTCGGAAAAATCCTCCTCTATATTTTTTAAGTAGATAATGTATTAACTTTTAAAGACAACCAGCAGAGGGCTATTAATCAGGACTTTTTGTGTCCGTTAAAACGATACTTTTATACGGTTACCAAAATGGACATCAGATCTCGGCTTGATAAAAACGAGAGCAAAGCTAGCACATACAGGGATGATGCTTATACATCACCTGTCCTAGAGGGGCAAGTTCAACCTTGAGTGACATTCAGGTCCCCACCACTTACCAGAAGGTGACGGTAATGCGCACATTTGTTGTTTGCCGGTCACCAATAAACATCACAAAGAAGAAGGGTGCTGTCTTATTTCTAGGCTAACACAAGCATGCTAACAGCATTTACGAGGAAAGACTTATGAGAAACACAACCTAAAGAAAATTATTAAGGCATTCAGTCGCAGATTATGCTGTGAACAAATTATTTTATTCATATAGCTATGTTGGGTGACCAAACTGCGAGTCGTATTTTTTCCTCTCTCTCTACTCTGCTGTGGCAATGTGAGTTCCCAAATCAGTGGGGTGATAGCTAGCCCATAGACATTATTTGTGCAAACGCCTCATTATGTGCTGGAGAACGATCCAGTGTGGCCGCCATATTGGATGGGTCTCCTCTCTACAAACCCAGCTGAAGTCGATGCAGAATGGGCAACTATTTGGCAGTTTTCATTTATTTAATGAGGTAGCACACGCTGCATAGAGAACATAGATGCAAGTGCGGGATAAATAAATCTTAAATTACTCAAAATTACTCAATTTACTCAAAAACGATTATATATCTTCAAGGAATAAATAACAGAGGATGAATGAATTTGTTTGCCAAGTATAGGGAGAGAAAAAAATCGCATGAGAACATGTCTGAGATTTGACATATGAATGAAATTGGACTTTATAACTAAAATTATGGGCTCACTTACTGTAATATACCTGGTGTACTACTGAGGTTAGGTAAGAATGAATATTATTTTTATTTGTATGATTATAAAAACTATGTAATTGTAACTGTTATTTTGCTGTCAAGGAAATGCTAATAGCAGGAACTATGTCTCCTTTATTTGTTGATTTATGTATCTGTTTATTTATAGTTACCGCTACATTTTTGGGGGTAAAACCGTCCATGTGCCGTGAAGCCAATTCCAGCTGCTGTGCCTTCATCCTTTGACCAGGCTACATCGGCCAGCTGATGGCTCCCTCAGAGGGAACCGTGAAGGTGATCAGGGCACCAGAGCGTTTGTTTCAACAAAACTCTACAGAAAATGGGTCAGCGTGTCCTTCGCCAACTATTACGTTCGAGCTGAGATTCGTTGGGAAGACGTGTTTTTATCCTTTATCCTGGGAGCACATTGCAGAAACCCAATTCGGGATTGTCGATCATCACTCATATTTGTCACTTGTTGTCTCTGCATTTCAGAAATTAAGGCTGTACCACATTGTCAAAATAACTACTATGGAGTTACAGAGTGCCAGCCCACGCAAGAAAAGCTATTTTTCAAGGGTTTTGGCTCCCTAAGTCCCGTGAGAAAGACTGAAATAAATTCAAATTAACAATAAAACTCAAAAATTCAATCATTTATATTTTGATTAACATGCCATAACATATGTCTGATTTGATTAAAAAGCACAATAAAATATGTTTTTGTTGTTGGCTTTACAGCTTCCTCACTAGAAAGAAATTGACTGGGGGCGAATAGGGACCAATCCAAGATGGCGACTGCAGCGTCAGTCCATGAGCCGTCGACGTATATCATGTCTACATGCGATGGGCACGGGAGGGGTGAGCCTTCTGTGTTCACGTTTTAAGCTTGCTCGTTTTGCAAATTTAGTACAGCAGCCTTAACTGGACCGTTGCAGACGTAAAAAAGATTATCATCCTGTCTGAGTGGTTTGATGAAAGAGTTAACAGTATCTACATCTGTGACTGTACCCTTGATTTGTATACATCGATGGAATATCAGCTTTTTAAATTATTTTTCATATGTATATGTATGTAGGAAGGGTGTCGCAAAAAGGTAGATTTGACGCAGAAGTATGTGAAGTAAAAAATGTCAATAAAAAGAGTATTTGCTGGACCGCCAGAATAATCCTTGGTCTTGGTTGGAGCAGTCCATCATTATTCCTTTGTGAACCGTGACGCTCCTGCCCACCTTCAAGGTCTTGATTTCATCTGTGTTACTGATTCTAGTTAATTGTCCGGTTATAACACGTTGGTTTCATTTCTTTAGTTATTTTGCAACCTCATTGGTATCATCCTATTGTTGAGCTGTTATGTGAAATGCTTCCTTAACCTTTTTTTAAATGGGAATTTTTCTCCCGGTCTGTCTTTAAGCACATCTTATGATTAACCAATATGGTCAGAGATTTTTCTCAAGGGTTTTTTTTTTTTTTTTTACTTGCAAGAACTTTGGACCCATTAACAAAAACAGATAAAGTTATGAAGAAGTTTGTAAAACACAAAAGTGCCATGCAGACAGTGACTCGTCACATTAATTTACTCCATCTTTTTTTATTTTTTTATTTTACATCTAAAGATGTGCGCTGCTGTTGTTGTTTTCAATAGTTTAAGCCTGAAGAAGATATTTCCCTGTGTATTTTAGTCCTTTTCAACAAAAAGAAAAAAAAATCATATTTTAGGACCATTTATTTCACAGTTGGGTCACATTGATTGTTTTTGGCACTTTTCCCCACTGGTTTGTAAAAAAAAAATTCCCAGCAACACTTCCTTTATTCTTGTTCCTGGAAGTGTTTCAAAATATTCCTCTTATTTCATTTCATATATATATAACGGCACTCTTATTATCATTAAGATGAAACTTGGCTTTGAAACACCGTAAAAGGCAGTCCTTTCGTCAGGTGAACAGGTTATGATTGGAAATCAGGATGGGATGTTGAGGAAATCTGCGGTTCTTTGTAGAAACTTTGCCTCTGGCAAGTCCCCACATTTTTCCAGGGAGGAGAAGTTGCCGGATCTGTGAAGTCCATCGGGACTGTCGTCCAACTCTTCTCAACACTTCCTCCTTTTCCCGTGTCTTCTGCCATTCATTTACATTGCCTCCATTTTCTGTTTTTCATCCTAAAATGATGTTTAAAATCTGCATGTGATGAGAAGTGTGGCACAAACTTGTCAAACTCAGTGAGACGAACACGAAGTTGAATGTGGAGGAATGTCCTCTGAGCTCAGTGAGACGTGGTGGAGATCGTTTCATTTATTTACTATCTTACAGATGGTGTGCTGCTTTTCACGAAGGGTCTGTGTCTTCGTACGTCTGTGTGCGAGCGGTTGCTCCTATAATGGCTTAGCAGACAGGTAGGAAATCAGCGCAGCGATGGCGCAGATGTACGTAATGATCCCGAACACGATGGAGAGCACGGAGAGCCACAGAGCCTGGCGAGAGGCCGCGTTGGCGCCCTGAAAATCCCCCTGAGCTGATGCCTTGTTGGTCTGGAAAACAGAAGACAGTGGGATCAGGATTAGTGGATCAACGGGAAAAAAATAGAATAAAATCAGAGAGAGGGGAATTTGTCATCATTTGTCACCGTGTGCTCAATGGCTTTCCTCCTCTACATCGGTTCAATCACACACTAATCCCACATTATGTTCCATCCCTGAATCAAAAACAGTGTCCAGGATTCATCTCTTTATTATTTATTTTTTTGTCCTCCTCTGTCTCCCTATAGTCCTTGTCTCAGATGCTGACCCCTGTTTTAGGTAATGCTCCACAATATTGGAAATCCACCAGTGTGAGTTTTCTATCTTCTCATTAAATCTTAAAGACAATTACCGTGAAACGTTTAGCTCTGCAGGTTTTTTTTTAGATGTTTAACTTTTTTTTTCTTTTTTTTACTTTGCTGAAAAAACATCCGTGTTGAAGATGGACCGCAATAATAATTTTCTGTCGCTGTGTGTGTGTAGGACAGAGGATTGTTTATTCTAGCTGTCTGTTGATGCATTGTCCTGTTTTATTCATGCTGTTTTAACATTGTATTTTAACTGTTTTTTGTTTTTTTTTATTATTATTATTTTATATTATTATTATTTTTTATTTATTTGATGTTGTTCTTGTACTTTTTGATGTAAGGCGACCTTGAGTGTCCAGAAAGGCGCCTAAGAAATAAAATGCATTATTATTATTATTATTATTATTATTATTATTAGTGCTTAAACCATCACGCAAATCTGGAGGTGCACTGACTTTTGACTGATGATGAATAGCGCACGAGTGAATAAGAAATCAGAAGTAGGTAATGGGGTGAAGATCGTAAAGTTACACAGTCAAAAATTAACAGCAATATTTTTGGGTTATTTAGTCAGTCATAAAAGTAAAAGCTGTTTCTTTTTTCAAAGTCATATTTACGTCCCTGTTTTTTATTTATTCATAAATGTCACAGTTTGAAACTGGATAATTAGCTGGCTAGCCAAATATTTAGCTTAAAATGTAATAATAAGCTAACTAACTAAACACACAGTTGGTAAACTAGAGCGCAAAAATGTCTCGTTTTCAAACGGCTTGTAACAGCAGAAGAGTTATGGCAGCAAAAATTGGTTAAAATAAATTGATGGATGGATGCATCTTGCTAGCCAAATGTTTAGCTTCAAACTAGGTGTTCAGATGCAATTAAATTTATTTAGTTTAGACCTAAATATTTAGCTCTAAACTATTTCGTTTTGGCCTAAATATTTTATTTAGTAAGCTAAATATTTAGCTATCATCTTGCTAGGTAAATATGTAGTTTCAAACAAAATTTTGAGCTAAATATAAATGTATTTACTTTAAAAAATATGTATCTCTAAAGTATTTAGTTTTGGCACACATATTTGTTTAGTAAACTAAATACTTAGCTGTCATATTGTTAGCTAACCATGTAGTTTCAAACTTAATGTTTAGCTAACTATAAATATATTGATTTAGGAACTAAATATTTAGGTCTAAACTATTTAGTTCTGACCTAAATATTTCTTTAGTAAACTATCCATTTGGCTTTCATTTTGTTAGTTAAATATTTATCTTAAAAATGTTGAGTTACATATGAATATATTTAGCTTAGAACTAAATATTTACCTATACAGTACTTTGTTTTAACATATTTATTTAGTAAACTAAATATTTAGCTGTCATCTTGTTAGCTAAACGTGTAGTTCAAACGAAATCTTTAGCTAACTATAAATACATTTAGTCAGGAACTAAATACTTAGCTCTAAATTATTGTCTCTTGAGCTAAATATTTATTTAGTAAACTAAATATTTTGCATCATCTTGCAAGCTAAATATTTTTCATTCAAACTAAATTTTGAGCTAAATATAAATATATTTAGTTTCAAAAATAATATGTATTTCTAAAGTATTTATATTTATATTTTTAAATATTTAGCTATCTTCTTGTTACATAACCATGTAGTTTCAAACTAAATATTTAGCTAACTATAAATATATTTAGTGAGGAAATAAATACTTTGCTCTAAATGATTTAGTCTTGACTGACATATTTTTTAGTAAACTAACTATTTTGCATCATCTTGCTTGCTAAATATTTTGTTTCAAACTAAATCTTCAAACAAAATATAAATACATTTAGGTAGAAACTAAACATTTAGCTTTAAATGATTTTGTCTTGACGTAAATATTTATTTAGTAAACTAAATATTTTTGCATCATCTTGCAAGCTAAATATTTTGTTTCAAAGAAATTTTTTAGCTAAGTTTCAAAAATAATATGTATTTCTAAACTATTTAGTTTTGCCACTAATTTATTTAGTAAACAAAATATTTAACTATCTTGTTAGCTAACCATGTAGTTTCGAACAAAATCTTTAGCTATCTATTACTATATTTAGTTAGGTACTAAAAATTTAGCTTTAAATGATTTTGTCTTGACGTAAATATTTATTTAGTAAACTAAATGTTTTTGCATAATCTTGCAAGCTAAATATTTTGTTTCAAAGAAATTTTTTAGCTAAGTTTCAAAAATAATATGTATTTCTAAACTATTTAGTTTTGCCACTAATTTATTTAGTAAACAAAATATTTAACTATCTTGTTAGCTAACCATGTAGTTAAGAACAAAATCTTTAGCTATCTATAACTATATTTAGTTAGGAACTAAAAATTTAGCTTTAAATGATTTTGTCTTGACGTAAATATTTATTCAGTAAACTAAATATTTTTGCATCATCTAAATATTTTGTTTCAAACAAAATTTTGAGCTAAGTTTCAAAAATAATATGTATTTCTAAACTATTTAGTTTTGACCAAAATATTTATGTAGTAAACAAAACATTTGGCTATCATCTCATTTAGCTTCAAACTAAATGTTTTGCTAAATATAACTATATTTAGTTTGTAACTTAATATTTAAGTTTAAACTGTTTGACCTAAATAAACTAAATATTTAGCTTGCTAATAAAATATTTTGTTACAAACTGCAGCATTTACAAATGAATAATAAGAGGAAAATATGACTTTAAATATTTTTTTCTCTCTTAAAGCAGGCTAAATAACTCAAATTATTGCTGGTAACTTTTGACGGTGTGTTTTTACAAAACAGCACCCCATGCAGAAAGCGTGTGGATAACAGCTTCACGTTGGATTAAGAGAGCTCAGGATTATAGCTTACCTTCTGAGAAAGGTAGAAGGCCGCGATGCCCAGAGGCCAGAAGCAGCAGAGCATGGAGAAAAACGCCAGGCCCAGGTAGTCCTGAGGGATCATCAGAGGAAAGTTGCCATCACTGTCCGTATCACTGAGATCATCAATAGACGAGTCCTTGGATCCAAACAGAGAAGGTTCAGAGTGACTTTGGGTCTGTGGCTGTAAACCAGTGTCGGTTTCTGTAGATATTTGTGTTTTAGATCCAGATCTATGCAGCAGGAATGAGGAAAAGGAACCTCTCCATGAAGATGGTAAATACACCAGCTCTGAAGCAGACATTTTCTCTTCTGTGCCAACATGTTCAAAGCTGCTTCAAATGCCTCATCTTGAGATGCTCAAAAAGTATCGTATTAAGAAATTTACATGTATCAAACCAAGTCATTCAGATTAAAACACCTTATTAAAGTTAAACTCTGGCCGAGATAATCTGGTTGAACACAAGTAAGCAGGAAAAATATGCATTTTCGTCATGTTTTTCGTCTTTTACAGCAAACGGAAAACCTTGTGCTCGTGACTTAATGGGGTTATGCTGTGAATGTGCACAAACTCCGCTGACTGCAGGCTATGCATGACTCATGCGTCCTTTTATAAGTCTGCATACTCGATCTGACTTGCCTGACCCGACCAACTCTGCTCATTTAGGTTTGTTTTTGTGTTTTTTTTGTCATTGAACAAGCTGATCGTGATACGAGTCTTATCCCGTTTTTAAAGCACATTACAGATTTTATTAAGGACCTTTTAATTTCCTCCAAATTAAAAACGAACGGCTGAAATGCAATAATAAAGACACATTTTGATGATTGATTTCTAAAGTGTGCCCAACTTTGTGTTTATACATTTCAAGGTTGCTGCGGCTGTTTGTTGCAAGTCATTTATCTGTTCATGCTACCGCGTTCAAGCTTTAATTTAATCGTATATTGTTATAGTTTATAGCAAATCAATTTGGAGGTCTGGATAGCAGCAATATATCTGCAAATAACATACTAGTTATTGTTCTTTTGGTTCATTTAATTTGCCTGATGGAGTTTTTTAATTTTTTTTATTCTGAACTGAGGATTGATCCAGGTAGTTGTGTTGTTGCCACGCACAGCTGGTGCGGTTAGGGATTTTCAAGATGCTGTTCACAGATCACCATCTGCCCGATTGCCCGTCCGACCGTGACGCCTGTGGGATGTAAATTCTTCATCTGTGGCAAACCAAAAAAAAAAAAAGAGTCTTCAAAATGCCACTGCAGTGGAAAGAGGGCAGCGAAGGATTTTATGACTGACCTCATGTGCAAAAGGCAAGAGTGACGGTTAGAAAAGACAACAGTGAGCAAAACAACTTAATTTAAGCAAGGTATAAGGAGAGTGATTGTGTTATATTAAAACTCTTTATCCCGATACTGTTTGCACACATTTAAAACTCTGCCCTTGATATTACCTTCGAATAAGAAATTATTTTAAATGGCACAAACATGTGCAGGACAAATAGGATTTCTATAGATTCACGAGCAAAAGCCACCAGTTGTGCCAGTTCTCCCAGTTAAAAGGATGAGAGAGGCCTGTAATTATCATCATATTTACACCTCAACTATGAGAGATAAAAATCAGGGGGGGAAAAATCCAAAAAATCACGATGTCTGATTTTTTTAAAACAATTAATTTGGTAATTATTGTGGAAATACTTCCAATATGTTTCTGGCTCACTCACACCTGCTGAACTCCTTCTGTAAAGCCTGGTTCACACACACTGCAGGATAATTATGCAAATCTCGCCCCGATTTTTCCCTCCCGTCAACCCCCGATAATCTGGATGGCTCTTAAAATAATCCTAACTAATATTCCTGTCGTGTGTGGTGTGTTAAGAGTGATCGGGTCCGCTCGTAAGGACGTCAGGAACACTCTGGGATTTCCAGCATGTTGGATTCGGCATATTTCAGTTTTATTCTAAATAGTACACAAAACAGTAAATTAACAAAAAGCATCTTATCTTAAGGTTGTTTTCAGTAATGACAAAAAATTGTGAAATAAATATAATTATATGTAAATTAACAAACAGCACGTTATTATACGGAATAATCCAATAATAAGGAAACACTATTATCCCTTGTTTTCTTCACAACAATATATTTTAATGATTGTAATATTTTATAAAAGTATCTAGTTAATTTTTATATAACAATATTTTCAATAATCTTTTGTTTTGTAATTTTCTGTACGCTGGCCCTGAAGGGTCACAGCACTTAAGAAAACACATGCAAAAAGACAAAACACAAGCATATTTAGAAAAACAACACAACACATAAAAAAAAATGCGCTGCAAATAAACCACAACACAACGAAAGTGTTGTTTTTTTCAGGGGACACTTAAATGTGATGCACACGGCCTGTATGTAATGTTTCACACTACATACAGGCTATGGTTTCAAAATGAATTAACCACACATTCATTTTATCAGGTTATTAGAACTGGCAGGCTAAAAAGCTAACGATAGTTTAGCACCAGATCACTGCAATATGCTGAATCATGCGATCAAATTGTTAAAATAAATAAAAAAACAATTACTTTTTATCTCGTTTTCCAACACCACTGATGGTCAGAGACGGTGACTTGAAATCCATGTCGACAAGCATGTCCGACCGTGTGCATCACATTTAAGTGTCCCCTGAAAAAATACTTGCATTGAGGTCTATTTGCAGTGCTTTTTTATGTGTTGTTGTGGCAAGGTACGTAACAAGGGCCCAAACTCCAAAGTGAGAGTCAAGTGCGGCTTCAATGTAAAGCGCTTTGAGTGGTCAGTAAGACTAGAAAAGCGCTATATAAGTTCAGTCCATTCAGTCCAAGTGTGCTAACCACTTTAATGCAGCCGAACTTTGTGATGTACTAAAATTATTAGCTTCATCTAAACCTTCAACTTGCGTTTTAGACCCAATCCCAACTAAACTCTTAAAAGAAGTTTTCCCTCTGATCGCTGCTCCAATTTTAAATATAATGAATCTATCCTTAGTCAATGGATATGTACCACAGGAGTTTAAGATTGCTGTAATTAAACCTCTACTTAAGAAACCCTCTCTTGATCAAAACGACTTAATTAACTATAGACCGATATCTAATCTTCCCTTCTTATCTAAAATTCTTGAGAAAATAGTTGCACACCAGATATGTGATCATTTAAACAATAATGAGCTGTTTGAGAAGTTTCAGTCAGGCTTTAGAGCTCATCATAGCACTGAAACAGCTCTGGTGAAGGTTACTAATGATATTCTCATAGCCTCAGACAATGGACTGGTGACCATTCTGGTCCTGTTAGATCTCAGTGCTGCCTTTGACACTGTTGATCACAATATTCTCATAGAAAGGCTTCAAAGTGTCGGTATAATAGGAACAGCACTAGGTTGGTTTAAATCTTATTTGTCTAACAGATTTCAGTTTGTTCAGGTAAACAATAGATCTTCCTCAACCTCAATAGTTACTTGCGGAGTACCACAGGGTTCAGTGCTTGGGCCGATTCTCTTTTACTATATATATGCTTCCATTTGGTTAAATAATATAGCAAAATATTAAATTCCATAGTTACGCAGATGATACACAGCTATATCTATCCATAAATCCTGATGAATCCAATCAGTTAGGTAGACTACAGGCATGTCTGGAAGACATAAAAACTTGGATGACTCTAAACTTCTTGCTTCTAAATTCTGATAAAACAGAAGTTGTCGTCTTTGGACCAGAAGCTCTGAAAAAGAAACTACTTAGTCAGCCCCTTCACCTGGACGGCATTAAATTAGCCTCCAGTAATAAAGCAAAAAACCTCGGTGTCATTTTTGACCAAGATATGTCATTTAGATCTTCACGCCGCGGAAGAAATGCGCCCCACGGGGGCCAGCCAGCGCCGGAGAGAGGTCCCTCAAGGGGATCCTCCCGCACAGTGCGGCCGCCCATTACCTGCCGGGTTGAATCCCCTGGGCAGACTGTGCGGACCCCACCCGTTTATCTCTTAAACGTTTCTCGCCCTCTTCAACTCTGTCCTCTCAGTTCTGTCTATTTTTCCTTAAGATAGTTGTCGACTATCGGTCTCGTGCCGGTATTTAGCCTTAGATGGAGTTTACCACCCACTTTGGGCTGCATTCTCAAACAACCCGACTCCGAGAAGACCCCGGCATGACGGGGGCCGTTACCGGCCCTACACCGTCCACGGGCTGAGCCTCGATCAGGAGGACTCAGACAGAGTGTTGGTAGCCAGGTCTCCTAGTAGCTAGGAGACAGGTTAATGTTAGTAGCTATGCTGCTTTAGGCTAGGCTGTTGGAGGACATTATTAGGGTCTGTTCCTACTTTCTCTCCTACTTCTCCCCAACTGCATGATGTGCTGTCAATTCAAGCACTAACCTGTTTTCTATTATAGTAGGTGCTCCGGATTAGCCCTGCTTGACGACCCTGACTAAGATGGCATTGCAGTGACGGAAAATTCTCCACGTCCTGCAACAAACTTCTGCATCAGTTCTATTGCTCTTTCTGTGTCTCTGTTATGTATTCTCCAAGCCACAGACGGTCGCGGCAGATAACCGCTTGTGCTGAGCCTGGTTCTGCCGGAGGTTTCTTCCTGTTAAAAGGGAGTTTTTCCTTCCCACTGTCGCTGCATGCTTGCTCAGTATGAGGGATTGCTGAGAATTCCACGACGCAATCTTCTGTGGTTCTGTAATTTCTACACTAAACATTGTATTGTAATAACTCTTTTTGTAAAGTGCCTTGAGATGACATCTGTTGTGAAATGGCGCTATATAAATAAACTGAATTGAATTGAATTAACCAGATTTTTTTTATGAGTTGTGTTGTTTTTCTAAATTTGCTTGTTTTTTGTCTTTTTGCATGTGTTTTCTTAAGTTGCGTGCTGTGACCCTTCGGGGCCACCGTATTTCTGGTAAGTGTTTAATTGTAATAATTTAGTAAAAATAACTGAAATAAATATTTTTCGCTCGGATCATTGTCACTTTCTAAAATGATTTAAATCCTAGTATTACAGTAGACTTCATAATTTGTAAAAAAAAATTAAAAAATTTAAAGGCACAGTGTGTAATTTTCGGCCAATAGGGGGCAGTGCAAACCTAAATTATCACAAGCATGCGGTATCTGTGTCTTTGAGTAAGAAACTCAACAACGGAGGTCCAACTAGTGCTGTTTTCAAACGCTCAATTCCCTGAGAATGATCTATTTGCAGCAACATGACGAGCACATCAGTCTCTCTTTCATCGCTTGGAACTAGCGAAGAGGTAAAAATGTATTTATGGCGAAACGTTTTTGCGTGTTCCGTGCGCTTTGTCCATCCGGGTTCTTGTAGAAGTAAAAACGTCATCTAATATGGTTTTCCCCTGAAAAGAGGACCCGCGCCTATGTATTTTAAAACTGATTTTTAAAGTCATATTTTACAATATCGGCAATATTTTGCGATTAACGTGCTTTACGTAATTATTATTACATAATATTGTAATGGATATTTTCAAAGATGTACTGCAAAAACTACACACTGTCACTTTAAGCATGGCCATTTAATGTAAGGTATTGGCCAGTAATACTACAGTGATCAGTCTGTAAAAGAATGGTATTTTTCTGTAAGAATGTAAGCGTATCTTTTATGAACTCCGCCCACTGCAGGAGTGTGTGAGGTGCATTGTGGGTAGCCATGTTTTCACTTATTTTGTTCTATTTTGGGCTGTTTGCTGGAATTTTGTCATGAAGTTTTTGTTGTTGTTGTCGTGGTTGGCACCGTGAGTGAAGAAGTCATTCAAGGAAATTAGATCACAGTGCCACTTTTCTTGTACATTGATGTCTCTAGATTGTCACAAAGGTTCTTAATTAGAGTCATAATGTGTGAGGCAGGAGAACATCTTCCTATAACGTTGCAATAAATTTAAACCTGCTGCAGGGCAGCTTTGTGGAGTGTCTTAAACTTTGCGTCGATTTATTCGGAAAGTCTGGAAAGATGTAATAATGTTGACAAGTTGTAAGTCATTAGGCCGGAGATGTCCAAACTTTTATTAATGTGAGAAATTCATGTTTTTTTTACCTTCTTCACAGTAAATAAAACTGGTGATATTTTAATGAAACATAAAGTAGGAATTCTTGTAGAAATTTGATTTTAAATGATTGTAGATTCAAAACACATGACTTTTTAAGGTTTATCTTTTTAAAATAACTAATTTTTAAATAGTTTTCAAATATTTCAGAGAGGGTAAAATAATCAGTTTTTTGCTGTCAGCAGAAAGAACAGGGTTTGGGTCACTCTTTCTTTCAAAATATGTGTGATTTTTAGCTTTGTTTGGCTGTCTCTGCATCTGCTTTTGCGTCAGTTGTTTACACAATGAGAAAGGGAGGGGAAAAAAAAATAATTAAAAGATGAATAATTAGTTTTATTTAGTTAAATTAGTTTAATTTGTCAACAGTCCCCATCTGCATCAATCATTTCTGTTGTGGTTCTAATTACAGAGGGTACCAATCTCCAATGGTGTTCAAGGGCCGTGCAAAATCAGTCCAAGGGCCGTAAATGGTTCCCGGGCCGCAGTTTGGACACTCCTGCATTAGGCAGTAGTTTTACTAACAACTAACAGGAAGTATTTTACTGCACGAATGGTGTGTTCACACCGCACACTTTCGAGCGTCAAGCAACACTCACATCGCATCTAGTGCGACGCATAGACGTCAGTTTTTAAGCTGACGCTTTTCAAAGCTCCGCCGGATTTTTGGGTGGAGGCGACAAACTGCTGACAGAAATATTCTATCAAAGTAAAACTTTTTTAGTGCTGCAGTTCCTCCTTTCTAACACTAGGTGCTGTGCGTACGAACGATTAGAAGCGTACTTATACGCACGGATATGTGCGTATAAGCACGGTTGATAAATGAGGGCCCAGGTTTCCCAGCGACGGCCCCGAAACATCCCGGCTCCAGAGGAGATCTGCTGGGAGAAGTGGGCCAAAATACCAGCAACGGCGTGTGAAAACCTGCTGAATACTTACGGAAAACGTTTGACCTATACCAACAACTGGTATGTCAAGAAAGTATTGAGATGAACTTTTGTTATTGACCAAATACTTATTTTCCACCACAATTTGCTAATAAATTTGTTAAGAATCAGACCATGTGATTTTCTGGATTATTCTGACTTATTTTGTGTCTCATAGTTGAGGTGTACATAGGATGAAGATTTCAGGCCGATCTCATCTTTTTAAGTGGGAGAACTTGCACAATCGTTGGCTGACCGAATACCTTTTTGGCCCTCTGTAAATCTTACATTTCTGAAAAACTGGAAACACTTTCCCCACATACCATCTCTGTGTTCGCTTGGAAGACGCAACATTTATTTTTTGGCTTGCTCCTATCGATGCTACACAAAAGCCCGACAACTTAAGCTGCATCAGTTCTTGCGCTAGAGCAACAGAGCAGCTTTATATAACCCGGCTTTCTGACAGAAACAACTGAATTGCTGCCTACGTTGACTGCATTGCTCATTTGTCTATTTTAGGTTTCCTCTTCAGCGTGCCAGTAGCTCTGCAGAGAACATAAAGGTCTCTTGCTTCCATGTAAAAAAATACAGTAAGATAAGTTGAAAGAGAAATGAGCTGTCAGCGTTTCTCAGGGGAAAAAACTAAATATATCTCCCCAAAAATTGGTCTGTTATGGAAGTAAAACATGTTTTTCTGTTACTGACAGTAACCAAAGGTTCTGTCAAATATTGAAAGTATTGGTCCTTCTTTTGAGTGTCTTCAAGAGATTTATTCACAAGACCTTCTTGATGGCTGTAGGTTATGAATCTGTGTCGTTTATTTTTAGAGCTCAGCTATGAACATTTGATAATGAATTTACAATCCTTTAAAGTGATGTTGGGTGAAAGACACTATCTGTGTTTCCATCAGCTTAGCAGCGTCATCCTAAGAGGCAGTTGCACACCGTTCTGCACAGAGCAATTCGCTCCACTGAGCGTCGCATCGTGCACAACACTGTTTTGAGGATACCTTAGAGGGCAAAGTCGGGGGAAAAATAAACCCAAAATATGTGCATATATCCAATGCAATGTTACCTCCTCCTCCTTTATTTTCTTCCCGTTAACACTATAGCCTTATTTCAAATGTCGGAACTTCAGGGTAATTTAACGACATCTCTTTCTGACAGGGTAATCTGTTGTCCAGCTCCTCTCAGCCGCCGTGTCTCCACACACACAACCGGCCCCCGTCAGGGATCAGCTATAGACGTCTGCATATCATGACTTTTTCAGCAGAGTGAAGCATCACGATTCTCCAAATCCTCGATTTGATTTTTTTTCTTTACAGTACAGAGCCCTATGCAACTTTTAGCACAGTCTATGATCATTTGTTTTTATTCATCAAATTTTGTACAGTAAATCTTATTTTAAAGGTCAAAAATGATGCAATTTCCATAATTTATTTACAATATTATTATTTTTACAATAAATTGTTACAGTTATGAGTAGGGATGCACCGATACTGGTATCGGGTATCGGCCCCGATACTGCCTAATTTACTGGTATCTGTATTGGTTAAGTTTACAAGATACCATGAACCGATCCTCAAAATGGGGAAAATCTGCAACAAATGCACCAAAAAAGATGAATTTTTCACTTGAAATGTTATTCTTGTGGTAATTTTATATTTTACATCTGTTATTTTCTCTCGGTTATGTTTCACTTTTCAAGAAAGGCACCAGAAGCTATACAGTTTATTAATTCAACAATATGTGGCAAGGTACACAACGAGGGCACAGGCGGGATTCGATCCCACAACTCACAGGTGAAGGTCATGTGCGCCAACCAGTCAGCCAGGGCACATGATCTATCGCAGCCATAGTGACGGGACCTCAACACTGTCACAAATAGTATCGGATATCGACAGATACTCAAAATCCAGCCATTGGTATCGGGACTGATAAAGTCGGATTGGTGCATCCCTACTTATAAGTGTAGAAATCTTGTTTTAAAAAATAATAGAAATAATTAGTAACTGAGGGTTGCTGCCATCTAGTGGCTCTTTTTAGTTACAGCAGCGCAACAACTCTGCCTCAGCGAAACGAGCTAATGCGCAGCAAACAGTTTTCCTCTTGTTTACAACGAAAATGTCGACTTAACTCATGGGGAACTAAAAATTTCCTCACTGGTGATTTGAGAGTAGAAGGAGCGGCTTTAGCTCCGGTCCCGCTGCTTCTTTCTTCGTAGCCGTGGTATAACTGTAGCTTACCTAATAGCCACTTGCTAGCGTCAGCTAACATGCTCCGTAGAAATGAGCTGTGTTCACGGGGGATGTTCTTATTGTGATATAGCGGTTAATAATGTTACCAGGTCGGGTTGTGAGCTGTATGAGAACTGGTGAGAGTTACTCGTTAGAGAAAATGCAATGTGTGGTTCCTTGTGATGAGGAAATCTGATTAAATAGACATTTTTCCTGCTAACTGATGGGGATGCTAGTGAAGCTGCAGAATGTAACCTTGGGAGGAGGCGATCGCGATCATCTTTTAGATTTCAATGCGCAAGGTTGTGAAGAAATTTCGATCGATTTTGAGTTTTAAAAAAATCGAGATTGTTACACCCCTAGTCACTTATGGGGCGCCAATTGTAAAATTTTCATTATTTAGTAGAAAGGCACTTTTTTTTAACATTTAGCTTAATTTTTCCACATTTGGCACACTTTCATACATTTAGGAAGAAAATGTTTCTAAAATTCAACATTTACCAGCATATTTACATTTTAAAAATCTAAATTCTAAATATTATTTTGAAATGTAACATGTTAAATCTAAATGTTAAATCTAAATCTAAATGTTAAATCTAAATGTTAAATCTAAATCTAAATGTTAAATCTAAATCTAAATGTTAAATCTAAATGTTAAATCTAAATCTAAATGTTAAATATAAATCTAAATGTTTAATACAAATATAAATGTTAAATATAAATCTAAATGTTAGGAACATTTAGAACATTGGACATGTTCATTAGAACATTGGATTTAATATTTTTATTTAACATTTAAGTTTAACATTTAGCTTTAACATTTAGATTTAGATTAGTTAGTCGATAGCGTTTTAGGACAGGAAACCGTTTAAAGTCAGGCATTTTATTACCTTAAAGTCAAGAATTAGTGCAGATATTATTCTTGAAAAACCTTGTTTGACGTTACAAATTCTAGAATTCTATAAAATTATATAATTGGGTCATTATTTTACTTTACTGCGCTTCATGCTGGCAGATCTCTTTAACATAGTTTTATTTTAAAGATACATAGTAAACTGATAATAAAGCACATTTTTTTAATTTTGAAGAAATAACTTTCTTTTCTCCAATAGAAGTCGCTACTTAGCATTACAGCTGGAGGGATTTTAACATTCCTTTCAGAATAAAATACTACCGTATTAGTCGTATCTTAATATTAGATTTTATTTTTAAGAAATCTCATCACACTGTTGCTGAATTTATACAAGTCCGAGTATATATATATACACTACCGTTCAAAAGTTTGGGGTCACATTGAAATTTCCTTATTTTTGAAGGAAAAGCACTGTACTTTTCAATGAAGATAACTTTAAACTAGTCTTAACTTTAAAGAAACACACGCTATACATTGCTAATGTGGTAAATGACTATTCTAGCTGCAAATGTCTGGTTTTTGGTGCAATATCTACATAGGTGTATAGAGGCCCATTTCCAGCAACTATCACTCCAGTGTTCTAATGGTACAATGTGTTTGCTCATTGGCTCAGAAGGCTAATTGATGATTAGAAAACCCTTGTGCAATCATGTTCACACATCTGAAAACAGTTTAGCTCGGTACAGAAGCTACAAAACTGACCTTCCTTTGAGCAGATTGAGTTTCTGGAGCATCACATTTGTGGGGTCAATTAAACGCTCAAAATGGCCAGAAAAAGAGAACTTTCATCTGAAACTCGACAGTCTATTCTTGTTCTTAGAAATGAAGGCTATTCCATGCGAGAAATTGCTAAGAAATTGAAGATTTCCTACAACGGTGTGTACTACTCCCTTCAGAGGACAGCACAAACAGGCTCTAACCAGAGTAGAAAAAGAAGTGGGAGGCCGCGTTGCACAACTGAGGAAGAAGATAAGTACATTAGAGTCTCTAGTTTGAGAAACAGACGCCTCACAGGTCCCCAACTGGCATCTTCATTAAATAGTACCCGCAAAACACCAGTGTCAACATCTACAGTGAAGAGGCGGCTGCGGGATTCTGGGCTTCAGGGCAGAGTGGCAAAGAAAAAGCCATATCTGAGACTGGCCAATAAAAGAAAAAGATTAAGATGGGCAAAAGAACACAGACATTGGACAGAGGAAGACTGGAAAAAAGTGCTGTGGACGGATGAATCCAAGTTTGAGGTGTTTGGATCACAAAGAAGAACGTTTGTGAGACGCAGAACAACTGAAAAGATGCTGGAAGAATGCCTGACGCCATCTGTTAAGCATGGTGGAGGTAATGTGATGGTCTGGGGTTGCTTTGGTGCTGGTAAGGTGGGAGATTTGTACAGGGTAAAAGGGATTCTGAATAAGGAAGGCTATCACTCCATTTTGCAACGCCATGCCATACCCAGTGGACAGCGCTTGATTGGAGCCAATTTCATCCTACAACAGGACAATGACCCAAAACACACCTCGAAATTGTGCAAGAACTATTTAGAGAAGAAGCAGGCAGCTGGTATTCTATCGGTAATGGAGTGGCCAGCGCAGTCACCAGATTTGAACCCCGTTGAGCTGTTGTGGGAGCAGCTTGACCGTATGGTACGCAAGAAGTGCCCATCCAACCAATCCAAATTGTGGGAGCTGCTTCTAGAAGCGTGGGGTGCAATTTCTCCAGATTACCTCAACAAATTAACAGCTAGAATGCCAAAGGTCTGCAATGCTGTAATTGCTGCAAATGGAGGATTCTTTGATGAAAGCAAAGTTTGATGTAAACTTTCAAATAAAAATCATTATTTCTAACCTTGTCAATGTCTTGACTCTATTTTTTATTCATTTCACAACGTATGGTGGTGAATAAGTGTGACTTTTCATGGAAAACACAAAATTGTTTGGGTGACCCCAAACTTTTGAACGGTAGTGTACATTTGTCTTCTATTTAAAGGTTTAAAATGTGCACATTATTACTCTTATTACTTTTATTGCTACTATTGCTGCAATTATCGTTTTAAACTAAATAAAGACTATGATACGATAAATATAATATAATTCACACATTGCGAAGACAGTGGAAAATGAGGGAATTTCTACTAGTTATTTAAAAGATTAGAAGTTAAAGTTTGGTAGAGGAGAAGAGAAACAGTAAGAGTGAGGAAGGGAGGCGGCTTTAGACACACGTTGGTGAGCTTCTCAGACGTCCCACTGTAATCTGTGGCACAATCCAATCGCCACTGAGGGTCACTGTAACTCGCGCTGCCGCCTCCTTCACCTGAACTCCTTGTGCACATTCATTAAGGTGACTGTTACGCACAACTGAACGACGTCTTCCCTTTTAGAAGAGTCTCAGATGCTAAAAAACAGAACTGCAGATTGAAATATATTTATATGCGAGCCTTAAGAACAAAAATCTATTGCCGCTAAAGTTACCGAGTGTAACTTTTGAAAAGAAAACAGCATGTTTTTTTTTTTAGATTTTAGATTTTGAGTTTAATTGATGAGATTCTCCAGTTGTTCATTGTCACTGTTTCTTGTTCATTTCATGTTTTGTTTGTTGGTCGTTTTTTCCCCTCTTCCAGCTGCTACCACTCACTTCTGATTTGCTCCTCGGGTTCCTTTGTCGTTTCCACCTCTCCCCTCAGCGCCTAAGCTCTTTTCTATCCTTCCCTGCCTGTTCCCAGTTTTCTTTGGCTCCTTTTAATGTGTATGTTTTACGATTATTTTTCATCAAAGACTGAATTATGTTCTGCCTCTACGTGCCCGCTTCTGGGTACAAAAACCACAACAGTAGTTTTTGTGGAAGCAGAACAAAAAAATCTGGATTTAATTTTTAGAATGGTAAAAGTCAGAAGTTTACAAAACAAGAGTTAGTAAATTTGCTTTTGGTAAAACGTTCCATTACACACAAGTTATTAGGGATATGATGACAAGCCGCACATGGAAAGATCAACACTATACCACGAGTGTGTTTTAACTTTAGTTTGTGAATTTAGCAAAGATAATGGATTGATGTACACGGGACATATTTTAGTTCCTGTTAATGATGCTTACTGGCACAGAACATCATCCTGTAAAGACTCTGCAGAGGTCTTAATCGATTTTTCTAATTATTATCCATAGTGTCAGACAATAAGATGGGAGATGGAGTCAAAGTGCTTTGGAATATTTCATCGAAGCAGTCACAGATAAAGCACTCAATGTGCACGTGAAAGGAAACTGTAGAGGCAGCTATGTTGTCCAGCTGAAAGATCCTACAGTGCAGGGTCAACAAGATGTCGGTACCCAAATGTGCCAAAACGGCTTCGCTGAAAGAACTGAAAGTCCAAGAGAAAAAAGGCAAAAGCGATCTAAGCGGGTTGCTGAAATTGAACCGCAACTACGGACGTGAAAATGTGAATACTACTCCACTTGATTTTGTTTTGTTTCAGTGTAGATTATGAAAAAAAATGTACATTTTTTCAATTGTTGTGAGGAAATTAAGCACGTTTTTTGTAACAAATTATTTTTAAAATAATTTTTTTAATAAAAATAATATATATTTTTTCTTACATTTTTTTTTTTAAATGTTGCTAAATCATTCAGGTCAAATACATTTAAAAAAATAAAAACGTATATACTCTGACTTTTTAATTTACGAAACCAATTCCTTATATATAAAATTTTGAATTATATTAAAAGAAAATTCAAAATTACTTTTTAATATTCATCGTTTGATTTTTGTTATACCATCGTTACAACCTGGTGCTTGAGTTTAATCTTTTTATTCTGTTTTACCTTCAGATTGTCTCAATTGGCTCTGATCGATTTTTAGGATCAGCCAAATAAACTCCTTTTTTCCCAGATTAAACCAAATTAGCTTGAAACGCCGTTATTGTGGGCACTGGGACTCCTGCGACCTTTGAGCTGCTGTCCTGCTATCATATCATTGATTATGAAAAACAGATCTTGTGAATGCAAAATGCTCAGTTTAAAATAGGCCTGTGTTGAAAAATGTAAAAAAAACAAAAGATTTAAAAAAAAATCTAACAATCTAAAAAATTGGTTTCATTGTTCATCATAGTTTGCCTCTTTTTCACAGCTAAAATAGGAATAAAAAATCTAGTGCTTAAGGTGTTAAGATAGTTTTCTCCTGGTAAATTGTAACTCACACAGTGTTAACTCATTGAATTACAGGCATATAATTAAGATCACAGCTAAAAGAAAACCCTGTTTTGAATAGCACTGACCCATATTGATATCGAACTGGATCAGATTGAATCGGTTAGAATCGATTCTTGAAATTGAAATTGATACCCAGCCCTAGTTTGAAAGTTCTTTGGGTTGATTCTAAACTAATATTCATCTAATCTACATTTAAATGCTTTAACAGTGCTGTTGGTACGGATTCAACCAGTCTGTTATCTCAAGAGGCTTCGTCTTACATCTGAGTCCGGAAGAAGGTCGTCTTCGTCGTCCATGCTGTAGGCGGCGCTGTGGAAGTCCTGCGTCTCGGCCAGCAGCTTCCTCTCCAGCGCCGAGCCGGGCCGAACGTCCACAAAGGTGGTCTCCAGGTAGTCCTTGCTGAGGAGGTCCGTTTGGCCCCACAGGGGGCCGGCTGGGTAGAAGGACTCCAGGGTGCAAGGTAAGGAGCAAGGGTCCAACAGCTGCTGGTGCTGGAGCTCTGGGGGGGGATGTCCACAATAGCCCCTCCAGGCCAGAGGAGGATACGCTTTGTCTTCTTCACACTTCACCAAAAAGCCCCTAACGAGCCCAACAGGGGCCTGTCCCGGTCCGGTTCCCTGGTCCTGCCCAGACGCCTGCTTGTTACGGGTGCTTTCTCCCAGAAGAGGGTGCTCCAGCTCCTCTATGTTCTCCATCCGTCTTCTCAAAAAGCCGGCCGCACAGGAGTCCGCCACACCAACAGCCGAATGTAATCCACAAACCGGCTGCTTCAACCGATGGGTTTATACAAAGGCAGCTGCTTTGATGGCTTTAATGTTTCACTGATAATCCGCCTTTAATCCTATTCTTTAATTTTTCTCTTGTTATGGGGCCGGAGGAGAACAACACATGCCGGATTTATCCCGGACGCCGGGAGAGGCTGGCAGTCGTGTTGGATTATGGAAGAAGATGTTCTCCTCTTGTGGTTCGGGGTCGGTCACGTTTTGCCCGTCGCCAGTGACTGAACGGCCTCACAAACGTTTCCTCTCGTACAGCAAAAATGTGAGTTCGACGCTCAGAGTGCAGAGCAGGGCTTTTGTTTTAGCTGCTCGGGATGGAAATGGATCCTAGCTGCAGCAGAAATAACAACAAAGGATTTCCTAGGCGTCGTGGCATCTTGCCGGTTGTTTTTCTGCCTCAGAGAGGACGCTCCTGAAGCTTGATGCATTCATAACCTCCAGCATTTGGGAGGCGGATAGATTTGACCCTTAATATCTGAAAGCAATACGGCTACAGAAACATAATCCTAGGTTGCATCGACCGATAAGGAGGACACAAAAGTCCCCAGGTGCTGGTTTGTGGCTTGGGGGTATCTCCTCGGTGGGGAAGCTCTCCGGCGTGAAAAACGAAACCGATCCGCGTTAAAACCTTCTCACTCGGCAGAGACGAGGAGCTGCTTCAGTCTTCATCCGGCTGTCCAACAATGACTGGGGGTTCTGTAAAGGAAACAGCGAAGCCACATTAGATTTTACATTTTGGCACCAAATTTCTGCACAGAGTTCAGTGCTGTTAAAAAAATTAAAATAATAAATTCAGATAAGGAGAGGGAAAACCTCAGTGATTCGTTTTTTTTCGAGACATTGAGCTTCAACAATTTCTCTGCAGTGAAGTTTGTAAGCAGCAAACCCAAAAATCTACAGCAGGAATTTCTTTTTTTTTATATCCTGCTCTGGGGGTTTCATTCCTAAAAAATTATATATCGTCATAAAATAAAAGCCCAAGTCATTTATTAATTTTTTTTACTTTTAAAATGTTTTATTAAATCATGCATCACTGATGCCGGCTACCTACATTTTTTATACGCCAACAGTCATTATTTTTTGACTGAAATTATTAATACATTTTAGATATTCGATATTTTAATATTTTTGTTTGTGTGTGTTTTGTTTAAAACCTGAAAGAAAGATACGTGTCCATGTCATTTATTTTTAAGGGTCACAGTTTCGAGTAAATATTTAGCTCTTTATTTTAAAGGTTGAGTTTGGACCAATTTAATAAAAAACAACATTTTTAAAACGATAATACATCCACAGTGCGTTTAGAGGGTTGCAGAATTTGAAATTTTTAATCAAAATATAATATAGATAAAATTTTTATGGGCACAACAATGACTTTACGTTTACCAGCCACTGGCGGCCGTGGGTTGACAGATACGGTCTCTATGATACAAATATATGTTCGGCACAGCTCGGCTGGTACTGGGAAGAAAGGTGGAGTCAACAAGTCCAGAAGCTGCTTCAGAGCCCCAGAGATGTTTTTATCCGTCTCAGGAGAGGAGTGACCGCAGAAGAAGAAACTACAGCCGTTTTAGGTGAAGCCTGCACTAGATGGACCCCCACAAAACATTTCTACGGCATCAAACACACGCAGAAACAGCGACTTTCCTCCTGGATCGGTAAGCTAAATAACTGGCTAACTTTGCTAACGTTAGCTGTCAGTTAAACGCCTCTAAAATACATTCCTCACTGAACACACGGTTCGGTTTGGTCACTAGACGAAACTGCAGCTAACCTGGCAACCCAACCGCCAGAATCATTTTTCTGTTGTAGAAAGAACCAGCTAGACACGCTAGATGTCGCTGTCATATTCACATTCCACATCCAACCAATTATTATTCTAGTTAACACATTCGGTTTATCAAGATTCTTAATAATAAACCTCAATATTTTGCGTGGGGTAAAAAATTGCTACGGTGGGTTGTCCATAATTTGCTGTTCATCTGCTAAGATTGCGTGAGTAACTCATAACAGGCGCAAGGAGCAGCACTGATATGACTTTGCAGCCGCTAATGTGAGCCGCCCCACGGCTAAAGAGAGGAGACAATATGTGCAGGAATTCATGATGGGTCTTTGGCAAAAAAAGTGTAATGAGTTAATTACTATTAGGCTATAAAGTTGTCGATTATCTTCAGTAATAAACCTAATGTGTGCAGTGTAAAGGCGCTGCTCTCTGCTCTATGATGGAACTGTAATCCAGTCAGATTTATTAAAGCTGCATCTTGCATTTCACTGAGTGAAATAAGCATTTGAACCCTCTAACTAAAAAAGACTTAATATTTAGCGTCAAAGCCCTCGTTTGCAAGCACAGAGGTCAAATGTTTCTTGTAACTGACGACCAAGTTTGTGCACATTTTAGAAATAATTTGGGTGCAATCTTCTTTGCAAATCATCTCTAAATCACTGAGGTTTGCAAGACCCAGCTTTTATTTTGGTAGTCAACTTCCGACTACCAGCAAGTAAATTTTTAAAACATTTAGTTAAATATTTAGCAATTAGCCCGCCCATATAACTTGCTAGCCAAATATTTGATTCAAAGTGAAATATTTAGTTTGATATTTAGTTAACTTGCAAAATGTTTAGTTAAGACCTAAATATTAAAGTTGTAAACTAAATATTTAGTTTGAAACTGTGACATTTTCGAATTAATAAAACGGAAACAACTTTTAAAATTAACCCCCAATTAATTTCTTTTACGACAGGCTTAATAACCCAGCTTATTCCTGTTAACTTTTGATTGTGTAACTTAAAATAGAATTACCCGTAGAACTAGGTTGAAAAATCTGAAAAAGCAACACGTCATGCCCTGATCCAAAGAAAAATTAAAGGCGAGACTCAAACTAATTTATATGTATGAGCGTGGACAAAGTCGGAAAGAGATTTCCACGGCTTTTTGGACTCCAGCGAATCAGATCCTTCATGAACAGGTCCCAGAATAACCTAAAAAAACCATCTAATGCGCTGCAGGCGTCGTTTTCTTTTGTTATTGTCAGTCTTCAGGATTTAACAACAAGAAAAAGAGAGATTTCATTGACATAAACCAAGAAGCACAGAAAGACCAGTCTCACCCGAAACCTCCTGATTTTCCACAGTGGCTTCTGGCTAAACAATCTTTGGACCGACAGGACAAACGTGGACCTTTATAGAAAGTATGATGTCGCATATGGTGTAAAAATATCTGCACGTCAGAAAAGATTATCACGCCGGGGCTACTTCTGTATTCTGCTAACTTCTTGTAAATAATATGTTTGTATCAAGTTCTTGTATATGATAAGTTTCTTTTTTTCTTTTTTTTTTGCACAACTACACATACATATTCTGTAAATATTCCCTTTTTTGCAGCTATCCTACTCAGTAGCGCATTCCAATCTGATTACCATTTTATTTTAAATAACTGCATAGTAGTTTGTTTTTTGTATTTCTGTCCTTAATATACATATATCGTTCCTAATTCTGTTTTTTCTACCTTTATTGTGTGATCCTGTACGCCTCTATTTTATGTCACTTTTCTGCTGTTATAAATGAATTTCCTTTTGTGGTACAATAATAAAACATTATTCTGTTACATTCTATTCTACTTAGCTGCCTCAGAATTACAGACTACAGTTTGGAACTTCTCATCGGGACACGAATCTGATTTTCTAGAGACATGTTCCATGGTCTGACGAAGCATAAGTTGAGCTGTTCTGCCATAATGATAAACTGTATATTTGGAGAGAACAAGGGTGAAGCTTTTGGGTTTCAGAACAGCATCCCACCTGTGAAGTACGGGAGTGGTTGAATAATGCTGTGGGGCACTTTTGCTGCAGGTGCCCTTCACCAAATAGACGCATCGTGAGAAAAGTAAATGATTAGGACAAAAATCAAGCAGAATCTGCAGACATCAGCCTGAACGTTGAAGCTTGGGCCCAAATGGGTCTTCCGGATGGACGGTGGCTTAATGACCAACAAAGTCAAGCTATTGGAGCAGCTATCACAGATTCCCCGATCTTGGCCCGGTTTGGAGCAAGAAGGGCTCCAAACCTGACCCAGATACACCGGTTCCGTCAAGAGAAGTGAGTCGAGATTCAAGGAAACTATTATAGAAAGCTATTGGATTGAAAGCCGACAAGTTTGACCCAAACATTTTAGGACCAGCTCTACCAGTTACGAAGGAAGTGTATGTATATCATAATTATCTCTCTCAATCCTTATATTTTACAAAATGCTTAAAATATGTAAATATTTATTGATCAAAACGTGTACTCTGATTTTATGTTTGACAGTAAAAAACAACTTTTTTTTATAAATTAAATGCAAGCAACTAGTTTTAAATGTATGTCTGATATTTAAGTAAAATCCTGATCTAAAATGTTGCATCATGCTTCTAAGAGTTTAATGCAACTCCGTCTCATTGCTTATTGCTCCACAGGAAGAAAACTGCTGTGTTGCTAATCATTAACTCATTTACTATGTCTCTACAACCCAAGCAGACTCTTAATCTAATTCTCTGGGTTCAGACTAGTTTAATTAGCTCAGTGTCGGCTCAGAGCTGCGTTCCCTCCATGATTTAGATGTTTGCATTTCAACAAAAGCCTGGCAACCAGCCTAAATATTGTGCTGGATGGCCACCTATCGAGATTTCATAGCAAGTAAAAAAGTCTCATTGGTGGTTACTTTTTAGGCGGGAAATGTTAAAATAGAAATTGGAAAAGAAAGGATTAACCAGAAGTTGAAAAATCGGCATGCAGACGATATTAAAGTGTTCTCTAAAGCCACTAAAGTAAAAATGCAGGCATTAGACGTTGAAGCAAAACTATTCAGCTTGCTAGCTTAACAAATAAAACATTTATCAAATATAATAGAAATATTTATCTGATATATGAACTTCAAAATAAAAACTTAGTAGGCTAAATATTTAGCTACAAACTTAACTTTTAGCTCAGAGCAAAAGTTTAGATAATACAAATGTATTATCTGATAAGTCCAAGTGGAACATCAACATAAAACTCTATTTATGGTGCGTTCCATTTTTAGTCGGAACTAGGAAATTCCAACTTCCAAGGGGCAAAAATCAACCGGATCGCCCCCCGAAAAGTCTGAGATTTCTTTTTTTATTTTCCTCCGACTTTGACTTTCAATGTGGCCGCTCCTCACATCAACTATTGTAGCCGTGGCGAAAACATGTCTACTAAGACTTGAATGTTTCTAAAATCAGTCTTACTTGTGGAGGCTGGAACTCTAAACTTAAAGTAAAAGGGCTGTTTGCATGTATAAGTACAGCTTAAAACAATGTAAGAGGAACTACCAACAATGGCTACTGTTGTTGAATTAAATAATTATCATAAGTAATTCAATGCATGTTCAAGCAGGGACAAAATGGAGCCAATTTCCAGTTTAACATTTATTTTGAACAGATTAACAAATTGCAGTTTACAGAGAAAGTTGCCCTAGTTTCTCTGTGGTCCACTACCTAGGCGTCGCCATATTGGAATCCTAACTTAACTGTCTAGCAGTGATTCACGTTTACGTTTTTTACTAATTGCACTAACCGAATGACCAACTGGACTAAGTTCGGTTTCTTCAGGCTCTCTTTCTGCAACCTACGCGGGCTACAGCTGTAGTTGTGGATGGCTGCAACGTCATTGAAATTCTAAGTTAGTGTAAGTTGGAATCGGTTGTATTAAAAGCCTGTAAATCCACCAGAAGCTAATAGCTTAGCACCTCTGAGAAACTCCAAACTCACAGAGGAATATCACTAACTATTAATAACAAAACATGCTAAATGAATGAGTGTTGGAGCAGATAATACCTTATTAGAGGCGGTAAATCTCCTGCCCTGATTGACTCCCATTATATGGATATACATTGATCACTACTGGATACATTCTTCTCCTGAAGGACACAAAGTGGCTCCAAAGTTGTATAGGGGAGTAACTGAACGAAATATTTGTAAAAATAAGGTCCAGGTTGAAAAAAACAAAACCTAAATAACGAACTTTTCCTTTAAATATTTACTTCAAAGCTAAATATTTATCTCGGGGCAAAATATTTAATTTATAAACTAAATATTTAGATTGAAACTGTGATATTTATCAAAGAATAAATAACTTTGAAGACTGAACATATAATTGCTCATCAGTAAGTATTCAGAGCAGCTCACATGATGGATTAAAATAATGGCTCGAACACACCACAGATTAAAAAAGAAAACTAAAACCAAAGAACCAAGTGTGATTTTTTTTATTTTGTTTTTTCAGCTATGCTGTTTGTTTAGCAGTTTTTTTTTTCTGCTCACCTCCTGCCCCTCTTGAGCAGGACCGGCCCAAAGTCGTAAGCCTAGTTTATGCTTCTCCAACCGTGACTTTGCACTCAGAAGCAGACGTATTGATGGAGACGTTTGCCGTTCATAGTAGTCTGTTTTTTCCTATCCACCCTTTATTGTTTTCTCAGCATTGCTCGACCAGGACAGCAGGGGGCGCTAACTTTTCATGGCGTCTCTGCCTACTATCACAACGTCGTTTCAGTTTTTTTTTAGACTTGTGAAAAACGGAGAAGCATAAATTGGGCTTTACGGGGCCTTGAGCAGATTCGGACTCAGCGGCGCCCCCTTTCTGGTAAGACCACTACCCACAATAACAGAGTTTCAATTAAATTTGGTCGAATCTGGTAAAGTAGACAGAGTTTATTTAGCGGATCCTAAAAATCAATCAGAGGTAATTGTTTATATTAGCTAGGACAATCTGAAGCTCAAACTAAATAAAAAGATTACGCTAAAGCATCAGATTGTAACAATGGTAATACAACAATTTAATATTCAAACAATAAATATTACAAAGTAATTTTTAAATGTTATTTAAATGGAATTCAAACATTTTAAATATTACCATTTTTCAATTAAATGGTACAGTATATACATTTTTATTCCTTTACATGTATTTAATAAAAAAAAAAGTCAATTGTTTTTAATATTTTAAAAATAAATATGTAATTTACATTTCAATACAATACAATAAATAAATAAAATTTTCATAAATGTTAACATATGTAGTCTCTGTTAAATTCCCACTTTCATGGGGGGCCCCATGAATGGGTTTGTGGGGCCCTAAGCGTACGCTTAGGTTGCCCATTCCTTTGGCCGGCTCTGGATAACATGAACACATCTGTCTCCCTTTTTAAAAAAAAAAAAGCAAAACGGGTGGATGTAATGCAAGCCCAGTCCTCCCAACTCCTCCTCCGCCCAATCGCTGCAGCCTCATTCCAGACCAGGAGAGATGCACTCAGCTTTATTACACACCCCCCCCCCCCCCTGCCCATCCACTGTAAAAACGACTTATGTCAGCTGTATTGTAAGCCTCCCTCCTTTTTTTCTGACTAAAGCCCATAAAACATCCAGTCAGGTGGAGAGGAGCTTGCAAGGACACCACTGCAAATCACCGCCGATCCTCTCTTCAACGCTCCTACTTTGGCGTGGAGTTTTCTATAACACACCCTACTCCGTTACCACATAATCCCCCAATTTCTTTCATTTTCGTGCAAAGCGCGGCGTACAAAACTTCCCTAATGAAATGCAAAGAGATCTCGCAGAAATGTTCAGCTGAAGGGAAGTGTAACTGCTGCTGACTCTCGTGAGGATTTTCAGCTACTCTGCAGTCCTTCTTTCTCTCTCTGCACACACACGCCAACTAATCATCCTGGAAGTATCCGCTGTGATGCTTCAGCTGATGCAAATCGAGCGGATGCAGATAAAAACGGGAGCCGCACACCCTCGCCCGTCCCAGCCTCTTACAAATAAAACATCCTGAATAACAGAGATGCCAAAGCAAGGAGGAAACTGAGTGCCCTGTTACTTATTAAATGGCCCTATTGATTTCATTTCCCAACACTCCTCCACCCCCCCCTCCTCCCTTTCTGCCTCTGCCCGACGAGTGCAGAGGAAGCCACACAGAAAAGATAAGGAACATCGAGAGCTCAAAGAAAAAACATGTTCCTATGGAAACACATTCACCATCAAGTGGAGCGCTCAGTGCAAGAGAAATGAAGCTGAGGCTAATTTGCCATTTCAGTACTGTTCCTCTACTTGGCTCGATAAACACGGGCGTACACCTCCTAGTAAGGAGTTTTTCCTGTCGTTTCAGGAATGCAGAGCAGAGGCATTGGGTAATTTCCTCCGCATGATTAGAACTAAGCGCAGTCACACCAGGCGACGACTTTTAAACTCTAATCAATCCACAGCACGCACCCGCTCCGACCTCAGTCACACACAGCTTATTCAGGTTCCAGATTACAGTAGTAAAACCGCACGCTGCAGTCATTTGCAGCCTTGCATCATTTACTCTTTCAACCCCTCCCACACACGAATACAATTGCATGCTTAAAAGTCAAACCAAAAATACAACGCACACAGCTGGGGCTCCTTTCTGTGCAGAAAGGCCAGAGGAACGAGAAGTCACCCATCTGCAATACGTTGCACATGGTTCCAGCATCTCTCTGCAGGGACTGTGTCGTTTTGTATGTTAGGGACAAGGAGTGTACAGTGTGAAGAGAACGACTACAGCTCACAGGGTTATGCCATTTATGGGTTCAGTGTGATGGCTTTAAATCTTCCTCAATGATTGCTTTTTAAATCTACTGCAATTTACTGGCATATTATGTGGCATGTTCCAGTAGGAAAATGAGTTAAAAGTTTTTTTTTAAATTAAGTATATTTCATTTTAGATAGGTCTCTCTCTTAGGTAAACTCCAGACGGCCATTTTAAGTCTCGTGTCTGAAAGAGTAAATACAGTTTCCCCCGGTGGACTGTTACTTGCTTACCCAGTCATAAGGCCTATTGAAAAAGAATAGCATTGACCAATATCGAACCGGATCCGATCAGATCGAATTGTGATAATCGATTCTAACTCTCAAGAATCGGAATTGAATCGAGTAATGAAATTTCAATCGATACCGAGCCCTTATATATGTGTATTTGTGCGTTGCTGTGCAAAAGGTTTAGGCAGGTGTAAAAAGCGGCTGGAAAACGAAACAGAAAACTTTCAGAAATGTTAATATGATATAATATGTTAATATGTTATACTACAATCAATTATTATAGCTACGCTTGCAAAAAGTCAGCGATATTGTGGTTTTATAGTCTGGTGTATGATCAACCAATTATACCAAACAGTTGCTGATGATCATCAATTTCACACATACAATGGAGAGAACAAGTATTTGATCCACTGTTGATTTTTTTAAAGGTTTTCCCACTTACAAAGCATGTAGAGAAGTCTGTAATTTTGTTACAGAGATACTCCTTAACAGAATCTCAAAATAAAAATGCAGAAAATCACAGTGGATGATTTTTAAATAATTTCCATGACATAAGTATTTGATTGCCTATAAACCAGTGAGAATTCAGGCTCCCACAGACCTGTTGGTTCTTCTTTAACAAGCCCTCCTGTTCTCCACTCATTATCTGTATTATCTGCACCTGTTTGATCTTGTTACCTGTATAAAACACACCTGTCCACACACTCAAACTAACTCCAACCTCTGCACAATGGCCAAGAGCAGAGAGCTGTGCAAGGACATCAGGGATAAAACTGTAGAGCTGCACAAGGCTGGGATACATGCAGAAATATTTGTTTGCAATTCCAGAGATCAGATGTTTTCTGTAGTTCTTCACCAGGTTTGCAAAAACTGAAGCAGGGATTTTAGCCCACTCGTCCGTGCCGTTCTTCTCCAGAGCGTTCAGGTTTCGGGGGCTGTTGTTGGGTAACATGGACTTTCAATTCATAAATACTTTATTGATCCCAGAGCGAAATTAAGTGTAGCTGTAGCTCATTGCTAATTTTTCAAGGAGTTGTTGTAGACCATGATGGCTGTGGGGAAAAAGGATTTCCTGTAGCGGTCTTTGTTGCAGCGGAACTGAAGAAGCCTCCGACTGAAGACACTCTGTTGCTGTAGGACTATCTCATGAAGACGATGCTCAGGGTTGTCCGTAATCTTTTTAATTTTATGAAGAATCCTTCTTTGCATCGTTATCTCCAGTTGTTCCACAGTCGTCCCCAGAACAGAACCAGCCTTCTTCATCAGGTTATTGAGCCGTTTTAAGTCCCTGCCTCTGATGCTGTTACCCCAACAGATGATGGACGAAGAGATGACACTCTCCACCACAGACTTGTAGAAGATTTGCAGCATCTTGCTGCAAACCTTGAAGGACCTCATCTTCCTCAGAAAGTCCAGTCTGCTCTGTACCTTTTTGTAGATGGCTTCACTGCTGATTCTCCAGTACAGTCTATTGTCCAGGTGAACTCTGAGGTTTTTGTACTCTTCAACCACCTCCACTTCTTCTCCCTTGATAGAGACAGTCTGACTTATCCCTGTTTTTTTTCAGAAAACTACAATCATCTCTTTTGTTATGTTCACGTTTAAGGTAAGATGATTGTTTCCACACCAAGCGCTCCACCAGCTATCTGTATTCAAGCTTCTTCTCCATCTCTGATACACCCAACAATTGTAGAGTCGTCTGAGTATTTCTGCAGATGACAGGTCTCTGTCTTATACTGGAAGTCTGAGGTGTACAGAGTGAAAAGGAATGGTGAGTGTACAGTACCCTGGGGTGCTCCTGTGCTGCTGACCAGCTGGTTTGACACACAATCCTTCAGTCTCACAAACTGTGGTCTGTTTGTCAGATAGTCATAGATCCAGCTGATTGTTAAGGCCTCCACCGGCGTCTTCAGGAGTTTCTGACAAAGCAAATCAGGCTGAATTGTGTTAAATGCACTGGAGAAAAAGACGGGTGGGAGAGTGAGATAAAGGGGGTATCAGGATCTCATGACTTGGTTGAAGACAAAGTTGTGGAAGTAGAAGAGTTAATCACTGAGGTGGAATATAAAACATCTGAGGTGTGACCGGACAGGTTTGGGTCAGAGGAGAGTGAGATGTCTCTTTAGCTGGAAACAGGAGAGGATGATGAGCTTGTTCCTGAACTTAACCTATTGAAGAAGGTGTTCAGTTCTTTGGCTCCATCCAGACTTACATCAATCCAGTCCTTCCTGATCTTAAAGCCTGTGATCTCTCCATACCAGACCAGACATCTCTTATATTGTTCCTCCGGAGTTTGTTCTCCAGCTTCTTCCTGTAGTTCTCCAAGATGTTTGGAACAACCTACCAACCAAGTTCCTTCAAAAACTGTGTGCACGGGTACCCAGAAGAACTGATGCTGTTTTGAAGGCAAAAGGTAGTTAAACCAAATAGTGATTTGATTTAGATTTTTCTTTTGCTCATTCACTGCCCTTTGTTGATTGATTGAAAATAAACTATTAACACTTTCATTTCTGAAAGCTTTCTTTTGGTTACAGCACTTTTCCCACCTACCTAAACCTTTTGCATATTACTCTGTATAGTAGGGGTTGTATTGACGGAATATTTTCGGTATTTGACCTGGGTTTTTTTAAAACGCCGACGGAAAAATCTGAAAGCAGTCATTTTTACAGATTAACATTCACACGTCTGACCACTTGGTGCAAATGCAGTGATAATTTAAACTTTATGCACAGATTAAGAGTTCAGGTAAATGATAGTTTAAAAAAAAAGATTCCCAGCCATTATATTCAATGTATCTCGCTGATAAAATACTCACCGAGACTTTGTAGAGCTTCTGACTTTACCGACTGTTTCTCCCTTAGCATAACTGACATTTACCACATGATCAGATTTATAGTGTTTTTCTCCACATTAATACTCGTTCCTTTGATCTTGAGGATCTATATATTTAACTGGCCAGTTTAGCTCCCTAGCCAAATATTTAGCTTCAGAGTAAATATTTTGCTTGTTACCTAAGTATTTTGTGTTGAGCTAAATATTAAATGTGTAGGGTAAATATTAACTTTAAACTGAAAAAACTAGCAAAAATGAGCTATCACTGAGATTTAAGACAGAAAAATAGCTGTGCATATAAATACTAAATGAGACCTATAGAATAACATGACATTCATTTCTATGATCTGTTTATGTAAACTCCTGACTATTGTATGTTTTTTTTATTTCTCAGCACAGCTACTTGGTTAAAAAAAAAAAAATTAACAAAAAAAACAAAGCATGAATTTCAAACCACCAAAACCTTTGCAAAATATCGTGACAGCTGAACTCAGCTGACAAGAGTCGTCAAACTGCCACAGCGATTTATAGCGGGCTTAACACAAACTGTGCAGATTTTCCACAGACGCCATCTTGACTGTTTACATCATCCAAACGTCTGCACATTGAACTGCTCATTCCTGCTTGTGTCTATGCAGTCAAACCGTTAACAGCAATAATCAAGATAAATAAATGGGAGTTCATTTTCTTTATTCTTTTATAAATGCCAATGTCAAACTGAATAATTAGTTAGGAAGCTAAATATTTAGTTTACAAATATTTAGTTCCAAACTATGCATTTAGCTTGTCGAGTAAATAATGAGAACTTCAAAATGAAACTGTAGTTGGCAAGCTAAATATTTAGTAAAACATGCTAGCTAAATGTAAAGCTTCGAACTAAACATTTAATTAGTCAAGTAAATATTGAGAACTTCGAATTAAAAATGGAGTTAAAAAGCTAAATGTTTAGCCAAACAGGCTAGCAAAATAAATGGTTAGCTTGTCAACTAAATATTCAGAACTCTGATCTGAAAAAAGTTAGGAAGCTATATTTACACAAAACAGGCTAGCTATATGGATAGCTTCAAACTAAATATTTAGCTGGTCAACTAGATGACAATTTTGAACTGAAAACAGTTAGCAAGCTAAATATTTAACAGAACAGGCTAGCTAAATGTGTGGTTTTGAGCTAAACATTTAGCTTGTCAACTAAATATTGAGAACATTGTATTAAAAATGTAGTTGGCAAGCTAAATATTAAGCAAAACAAGCTACATAAATAGTTAGCTTCGAACAAAACATTTAGCTTGTCAACTAAATATTCAGAACTCTGTTTTAAAAACGTAATTGGCAAGCTAGATATTTAGACAAACAGGCTAGCTAAATGTATAGCTTCAAACTGAACATTTAGCTTGTCAACTAAATATTCAGAACTCTGTTTTAAAAACGTAATTGGCAAGCTAGATATTTAGCAAAACAGGCTAGCTTGATGTACAGCTTCGAACTAAACATTTAGCTTTTCAACTAAATGACAATCTCAAACAGAAAACGCAGTTAGCAAACTAAATATTTAGCAAATCTGGTTAGCTACATGTTTAGCTACAAATTAAACATTTAGCTTGCCAACTAAATATTGAGAACTTCGGACTAAAAACGTAGTTAGGGTGCAAAATATTTAGCTAGCGAGCAGAACTTGATACCTAAATGTTTAGATCTGACCAAACATTTGGCTTAAAGCTAAATGCTTAGCTAATATGCACATTTACAACGAGACAAAGTCGATTATAACCATAAAAGCTGGATTTTGTGAAACTTTAAATTAGCCACTGGCAAGTCTGAACATTTATTTCAGATAAATATTTATTTTTTTAACAAAATACTTACCTGACTAATTAAATATTTAGTTGGAGGTGATTTTTCTAAATTAATAAATATGAAAGCAAATATGACTTTGGTAAATTAACTCCCATTTTTTTCTCTTATGAAAGGCTAACCCCAGAAACCCAAATTATTTAAGTTAATTCTTGACTATGTAATGTTCCAAACAGAACTCCATATAAATGTTAACAGAATCGTAAAGCAACATCCTTACATATGATAAGACCTGTGTGGATTATCGGTGCATTGTGAATTCAAACAATGACTCATGTTTATTGCGCTAAACCTGAAATCTCCTTGCTTTTTATCACTACTTTGTGTTTGCACGATGCACGTTGAAGCTGGGTGCGTTATTCCTGAAGTTACAATGAAAAAAGAAAATGAAGCTCTAACTTAAATAAATTGTTTCAATTGGAAAAAGTAATTGAATTAAATTCAGCAAACTTAATTTATTTACTTTTTTAACTGAATAATGTAAAAAAGTTGCTTAAATAAACTTAATTCAATTACTTGTTACTATTTGAATCTATTTATTTAAGTTAGAGATGCATTTTCTTTTTTCAGTGTACATTTGCGAAACACTTAGAGGATAGCTGAAGGTCTCACCAATTAACTTAAAAATGTTTCAGAAATGTACTTTTTCATTTATTATTATTTCTAAAACTTTTCATCTGCCGGCTTATTTTCTTCTCGTGATATTAAAACGGCTGCATTTTTTTTGTGAATGACAAAAAGGCTGGAGAATAAAAACAGCACTGTATGTGATTTTAAAATATAAGATTAGAACAATTTCTAGTTTTGTCTGTTTAATGCATGAATGGCTGCCAATCTTTAATGTCTGCAATTTACAACAACAACTGTGTGTAATCCTTTCTATTCATTTTGGTGCATGTTGTTCTACACATCACATTTTCTGAGCCTTATCTAATTTTGACCTCCGTTCGTGTACAATTTCATATCATGTAGATTTTTTTTACAACCCTCTGATTCCTAATTTCAATTGAACATGTTTCCTTCTTTCTTTAATTATTGGAGTTATTTTTGCATGTTTTCTATTTTGCATCACAGAGTAGGTTGCTGTGCGCCCACCCACGGCAGAGAAAGCCCCTGCTTCTAATCAGTAATGCTGGCAAGGGAAACACACTGCGTGCTCCGTTATCTGTGCTGCATTTTCCCATTTTGTTTAAGCACATCCAGAATTACCACCTGACGGATAATAAGGAATGCTTTCCGTCTGAAACTGGTTGTAGTTCCCTAAAACTGTGCATGAAGGTTGTTGTAGCCCATTAATGGTAAACAATAGAAGGTTGCAGTATGTGGTTGCCCTGCAGCTGTAGGGCTTACTTTCAGTTCTTCTGTGTGTTTTTCCTAAAGGAATGAGGCTGTTAAAGTAAAAGGGAAAAAAAGCGTCCACTAAAATGCAGATCCAGGTTGTTTGTTGGTGCATCATCAAGACACAAAGCCAGTGTAATGTAAAAATACCACGCAAAGCTGAAAATAAATAATAATATTTAAAAAAATATCCAACGATGGGATGAATTCTTTCAGAAACGCTCACGAATAATATTTAGCGTTTATACGTGAACAAAAAACAAGATCAGTGATGGGTATAATTGAGTTAAAGACAATATTGAATATTTTCTCACCTTCAGGTTGGCTCCGCTTTGAGTCCCCCTCGTCCCAGCTGAAACCACCCACAGTAGGGCTACTAGAAGATCCTGGATCCCTCCTCTTATCGTGTACGTGGGAGGTCGAGCCACGGCTGCCTACGCGCAATCCAGGACATGCACAGGGAGCCGTACACGTGTTCGTGATTGCAGCTGCAGATGTGGAATCGGAAGTCCAACTTATTGGCATCCCTTCGGCTGCCTGGATGGAGGGAGACGTTTCACCTACATCAGCCTGGCAGCGGAAGCCCGAATTCCTCTGTCAGAGACTCGCCACCCGCCGCAGCCAAGCATCTCCGTTACGTTGTATCCCCACCTCTTCTCAGAGGGGAGAAGCTCCTTGCTTAATCTTTGCTGCGGTTACTGTGTCAGCTTTTCTCCTGTCACTATGACTTGTCCTCCGTCTCCTCCTCTTCTCTCGCTTCAGCGCTTGTACGTGGAGGGAAAAGAGGGTCCTAGAGCCTGCTGCTGCACTGCCTTGTTGTATTTTAATCACTTAAATGGTCTCCCCCAAGGATAGCGAAAAACGTGAGCAGACATGTAAACAGAAGACATTTTGCCTTTTCTTGCTTCCCTAAGAGGATTATGAGGTCAAGGCTTGATTTGTTTTTTTGGTTTAGAGTAGGATTGGGGTTAAAACCATAAGGATCTTTCAGGTTAGCAGTAGCACCAGAGAGATTTGTGATGGTCTTCGGGACTATGAATGAATTGAAAACGTGATATAGGGACATTGTCTCTCTGTGTGGGTTGGTTTCTGTTTCCCCACCCAAAAAGCAGGGATGACTCTTCTCTACGTCAGCCCTCTAATGTCCAACTCGCCCTGTGCCTTCAGTCTCAAAGGTCAGGTCACGTTAAGATCTTTAAGACGCAGAAATAGCCCTCGCTGCTTCGGGCTCCTGCTTCTTTCACCTCTTTTATTGGAGGATAAAGCTCAGGCGTTGGTGGACACCAGCAATCTAAAATCCACAGGGCTTACGCTGAGTATTTGATGAGGTGCCCTTAGCTCCAATCCTCACTCTCTCCCACAGACAACGGTTTAACTGTTGTTGTTTTTTTGGTTGGATCTGGTCAGCTCAGCCACAAAGCTTCCTAACCGAAGGTCCATTTGTCTTCTCGTTCATCACTATTCCAATACTCCCTTTTTAGTCTGAGCACATCCAGTACTCATCAGTCAATTCATCTTTTCTTCTAGCCTTCCCTCTCTCCGTCTTTCATCCACCTCTCTCCAGTCATCGCGACGTGTGGTTAACGGCAGGGGGATGGGAGTGAGATTTGGTCGGGGAGGAAAGAAAAGAGGACGCTAATGATATTGCTTTGGCTGAGATCAGCATTACGCTTTGTTCGTGTCTGACCAAATGCGACCTCAGAGTATCGTCTAAATCACAGGGGTCAAAGTCAAGAATCCGGCCCGCCATGGCCATAGATGTGGCCCTCTAAACTGTAGAGGACCACATACATAGAACCTTTAAGTTCTTTTTATATCCACCTAAAAACCCTTTTATCACTCAAATCAGTGTTTATTTGAGTGGTCCTAAATCACATCATTATGAAAAGATGTTCGGTATCATTTAATTTTAAGAAGTACTTGTTGAGACAGATATTTATTCATGTTTTAGCGGTTTGTGAAATATAGTTTTATCAATATTTTCTGCCCGTGTGTAAGAATTACCTCCAACTAGTGGTGCGCTCAGTGAATGCAAGCAACTCGCCGTTACAACAAGCCATTACTGCTACGGAAGCCGCGGAGTAAATTGTCCTACCGAGCCATGTTGGCTGTCGGTGTATGAATGTGAGTGTGAATGTGACTTCAATGTAAAGTATTTATCAGTATGACTAGAAAAGCGCTATATAAGTTCAGTCCATTTAAATAGATTTTTGAGCTCTTCTATCCCCGAATCTCAAAATAATTTGAATGTGACACATTAATCCCGGCTCTAAGAAGTTCATGCATAATTCCATGTTTTGTGACATGAAAATAGACACACAAAAAAAACCTCCAATAATTTGAATCTGATTATCTAGTATCTATTTTTGATTATCAATGGGGCTGCAACTAATGATTATTTTCATAATCGATTAATCTGTCGTTTTTTTTTTTTTTTTTACAATTAATCATAATTTACATAATGACTTTTATTCATAATTATATTTGGCTATTACTTTCTCGTTTTCATTAAGAACAAGGAAAACACAAGAGAATTTTGTTCATTCTTGGGCTCATATCTCCGCGGTGCGTTCATGTAGCTGGTTGCTGGAGGTATTTTTGGAATCGGCTCGGTCTCTGCTTTCATTTGAGTGGTTCTTTTTGTATGTAGCACAAAGGATTGTTGCGTTAGAGCCAGAAATTTGGCGTCTGAGTGGATGAAAATAGGATTTCATGAGTTCGTTTGCAAATATTTATTTACGTGGCATCTGAGTTGTGATTGTTGTTTGGTAAAAATTGTTGGTATGCTGTTTAATTTGATGTGCATTATTGCTATATTTTCTGTAGTGTTAGTGTCGTTTAAGGCCTGTTAAAAAAAATTAAATCATGAAGTCCCCTAATTGGGGGACCCTAGGGCTTAAGGGGTTAAAGCAACTAATCTAACAACTATTTTAATAATCGATCATAATCGATTAAATCAATTAGTTGTTTCAGCTCTAATAATCTAGCTCCATCATACATCAGAGACCTGATTGTTCCATATGTTCCTAACAGGGCCCTTCGCTCTCAGACTGCAGGTTTGCTGGTAGTTCCTATGATTTCTAAAAGTAGAATGGGTGGCAGATCTTTCAGCTATCAGGCTCCCCTCCAATCGAACAGGCTCCCAGGGTTGGTTCGTGAAGCAGACAATTTGTCTTTCTTTAAAACTAGGCTTAAAACTTTCCTCTTTGACAAAGCTTACAGTTAGAGATATGTTAATAGGCAGTTAGAGACAGGTTAGACGGGTAGCTAGGAAGAGATAGGTTAATGTTAGTAGCTAGGTAGAGTGTCAAAAGCTAGGAAGAGATGGGAAGAGGTAGAGTACCTAGGTAGAGATAGATTAATGTAAGCCGAGTAGAGAGTGTTAGTAGCTAGGTCTCCTAGTAGCTAGGAGACAGGTTAATGTTAGTAGCTATGCTGCTTTAGGCTGTTGGAGGACATTATTAAAGTCTGTTCCTACTTCTCCCCAACTGCATGATGTGCTGTCAATTCAACCGCTAACCTGTTTTCTCTTAGTCTCTTCCTACAGTAGGTGCTCCTGACCCGCCCTGCTTGACGACCCTGACTAAGATGGCGTTGCAGTGACGGAAAGTTCTCCACGTCCTGCAAACAACTTCTGCATCAGTTGTGTTGTTCTTTCTGTGTCTCTGTTCTGTGTCTCTGTTCTGTATTCTCCAAGCCACAGACGGTCTCGGCAGATGACCGCTTGTGCTGAGCCTTGTTCTGCTGGAGGTTTATTCCTGTTAAAAGGGAGTTTTTTCTTTCCACTGTCGCTGCATGCTTGCTCAGTGTGAGGGATTGCTGAGAAATACACAACGCAATCTTCTGTGGTTCTCTAATTTCTACATTAAACATTGTATTGTAATAACTCTTCTTGTAAAGTGCCTTGAGATGACATCTGTTGTAAAACAGCGCTATATAAATAAACTGAATTGAATTGAATTGAATTTTTTGCCACTCACTGAACTACTCAGGTACCGACAAAGGGTTGGATTCAAAGGTGAAATCAACAGTGGCATTGTTCATATTAAAATAATAATTTAAAAAAAAACTTGAATCACCAGGCTGGCTCTCCGGTGGATCTGGCAAGGAAAGCGAAAGAGGCCCCGTCTTAGAAACACCTTTCGACGATACTTTGAGGTAGATGTAAAAAAGTACCATGGTTCAAATTTGGTTTGGTGGTTAGCGCTGTAGCCTTGCAGCAAGAAGGTTGTGGGTTCGTATCCCGGCCCAGGGTCTTTCTGCATGGAGTTTGCATGTTCTCCCCGTGTATGCGTGGGTTCTCTCCGGGTACTCCGGCTTCCTCCCACAGTCCAAAAACATGCATGATAGGTGAATTGATCACTCTAAATTGTCCCTAATGAATGTGAGTGTGAATGGTTGTCTGTCTCTCTGTGTTGGCCCTGCAACAGACTGGCGTCCTGTTCAGAGTGTACCCTGCCTAACGCCTGATAATTGCTGGGATAGGCTCCAGCTGCCCCGTGACCCTGAATTGGATAAGCGGTTAAGAAGATGGATGGATGGATGGATGGTTCAAATTTGGGATGCTTTAAAGTCTACTGAAAATCAATACTTTAAAGAGCCATGATATGTTGCAGGAACAAAGCAAAAAGGGAGACTTACAGAAAATAATAGATGGAGGAGCTGGCAGAGGAAAAGAATCACACCTCATTATTCAATATGACTCAAACATTGATGAAGCAACCTGAGTAAACAAAAGATGTCGGCTGAGAACAGAAGATGGTAGATTTTAAACTAACAGACGAAATCGAAGGTCTACAGACGTGTTTCTATGCAGAGGTTCAGCGGTTATCAGAACTCGGGGGCACTTGCATTAATAATGACCCGCATTTCTTCAATGGTGAAAAATTTATAAGATAATGTTCCGCTGAAACACGCAGCCAAACAGCGTCTTGGATTTAGCTATACGGTGCATGACATTAATTTCTGCTAAATAAAAAAAACGCGTCTCTTTCAAAAGAGTTAATAATTAAAAGGGACAGTTTGTTACAGTGGGGTTTGTGGAGTATTTTGAGACGGATCACAGTTTACCGAATCAGGAAACGGTGACGGTAAGGATTCAAATAGGAAAACAAAAACCCTTCAAGATCATTTTAAGCCGCATGTTTCCAAGCGTTCCATTGTTCTTTCCTGCTTTTTCTTGCAAGGATCTCCAGTGGTCATTGGTCAAGAGGCAGGGTAAACCTTGGACAGGTACAGTAGCTTATTACCTACTAAGTTATTACACATACTAAATATTTAACTTTGAACAAAAATGCTTGGTTAGCAAGCTACGTATTTAGCTAGCAGGCTAAACTGGTAAATTAAATATTTACCTTTGGACTAAATATTTATATCAGACGCTGAATATGAAGCCAATAGGCAAATGTACAAGCCAGTATATAGCCGGAATTGGACTACCAAAATTAAAGCTGTGTCTTGTAAACCTCATTAAAAACTGATTGTGAGACTGAATGTCACCTCTTTATCGTTGTTTATTTTCGCCGCGAGGTGTCCAACGTTTCGGCTTTAAACAAAGGAAACAGCAATACGGACGTTTATTGATGTTTTTACACCAAGTAACAGGAGTTTATAAAGAGGGTTGCAGGGCCAAACCTTTAGTTTGCACATCAGTCTTAACTTTGGCACTAATACCACGCCATAAAAACTAAGGAAAACACAAAAACAAAATCCTACCGATTATGATGGTAACTTCAGCACTATAGGAAGAAAAAAAAACAACTGGTTCCGATGGTTTTAGTGGGTACAACTAATGCTTTAAGTGGGCCGCTATGCAACGGTACTCAGTACCACCACTTCTAAAAATAGTTCTTTAGAGTTGCAGGACTTTTCCAAGTAATGAGAGTTTATCACGATTCGATCTGATTCAGTTCAATATCGATATGGGTCAGTGCTATTAAAAAAGTTGTTTTGAGCTGTTATCTGAATTATATGCCTGTAATTCAATGAATTATCATAGTTTACCAGGAAAATACTGTTTTGACACTTTCAGAACTAAGCCTCGAAATTACCTTCTGGATTTAAAATTCCTATTTTAGCTGTAAAAAAAGCGCAAAATATGTTAAACAAGCAAACCGATTTTTTAACTTGTGGATCAATTAAATTTGTAGAATTTGTATAAAAATCAGTTCAGAATGGATTTTTAGATTTTTTTCAACACAACCACAGTTATGACAGAGTCCCAGGACACTCGTTAGTATGTCTGTTATCCTTTTGCAAGCTCCCCTCTCAAATTTTTATAACACCCTATCCGCTCCACACCAAGTATGGAGGACCGTCGCTGCCAAAACTGAGAGTCAATAAATGTAAATAAATAAGGAAATACATTTATAAATACATAGATAAATATTGAAATAAGTATATGTGAAATTAATTAATTGTCAGTTTTGGCAGGGACAGTCCTCCATAATGCCAAAGCTTGTCTGTACTATTCTGCATCTCACATGGTGCATTCAAAAAATATCTTAAACATCAACATTTAAAACTTCTAACAAAAAACACACAAAAAAAATATGAACTTTTGTTAAATGGTGGTTGCCAAGGAACGTTTGATGTATCCTAAACATGCTGCTTTTTTTGTTGTTTTTTTTTGTTTTCCTACAAAGTGTTAAAAAAACAAAACAAACAAACACTCTTTTAATTTTGTCTGCTTCATATCTCAAAACCAATAAGCTTCTGGGTTGAAATTTGACACCAGCTCACCCCTGACCCAAGACAGTACTTTTTAATAGCAAAGCTATAACCATTTTTTGTCCGTAAGAATATAACATTCTTTCATTCAAGAAAGAAATGTTATTAGATCATAAAATACTTTATTTTTGACACGGTTTCTAATTTACATCTAAAGCTATATTTCCATTAACATGCCCGTGTGACACTTGAGACGTAAAGCTTAGATGCTTAACCCCTTTTTTGTTAAAACTCTATGGTTAGAAAAATAACTGGATATACGTCGCAAAACGGATTTCAGCTGAGAAATAGAGATATAACTTTTGGTCCAACACTCCCACCTGCTCTATGCTCACTCAGCTCTGTCTTAGGGATTCAATTCAAAAAGACTTCATTGATCCTGGAGGGACATCTTCAGTCTTTTTGGAGCTAATACTATTTAATCCTTCAAGCAACATATGGCTGTGGGCAGTAAGGATGTTCTGTAGCAGTCTGTGTTGCAGCATAAACTAAAGAAGCCTCTGACTGAAGACACTCTGTTGTTGTAGCATCCTCAGGGTTGTCCAAAATTATTAAGAAACAGTCTTTGGATTCGGAAAAGGTTAACCAGTTAATTTACCTCAAGAAAAGGTAACATTTTCTGTTACGCTGTTGTTACTTGCCTGTTTTTCTATTAATAAATAAAATGACATTTTGTAATTGTACACTCTCATTTGAAATAATTCTATGTACATAGTCAACATATGACTCAATTTGATTAAATAGGAGATTTGACCTGAGCTCCCTCTCTTTTGATTCACAGCATGATGCATACAGAGCGGGGGACCTCATTTCACTGGGCCTACATTTACATTCAGGAATCTCTGAATCTCATTTTATGTTCCAAACATGGATGGAAAAAAAAGAGTACAGACACTACCTGTTATCCACTTGCAGCTCTGGGTACAACATGGTATTTTTACAGTAGCAAAAAGGCATGGAAATGGCAGCGCATGAATGGATGAAAAACGGGTGAGTTAAGAACTACCCTGGAATAGATCGGGGGAACTAATATCAAATAAAGAAACATAGGAAAACACAAATGTAGAAACGTGCTAAATGTTACACAAAAGTCCCCTTAAACCACAAACATCAACAGCTCATTAACATCATGTGTTTTTTTTTTCAATGTGAGGACCATTTTAAAGTCATCATTTAATATATTTTTTTATATATATGTGTATTTTCTGCATATCTGCTTTATCTTGCATACAATACATCCAACTGGAAGGTAAACTTCTCATGGAAACTCGATAAATCCTGAGGGACGTCACCTGGAATGAGTGAGTCTCTTATCTTCTTACAACGTTGGTCTTTCCTTGCAAGAAGATTTGCCAGTAATCAGCTAACACGGTGTTAAGACAAATTCCTGGTGAAAAGTCAATGAGCACCTTGCAATGAGACAATAACCAATGTACAAATCCAGCAAATTCCTTCAAACTTTTTAAGTTAAATATTTTTGAGGGGTCAAAGACTAAAGCTACGACTGATATTTTCAGCCGGTTTGTGTTCTTGCTTGAGGCAGCAACCTTTACAAACGACCAAGTCGGTATGCATGGTATTACAGAAAGCCTGAGGTGTTAAGTACATTAGTTTGGAAAGCATGGCTAAGCTAATACTCTCTGACGCGTGGAAGCATTATCACTTTGCCGTTTATAAAAACATACCTCCTCAGCCTTCCCTAAAAAAATATGTGTATGTTCATCTCAGACACCAATTACATGTGCTGAAGTGTCCTTGCTATCGTTTTTACTGCTGTGAAACAGGTCTCCAGCTCAGAGGGACGTGTCGATATTTTAGCAGGATGTCATCTATTATTCTTGTTACTTGCTAACAAGAGATCCTGTTTGTGTGCCAAGCACTCTAAGCGAAAATGCAAATGCAGCGGCTCAATCTTGCGCCTTGCCTGCACAAAGCTGATGAGGCCTGATTTGTGTGTGCACCGCCAGAGAGCAAAACGCTGCTTCTTTGCTTTCTTCCTCCACTGTGAGACAATACATTGGGTAAAGTTGAAGCTTGTGGCTCTTCTTTCTTTTCATGAATGCCCTGTTTCGTCTCTCTGCCTCAGCGGGAAGGCTAAATTATTTATATTAGACAAGAAAAAGAAAGGCAAAGGAGGGAAACTGTGGGAGGGACACAGATGCAGACAACCCTACATTAATAATACACCTCTTTCTATAAACACATGCATATAATGTGATTATTAATACAAGATCAAGAGAAACCGAACAGCTGAGATATTTAATCTTTCTTGATGAAAGGTTTGGTTGCCTTAAGATTCTTAAGGTTATAAAAACACTCCTGCATGCAATCGGATTTTAAATTAAAAGGTAAATTTTTTAAGTGAATACCGTAGAAGCAATCTTTGTTTATGATCACAAGCAGCCCGCTAAAAATCTGACCACCAGTAAGACTAAACATGCAAAGCTAATTTAGGTCGTACAGATCAGGTCCACTCTGTTTTAACTTAGCTCCAAAAAACAAAAGAAAAACTCTGATTTGAAGGAGTATCTCACTTTGCGTGATCTAAAACGACTCTTTATATCAGTCATAAACCTCTGAAAACACTGTTTATACCCAAACAACTGACGAAACGAATTCTTACAAATGCCGCAAAAACACAGTGAAATAGAAAATCAAGCAATACTTTTTCTAGCTAATTTGTCTTTCCCCAAAAACCACCATGAACGATTCTCAGATCTCCTTTGAAAGATGTGGCCGTTGTCAGGGGAATCGGCGTTGAAGAAGTGAGGCCAGCTGGTAGCTAGTTAGCATTACCCGCGTTGGGCGCCAAATGGGGTCAAATCCGCTGAGCGCTGGATGATTTTGCTGCGCCAGTGGCTGGGATAGCAATCCCTCAAAACCGCCGCTGCTGCCCGCAGCCTGATTGGAGACAGATCACTGACAGATCACCACCCACACTCAGCATAAAAGTGCAAAAAAAGCCATTGCCATCTTCCTCTTCAAAACTCGGTTTAGTGGGGAGAGAAGAGATCTTCCTCCGCAACGCGTGTTCCGGATTTTTGCCTTCCATCCCGGCAACCCAGTTTTTCCCAATAGTTTGGCTGGCCCAACCATCTCTTTTTGATCCGCTTAACTCCCCTCCTTTTGTTTTTTTTTGCACGGCTGACGAGCTGAACATCACGCTTTCCCAACTTTTTCTTCCACAACTGGGAGCCCCCCTCTCCTTTCAAAAGAAGTAAGAGCGTTCCTTTTTATCTGTATCTTCTTTGACCTGGGTGGAGAGAGTTTAGAAAGTTTTCTTTATAACTATGTGCGTGCATGATTATTGATGTGAAGTGAGTTGCTTTCCTTGAGCGCTCCGGGGTATTTCCTGTGCTGTGTTTCTACTTGCGGGTAAATTTGTGAGTTTTTTGTACTTGTTGATTGTGAGTTTCCTGTAGGTTTTGTCTTTCATTCGTGAGCAGAATTGTTAGTCTGTAGAAGTTTTGGTTCCTCTCCGTTAGTTTGATAATAAGTGTTTTGCGTCATAGGCATTTGAGGTCGTCACGAAACGCGCAGAACGCAAGGACATTTTTAAAGCCCTTTTCTTCCATATTTCCAAACCAGAATCTTTATTAGCAGAAGCTAACTCACCGATAAGAGCCAAGAGGTCTCTTTGTTATAAAGAAACCACCGGCCTCTTGCTCCGTTTAAACAATAAGCCATAAAACATCCTTCCATTCTTATCGTCGAGTTTATCGTCTTATCACCGGCCGCCATATTGCCAGGGTCCCGGTAGTCGTAGTGTTTTTATTTTCAGTTGTGGTTTTTTTTAGAATAAATTTGTTAAATTGAATCATATCTGGTTTCTTTCATTCTGAGTGTGTGTGTAAATTACTGCAAGAAAACATTTCCTTCAAATAGGATCTTTCTGGTGTAATCACTAATAATTAATCATTATAAGTGAGATTATTTGTTGAAAATCCCTTTGATTATATATGTAATATTTTGTTTCTAGTCCTGAGGCCAGAATGGTGCCCCGATTAAATGATTTAAAGAATAATTAACTACTAATTTACATTATTAGTTAATATTCTTAACATAAACAGATCGACCTTAACAATTATCAATTAATTAATTATTTTTAATTGATAAATTCCCCTACAGCGCCGTGGATCGAACATATGATGTCAGTAAATTTTAAAGACTAATTTTGATGCTGAGAAAACGCCGATTTTAGGCCGGAGGCAAAAGTTACTTCAGGTTTTGTGTGAAAACGTTTAGCGGACTACAACAGCAGAAGAAGGAGAGCGATGGTTGTAACCTCCGGGATGAAGAAAGGAGCATTAAACACGGAGAAAACCTCTATAAATCTGACCATGTGGAAAGTAGCAGCTATGTCGGGGATAAAGCAGTCGGTGGAGTGAGGGCCAGCATGGAGGAGAAGCTCTACAAGCTCTAGGTGAGTGTTTTACGTGCTATAGCTAGTGCTAGCTCCCGTTAGCCAAATGGCGTCATATATGCAACTTCTGATTTGTAGGCATTTTAAATGTGAATTTTTACAATCAAATAAATCCCAAATCACGGGACGAACACAGTCGAAATGTTCATCATTAGTTATCGTTTTAATCGAAGTACAACATGTTTGTGATTCAGGACAGAAGACAAAGCGGACCAGAAAATAACTTTTATCACTCCATTGACTTCCATTCATTATTTGTTCGGTTTGGGGACCCACGGGCCGACAGGAAGGGGAGGAGACTATAGGCTCCCCATGTGAAGCTTCGGGGGAGGCGGCTAACAACCATTAGCCTGGTTCAGCTCAGCAATCTCCTGCAAATCGGTCCCATTTCATGGTACCTCAGCTCAGCTGCCTCGGCTCATGTAGTATGCAACAGCGTGTCATCTGGACTCTTCCTTTTTCTTCTTTCTTGACATAAGTCAGTCAGGACTACTACTACTAATTAAAAGGAATGAATAAACTACCAAAAATAAAGAACACAATGAATGAAAAAATATGCAATGGAACAGCCATAAATCCTGATGTTAAGGTTCAGCATGAGTCTGGATGCTTAAAGACCAAGGCTTATTGAAATGTTTGGCAGTGACACTAAATTAGTTAACTAATTTTGATTATGTAGCTTAAACTCCATTGGTTTATGTCTATACTAATAAAACAATGCGGGGAAAGTAAAAAAATATTTTGATTGAGCAATGTTTTGTTTAAAAATTTGCTGGGTTAGAAATCAATAACCTTTGGAAAATAGATTCTATTTACCGTTTTATCACGGGAGTACTCAATCTAACTTCAGTATTTTCATCCATTAAGAAGGCGGTTTCATACACAGATAATAAGATTAGTTTTCTGTGTTTAAACAATCTATTTTAAAACATATTTCTATTTTGAATACCGTCAATAGTAATCTTTGTTATTTATGAAACACAGACAGACAAAAGCATGACAGGTGGGTTAGCTCAAGTATGTGGCCTACAGCTAACTCACGTAGCGCCACTTAAAGCTACTCTGATTCAATTTTCAAACATCAATTAAAGAAAATAAAACTCCTGTCGGATCGAGTAACTGCGGGATTTAAGTCGGAAAACCTTGAAAAACCTCCAGGCCGAACGACCTGTTTGTATTCAAGCGCTAGCAAATAAAATCTTACACAAGGTAACGAATCACAGTGAAAACAATTAACCCTTAAATCTTGTTTGTCCTAAACTAATTTGGCCCTCTGCCCAGACAGACCTTGTTGAACGTTTAAAGTTCTCCAGTTTTTTCAGTGGATGATGGGGGTGGCTTAAACAACGTTTGCCGGCGGCTAACAATGGCTGCTATCGGTAGTTAGCAGCGAGGTTCTGGGTTCCATAGCTGACCGGGCTCAGATAGCAGCCTTTAGCTGGTATGTCACCTTCGTCCTCTCCGGCTTGGCTAAACAGCGATCAGCTCCAGGCTTCCTTCACTGAAACCGTTCCTGTTCGCAGCTCTCCAGCTTAGCGTGTCACCTAGTGGGTGAATGCAGCTATTGACTGGTTCAGATCCTGCCTCATTGAAGGGGTTTGGCTCCCTCTCTCTCTCTCTATCTCTAACGGCAGCGTCTGTAACCTAAAGCTTTCGCAAAACTCACGGCAGAAAAGTGGGTTTTGTTTAAATCAGTGGTTTTGCGATTCACCTGATTGTGCAGCCGTCTTTGTCTTGCTTGGAGTGAGTTTCTCCGAGGAAATGGACGGAAAGCCTTTATAGAGGTTCTCTTCCTCTCCTGTGGAACTAGAATCCAGGTTAGTGCCACCCTCTGGCTGTATGTGGCACAACACAATGGAGATCTGTATTTGAGTCCAGTAATCATGGTCGTGACGCAAAAAACTTGTTTTCCTCTTATGACAGGCTGAAAAACTATTAACTGCGTAACTTCTCAAACGAGACCTCACCCACCAGCGACCTTTTAACTTGGGCCCTAACATATTGAATAAAGAAGCCATTTTTTTCTGATTATCTGCATGTTTGATTGGGCAAAAGGTATGTTTCACATCCACAACCACAAAGAAGCCTTCACGGGGTAGCAGAACAAAGTTTTCCTTTTACACAATCCTCCTCTACCCTCCACAGCCCATTGTTCTCCCGCCTCTTCATTTTCTCTGGCGGCCTCCAATTTATTTTGTCCGCCGTTGCAGCAAGGTTGCCAGCATATTCACACTCCTTGACGTTTTTTATTCATCGACCTCTTTGTGACCTGAATAAACCTTTGAAAGGGACGCTGGGAGAGCCGCTAATCAGACCAGACAGCCAGTAAATACCAAAGCACGCACGGAGAACACGGACTACACACCCGTGTTAAAAAAAGGCACACAGTAACACACTCATGCAGATGTGTGTGTGGAGCACTGATGAATAGTTTCTGAGGACTGCAATGAAATAAATGCTTAAGAGGCCGTTTAACGGGATTAGATGTGCAAAGTGAGACGGGATCCTTGGTGTCGTAAAACTTTGTGTGTGTGAGGACAAAATGAGGAGAGAGAGAAGAATGGAAACCCTGTGAGAGAAAGGACAGAAGATGGAGGACGGGGATCCTAGGGGCTTATTGGCAATTATAGTGATTAATCTCCCGCCGAGGAATTGGGAGCCAGAGAGCCGAGCTAATAGAGTCAGAATGAGAATAACGAATAATAATAATGAGACGAAATGAGAAGGACCATCCATCCATCCATCCATCCAACCATCCATCCAATCATCCATCCATCCAACCATCCATGCATCCAACAATCATCAATCCATCCATCCATCCAACCATCCATCCATCCAAACATCCATTCATCCATTCATCCATCCATCCATCCATCCATCCAACAACCATCCATCCATCCATCCATCCACCAATCTATCCATCCATCCATCCAAGAATCATCCATCCATCCATCCAACCACTGTCCATCCATCCGTCCGTCCGTCCATTAATCCATCCATCTATCTATCTAACCACCGTCCATCCATCTATCTATCCAACCACCGTCCATCCATCCATTCATACATCCATCCAACCACCGTGAATCCATCCATCCATCCATCCATCCATCCACCATCCATCCACCGTCCATCCATCCATCCACCGTCCATCCATCCATCCATCCGTCCATTCATACATCCATCCGTCCATCCATCCACCGTCCATCCATCCATCCATCTGTCCATTCATACATCCATCCGTCCATCCATCCATCCGTCCATCCATCCATCCAACCATCCATCCAATCATCCATCCATCCACCAATCTATCCATCCATCCATCCATCCATCCTAACAACTATCCATCCATCCAATAATCCATCCATCCATCCACCAATCTATCCATCCATCCATCCATCCACCGTCCATCCATCCAAGAATCATCCATCCATCCATCCATCCAACAACCATCCATCCATCCATCCATCCATCATACATCCATCCATCCACCGTTCATCCATCTGTCCATCCATCCAAGAATCATCCATCCATCCATCCATCCATCCATCCATCCATCCAACCACTGTCCATCCATCCGTCCGTCCGTCCATTAATCCATCCATCTATCTATCCAACCACCGTCCATCCATCTATCTATCCAACCACCGTCCATCCATCCATTCATACATCCATCCATCCACCGTCCATCCATCCATCCATCCAACCACCATCCGTCCATCCATCCATCCATCCATCCATCCACCGTCCATCCATCCATTCATCCGTCCATTCATACATCCATCCGTCCATCCATCCACCGTCCATCCATCCATCCAACAACCATATCCATCCATCCATCCATCCAACAATCATCAATCCATCCATCCATCCATCCATACATACATTCATCCATCCATCCATGCATCCATCCATCCAACAACCATCCATCCATCCAACCATCCATTCATCCATTCATCCATCCATCCATGCATCCATCCATCCAACAACCATCCATCCAACCATCCATCCAATCATCCATCCATCCATCCATCAATCCATCCATCCATCCATCAATCCAACAACCATCCATCCAACCATCCATCCAATCATCCATCCATAATCCATCCATCCATCCATCCATCCATCCAATCATCCATCCATCGATCCATCCAACAACCATCCATCCAACCATCCACCCAATCATCCATCCATCCATCCATCAATCGATCCATCCATCAATCCAACAACCATCCATCCAACCATCCATCCAATCATCCATCCATCCATCCACCAATCTATCCATCCATCCAACAACCATCCATCAATCCAATCATCCATCCATCCATCCACCAATCTATCCATCCATCCATCCATCCATCCTTCCATTCATACATCCATCCATCCACCGTCCATCCATCCAAGAGTCATCCATTCATCCATCCATCCAACAAACATCCATCCATCCATCCATCCGTCCATTAATCCATCCATCTATCTATCCAACCACCGTCCATCCATCTATCTATCCAACCACCGTCCATCCATCCATTCATACATCCATCCAACCACCGTGAATCCATCCATCCATCCATCGATCCATCCACCATCCATCCACCGTCCATCCATCCATCCACCGTCCATCCATCCATCCATCCGTCCATTCATACATCCATCCGTCCATCCATCCACCGTCCATCCATCCATCCATCTGTCCATTCATACATCCATCCGTCCATCCAACCATCCGTCCATCCATCCATCCAACCATCCATCCAATCATCCATCCATCCACCAATCTATCCATGCATCCATCCATCCATCCATCCAACAACCATCCATCAATCCAATCATCCATCCATCCATCCATCCACCAATCTATCCATCCATCCATCCTTCCATTCATACATCCATCCATCCACCGTCCATCCATCCAAGAATCATCCATCCATCCATCCATCCATCCATCTAACAACCATCCATCCAACAACCATCCATCCATCCATCCATCCATCCATTCATACATCCATCCATCCACCGTTCATTCATCCGTCCATCCATCCAAGAATCATCCATCCATCCAACCACTGTCCATCCATCCATCCGTCCGTCCATTAATCCATCCATCTATCTATCCATCCACCGTCCATCCATCCATCCATCCAACCACCGTCCATCCATCCATCCGTCCATCCATCCACCGTCCATCCATCCATTCATCCATCCATCCATCCATCCATCCATCCATCCAAGAATCATCCGTCCATCCAACCAACCATCCAACCATCCATCCATCCATCCATTCATCCATCCATCCATCCATCCAACAACCATCCATCCATCCATCCATCCATCCAAGAATCATCCGGCCGTCCATCCATTAATCCATCCATCCATCTATCCATCCAACCACTGTCAATCCATCCATCCGTCCGTCCGTCCGTCCATCCATCCACCATCCATAATCCATCCACCCATCCAAGAATCATCTATCCATCCATTCGTCCATCCATCTTTTTTAGGTTTTTTGCTGCTGTTACAGCCAAATTTCCCCTTGTGGGACAATTAAAGGATTATTCTATTCCATCCATCCATCCATCTCTATAAATCTTTAATAGCAACACAAATAATAATAAAAACGAAAAACAATCAGTTCTGCTTCATTTGAAGAATATAAGATATTTAGCTTCCTAACTCATATTTACTTTGTGTACTAAATATTTAGCTGGCTAATTCAATATGTAGGTATAAACTGTGACATTTGAAAAAAAAATACATGAATAACATGCCAAAAATATGACATAGAAACTTAAACTCTCAATGAATCTGCAACTAAGTGGGGGATTTTTTAGGTTCCTCTTGAAATAGACTATCAGATTTTAATTGGGTGAAAGCAGAAAATGGTACAATATATCTTAAGTTTCTCTTAGTGCTGAACTGCTTTTACTAACATTCCCTTAATAACCCGCCAGTGCAGCATTCACGGGGGACGTGTTAAGTGACGTCATCCCAGACAGGAATCCGTTCAGGCATAAAGGGCAAAGAGAAAGGAGGCATAGAAGGGGGAAAAAAGGGGTGAAGCCAGGATAAAAGTTTACAGGGAGCTGGTAGACGAAGGAGGGTTATATTCTGGTTGTTGTGAGGGGAAAATGGCAGAGCCGTTACCAGCGTGGCCCTGGCTTCACCTGCTCTGACTCACTTGTCCTGAAGGCCTGAATGATTTATTAAAGTGAGGATGACGGCCAGCCAAGCTCTGATTAACTAGGGGAGCGAGGGAGGACAAGCACTCCTCTATTATTCATCACAGCGCTGGAACACGGAGTGAAGGCAGGAACAGAAAAGGGAAGGGACAAAAACATGCGTTTTCCGGAGCAGCCAACCCGCTCCTCTGTCATGTGTTTTTCTTTTTTCTTTTCATGGATCTTGGGGTGCATCCTTGATGCGGAGCAGACTTGTTCCTGGACGACGACGCTCGTTCCCCTAAGATCTACGGCATGTGGAAAACGGAAACGGCTGCATCAAAACGCCGCAGAAACACATCCTCATTTGTCGTCTCTAAATAATGAAGCGCGTCGTTTGCCGGGATCACATCATGAGATACTTTTAACCCTGCAGGTCTGACGGCGCTGAATCTAAACACATATAACTCAGGGTGACATCTCCTCTATCCTTCATGGGCAGAAACATGCAAGTTTGATGACCTCCAGGTCAAGTGGCTGCGATGTTTGAAGGGCGGCATCTTAAACCTCAGTCGTGTCAGCGGTAATGTTTAGGAATACAAGTATACAGATTTTATTTTAGTTCTCCTGCACTTTGACAGGGACTGATCTCACGTTATAGTCCTGCGTTACTCCTTGCAAGTTAAAAACAAATTATTGTTGCATTTCAAAGACAAATTTATGTAGATGTAGTAGATTTGTGGATACGAGAGGATTGTGATGAATATCAGTCCCTTTACTTTGCTATATTTTTATTTTAGGGGGTTTTGCTGCATATAATATATTCTGGCATTTATACCTAACAATAAACGAAAATGAACAAAGAAAAACAGAATCCCTCCATCCCGTCTGTAGGCTACTGTTTATCCTTTGGAGGGTATCTTCAGCAATCATCATTTGAGAGGCTGGGGATACCCTGGATAGATTACCAGTCCATTGTAGCAAAATAATGTTTAAATAATACTTTGCCCATATTTGAGAATAAAACAAGTCTTTAAAATGTGTTAAAATATGTTTAGAGTAGTGCTGGGTATCGATTGAAATTTCATGAATTGATTCAATTCTGATTCTTAAGAGTCAGAATCGATTATCACAATTCGGTCTGATTCAATCTGAGCCAGTTTGTTATTAATATAGGTCGATGCTATTACATTTTTTTTGAGCTGTTATCTTAATTATATGCCTGTAATTCAATATGCCTTATCAGTGAGTAAGTAACAGTTTACCGGGGGAAACTGTATTTACCCTTTAAAAAACAAGACTTAAAATGGCCGTCTGGATTTTACCTTCCTATTTTAGTTGTAAAAAGGGCAAACTTTCCCCAAAAAATAAAATAAAATTTTGAAATTGTGAATCAATTCGATGCGATTTCTGTAAGGATCTATTCAGAATTGATTTTACGATTTTTTTCAACACAGCCCTAGTTTAGAGCGTGTTATTGAGCTGATTGCTGAAGTAAAAGGCGTTTGCTGACAAAGTTCTGGTTCGGTCCGACTTTCTTTTTCTACTGTAGCTGCAGGAGAAACCATTAGCCTAAAGTACCCAGATACAGGGCCACTCCAAAGTCTTATGGGGCCTAAGCAGATTTTGACCCAGAGGGGCCCCCTATCCGTTAAAAATGCCCACAATGGCAGCGTTTCAATCGAGATTTGGTCTAATCTTGGAAAGAAGGAAGAGTTTATTTGGCTGATCCTAAAAATCATTGAGAGATAATTGTTAATATTAACTGAGACAGTCTGAAGCATAAACAGAATAGAAAGGTAAAACTAAGTTATCGGGTTGTAACAATGATAAAACAATAATCAAACAATTAACAACTTACGGTGCTTACACACCGAACGCGACAGACGCGACCAGAGAGTCCGGTTTACAGCTAAAGTCAATGGAAGAGCGCGGTTAAGCGTTCTGTGACATGTCAGAAGCAGATTTGCATTTTCTGCCTGATTTACGCGACCAAGTAGTGCGGCTGGTGCGTTTCAGGCACGACCTAAAATTTTAAGAGCCGATTATTTAGATCAACCCTGAAGATGAGTTGGTGTCTTGGTCAAGATAGTTATGTGTTCACATCTGTGAATACCTCCAACGTCAGGTTGTGAGCATTTCTTACTGTGACAAAAAACGAAAAATAAAAGCGTTTTAAAATTTTAGCTTTTCCCGTTACGTAACTCTTGTTTCTATTTCATGTGTCCTTCATGTTCCTACCAAAGACACAGCATTCACCACAACATGTCTGAGTTATAAATCTAACGCACCCCGACACTGATCTTCATCAGGGACTGGAATGAAGAAGACAGACGCTGGTGTCTTTATAAAACGGCACACTACAGAGAGGGAAAAGGGAGGAACTGCAGATCAAAAGGCTTCGCTCAAACCTTATTAAAACAGATTAACTGTCCATTGAGCACACTGTGGCATAATAGTGCTTCTAACTGACTCATTAGGAGTCACAGCAGTAGCCTGGGTGCTCAACAGAAAACAGAAAGGAGGAGTGAACGGAGGATCAAAGAAGATGATGACAAAGAAACCGGATAATTGAAAATAATGCTCTACAGCGATGGGTTATGATGCCCCAGAGAGAGCGGATAAATGGAAGTCGGTTCTGATTTTCTTGAGACTGGTCTGCCAGTTTCTGCTAAATCTATATATGATAAAATAGTGCCATCTGCTGGTGTTGGTCAGTCAGGAACCCAGTTTGGGTTCCTTATGCTGGAGCTCTCCCTCCAGAACTAAAGGCACTCCTGCTGTCAACACTTTGTGGATTCAGGTCTGCGGACTGAAAATAGAATTTTTCTGTTTCTTTGTTGATTTAGATGAGGGAATACCAGTGGGATGAGTAGCCTAAAACTGCATGTATGGAGGACCATCCCTGCCAAAATTGACAATAAATCAATCAACGCGGAAACAAATAAATAAATGGGTAAATACAATTGAAAAAAAAATGTATGAAATTTATTTTTATTTTATTTCCAAATGTATATTTATTTCCACATTTATTTATTCATCTCCACATTTTTATTTATTTTTTACACCGTTCTCTATGTATTTATTGGTATATTTACTTATTTACAAATGTATTTACAATCTTAATGGTTCCGTATTTAATTTTTCTATATTTCTATATTTATTTAGAAATGTATTTCACATTTTATTTTTAAGGGACGGCCCAATGCAATGCATGGAGGCAGTGCAAATCCATTGCAAAGCAATGTATTGCACTGCCTCCATGCAATTGCATGGGCAGTCCCTTATTACTATTCACTTCTAAACGGACTCTTTATTCTTTCACCGTTAATGCGGGTCGTACCGTAGCGTGCACCCCCACAATATATACATCAAAACGACCGGCTCGATCGTGTGAGGTGTGCTATTACTTTTATTGGCGATTGGAGTTACCATGGCGACGTAATTAGCGAAGAACCACCCCCAAAAACACCCATTGGAAATGAATGGAAAAACGGCCCAAAATCATGAAAAATCCACTATTTTTGAAGATTTACTGTGTAGCCATACAATAACTTAGCAACACCATTCGAAATCCAGATTGTAGCCACGTCCGTGCTGTGTTCAGCATTGAAGACCGCATGTCGATAGCTGTTACGGTTTTGTCACAATTTGACTTTGTTCGACCCAAAGTTTGCCCCAAATCGACATTTTTAGAGTGGAGCAGCTCGTTAAGCAGAGTGTGGAGTGATGAACTTTTGGAAGGTCCTCATAAAAATTTAACTCGACGTCACGGCCACATATTTCGCACTAGTGACATGATTTTCGGTCATGAAATAGAGCCGCCCTTTGTGATTCTCAGGATCATTTCAAAATTTCCCTATGTCGCACGGTTTTCTCTCAGCGAGCTCTAGATCGCTCAAAGTGGAACCCAGTTTTAGGGCTTTTCTCCTATAATTTATCATTGTGGCTGGTCAGGATTATCTCAGCCAGAGAGATGTTCTTAGTCATTTTTCTCTCGTTCCCTCTCGGACTGTGAATAAGGTAGAGACTTCTGCTTTGGCATGAACGAAGAGAAATGATAAATCTCGCTCACACTTCAAGAATTTTTCCGATACCTTGTACGGTTTTCGAATGGGAACGATTTGTTCGGCGCACTTTTTAATGAAAAAGTCTAAATCTAAGCTGTTAATCATTCTAAAGTGTCTGCAGCTGCTGCAGTTTTCACTCACACTTGTTGCTGGGGAAACGGAGCACCTTTGATCAGAGTTCACTAAAGTTCATTCCACAGTCTATATACATTGAAGCCTATTAAACCCCACTTAAACACAGGTTATGCTATGCAGTACTATAGAGAGAAGTACTACAAACAAGTCCATGTGTCAGTCCATCTGTCTTTGTCTTTCTGACCATGTCTCTGTCTTTCTCAGTCCCCCTGTCTGCCTGTACCATTTCATCTGTGAATAAGATAGAGAGTTGTGCTTTGAAATAATTGAACACAAAGGATAAATATCGCTAACACTCCAATAATTTTCCTGATAGCTGCTATAGGTTTCGAATGGGAAAGGTTCGTTCGCAGCTGTTTAACACTCTGAACATGGAGAGGAGACAACAGATCATATGGCCTAAAACTCAATGTTATATGTATGTCTGTGATGGCGTAGTGGTTAAGGAAGAGGGTTTGCATCCTAGAGGTACTGGGTTCAAATCCAGGAGTGAGCAGCAAATAATTTTTCTTTGCTGAAAGCTGAACTGGGAGACGAGACAACAGATCATATGGCCTAAAACTCAATCCTGTATAACTGATGTTGTAGTGTAACTGTTAAGGAACAGGAATACAATGCAAGAGGTAGTGGGTTTGAATCCCAGGGGGATCAAAATTTTTTTTTTTTCTTGTTTGAATGCTGGAACCAAAATCCCTATGTTATACACAGTACTACATTGCACTTGTATGCATTTTAGTTGATTTCAGCTTTTTCAGTATATTTTCATACTAATCCTATTAATAGTAATGCCAACACGTTAGCTAGCATTAGCATGCTAGTTAGCATTAGCATGCTAGCTGTTGTTAGCATTTTAGCTAATTTTAGCTTTTTGACTATATTTTGGTACTGAATGGGTTTATAGTAATGCCAACATGTTAGCTAGCATTAGCATGCTAGTTAGCATTGCATGTTGTTAGCATTTTACTAATTTTAGCTTTTTGACTATATTTTACTAAGGGTTTATAGTATTGCCAACATGTTAGCTAGCATTAGCATGCTAGTTAGCATTAGCATGCTAGCTGTTGTAGCATTTTAGCTAATTTTAGCTTTTTGACTATATTTTTACTGAATGGGTTATAGTAATGCCAACATGTTAGCTAGCATTAGCAGCTAGTTAGCATTAGCATCTAGCTTGTTAGCATTTTACTAATTTTAGCTTTTTGACTATATTTTTACTGAATGGGTTATAGTAATGCCAACATGTTAGCTACATAGCAGCTAGTTAGCATTAGCATGCTGCTTTGTTAGCATTTTAGCTAAAGCTTTTTGACTATATTTTGGTACTGAATGGGTTTATAGTAATGCCAACATGTTAGCTAACATTAGCATTAGCATGCTAGCTGTTGTTTAGCACCCACACCGTGGCCGTCCCTTCTCTAAATTTCCTGAAATTTTCTAGTTTTATTTATTCCCTTATTAATTTTGTTAACATATGGTTATGTATTTACAAATATAATTCCTTAATAATTAATTTTTTTATTTATGAGCACATTTATTTATTGTCGATCAGGGATGCACCGATACTGGTATCGGCCCCGATACCGTCTAATGCACTCGTATTGGTATCAGTTAAAGTTAACCAATACCTGAACCGATACTTAAAATGTGGCAACTCTGCAATAATTTCCCAGAAATTGTTCATTTTTAACTTTTAAATACTAGTTTTGTGATAATTTTTATTAATATATATAAATATATATTTTTTTATCTAATTCACCATCATTTGTTGTTTTAAGCAGAGAAGAAGATAAAACCTTCCAATTTATCGCATTTATTACTCCTTATCGGTAAGTACTCTGATCCAAGTATTGGTACCGTATCGGTTTGAAAAAAGTGGTATCGTTGAATCTCTGTTGTCAATTTTGGCAGGGATGGTCCTCCATATTCAGGCGTTTGCTGCTCAAATTTCTTGATCATTTAGACAGCACAGCATAGTGACCTTGCAGCCAGAAGACCAGGGGGACGCCTCCAAAGGCTTATATTTCGACACCTGATCTATTTTTTTTTTTTAGATTTTATAACTTGTTTTAAATGGAGTTGATTTACTTAGCAAAAGCGCACTTTAATCTTTGTGTTTGACCTGGATTTGTTCACAAATACGTCTCGGCAACAAATAACCAATTATCTATTACAACTCTTCCTGATTCCTGAACAGGAGGTGGAGTCAAATTCTGCTAAAGGCCTCATACAACCTTGAACCAGACCAATTTGTAGCGGTCGTAAATCCTACCGTGAGTATATGGGTGACGTTTGTAAAGTTACACAGTCAGATATTACCAGCAATAATTTGGGTTTTTTTAGCCTGTCGTAAGAGAAAAAAATGGGTGTTCATGTTTTAAAGTCAAATTTGCATCGTCGTTGTTCACTTATGAATGTCACAGCTTCAACCTAAATATTTAGCTTATAAATTAGATATTTAGCTCCAAACTAAACATTCAGTTTGTCAACTAAATGTTAATATAACTATTATATAAATATAAGCTTCAAAATAAATAGTTGGCAAGCTAGTCCTATAGTTAGAAGCTAAATATCCAGCCAGGAAGCTAAACCGGCTAGTATTTTGCTTTTTAGATGGGAGAATATGATGTGGTTTCATGACATCATACTGGTTTATAGAATACTGCATGGTTTGGCCCCGCACCGTCTGCAGGAGTTCATCCACCTATAGGACATAGGCACACAAGCTGAAAGCAGAGGAGACTGTTGTTCCTTTCAGAAAAACATTTTTTGGTTAGTTGAGTTTCTCAGCGATGTTTGCTCATACCTGGAACAACCATCGCTGAGAAGCTTCACTAGATCAGTCAAACTCTTGGACAGTCAAAGCTTTTTACCAAAAGTGTTTAAAATTTCCCCACTTGTGTTTAAAATTTCTAAACTATCTTGCCTCGTTTGTAATGTCCGCTTACTGTTGTTGTGTGATAATTTTCTGTTTTGTTTGTACCAACCATTTCATTCCATGAGGGGAACAAGTATTTGATCCGCTGCTGATTTTTGAAGTTTTCCCACTTACAAAACATGCAGAGGTCTGTAATTTGTATCAAAGTTATTCTTCAACAGAATCTAAAACAAAAATACATAATATATATATATATATATATATATATATATATATATATAAAATAATAATAATAGAAAATCACAGAGGATGATTTTTATATAAGTATTTTCCATTTTATTGCATGACATACGTATTTGATACATCAGACAAACAGAGCTCAGTATTTGGTACAGAAACTTTGTTGGCATTTACAGAGATCAGACGTTTTCTGTAGTTCTTCACCAGGTTTGCACAAACTGAAGCAGGGATTTTGGCCCACTCCTCCATGCAGATTTTCTCAAGAGCGTTCAGGTTTCGGAGCGGTCACTTGAGCAACACAGACTTTCAGCACATTTTCCGCAGCGTGATGCTGCCAGTACTCTACGTAACACTTGGTGGTCTCGGCATTCGTCAGACCACAGAACATGTCTCCTGAAATGCCTTTGCAGTATGTCATGTTCTTTTTCTTGTTTTCCTTTTGCTGTCTTCACACTTAGCCAGCATCTTCACCGGAGAATTTGCTTTTGCTTCACCCCAAAACATATTAATCACTGGAACACAGAGCCGATCTCCTTCTGATTACTGTGATGACTGGACTGGTTTTATTCTACCACAACAGGATCATTGTTTGACCAGATACTGAGCCAAATTCAGGCATCAGGCATTTGTTTCTTTGTTTGTTTTTTACCTGCTTGTCCTTACATTGTTGTACTGTCTTGATTATAGTCTTATTGTAATTGCTTGCTTGTATTTTAATCATCGAATTGATTTGAGCTCTGTTCTAATTTTAATCATGTAAAGAACCTTGAATTGCCTTGTGTTCAAAGTAGGGATGCACCGATACCGATATCGGCCCCAATACTGCCTGATGTACTGGTATCGGTATTGGTTAAGTTTACCTGATACCATGAACCGATACTCAAAATGGGGAAAATCTGCAACAAATGCACCAAAAAAGATTAATTTTTCACTTGAAATTTTATATTTTACATCTGTTATTTTGTCTCGGTTATGTTTCACTTTTCAAGAAAGGTACCAGAAGTTATAGAGTTTATTAATTCAACAATATGTGGCAAGGTACACAACTAGGGCACAGGCGGGATTCGAGCCCACAACTCTCAGGTGAAGGTCATGTGCGCCAACCAGTCAGCCAGGGCACATGATCTATCGGAGCCATAGTGACAGGACCTCCACACTGTCACAAATAGTATCGGATCGGTATCGACAGATACTCAAAATCCAGATCGGTGCATCCCTAGTTCAAAGTGTGCTATACAAATGAAATTGCCTTGCCTTTCAGCTCTCTCCAAAAAGATGTTCTTTCCACGCTGTCTCCAAGCCTCTAGCTCACCGTTCTCACCATCACAACTCTAATAAATATCTCGCACTTCCTCGGCTTCTGTGTTTGGGTCCATGCATTCACCACCTGACACAGCTCTACTTGCTAACTAAATATTTAGCACAAAACTTTGACATTAATAAATGAATAAAATGAATGTAAATTTGATTGTGGAAAATGAACCCCCGTTCTTTTTTCCCTTATGACAGTTTACTTTTTAACTATGTAACCCAGCATTCCATAACCTTACTCACGAGGAAGCATTGATTAAAATGTTTAACATTAGCTTGTGACTGTAGTGTTAATTTTTTTTATATGAATACATTTATAATATGCATCCATATATTAAAGGCAGTGTGTAATTTTCGGCCAGTAGGGGGCAGTGCTTACCTAAATTATCACAAGCATGCGGTATCTGTGTCTTCGAGTAAGAAACTCAACAACGGAGGTCCAACTAGTGCTGTTTTCAAACGCTCAATTCCCTGAGAATGATCTATTTGCAGCAACATGACGAGCACATCAGTCTCTCTTTCATCGCTTGGAACTAGCGAAGAGGTAAAAATGTATTTATGGAGAAACTTTTTTGCATTTTGAGGGGAAATCAATGTTTTAATAGCGGGCGTGTTCCGTGCGCTTTGTCCATCCGGGCCCTTGTAGAAGTAAAAACGTCATCTAATATGGCTTTCCCCTATTTATGTATTTTAAAACTGATTTTTAAAATGAAATTTTACAATATCGCCAATATTTTGCAATTTATGTGCTTTACGTAATTATTATTACATAATATTTTAATGGCTATTTTCAAAGATGTACTGCAAAAACTACACGCTGTCACTTTAAACATGGCTTCATATCTTGTGTTTGTTTAAATGTGCATGTTTGGACCCAAGTAAGTACTGTCTTTAGTTTATTCATTTATATTTCACTAAATTATTTCTCAGTCTTCTCAAACAGTGCGACACAACTGCAATAGAAGATTCATTTATTCATTTTATTAGGCTTTTACACATCTTTACAAGTCGTGCCAATGACTACAGAAGCTTCTGTATAACATGTGACTGTAACAGATGAGTTTATTGAGAAAACTAAAAACAGATCTCATATTTACAGGATGCGTATAAACCGTTATGTTATTTTACTATTTCACAGGCGTAGCAGAGCACAGAAAGAAAACTAATGGCCGACATTACACCCAACAAACACATGCATTCCCTCATTTTACAAACGCATGAGGAGAGATTCCTCATACTCATAGAAAACTCAGTCTCCTCCCAACATGATTCATCTTTAAAGGCAATGTGAAAACAAGCAACAGATGATTGTGCAAAGACTTAAGCAAGACAGAAGCCTGCCGGAATACTAATTAGTTCTAGTAATACTATGTAAAGTCACATCTCAAACATTGGAACGTCATAAATGCGGTCATGAAGATTCAGATGAGCTTGTATTTAATCTAATATCTGTTAGCCTAAGGCTAAAGCTATCATATGTGAATAATGTACAGACGAGTAATGGGAAAACCTCAACGTGAGACTCCCTTCTTTCACTCGGCGATGCATCTTGGGTATAAACCGTTCAAGCAATGAGAAGAATCGTGTCCAAACCGAATGATCATGGGTTTGCTGACGTCTACGCTGACCTAACCGATGAGTGGACCAAACAACGACAGCCTCGGTTTGATGTGTAACCAGGTGATGAGTCAGAAGTCTGACTGCGGCACAGCTGAGCACAACAGCAGGGAGGACGACGGCTTTTTAAACTTTGTAAAGTTTGACGGGGCGGTCAACCTTGAATGCAGAGATGAGTCACCAGAAACATTTTCTCCAGCAGGCATGAATAACGACACATCCTCATCACATCTTTGCATCTTTTCCCTTTCAAGAAGTTCAGAGGAAGTTCCAGTTTCTACCATTTGACTAAAACGACGATGGTGAAGGTGAGAAGAGTCTTCGAGGCAGCAGTTTGACCCCCCCGCCCCCCGTCCCGTGTATTCAGCAGGTCCCTTAACAGAGAGATCTTGGACGAACCTTTGGGAAAAGCTGCAAGGAAACGGGGAAAAAAAACATTTGATTGTAGTTCAAAATTTCACAGAATCTGAACGTAAAACAAATCGTTTTAGAAACAGTTTTATCCCTACTGCAACAAGCCTCCCGAATAAGAGTAGTCTTAGCTTTTTATGTTTTTACGCTTTTGTGTTTGTAAGATTTCTGCGGGATTGTCTGTATGCCTTTGTTAATGACTCATTTACTGCAAAACATTTACCTACGAATAAAGTCTTCTGATTCTGACTGGATACAGGAAAAAAAAAACATTCATATGTAGAAACATGCTCTGCTCTCGTATTTAAACCCTCCACACACTTTTATCCCTCTCCGGATTACACTTGCGTCTAAATAACTCAAAATAATCCAAAAAAGTTCTTCCGTTCAGACAGAAAAAAAACACATTTGTTCGATTAATTTTCTTCTATTTCTGTTCATTTAGGTCACAGGTGTCAAACTCAAGGCCCCGGGGCCAAATCCGGCCCGGCACAGCACTTTATGCGGCCCTCTACGCTCTAGAGCAGCAGTAAAGTTGGGGTCGTGACCCCACCTGGGGGTCACAACCTTTTACGTGTGGGGTCTTGAGATTCTCTTGAGAAAAAAAAATGTCAAAACTAAAAAAAGTCAATGAGCAAGCATCTGCATTCTATAAATTGAATAAAAGATACACAAATAAACATTTGAATTGATTAAAATAAAATATATTGCTCAATATATTGGTGTTTGTTGGCTTTGTCGTCATTTTACCACTTTTTAAGTGACTCAGGAAAAGAGTCAAGAGTTTGAGTCACAAGCTTCTTAAATCTTTATTTTGTGGGACAAAGACTGGAAAGTTTGGGAAGCACTGCTATAGAGTACCATAAGTCCTATTTGCATTCACTTAAATACCATTTTATCAGTCAGTACGTTTACATGCAACAAGAGAAAGTCGGATTATTGTAGTCCGACTGAAATCAGACTTTTGAAATACATGTATACACCTTAGACTGGCTAGAATTGAACCAAACTGAATTTTAACAATCTCGACTAAGATACCTCGGTAATGCTATTGAGAATCGGACTACTCTGCAACCAAGCTGACCGCTATGAGGCCAACACTTAGGGGCGCATATCACCGTCTATCGTCGGGGAGAGGAACGTACTTCATTTAATAATTCGATTTACTGAGTGACATGTAAACTGGAACTCGGCTCTCACCAAAAAGCTTGATTTAGATGTGCATGTAGACGTACCGAGTCAAATCGAATCGGAGTTCATAAGAATAGTCCTCAATCGCATCATTGTGAAAAGATGTTCAGTGTTATTTAATTTTAAGGAGTACCTGTTAAATGCAGAAACCGATACGTATCTATATTTGAATGCTTTATTAAAGATAGTTTAATCGATACTTTCAGCCACAACTTGCCCTTTGAGGACATTCAGGATATCGATGTGGCCCTAAATGGAAATGAGTTTGACACCCCTGATTCAGGTGATCATTCCCTAAATCTTAAAAAAACTTGCATTTCAGTTTCTCAGAAAACTTTATCTGGCCTGACAGCACTTTGTAGATCCTCAGTGGGGTTAAAGGTCAGCATCTTCATAAAGCTCGTCAGCAGAGGAAGCATCGCTGCTCAAACAACCTCTCCGCTCTTCCTACAGATTCTGGAGTACTTAGTTAGGTACTTTAATCTTACCTAAAGCTGCAGTCCTCTTTGTCCCTTGTGCGCCTTTGGCTACCAGATGTTTTCCTTCCACTTAACTTTCCGTTCATATGAACACGTTGAAACGTGACGCCACGCACCCAAGCCCCCGCCCCACAGCTTCTGGCTGGAGGGCAAAGAGACTGATTACATGTAGGTTGCAAATTTATTATTGTATTTCTTTATGGGCGCCTGTTTATAGTAAAACCACAATGCTAAGATTAGCCTGACTCTTGCTAACGCAGCCTGCACACTGTTAGCCATCAATTCTCCGTGTCATGGCTCTGTAATAACTGTAATGTGTTGATCTGCTTGGCTTGTGAATATGTCTATGACGTGTCAGTAATCTTGTAAAGTTATAAATAGAGGCCTGTTGGGGGGGTAAGCTGCCAGAATGGTAACTCGCTCCCTGTACCTCGTCAAACCGCCATGTTGATGATTGATCGACTCTTCATACACATTTTATACCGAACGCTGGGAGTTGTCCTAATGTTTGTATTCCTTCTTTGCTTCTGCTGTGTAAATTCGAGGCATTTTAATTCAAAAAATTGAGACGGGTCTGGAAGCTTCGCGCTACATACAGTTAGCTTTGCGATGCGTCTTTTTCTGTCATCTGCACAAAGATGGTTTAGGTCTTATATTGTTAGACTAATTGTTAAAACGCCACCGCACGGCTTTGAATAGTGGTTGAAGTGTGGAAGATTTTTGCCCTCCAGTGTTGTTCGCCTGCGTAAAATTACCCGGATGAAAACAATACAATTCAACGTGTCCATACCTACACACGCCAACCTGAACATGGTGTCAGTGATTGTATGTAAAGTCTGAAGCCTTCTCCATGATTCTGCACGCCATGCATGTCTGTGGTCTTAGGTGAATTTCTAACTACTGGACAAACAGATTTTTGGTTTATGTTTATGACCTGTAAACTTTAATTATCCAAATTTATAATAAAATCTTAAAATGCATCACTCTATGTTTAAATGATTTGAATTGAGAAAAACGTAAAATTAACCTTTCAATAATATCCTAGACAAGACCCAACTTTTGGTCTTGTTCATATATATATATATATATATATATATATATATATATATATATATATATATATAAATAAATTCGACAAACTTTTTTTAAATTATTTTCAACTTACCCCAAAAAAGTTGTTTGGAACATAACCCTCCCTGCCACAGAGCGAGGCCCACCACCAGTCGGAGCCCTCTGGTTTCTGCAGGATGGTGACCATATCTCCCTCCTTGAAGCTCAGCTCGTCCGTTGCTTCAGCCTGGTAGCTCCACAGAGCATAAAGCACCCCGTTGTTGTCCATGCCCATGGAATCCTCCTTGGCTAGCAAATTTAGAATACATGTAGTTTATAAAAGGGGTGAAAAAGCATTTGGCAACCACAAATGATGTAAGTTGTCCCACTTAAAAGGATGTGAGGTCCGCAATTTTCCTCATTGGTACACTTCAACTGTGACAGAATGTAATTAAAATTCCCAGTGTTTTAATGAAAGTTGTGGACCAGCAAGGCTTCGCGATATTATTTGACACAATTACTGAATCTACTTTGAAGGCACACGGGGGTGGTAGAATCGTTCTTCCGCGGTTTGCTGGCTAAAAGCGCCCTCTAACCTCCATTACCTTCGATTAGCTCCTAGCTACGGCTCAGACTGTCAATAATCCGCCCCCACCCTCACAGTCCCAACTTAAAAATAAACCCATTAAGTTTATTTTTAAGTTCCAGTGTTGCTACAACAGATATACATCAGAAAAACACACCTGTTAGAACAAAGAATAAATTACACTACACAGATTACAAAATGTAAACATAATATGACCACTGTCAGATACCCAATGTTTTAAATAATTATTTGAATCCCTGAAGGGTTAATATTAAGGCAGCTTAACCAGTAGACAGTAAACATTTTTTGAAACAAGTAATCATGTTATCTCATAATGCCATTTCTGCAAACCGGAGGTAGCACTGTACGTTAAACAGGGCGTGGTGATCTAGGTTCTGTGAGATAAACGATTGGTTAGTTTTTTCCATAGGGACTGTGGGAAATGTTTCACAGAAAGGTCACTTAACAAAGTTCATTTAAGTCATCAAGTTCTTGCCACATTTAATTGTGTTAAATGTATGGAACTGTATTTTATTCGATTGTTTTAGAATTTCTTGCTAGGTATCCTAATATTTTCAATAAAAATGTTTGTTTCAAAACTGCAATCTTAGAAGTGGTTAAACAAGGGAATCTCACAGCTAGCCCGAGATTATCTGGAAAGTTCACAGGACATGTTTTAAACAATGACAGCGAGTCTTGCAAAGATGTGAATGTCACCTCCACTTTATTTATTCTTATTTTATGATGACTTTAATTGACATCCCTCAAAAATAAAACTTCACTATATATAATTTGTTCTAATTTCTTTTGAAAAAGCTATTGATTTGGGTGGGCCTAAGCCCCCTTTGACCCACCCATAGCCACACCCCTGTTGGAAATGTAACATTAAAAGTTTGTAACTTCAACTTTGAGCTCTTGTAAAGGGTATGGGTCTGGGAGCATTCGTCTCACCTTTTAGGTAGGCCTCACACTCTTCAAACCCTAAAAGGTAAGGATCACACTTCTGCGACGCGGTTGCTCCATCTCTGTAAGTGAAGGCCATGACTGCAGCGCCGTTCCTCACCAGAAAGTCACACACATCACGGTCGTTACAGGAGGCAGCGCAATGCAGGGGAGTCCTGCGAGTGGGAGAGAAGAGGTTCAGACGTGCAGACATCATCGGAAACATGGGGGGGAAAAGCAGGCGAGTACTTACCAGCCATGGCTGTCCGGTGCGCTGACATTGGCCCCAATGCGAACCAGGAAGTCGGTCACGTCGCGATGCCCCCCGCAGATGGCGTTATGCAGGCCGGTGATTCCCTCGTCGTTCGGTTGGCTGGGGTCGCTCATCTACGGGAGAGATTCAGCGTACAGTTTCCTTCTGTTCCAGAGCCCAACGTCATCCGCTGACAAATTTTTGATTTTAAAAAGACAGTGAACTGAAAAGTTACTGCGCCTGCTGCAAAAGGTAGATGTCAGTACCTCTCCAGACTAAAAATAAAAAGGGAGAAGGTGTGTTTTTTTACCCTTCAGGTGAAGAAAAGAAAATAAGGGGAGAGGGGATGTGACGCACAGCTCCTAGCCTTATTTAGATGCTGCAAGTAAAATCTGTACATGATTCTTTCAGACCAAATCCATCTGAAGATTTTTTTCTCCTATAAAAAAAAAGAATAAAAAATCTAGCAAGATTTTTTGTGTCAGATGAAGTGCTGCCAAGAGTGGAAAGCTGGTCTTTTCAGAAGCACCTAGTGAGCTGCGGACCTCTCCGAGCTGATTTCATTGTAGGAAAATGATGAACAAAAGTCATTTGAATTTAGGCAAATTATTTTGAGCCCAGGGCAGCACCGCAGAGACAAGTCAGGGCCCGTGTCTGTGGAATTGTTGGCTCTGTTCATGTCTGATTTGTGTGAAAAAAAATCCTTCCCCGCTCTATTTTCTTAATGTATTTCAGATCAGTGCAGCAGTGGGTGGGGAGAATCAGCACGATCTGGGGGCTTGCTCATTAAGATTAATGACGTGCAAGTTAACTGCAACACAACTCTTACACCATCTCAGTTTACCTAAATCAGAAAAGTGTAATGTGAAACAAAAGTCATGCCGGTGTTTAGCCTTAGAAGGAGTTTACAAAGCAGCTGCATTTCCAAACAAGACCGAACCGCAGCACAACGGGAAAGTTACAGGCCTCACACGGAGCCTGAAACTATGGTCTTTAGTAAATCAACTTTTATAGCACTTTTCTAGTCATACTGACTACTCAAAGCGCTTAACATTGAAGCCACATTCACCCATTCACACTCATATTCATACACTGATCGCCAACACGGCCCGGTAGGGCGATGTTTAATTTTTTGGGGTCAAGTGCCTTGCCCAGGGGCACATCGACGTGTGACTGGAGGAAGCTGGAATCGGATCTACGACCCTCAAATTGCAAGCCCACTACTCTACCACTGAGCCACAGTCACCCAGTAGTACGCCCGCCAGTCGGACAGAGATTCAGAGTTGCCCTATTTGCTGCTGAGGTAAACATTATGTGTTTATTTTATTTTCCTCTTAGGGATATGCGTAAATTCAGGTGGTCTCGTCTCATCTGTGGTTATAGTCTGTTCGGATTGAGCCCCGGCCGCCCGTTGATGAGTTAGCTACAGGGAGAGTTAGCTACAGGGAGAGTTAGCTACAGGGAGAGTTAGCTACAGGGAGATTAAACTACAGGGAGAGTAAACTACAGGGAGAGTAAACTAAGATACAGGGAGATTAAGCTACAGGGAGATTAAGCTACAGGGAGATTAAGCTACAGGGATATTTAGCTACAGGGATATTTAGCTACAGGGATATTTAGCTACAGGGATATTTAGCTACAGGGAGAGCAAACTACAGGGAGAGTAAACTACAGGGAGAGTAACCTACAGGGAGATTAAGCTACAGAGAGTAACCTACAGGGAGAGTAAGCTACAAGGATATTTAGCTACAGGGAGATTAAACTACAGGGATATTTAGCTACAGGGATATTTAGCTACAGGGATATTTAGCTACAGGGATATTTAGCTACAGGGAGAGCAAACTACAGGGAGAGTAAACTACAGGGAGATTAAGCTACAGAGAGTAACCTACAGGAAGAGTAAGCTACAAGGATATTTAGCTACAGGGAGATTAAGATACAGGGAGAGTAACCTACAGGGAGATTAAACTACAGGGAGATTAAGCTACAGGGAGATTAAGCTACAGAGAGTAACCTACAGGGAGAGTAAGCTACAAGGATATTTAGCTACAGGGAGATTAAGCTACAGAGATTAACCTACAGGGATATTTAGCTACAGGGAGATTAACCTACAGGGATATTTAGCTACAGGGATATTTAGCTACAGGGATATTTAGCTACAGGGATATTTAGCTACAGGGAGAGCAAACTACAGGGAGAGTAAACTACAGGGAGAGTAACCTACAGGGAGATTAAGCTACAGAGAGTAACCTACAGGAAGAGTAAGCTACAAGGATATTTAGCTACAGGGAGATTAAGATACAGGGAGATAACTACAGGGAATTACTACAGGGAGATTAAGATACACGGAGATTAAGCTACAGAGAGTAACCTACAGGGAGAGTAAGCTACAAGGATATTTAGCTACAGGGAGATTAAGATACCAGGAGATAAAACTACAGGGAGATTTAGCTACAGAGAGAGTAAACTACAGGGAGAGTAAACTACAGGGAGAGTAAGCTACAGAGAGAGTAAGCGACAAGGATATTTAGCTACAGGGAGATTAAGATACCAGGAGATAAAACTACAGGGACATTTAGCTACAGGGAGGTAGAGCTACAGGGAGCGTTAGCTACCAGAAGAGTTGCTACCAGAAGCTTCAGATATTTACCTTTGTGGTTTGAATCCAAGGTCAGGTTTGAGGATAGTTATGCAAGCTACATCTCTGGGTGGATGTGGTCACAGATATTAGGACGTTAGCCGAGGTAGTACATTTCTTTGTCATGGCGTGTTTTAACACAATACTTAAAAAGTGAAACAGTGGATGAAATATTAGTTTTTTACTTACAGTAGCCTGGCAGCAGGTATTCCACTTTTCGGTACAGATTCTGGTTTTAAATAGAGCTTAGAGGCAAAGCCAGTACTGTCAGTTCCATTGCTACGAAGTCAGGTAGCTACATTTACCTGTCGAAAACAATGCAGTGTTCCTGTGGGTTGTCCCAAGCCAGATGACGTTCAAAAGGACAGGCTTTTTTTTTTTTAGACACAGCCATTTTCTGGTTATTTTCTTTTTTTAACTGATGCAGGGAATTGAGTTTGGAGAAAATATTCAGATGCAGCATGCTTATACAACCAAGAATGACTGATTATATTTAAAAAATAAACAATTGTTCATGCTTTTCAGTGAAGAAGACCTTTAAGGCAGGGGTGCCCAAACTTTTTCCCTCAGAGGGCGAAAATTAAAATGTATTAGAGGGCTGAGGGCCAAATGTAGTATTTTAATATTTATTAAGAGTTATTTAAGATTCCTTTCTGTGCAATTACCGTTCAAAGAAAACAACAAATAAGTCATATTTGAAAAATATCTTAACTTCCCTTATTTGAAAGATTTTTCTAGCATTGATGTCAGTGAAAACATATTTTTCCTCCCAGTATTTTTTAAAATGTGTTGTCTGTGTACCACTGATGTTGGACCACTCTTCATGTTAATAGTAGCTGTTTAAGGAAGCATGGTAACCTGAAAACTTGGAATTAGTTTTAATCTAGTCGTGAGCAGCAGCAAAGGCTCATGGGATATTTTGTAAATTGATCAAATATGACAATTTGTGGTCTTATAAAGTGAACAAGTGTTAACAAAATGTTATGTGTGCATAAATCTGGTCTGTGTGCCTCTTCTACTACATTTTACACCTAATATGTGATATTTCAATTAATTAATCAGTATGGAATGAGGACTATATACAGCCCAATCAATAGTCATTGGGCCTATAAACACAAACAGTATCAACAGTGAAAGAATAATCATGTTGCAAATTTAGCTGATTGTTTGAACAATGTGAACTTTTAAGCAAAACCCAGGGCAAATCCTGGTAGGCCCAACTGAATGACTTGGGGGGCCCACTTTGGCCCCTGCTTTAAGCTCTTATGACTGTTTTCTTCCTAAAATAGTCATGATGACCCAATATCTTGGGAGCTAACGTAGACGCTGCAGTTTGAAGGCAAGTCAAACTAATTTCAAGGCTGTTTGAGGCAATGAAAGCTCACGATGCAGCCTTGGACGTCACGTCACTCTCAGAGCGTAGCCACCATGCTGGCAGGAATGAGTGTAATCAAAATTAACGTTGCCGGCTGTGATTTTACTCCGTCTGAGTTTACTTCCCGTTTTAAAATGGAAGATATTATTCTATATACCTGGAAATTAAAAAGATTAAAAATCTCCGACCCTTACCATGACGGTGGGATACAATTTTTAAAAACTTCAGAAGTTGACGGAGTGGATGTTTTACTGGACCTGAGATGCCTAAAATTTCCAGGATAAGTTGAGCAACGAGCATTTTGGTTATGTCTGTTTGCTTTTTATGTGTGTCGATATCTGACCATTAGTCAATCACTGCTTAAAAAAATTTACAAATTACACTTCAGTCTTTTCCTCACCAGCAAAGAAAGTCTAAATATCTGTTTAGTTTACTGTTCTGCCTTTTCTTCGACACTGCCACGGATAACTTTTCAGCGTTCAGAAGCCATTATCAGTAAAACTGTGGATACATTTTTATAACAATCGAAATACTAATGTAAAGTTTTGCTGAAATTAAATGGTCACTACATAAGTGAAATCCATTGAGAGACGGGTTCAATGGCTCTAGTTTCTTCATCGCGCTCCGAGCAGAAATCCACCTTTCCACCATGCTGGATATTTTGCGATGCGATAAAAGGCTCCGTCTTTAACTTCACCTCTGTGGTTTGTGCACCAAGGGGCACGACACGAGCCAACCATTTTTGTGACACTGGAAAACTGTTGAATAGCCGGATAGCTACCGTAGCATTCCTGCCAGTACGACGTCCAGGGTGCATTCTGGAATCATGTTACGTCATCTCCCAGAGCTCTATAACGAGCTACCACGGGCCTGTCTGATTATGTGCAGATACTTTAAGGTTCCATTTTCTGAATTTCCACCTAGTTGGAATTGCACAGAGGTGCTATTGGTAGCATTGTTGCTTTGCAGCAAGAAGGTTCTGGGTTGGAATTCAGCTTCTGCATGTTCTCCCTGTGCATACAGGGGTTCCCTCTGGGTACTCCGGCTTCCTCCAACAGCCCAAAATAATGATTGTAAATGAATTAATCCATCTAAATTATCCTTAGGTGCAAGGTTTTTCTGTCCTGCTTCCAAACCTCAAACTTGTAAGCTGCTTATCTCAATTATTTGACCGTATTGAACTATACTTCTTCCATGCAATAAGATCAGAAAAGCAAGATGTGAAAATCTATAACATTTGTTATTAATGATAACTGCAGAGATTAAACCTTCAGGCTCAAAAATGTGTACCTGAGTAAATAAATATTTTAATTGTTGCATTTTCCTCACCTTTCCTGATTTGGGTTTGCCATTAAAGTAAAAAAAAAAAAATCATAAATTCATGTAGATACCTCTTTCACGGCTCGCCTCACGGTCTCCAATTCTCCCATCAGCGCTCCGTCCAGCAGCAGGACCAGTGGGCTAAGTCTAGCTCGCCTTCCAGTTTTCTTGAGACCCGATTTCCGCAGAATGGAGTTGTACTGGAAGGACGAACAAATTTCCATCTAAATTTCTGTGACATTAAAACACCTCTACAGATTCCCTCGTTTTTTTCCTTTTCGCAATTTTTTAAGACATATTTTACAAGTTTTAAGAAATTTTAAATCCAAACAGCAGCTTTGAAATTATGATTTCATTTATCAAGGAATCAAAAAGCTATCCATAGATAACAAACAGAAAGTAGGTCAAAAGATCCGAAATACGGTCATAGTCAGATCTAAATAAATGAAAGAGAATATGTGAAACAAAGTCATTAAAATTAGTCAGTCTGGAGAGGGTTAAAAAGACACTTCTAGGGCTTTATTAGAAGGATTAATTTCACATATTTTGCTCACAAAAACTCAGAAACTCTCAGGTTTTAAAAAGTTAAAAATTAGCAGGAGAAAACTCGAAAATGTCTATATATTTAAAGCATACATTTGCGATATTTAAATTTAGGTATTTTCTGATATTTTAAAGACAGACATTTGCACACAAAAAAAAAAATTTGTCAGAAAAAAACTTTGAAGTCTGTTGAGAATCAGATATTTCCAACATAAAATGCCTAATGCCAATAAGATTTGAGTGTTAAATTTACAAAAGTGTAGCCTAAGCGGTTTATGCAGGTCTTTTCTCTGATCAGAGCGATTTCTCCCAGGTTCACACTTGCCACGAACGTCTCAGACAGGAGAGACGGTGAGGAACAAGCTGCCACGTGGCTGCATCAATTAGGTCACCGTGCAAGTTTGTAACTTTAGTGACTGCAACATAAGAAAGACATCGGCGTATAATCGATGAAGCCGCGTTGAAGCTTTCTGTTTCAGAACTGCCCAACGACTCAGATCAGGACCGTTTGCGAGTTTGGTGGACTACTATTTTCCACATCGGGCCATGAATTCATTCTTTGAAAACTGTATTATTATCTTGTGTTATCTATGTCTGATACTGAAATGTGATTCATGTTCCGGAATGAAAGTGTGACAACAAATAAAAAAATAAAAAAACAGAAGAAACTGTAAGGGAGCAAATAAAAAGTAGGATCTTACTTTTTGGTCTTCTGGAATCACTGGAGGTAGAGCAGCTGGAGGCAGGGCAGGTTCATCCCCATCAGAGGAGCTGTCGCTGCCCTTCTCCCCCTTGTGGTGGTGAGCCCTCTTGTGGAAAAGCTTGTGGATGATGGTTTTATACTGGTTTGGCTGGTAATGCGAGGCCTTCTTCATGGGCTTGGAGACATCCACGGAACCCCGTCTCTTCAGCGCCCGCGGGATTTCGGCCCTGATGCGGAGCAGCTCCTCCCGATCTGGGATCTCGGGGTTCTCGACCTCGGGGGCCATCACTGGTTGCAGCCTGGTGGGGCTCAGGGGCCGAGGAGATGGGGTCACAACTTGTTCGACCGCCTGACGATGACAGTCCAGGCGCTCTATCTCAGCATCTACATCACCTGCGTGTAATGCTGCAAACACAAGCCACGTTTAAAGATCAAGCAAAATTCATCAGGGATGCAACGATACCACTCTTTTCAAACCGACACTTGGATCAGAAATCTTGTTGATACCGAGTACAAATGATGATACTTATACCAGAAAAAAAAAATGCGATGATTAGGAGACAGGTTTTATTTTTCTTCTCTAATTACGGAGAATTACAGTTGGGCAAAAAGCTAATTTAGTCAGCCAGCATTTGTGCAAATTTCTCCCACTTAAAAAGATGAGAGAGGCCTATAATTTTCTTATTAAGTGCACTTGAACTGTGAGGGACAATATGTAAAAGAAAAGTTCAGAAAATCACCTTTCGAAGAATTTATTTGTACAATGGTGCAGTAACAAAATGTAATGTCATTCCTTTGCAAATTAATCTCGGGAAGCAACGACAGAGTTCAAACGTAAACTTCAGACGGGCCTAAACATGTGCTGGCTTCAGCAGGTAGGCTGCAGGATTTGAATCCATGACGTCTGGTTTGTTACTTATAGTCTAGTAGCCTTTGTTTCTGTAGTCCCAGCTCTCTTCTGGTCATAGACCAGTTCCCCCAGTATAGTTCTGTAGTTGCTTCCTCACCGTTCCCAGCAACATTTTCACCTCATACAGTAAGATCTTGTATGGAGCCCCAGGTCGAGTGATAGTGTCAGTGATCCATTTTCAGATAAATGGTCCAGCGGTTGCTTTCTTCTCACAAACCTGCTTGTCTATTCTAGATTCCCTTATCCCAGGCTTATGTGGGTGTACAATCTTGTCCCTGGTGTTCTTGTACAGCTCTCTGGTCTTGGTCATGTTGGAGTTGAAGTCTAACTGTTCTAAGGTGTGGAGAGGTGTTTTTTATACTGATAGGAGTTCAAACAGGTGATATTAATACAGGTAATAGTGGAGGTTAGAAGAGCTTCTTAAAGAAGCAGTAACAGGTCTGTGTGGGGCACAATTCTTGCTTGGTTGTAGTGGCTAAATACTTATTTTCTGCACCATTATACAAATAAATTCGTTATTTATTGTGATTTTTTGTTTTTAACATTCTGTCTTTCAAAGTACATATGTTGTAAATTACAGACCTCTCCACTTTTTAAGCAGGAGAACTTGCACAACTGGTGGCTGACACATTTTTTTTTTTTTTTGCCCCATTGTAGATAAAAATGAAAATATTTTCATTAATTCATAATTAATTTCATTCATAATTTATGAAATGACTGCAGTTTCCACATGTTAAGTATCAGTTATCAAACCGTTACCGATACAAGTACATTAGAACGATATTGGCCCAGAAACCCGATACCAGTATCGTTATCGGTTAGGATGTGCCCTAGTATCGGTGCATCCCCAAAATTCATGCAGTTTCTCTACATACAACAGCGTTTTACCATCGCTATAAACCGCTGGTTGTCTCAGCTCAGGTGGAGGAGGCCGTTGGTGGTAAGAAGCTGGCGGCAAGAATTCCCTCGGTGCAGCTTCAGGCAGGCGGTAATGCGCAAAGTCTACTTGCCCTTCCATGGTTGGGTTCTGGCGGGTCGCCACTTGGCCGTATTGGGGATTTTGGAGCCGCAGGATGACAGAGATTGGTATGCGCCTACTTTGGCGGGGCAGGGAGGATGCGGGAGGCATATTGACGCGGGTGACGATGGGCTGAGGGCCGTAAGGGGAGTGTCCTGAGGGCGGAGCTTCAGGTGGAACGGCTATACGGGCGCTGCGGGGCAAAGAGCCGTAGGAACCCTGGTGGGAAAAAGAGCGAGGATCCTGAAAAATATAAATACTTGTTAGAACAGTAGGTCTTAAAATGATCACACCTGCAAAAAGCAGCACATTATTAAACTATCAACTGCACATGCAGTCAGAGGATAAAGCTGCAGCTCAACGAGACAGCGGCACGACGACTGGGCCGCCTGTGAGCTCTTCAGCGAGGGTTTATTTAGCAGGATTAAAAATTAAAAAACACAGCATGTTTTTGATTTTTTGAAAAAGGAGTTGCCTAGGAAGCCATGTGCATACCTGTCAACATTTGGTTTTCACAATCCGGGAGGTTTTTGCGGGTCACGCTGTTAATTGTACTACACCTGTTAAGAGACGGGTTGAGTTTGGGACAAACAAATTACGTGAGTTTCCCGGAAGAAATGACGAATTGGGAGGGGTCCGGGAGATAGCCCTAAAAAAACGGGAGAAACCCGGCAAAAACGGGAGTGTTGACAGGTATGGCCATAGGTAAGGTGCTCAGGGTCGCCATCTTTTAAGGTTCTATGTATCTGCTGGGATTCCTTAGATTAGAAACTTTAACTGATTGGAATGTTTGTACAATTTTAATGAAGTTACTTTTCTTGTAAAGCGCTTTGTAGGGATGCACCGACACTGGTATCGGTCCATAACCGTTCTAATGTACTCGTATTGGTAAAAGTTAACCAATACCACCAACCGATACTTCAAATATGGAAATTCTGTGAAAATGTCACGATTTGCACTCTAAATTTTAGTTTTGCTGTCATTTTTATTAATATTTTTTGGGTTTTTAAAATAAATTTCACCATTATATGCTGTAACAAGCAGAGAGGAAAGTAAAATGTCTTGCAAATCATTTTATTTCTTTTTGCGTCAAAGAAGGATCAGTATTGATACTCGGTATCTGCAAGTACTCAAACCAAAGTATCGGTATCGTATCGGTTTGAAAAAAATGCCATTGTTTCATCCCCAGTGCCTAAAAATGATAAGAGTTGTGAATTGGCATTATAGAAATAAACAAAACTGAATTTATTGAGGGCTGCACAGTGGCACAGTTGGTAGCGCTTTTGCCTTGCAGTATGAAGGTCTTGGTTTCATTTTTTTCTCCCCCGTCAGTTGTTGGTTCCCTCTGAATACTCTGGCTTAAACGGTATAGATAATGGATGGATGTATTTATTTATTGAAACCTGCAGGATAGGTATTACATCCTTTTTAAACACTGTAGGTGCGATATCTTTTTTCTAAAGTAGTTGGTCTTATATATATATTGACAGGAATTGTTTGGGAACTGATGGTTTGGGTAAAAAAAAAAAAATCTTCATATTTTATTTCTTCTATGCATTATAAAAGTAGCAAAATTGAAGATGGAATTTTCTATTTTATATTTTCAAACTTATCCTAGAATATTAATTTCTTTTCCGGCTAATGGTGCCAACAAGTTCAAAACAACAGTGGTAGAATTATTAGTGGTCTCCATTTGCACATTTATCAGAAGCTTTATAAATTACACTGGAGAGACTAAAGAGGCATTGTAAGGGTTCCAGGAAACCAAGCGTTCAACAAGTTCAAACCTCCCACCTTTTTAGGGCTCATTGCAGGAGCAGGAGGCGCATCAAGGTTGGATTCCCGCCAGCTGCTGTTTGACCGAAGCCACTCCGTCTCTGCAGCAACAGCAGCAGAAAAGATGGCATTAGAGAAGATGGTTGCAAGCGTCAGCATAAAAGAGGACTGATTCAAGGAAAAAAAACAAAAAAATAACCCAAGTCTTTTATTAAAAAGCAAACAAATAAGGCAGAAGAAATTAGAAAAGTAAAATCACCCTACTGTCATAACTGTGGTGAGGTTTCCTCTCGAAGGACACGTCCAGATCTGTTTCGTTCCACTTGCCTGAACTTTTCTGTCGTTTCCCAGGCTCTTCTGTGGAAACAGAGATGAAAAAGAGAACGATATGGCAGAGAAATACAAGGAAGTAAACTATATATATATATATATATATATATATATATATTTTTTTTTTTTTAAAGGGGAATAAATCTCCCTACCAGCTTGAATGCTTGTGGTAAAATTTCGAGGAAGGGTGCTGGACGTTTGGGCATTGACAGAGAGAGGAGATCGAGGTCTCAAAAACCCCGGGGAAGATCCTCTGTCCGGCTGGGAGGACATGCGGCCCATCGAGTTGTTGTCGTACGGGGTCAGCAGATTCTGGGACATCTGATGGGAGGCCAAGCGAGGCGACTGGTCCAAAGAACCGGGTGTATGGCTCGAAGGTTGGGTTCTTTCTCTGTGACCGATCAGGCCTTGGGGACTCCTTTCGAAGTAAGAAGGCGAGTCGGGCCTGGGGGAGCGGGCCGGCTGCTTGGGGCTCTGCGGCGTATACATGTAGCTGTCCGACCCAGTCCGCCGATGTGCACTGTGCAGCACCCTGCTCATCTTTGGAGATGAGTGGGGGCTGTTGGAGAGGACTGGGGGTGATGGAGCGTTCCTGCTGCTTGAGATATTTGAGTCAGTGGTGTAATAATTAGAGATTGGAGAGAGGGGTTTGGAGCTGGAGGTGCCATTGGTGCCGCTCGATGAATAGGTGGAGCTGGAGATGCTGGAAGGCTGAGGTTTGTCTCTGGGGATGACAGAACTAGTCTAAAGAAAGAAAAAAGTATATTTTGATTATTTATACGTTTAGGGTGAATAAAACCTTCCCCAGTCTAGTTTAACTTTATAACCGCTGGAAAGAAAGCGTAATAAGAGAAAATACTTCATTGCATTCTTCAATTCCAGAGGTTTCCTCAAAGCCTCCAATAAGTTCATTCACAATATACGTGTGATGTATTTGAAGGCAGACACCTCAAACGACCCACTTACTCATGGGACATCCTGGAAATAATTTATTCAGGCGAGATAGCAGGAAGAGAATGGTGAACCTCCACGAGCCTGCAGTCTACTAGGGTGCAAGTTTCAGTTGCCCGAAGGTGCCACGCCCATCCGTCCAAACGGTTCTGTGCAGATCAGTGTTGCAGTAAAGTCAACGTCTCTCCACTGCTTAAAGTTAGAGTCCGAAGAAAGGAGCATTAAACACGGAGAAAACCTCTATAAATCTGACCATGTGGAAAGTAGCAGCTATGTCGGGGATAAAGCAGTCGGTGGAGTGAGAGCCAGCATGGAGGAGAAGCTCTACAAGCTCTAGTTGAGTGTTTTACGTGCTATAGCTAGTGCTAGCTCCCGTTAGCCAAATGGCGTCATATATGCGACTTCTGACTTCTGATTTGTAGGCATTTTAAATGCGAATTTTTACAATCAAATAAATCCCAAATCACTTGAGAAACCCATTCGAAACATACATCATTAATTATCATTTTAATTTAAGTAAAACATGTGTGTGATTCAGGACGTAAGACAAAGCGGACCAGAAAATTACATTTATCGCTTCATTGACTTCCGTTCATTATTTTTTCGGTTTTATGGACCCAAAGGGCCGACAGGAAGGGGAGGAGACTTAGGCTCTCCATTCACAGTAACAACACGTATATCGTATACGATGTCACGACCACTGGTGCAAGCTGGGAAATAAAGCTCTTGCCAAACCCAGTAGGGAGAAAAGCACACGTCTTTAGCATTAGGAAATGCACAAAGCGCTTCCCTTTGCACATTTTTTAAAGAAGAAATAGTATCCAGTTCCTCTACAACCGATTCAACAGCCGCTTCTATGTGAGCGTCAACTGGCGCGGCCATGTTTGTTTCGCTTAGCTGGGCACTTGATACCATCTTCTCAACTGAACCCCCGCTCGAAGCACGATGCACGTAAACGACTGATCGGCAAAATATGTGTCGGATCAATTCTCCCGAGTTTGGAAAACTCCAGTCTCGCGAGAATCCATCTTGCAGAGCTTACAAGCTAACACGTATAAAATACTAAACCTTGCTTCAAGGTAAAGTTCAGTTTTTTGTTTGTTTGTTTTATTTGGACCTTATTTTTTAGCATTTATTACGTTCATGTACTCACCCACAAATTTGGAGCCACTTTGAGTCCTTTGGGAGAAGTTTACATCCAGTCGTGATCAGTGTATATCCATATAATGGGAGCCAATCAAGGCAGGAGATTTGCCGCCGCTAATAAGGAATTCTCTGCCCCAAAACCCCTTCGTTTAACAATGTTTTGTAATGAATAGTTAGCGATAACCCCCCCCCTAAGTTCGGAACGTCTTGGAAGTGCTTATTATTTCTGCTCTGGGGAGATTTAGAGGTTATAATACAACTACACTATTGCTCGATTTTGATGACGTCACTGCCGTGCTCTGGTTTTAGTCTGAGCAGGACTTTCACTCTCTTCTCAGTCAGTTAGACAGAACTTGCTACTGCAGACATCAACATGGTTTGCGTGTTTCCAAATTGCAATAACCTAATGACCAATTGGACTAAGTTCAACTTCCACAGTCTCCCTTTCCTCAACCTACGCAGACAACAGCTGTAATGGCGGACGGCTGCGACGTCACTGAAATTGCTGGTTGCTGCAAGTTGGAATAACACCTTAGCACCTCCAAGACGTTCTGGGAATATAGGGGAATATCGCCGACTATTCGTAACAAAACATGGTTAAATAAAGGCGTAAATAAAGGCGGTAAATCTCCTGCCCTGATCGACTCAATCGGGGCGGGATGCTGGTGAATAGCAGCACGGTGCAGCAAAATGACAGAGCAGTGTCCGGTTTGTGGAAGCTCAACTTAGACAGAGAGCAGTGATGTCTGCTCTCCCTCAGCAGGACCAGGCGGGGTTGTTGTGACAAAGCGCGGGGGCGGCATACCGGAACCTCCGTATTTTCTTTCCCGCCGTATTAAAGTTTACTTGTAAATTTCATAATGGAAATCCTCTGCCTCTGAGTTTGAAGAAGTGCGAGAGCTGCTGCCTGCTGCAGTTACAGTGTCAGTTCCTAGAACGGGAGCAACAATAAGATGCACCTGGTCAAGATAGAGGACATATATAAGGGAAAATGGGACAGCAAATTCCCTTCCCTCCAGAGGAACTGGACGGGGCGCAGCATCAACACAGGTAGGCGCGGTTCTGCTCACTTAGTGACAGATTAAAACATGTTGAAAATGACCGATGAAGGTAGGAAATTGTCGGTGAAGAAGTTAAAGTCCCATTTAAAAAATCTTAAATAAGAGGTACTCTATCCGCCTCTGTCTCCCCTTGGATCAGAGTTTGAATGAATAATCGTATTAAATAATGTGAGTAAGACTTGTTGTATTTATCCTTCAAGTTAGTTGAATTCAGCCTAGTTCATATTCAAAATGGCTAAGAAAAGAGAATGGCAACAGACTTTAAATTAAGAATAAAAAGTTTTTTTTCAGTCAGTCAGTTTCCTCTCTGCTCCAGAAAAAAAATGCTTTTTTAAATAAATATGATGTGCACTGTAATGCATCTGGATTTGCTAAATAAATAAATCAATTATTATGAGTAAAAATGTCACAAAAATATTTTTTATGATTAAAAAAAAAAAGTATACAGGGTTAAAAATATTTCATTTTGAGTGATGAGCAGGGGTGGATCTAGTTTTTAAAGGGGGCCAGTTCTGATCTTGGGCTGTTGGTGAAATCTCGCCCAGGGCACAAAATACCCCAGGGCCGGCCCTGCCTTGAACAGACAGTAAAAAAGCATTTATTAAAGACTGCTTTCATGATTTGTGTCTTGAGGAGTTTGTGGAACGTTTTAGGGATTTAATCTCCTCTGAATGTCCAACGTACAACCGCAACTTCACAATATAACTATCAGGGCTAACAGTGCTAATCATGGGGTATTTCTGTTTTGTTTTTTTTATTATACTTAGCCCGGCGTCGCCCCCTACTGTGTGGTGTAGGCATTACCCACAAGTCACAAAATGTTCATGACTGTGGTACAAATGGTACAAAAGGATGAGCGTGCGGAAAAAGGTGTGGCTTGTTAAGCAGTTCTTGTGTCATCAGTGGTTTTGTGTAGTTTCACACGCTGATTTGTGTCTGTAAGAAACAAAAATAGTATACACATTTTTGTTTTGTTTGTTTTTTTTTTTTTACACACACACAGAGACACACAAGCATGTGGATGGGATTTGCACCATTTAGTTTGGATCAAATGTGCCAAAACTGTAAATCTAAGACTTTTTTTAAGGTGTGACTCAATTAAATTTTTTGCATTGTACTTAAAGAAAAGTTGTAACTGTTGTTTTGTATTTGTGAAAGACTGAAAAAAAAAATTATCTACAATTACAAAACTGCTACGAAATTTTCCTCTGTGACTTCGACTTCCTAGATACAAGACGCAAATACTCTTGAACAAGAAATACCACAATTACATATCAATCCCAAAACTAGACTACAATGGTGGCAGTATCATGTTTTGTGCCTTTTTAAAGGGTGTGGTCCATTTAACAAAACATGGAGGGCATTGTTTGGAAACACTAGCATACATCTGCTACAAAAGGGGGATGGGGGCAATAAAGTCCTGCTGGTTGGTGTTTCAGAGTAGCCATTCGGAAGCTCTGCGAAACTCCAGTTTTGTCAAGAGGAATGGACCAAAATTCCAGCAAGTTATGGTGAGAAACTTGAGGGAAAACCCCCCAAAATGTTTGATTTGGTTTGAGATAAAACTTCTACCAAATACAATATTCTGGGATTCACCGAATTAAATTAAATCTAGTTATATTAGGGGGAAAAGATGAAGGGTTATTATTATTTTAGTATTATGATAACAATGTTTATTTGTTTCTGCATACCTTAACAGCCGTTTTTTTTTTTTTTTTAAATAGGGTCACAGGGTCAGGGAACATTTGAAAGGTAATTTTCTTTTTGTTTATCACAATCCAGTTCAACTTGAAATATGAAGAGACACATACAAGCTTCGGCTGTGCTGGAAAACCCCGAAGACATAGAGTGCTTGGGAAACGGTGTACCGGCTCAGCAGAACTCAAGAAACCTCCTGCTCGCTCGACTTCTTTGGTTTAATGGCAGCCTACCTTGTATTCATATGTCGTGCTGTTGTCGTTGGCGTTTGACAGCATGGAGCTAAATTCTTTGGATAACTCATCTGCTTCTGCGAGCGATGCATTCAGGTCACTGTCTATGGTCTGGACTGCATATGAACCAGATGAATAAACGGGCGGTTAGTGCAGGATATCACTGCCATGTTCACAAATACAAAGCTGAGCAGAAAAAAAAAATTGACATATAAGGGTTCTGTGGAAAACTCACACAGGAAGTTCCCGAAACTCGTCTGGGAGCTCATGGTTGGAGGCAGCGCGGTGGAGGGGGGGGCCTCGACTTCTGAAAAAGAAAAATCGTCATGTAGCCATAAATCTCATTCACATGCTCACATTTTCACCCTCACGTGTGATTAACTTGCAGTTACTGACATTCCACAGGTAATTTCCTAAGAAATACATTGATTCACGCCTACAATCTGCAGTTTTCTTTGTTAGTGTGACGTTTGCTGCACTGACTGCTGCTTTACTTCGTCTTTTAATTAGTGTTGAGCCCTTCCCCTTCTCTTCTGCCTTACACTCCCATATCTGTCAACTCCTGCAGCAAACTGGCGAAAAACAACTGAACGCCTGGTAGTTTAAAGAGTGCAAAACAAGACCCGACAATACAAAGGCAGCTGGTTTCACTGGTATGTTAATCATCCTGACTCATAGTTCAGTCAGAACGGTGCAGGTGTCCCGACTGAACCTCATACATTCAAACATGAATGATCGCCAGTTTCAGACAGGTGCACCATGAAGCTTGTCATGCGGATGACAAATGGCTACAGATGATGCAGTCTGATGCATCCATGTGAGTTTGTCTCGACTGGAGGGAAGAAAACCTGTTGATGCTCGACTACATAAAGGATCCATCTGGAAAAATAAAAAGTGTTTCTTCTTTTGTAGCAAATCCTGAATGGAGCCATAAAAAGAAAAAACGTATCCTTACATCCCAATCACAAAAATTATGTTTATTATAATGGATTATAGCTCATGCACTTTAACAGAAACACTTTTTTAATCACTCGCCAACACAAGTAACGAATCAGCCAGTAATATGTCATCAACTCTGATTATTTAGAAATCTAGAGGAGGTGGTCGATGTGAAAACGGACTGCTGAGGTTAAGACTCGGCATCAAAATGGTAAAGGAACGAGATTTTAGTGCGCCATTGTACTTTTTTTTTATTTTTATGTGTGTGAATATTTTAGGAACTGCTAAACTACTGGGATTGCCATTCCAACACAAAGATCACAGATTTTGGATAAAAATGCCTTGTTGATATGAGGGAAGAGGCGATGGTACCTCAAATAACTCAACTAGGTTGTCTGCAGAATGCAATCTCCGGTTGCAGCAGAAGCAAAACCAAACCCAGAGCCACTCCTGTCTGCAAACAACTGAAAAACTGAGGCTACAAATTGCAGGTTCGTAAAAAAACAAACATTATCTAGTCAGTGGAACCTCGATTAAATGGACTAATTTAAACAATTGGGTCAAAAAATCTAGTATAAACATGGAGGCATGGATCCATCCTGACTTGTAACAATGATTCAGATTGATAGTGGTGTAATCGTAGGGGGGGGGGGGGGCACATGGGCCACATTTTTGGCCCATTGGTACCAGTTGATAATTTTACTGGAGTACTGTTTCTGGCCATAATGTCCAACCCTTTAACAGCCAACTGTACCCATCTTCTAAAGGAGTAATTCCACGAGAACAGCGCAATGTGCCACAAAACTCAGATGATCTCAAACTCGTCTCTTGAACATGACAATAGGTACTCCAATGGACGCGACAATCACCAGATCTGAATCCAACAGAGCACCTCTGGAATAATAGTGGTTCAGGAGACTAGCACCGCTGATGTCCCCTGGACAAATCTGCCGCAACTGTGTGAGGGCATCATGTCAAAATGGACTGACATCTCGCAAGAACATTTCCGACATCTTGTTCAATCTGTGCCATAGAGAATAAAGACAGCTCTGAAGGCAAAAGGCAGTCCAAACACAGGACCCTGTGTCCATGTGTTGGATTTTGTTCAGTCTGGATGAATAATAAGTGAATCTGGGCTTAAATGGCTTTTTGTGTGGGACCCATATGGGTTGACTCCATTAAAAGACCAATTAGACAATCCTCAGTTTTTCTAAAATGGGTATTAGAAAGAACATCACCACATTTAGGAGCCTCCTGGGTCCCACACAATAGCTAAAGTTTTTCTAAAGCACACCTATGTTGGAAGTTAATATGGCCAATTCCACCTGGAGCCATTTTTCCTCCCATTTCCTGCCCATAGAGACCCTTAAGACGTAACTAAAGGTTGGTTGGGTCAAGACTCACCTATGAATAATTCAAACATAAAAACCAAGTGTCTTTTAGCATACTGTTCCAAGCAAAATTATTGGCACCTCTAATAAAGATATGTACAAAAACCTTTGATCCATTTGGATTTAGAGACGTTTCCCTCTCTCTTCTTCATTCTCACTGTGCGACATTACGCGAAAGGCACAGTTGTTCCTGCAGTCTTCTTTAATTATTACACATTGTTGTTAACAGCATGTTTAGAAAAGTTGCTGTTTGTTTTAGCAATTTTCTAAGTTCAACACACCTTTGCCTTATTAAAATGGCAAAGAAATGTTTTTCCATTTCACCCTGTGTCACACTGGATTCATATCCCCAGTTTAATAGTAAAAAAGGTTAAATCTAAATATTTAGCTAGCAACCTAAAGTTGTCGGTTAATATATAGCTTCACACTAAATATTTAGCTAATATGCAAATTCATTTGCTGAGAAGTGGAAGTCAACTTTTTTAGCTAGCTAGCTAAACAGGCTAGTATATTAATAAGCTTCAAACTCAACATTTACCTCAGAGCTAAATATTTAGCTAACACACAAATTCACCAGCTGAGAAATGAAAGTGGGCTTTTTTTGGCTGGCTAGCTAAATAGGCTAGTAAAATAATTAGCTTCCAGCTAACTCAGAGCTAAATATTTAGCTAACACACAAATTCACCAGCTGAGAAATGGATGTGGGCATTTTTTGGCTGGCTAGCTAAATAGGCTAGTGAAATAATTAGCTTCCAACTAACTCAGAGCTAAATATTTAGCTAACACACAAATTCACCAGCTGAGAAATGGATGTGGGCATTTTTTGGCTGGCTAGCTAAATAGGCTAGTGAAATAATTAGCTTCCAACTAACTCAGAGCTAAATACTTAGCTAACACACAAATTCACCAGCTGAGAAATGGATGTGGGCATTTTTTGGCTGGCTAGCTAAATAGGCTAGTGAAATAATTAGCTTCCAACTAACTCAGAGCTAAATATTTAGCTAACATGCAAATTCACTTGCCGAGAAGCAAATTTGGAATATCGAAATAAAAGCTGGGTCCCACAAACTTTTGTACAAACTTCTGCTGGTGCTGTAAATTCATCCGTAAACGTTTTTATTGCTATTAAAACAATTAATCCTACGTTGTAAGGTGAAATGTTGGACATGTTAAGATGAAAATAAAAAATAATATAGACGTGACATGCAGCCTTGCTTATCAGTTTATCTGTCTGCATTTTAGCTAAATGTTGAGCTTTGAGACAAACGTTAATCTCAAAGCTTTTTACTAACCTCTTTAGCTAGCTAGCTAAAAAAAAGGTCAGCTCTAAACAATTTTTTTAGCTTGTAGGCCTATACTAAAAACTATAGCTTCTAAAATAAATATTGACCTTATGAATTGAGTATTTCAAACTAGGAAATTTATAAATGACATGGACACATTAGTTTTTCGAAATAAACCCCCATCTTTTCCTTTATGACGGGCAAAATAACCCAAATTAATTATTGTAAATATTGACTGTAACTTTACCAATTGCACTCCATAATTTAATGATAATATTACATTTAGAGGTCATGGTAACAGACCATTTTATCATGTACTCACTTTAATTTTTAACCTTCAGCCACTTTGCTAAAAGCAACCGATTGGAACACACAGTTTATTCCCATATTTAGATTAAACTAAGATTACCTCATAAAACACCACCAACTTGCCTGTCAAAAGGATATTTTAGCAACTAAGGAATTTTCCAACAGTTATTCTGTAATAACTTTATTTAGTTGGGAAGGATTAAATAATAACAATCAAGGAAAGAGGACAAAACAAACTATAAACAGCAGTTTAACAGCATGCGAATGTCACACCCTCTTGAATTTTTCCTGGCTGCGTTGGAGTGTAGGAGGGAGTCATCGTGCCTCCGTCAGGCCTGTTTGCAGACTCGCATTCCTCGTTCCTCCTCCCTATGAGGCACTGTCCTAAAACACACTCTCCAACTGTTATCTCTTTCAGGAGCAGCTCATGCAGAAAAACTCTCACTGACGAACAAAGGTCAACCTTGAACCCTCCCCTCGCCGCCCTGCGAATCATTCACCCAACCTTTTGTCCGCTTGCAAAACTCTCCGTCTCTGTTTGTGTAACTAGCCCACGACCAGCCCACACTGAAAACCACTGAGTTTTATTTAAATTTCTGCATCTGGAGAAGAAATGTTATTAGTCCAACCCCAAATTAAAAGTCTAAAATACGAGAAGTGTTAATAAATTTTTCTTGAACCATTTCCTATCAAATCAAGTGCTGTTGCCATTCATTTGTTGATATTTTGGAGTTATCATGATATGACACCTTGAACCTCTATCCAATATTTCCCAGATTTTTCCTCTTCCATTTTAGCAACACATTTATTATGTCTGAGTAAAACCTCTATATTCAGGAACAGAGAAAAGTGTACTCAAAACGCAAGAGATTGTCTGAGTGTTTAAACAACAATTCTGGAGTGAAGTCCTGTATTCCTTGATCGCCACCCTACTTCAGTTTCCTCAAAAAGCTTTTGTGGAAAACCTCATAATGAGCCTCTTTCCGTTTCCTTACCAGCAATTAAATCGCAATATCCTTTGGATTTGCAGTTTTAACCCGTGCCAAACGAGCAAAGGACGCAAGGAAGAAAACCACAAGATGAAAAGATAAACGCTCACTGGAGAAGAATATAAAAGAAAACTCTAGAGAGCAAAGATGATATTAAAAACTAAATATAATGCCAGGGTGTGTCTGACGACTTTGCACGTACTGCCTCGTTATCCCCCTTTCTTGTCCTTCTGGACGCGTTCGCGAACACTCGTATCTCCCTTCCAGGGGTTCATTCATTTCCTCAATGTCCTGTTTCCCCATTGTCTGTTCTTCTTTTATATCCGTCCTCCTGACCCTTCTGGCTTTGTCGCCGCTATGGTTTCGGTAAAAGAGGGAGGATAAAAGGGAAAATCTGATCCAACCTTTGTGATTTACCTGCTTTTTTTGTGTTCAACTGTTCTTTGTAAACCTATGCCTGCGCTAAATCAGAGAACCAGCCTAAATGTGCAGGTTTAGGTAGGTGGAAACAGAATGTTCTCAAAACTCTTTCTCACAAGTTGATTTGGAATAAAATACAGGTTGGGGCAACATCTGACGTTATGCAGCCACGGCCTCGGGGCGACTTGCAAATGAGTTCTGCTGCTCAAACATTTGAACAACTTGTCACCTTAAGAACCACAAACCGACGCCTTTTATTGGTCTTTCATGAAACAGCAATAGAAAGCAGGTCCATGTTGTTGGGGTTTAAAAATAAAAAAGTGAATAACCGAGTATGATTCGGTGCATTTCTAATCATCTCCTTTAAGCAAACGTCTTACAGAAAGCACTTTTGGAGCGTGTTCACATCACCTTTCCACATCTGGAGATGAAAAATCCACCCGGTTTTCTTTGCAGATCAGCTCAGGTTTAATCTCCAGACAGAGAGAAGATCCTGGGTTTGAATCCCCGCCACGGCTTCTCTACATAGAGTGGGCGACTGCTTTATGTTACCAAACACCTGATTTTTCTTTGTGGCAAACTTTAAACATGACTTCAAATGACATTCTTCCATAAGGGCCAGATTGGTGGATTGCACAGGAAATAGTTGACAATTGGAAAGGTTCTTCCAGCTGAGCAGTGGGTCTCTGCAGCTCCTCCCAAGCTTCCATTAAAAAATGTAATTTCCAGAAACTTCTTTAAAACAAAATAAATCTCTCAAACCTTCACTAACATAAGGGTCTTTTTTAGCTTAAATGAAGTAAACACGGTGCACAATGCATTTCCCACCTTCTACATAAATGCGCTATTAAGTAAAAACCAAAGGAAATATGCTGAGGTTTCCCATCCGTTTCATGTAAGGATGTGCCGATCTCGAGATCGGATCTGGCCGATACTTTCACATTTTTCAGTGATCAGAGATCGGCTATATTAGCTGAAGAGTCGCACCGATTTTTATGAAAGTACCTCCTGCTTACGTTTGACGGTGATTGCACAACAATTTAAAGCTCCATAGCGGTGCAAACAAGGAGTCTTAATTACCACAAATCAACATAGCAGATTAAACTCAGTTCTGATGTGCTCAAACTTCAACACAGATGCTTAACTGTATCTTAAACTATATAATAAATGTATAGAAACTCACCTTCTGGCATTTACAAGCAACAATAAACCGAAATGAACAGAGAAAAACTACTCTTTAGCTTCTGCAGCGAGGAAGAGGGGAAAAAAAAGGCAGATGCAGAGCTGCACCTGTGGTGCCTTCAAATAGCGTAGGAAATCTGTACTGAGTTCAGGAGCATTGGATATTTCAGCTTATACTGAAAACACCAATACAAAATACTGCAGCTTACAAACTAAGAACATTGTGATCTTTCTAACTTTGGTATTTACTCCAACAAATAGAGTGAATGTGATCCAATGATAGATCAGCATTGTGCACACCAGCATATAGCCTGCGGGAAATAATTTTTATAATAATACTGTAGCAAGCAGGGGTTTCACAAGCTCGATTTTGTATCGAAATCGATCAAAATTAGGTTACCAAATTGCACATCGAAATCCAAAAGAGAATCGTGATCACCTCCTGCCGTGTTTACACTCGGTGCGTACAACTCGGGACTCCGTAGCATCAGTTAGCAGACAAGCGTCTCATCACAAGAAACCACACATAGGATTTTCCCTAAAAAAATAACTCTCACTGGTTCTCATTGAACTCACAGCACAACCTGGCAACATTTTAACTTCCTGTATCACATCCCCCTTGATCAGAGCACACGTCTACACAGCACATTAGCTGACGCTAGCAAGTAGCTATTAGCTAAGCTACAGCTTGACTACGGTTTGGATAGATGAAGAAGCGGGACCGTAGCTTGAGCCGCTCCTTCTACTCTCCAATCGCGAGTGAGGACATTTTGAGTTCCCTGCGAGTTAAGTTCACATTCCAATTGTAAACAAGAGAACCGCTGTTAGCTTTTTCCTCGGTTCTATGAGCTATCTGGAGCACTGCATCAGTCGTTCTGCAGTAATTATATAGAGTCACTAGATGGCAGCCACTCACCATTACTAATCATTTCTATTATTTTAACAATACTGTCACACTTTTATTGTAAATAGATTATTTAAGTTGGACAATGAATGTCTAATGTGATACATTACGCAAGAATCATAAAAATTGCATCACTTTTGTCTTTTTAAATAAGATTTACTTTACAAAATGTAATGAATAAGACCAATCACAATAGACTATTCTAAAAATGACACAGGGCTCTGTGCTGTAAAAGCAAATAAATAAATAAAAATCGAATCGTGACCCTAAAATCGTTTTTTGGAGAATCATGACACCCTTAGAACGAAGTAAAAGTGTTTTGCTTTTTACTTTTGTCTGAAATATCAAACGGAAGCTGACCTTTAATTCTCTGTAAGATTTTGATTTCATGGGATTAACAACAATAATGGTAACGCTTATTAATGAAACGAAATTAAGTTGAGTTACTTGCTAAAAGAAAATGTCAGTTTTATACATTTCAACCCTAAAAGCAAAATATCAGATCGGTACTCGAAATCGGATCGGATTTGAGGTTAAAGATTGGATCGTGCCATCCCTAGTTTCATGTTATGAAATGCAAATATGCGTTTCATAAGTAATTGTTATGGCGGGGTATCTATTCAAATTTCAAGAATCGATTCCATTCTCAAGGGTTAGAATCGAATATCACGGTTCAATCAAACTAAGTGAGATTCAGTTCGATATTGATATGGATCAGTGCTATTAAAAACGTTATTTTGGATTTATTCAATGACTTCACACTGGTTGAGTAAACCAGGGGGAACGGTTTTAACCCTTCCTAAAAAGACCCAATCTTGAAATAATTCCTTCCACTGCAGAAAGAAGACTTAAAATAAGCCATGTTGACTTTTCCTTCCTGTTTTAGCTGTAAAAAGGGCAAACTATTCTAAAAAAAAAAAAAACACAACAAAAAAAAAAAAAAAAATCGATTTTTGAACTTATGAATTGATTTGATTTCTGTAAGAATCGATTCGGAATTTATTTTAATTTTTTTCCCAAACACAGCAATAGTAATTGTGTAACATCTAAGAGGGAAGTATTACTTTGCTTTTGCATGAAGTGACAGGAATTCGTCTGAAAGTGATGCATCCAAAGAAGACAATTCCTGCTAAGATTATCTCATGTTGCCAAATCGACAACCAAACAATGGAGGTTTTTAGGAATACCTACTAATCTTTCTTTCATGCAAGCAGCAGCTCCTGGGAACCACACACACAAAGATAAAAACTGCACCCATAATTTCTTTTTATACCCATCATACCTCGACCTACTTAGTCATAGGAACTCACACAGATCACATTCATAGCAGCAACTCTAATCTCAAAAGACAAAGACAAACAATGCAGCTGGACTGATCCTCTCAAGCTAAGGAATAGAAAAAAATCCATCTCTGCACACACAAGAAAACATAAACTATGTTAAAAACTATAATTAGTTCTATCAAAACATTTCTGGGTCATTCTCTGATTATGGAAAATTCCACCAACATTAAGTTTTTCTGAGCATTACATCTGAGGATTAATTGTACCTCTGAGAAAATGTTTATTCACCTTAGCCATGAAAGTATTTTTTCGCCATTTTTTTGGTCGTTTTAAAGCAGTTACGGTGTTGAATATTTTAGCTAAACGTAGCCATTAAGTCCACATTATTACCCAGTGTTTGGAGCAGCATATAGCATGAGGGATATCCAGAAATGTATATCTTTTTTTTTCTCTTTTTTTGCATGTAATGGGATTGAAAGGTTGAGTTTGACGATGTGAGTTTGATGATAAAAGCAATAAAAATATAGGTCAGAGCGTATTTTAATGCCTCGCTTTACTGTATGAGCAGCGAAAGACTAAAGTGATGCAAATGAAGAAAGATTAACTAAACAATTATTAAAAAGGGGGGGAAATTTTTATGCGGTTACAGGGTTCAATAAGACATGATTAAATTATTATATTTTATGCATTAGTTTTTCTTATTTAGGGTAAAGAAGACTGACAAATAATTAAATTACCAGAAAAAATATTTTTCTGGTTACTGTCTATTCACATTTATATTTAAATCACTGAAAAAGCAACTTTGGCAAGTGGGGACATGCTTATTTGGCTGACTTCTACTCAGAGACCCGTAAAGCCTTAAGGGGGAAAAAAAGGAACAGAAATCTTTCTTGTTTTAAAATGTGTTTTTGCGATTTACTTTAAATGAAAATCTTGGTGGTGAACCAGAATTCAGAGAGCAGCCCTCTTTGCCTTCTCCCCATTTGGTACCAGTCACCCTGAATGCCACTTTCTTTCGGCTCCACCTCTTGGCTCTGCTCCGTTTCAAGTGGCATGTAGTGACCTCATGAATCTGTGGCTTCTCCAAAACATCACCAATCGGTTGGCTGTGCGCCCAATCTGCCGCCAGCGCGCAGCGTCTCATGCGCAAAGCTGCGCTGCCCGTTTGATTCCAAGAAGAGCCAGATTACACGCGCGTCAATAACGGCATGTTTCTACATGCATGGGGTTAATATCTGAGGCCGTGATTACGGGTGTTCTGTTGCGATTCGTTTACAGCAGCAGGTTGCAGCAAGTGTCCCACAATGCAGCTCAGTTGGTTTCCTGACAGGAAAGCGGTTTAAAGCGAGGAGGTTGGAAAGCTTCCATTTAAATCCTCGTCTGACAGGAATGTTTACGGAGTTATAAAATCACGTTAATGTCAAAAGGTCCGGCTCTAAATTAGTGGTGAAGGTAGAACAACAGATGATACAAAATGGTGACAGTAAAAACGTAGAATCCACAGGCTGCACGGGGGAGAAAATGGGAGCTTTTCTGGGGTTCAGGACTGAAAAAAAATAAATATTTCTTGCTCTGTTGGCGAAATCATGAAGGAACAAGCTCCTCCTCACAAGGAGCGGAAAAAAAAACACAAAAGTTTTTATTAAATCACAGCAAAACTCCACAACTTCGCTGAGAAGTCATAAACTAAACAGACCCGATCGAATAAAGACAAACTTTTAAGGTTTCTCTCGCTAAATGTGCCATTTTCCACGCAGATGTGCGAGATTTTCCCTGCGCTTCGTTGGGAAGTAAGGCGTTCCTACCTCAAGATCTCTTTTTTTTTTGTGTGTGTGGAAAACTTTTTCCTTTGTTCCAGCCAGAAAGGAAACCTGAGTTCGGTCCACAGACTCCTGCCGGTCCTCCTTGAATCGGGTCGTTCAGCCTCTGATCGCTTCTTGCTGCGGTGTCTCCAGACGTGCAGTCATCGCTGCGCACAGACACGAGTTATTTTGGCGCAGAGTCCAGCCCCCTTCGGCTCGGCTGGCTCTTCTGCGCCCCAGTAACCGGAACCAGGTGTTCCTGCCGCAGCCGGCCCAGGTGACGCTGCGCAACAGCGTTTTATTGCGGTTTTCCATGAAAAAGGCGGAGCCCTCATTCCTTGTAAAAAAAAACAACCCTATAATTATTATGTTTTTCCCCTTTCAATGCCTTACATATGTAGATGGAGCTATGGATTATGAAAAGTTGGACTTATATGGAGTTATGGAGCACATTTCTTTTTTCATATGCCATCGATGGAAACAGTTAAACAACAACAAAAAAAAGTCGTTAATCGTAGAAAGTAAACGGAAAAAACGATTAAATACAATTCAAAATACTTTATTGATACTAGAGGGAAATTAAGTGTTCATTCGTTCTAAAATATAAAATTAAAAACACACAGAAAGAAGGAAAACATAATGAAATAGGAATGCACCGATACCAATACTTGTATCGGGCCAATACCGTTCTAATATAATCTAAGGATATTTGTCTATGTTAACCGATACTTAAAACGTGGAAAATCTACGATAATTTAAAGGCACAGTGTGTAATTTTCGGCCAGCAGGAGGCAGTGCATACCGAAATTATCACAAGCATGCGGTATCTGTGTCTTGGAGTAAGAAACTCAACAACGGAGGTCCAACTAGTGCTGTTTTCAAACGCTCAATTCCCTGAGAATGATTTATTTGCAGCAACATGACGAGCACATCAGTCTCTCTTTCATCGCTTGGAACTAGCGAAGAGGTAAAAATGTATTCATAGCGAAACTTTTTTGCATTTTGAGGGACAATCAATGTTTTAATAGCGGGCGTGTTCCATCATCTAGACGTCATCTAATATGGCTTTTCCCTGTCATATTTTACAATATCGCCAATATTTTGCGATTAATGTGCTTTGCGTAATTATTATTACATCATATTTTAATGGATATTTTCAAAGATGTACTGCAAAAACTGCACACCGTCACTTTAACAGAAAAAAAATATTTTCTTTTTCACTGGAAATGCAAGTTTTGTGGTATTTTTTATTGACATTTTCATCTAATTTTGCCATCATTTGTGGTAACAACCAGAGAGGAAAATAAAACATGTCTTCTAATTCGTTGCGTTTTATGTGTGGTAGAAGTATCGGCCTTGGTACTCGATATCGCCGAGGACTCAGGTCCAAGTATCGGTTTCGTACTGGTCTGGAAAAAAACGATGTTGTTGCATCCCCAGCTTATTGAGGAAAATTACACTTTAAAAGGTTAAAACCTTTAAGAAATGTTGCTTGTATATTTCAAAACATGTAAGTCAGAAGTTAGCCACTATATGCCTCAACTCTAAACTGGAATGTAGTCTTGATAAAACGTTATTTTAATGGTTGCCATTTGTAAAGTTACTCAGTCAACAGTTAATGCTTTTGGTTATTTAGCCTGTCATGACATAAATACGTGGGGGTTCATTTCTCCAAAGTTATATTTCCATGTTTATTTATTCATTCATAAATATCAGTTTTAAACTAAATATTCAGCTACCCAGCTAATTGTTTGTTTTACAAGCTAAATATTTACTTTACAAATTAAATATTTAGCCTACAAGCTAAACATGTAATTTGTAAACAAAAATATTTAGCTTTCAAACTAAATATTTAATTTGTAAATTAAATATTTCGCTGCTGAACCAAATATTTACCGTAAATATGAAATATTTAGCTTGCAAGCCTATTAATTAGCGTGTCAACTACATAGTTTACAAACTAAATATTTACCTTCAAACAAAAATATTTAGTTATCAAGCTGAATTGTTGAAACAATAGTTGAGAAAATCAATCAAACATTTTAAAGACCTGTTTGTATTGAATAAAAAAAGTTGCTTTGGTCAAGGCTATATTTATATATACTTCACCACTTTACCACTCATCAGAATAATACATTATTTTACTAATTTCTAGGGATTGAACACAAGGAACCATGGTTCTAATTTATTAAATAAACAAATCTAAACACAATTTAATGAGTTTTTAAGGAAAAAACAAACAAAAAAAATCCATTGAAATTAAAGGGGACAACATAGATCATCACAGTGGGTCAGAGCGTCTTTGACAGGTAATAATCATTTACCCAGATAATCTACAAATCTTTCTTGAATAACGTTTGGATGATGAGAAATATGTTAGATTAAAAAGTGAGACAACAAAACATTTGGTCTCGAATATTGGAAATGTAGCCAATGAGGATCAAGGTCCCGCCTTTCTCGCCTCTGATTGGCTATTCTGACTGATTTATTACTAATCATAATGTAAAAAAATCCCTGCTTTACCTTAACCTGACTCATTTTCTAATTCTAATATTGGAGGAGCAGTGCACAGCCGTAATGTTATCCATTTATGAATTATAGCGTTCATGACCAGCACCCAATCATAATCCGCAGAAGGCGGGACCTTGCATCTGAACAGGTACATTAATTTAGAACATTTGTGCCACTGTCTCCCCAACATACATTAATAAAGATAGATTTATCGTTCATTAGGTTTATGTACTTTCCCATAAACGGAAGGGGACTACCAAAATAAGAGCTGGGTCTTGTAAACCTGTCTACAACTACTGTCGAGGCTGAATGTCACTTCTTTATCGCGTTTATTTTAGTTTCATTTCCCGCCTAGAACGTGGGATGAGCTGATGACTTTACAGCTGCAGTGATTGCACCAGAGGGAGGAATCTACAGTGAATAGCAGTGTCGCATGAAGGATCAGAGATCACGGTTGTTCAGCTTAGGCTGGCGCCCTTGTCCTTTACGCACTGAAATTCCTCCAGATTCCTTGAAACTTTAATTATTTTATGCTCTGTTGGTGGTGAAACATCCAATTCTCCCCCAATCTTTCTTTGAGGAAAATTGTTTTTAAACATTTTTAAAAATTTCTCACGTGTTTGTTGGCAAACTGGGGATGCTCGGCCCATCTTTGCTCCTAAAGGACTAGACCTTTCTCTGATGCTGCTTTTGTACCAAATCACTATAAGAATCACCAGGTGACATCGCCTTTTTCAAATAACACCAATATTTAACCAATTTTCCTGAATACTTGCCTTAATTTGCTCTTTTCCCAGCATTTTTTGGGATGTGTTGCCGGTCTGAATGACAGGTAAGGATGTATACTTAGAAATGAAATGAAGTTGACCGGACTAAACATGAAATATTTTGTGTTCACATTGACTGCAAATAAAATAATTTAATAATTTAAATTTAATAATCACTTCTTTATCTTTTTTTTGAATTGGGTTTTCCATATTGTCTCAACTTTTTCTGATTTGAAGTTGTAAAATTAGCACTGATAAAAAAAAATCCCCCTTTATCTAATTCATTATAAGCACGCTAGAGTTGAGTGAATGTTTATGTTCAAGGTTGGTTGAAAAATAATTTACATTTAACTGTGAATAAATAGCCAAATGGGTCTGGACTTTATTTAGATGTGGGGCCCCGCTCAGTATCACTTTATGTCTGTCAACACCCTTGTATCAAAGCCCCGGCAGAATTTAGTTTGTGGAACACTATTTCATATTACTCATTTTCTATTCAGTACATTTATAATATACGTTAAACAATTAGAAGGATTAAACAAAAACAAAAACACTCGCTTCTGTGGATAAATCTACTCCTAATGATGTATTTCAGTATGAAGCACTCAGAGATAAGAGTAGCAGTAAAATGGTTCACATATCTGTGAGCTGCTGCAGCCCTTTAAAAGGGAGAGACTAAATTAAGAAGAGGTTTCCTTATATGATTGAGAAAGTGACCGCGTTGAATAAACAGGAAGGGTTGTTTCATCTCTGACTCATTCGCTCTTTGGGAGTGCTGTTCCTAATCAAGCTTAGTCAGGGCAAAGGGTGACTCTCAAGAGGTGCGAAAGGTTAAACTGAAGGGTGACTTTCAGCAGCTTCAGCCTGTTGCAACATAACCACAAAGATAAATAATTCTAACTGTAAGCTTTATCAAAAAGGAAGGTTTAAAGCCTAGTATTTAAGGTTGTCGGGGCGCATGCATAGGCAAAAACTGGGGGCCGGATCTTCATAACTAAAAAATATGCCTCCTAATCAAGTTTTTGAAGGTCTACAAGTGGTAGTGGAAAATATAAAAGGTATAAGGTAGAAATTATATAAACGTAGCCAAAAGTAGAGATTTTGATTTCCCCGTTATACCGAGATGGCACAAGAACAGAATTATAGAGTCAATAAAGATATGTAAATTATAGACATAGTTACAAAAAGCAGAGTGTTTTCCAGTTATTAAAGATAAAAATTACAGTTAAAGTCGCATACCGAGGTTGTAATGTGCAAAAGAGTAGTATAGTTTAAAGATGTTCATTTATAAAATGTGTACTTTGGCATTAAAAAAGGTAGATATATTTTTTCGAAACGTTAGCATATACATAAACTGAGAAAGAAAAAAAAAAGAAGCAAATTACGGCAGCAGAAATATAATTTGGCGAATTGGTGCAATTTAAAGCAATGTGATGATGTCATCAAGCTGTGCCTTCATACTTTGTACCAGGTACGCAAGGAAGTGAAATACTGATGTGCAGTGTTTGTCTCCTCACTCGATATTGCAAGTTTAATTTTTGTTGATTTTCATTTAACAGAAAGGAAACCCGTTGGACTTTGAAGCATTTTAAAAATGAAATATGTTTAGGCTTCCTTTTGTGCGATATTAAATGTATAAATAAGTAACCAGGAAAGCGGACAGCTTGGAACTTTATTTTTCATAATATTATTCATTATTTTTTATGTTGAGAGTTACATTTTGCACAATTAATTTTCTTTCAGTTGCATTCTAAACCTTTGGTAAGTTTTTCTGCTGCACTGTGTCATGACAGTGAGAATGCTCATAAGTAGTCATTTTGACATATATAAAGAAAAAATAATACTACATCGCAATAGATATCGTTGCCACACATGCTTTAGATTATATCGCAAAATAGATTTGAGACCAGCACTATCTGGAAGCCAGTTTTGAACCTGCAGATTGAGAGTGAAGTGTTCTGTTTGCTGCTGAAAACCCAGATACCTAATATGAGATGGAGTTTGATTATTCAGGAGGAAGCTAATGTAGAGTTTGAGAAGAAAATCCCCTGTAAAAGTGATGCTGAGAACAGCTGCAGCAGCGTTTTCCCTGATAATTTCTCCAGTTAGACGTAAAGAGAAAAGTGACTTGTTTTTTTCTGCCCCATCTTGTACAGAAAATCTCTCATTTTGCAAACACCGAGCAGTCTTTAAAAAAACCTGTTAAATGCTGGATATAAAGGAAACAACAAGGCTGTTTAACGTTGTGCCTTAGCCCCAGATGAATCACATTCACTGTAAGCGTATGAGTAAGAAGTTCATCCTTCAGTTTAACTGGTTCAATGACGACCTCTGCTTGCAGAGCTGAAAAGGAGACGGATAAAAGGGAACTGGCTATTATGTGCTTAACACATTCTTTGCTGTCTGGCTGAATTAATCAGGCTTCGGGGAAAATATTTACACATTGATGTTCTATTGAGCAGAACTAAAAATCCATTTCAGTCAGAAATTACATAGGTGTCCATCATTTGCTGCACATTAGGGAAATCGGTGCCGGATACGCCATTCAGATCCTCCAAATAGAGCCACCACGAGTGAATGAAATAAAAATAACAGATTTGATCCTGTGCCAGGATAAAAAGTATCTTATCGTATTAATAAAGTCAAAGTCTGGGTGTTTAATTTCATACATATTTAGATCTTTTTCAGGGGTTAATAGTATAATAAAGTTGTCGTTCTCTGCAAAGAAGAACTCCTCCCACATCAGAAATCATATTGTTCTGGTTTTCAGCACTGGATAACCTGTAAAAACATGTATTGTCCCTCTTTCACTTTGCACAGAATTAGATTTGGTCTATAAACTAACAGAATTTGGAATTAACAATGTAATTATATTCGCAATATGTTTTATTCACAAATGCAGTTTTTTTTTTTTACTTCCTCCACTTTTTTTGCTGTATTTAAAAACAAAAATGCTTCTGTGGAAGGTTTCATTAGAACAGTGCAATACTATAAAAGAAGCTCATGTCGCTCATGTCGAAGCTCATTTGATTTTATTGATGCAGCTTTTTGAACGATGTAACATGTTTTTATATGCGTACTTTTACATGTAACGTCAACTTATTGAACATGATTGCTTGTTATAGTTATTTCTTGAGCTGTATTGATCTTTAAATGTTTCCCTTTTGTTCTCTTTCATTATTTTTGTTTTTGTTTTGACTACTGCTTTGTTCTTGTCTGTCTGTTTCTTTTTTACAGTCTATTGTTTGTACTTGACGACTTGTTTAAAAGGTATTAAACGTTGTTGTATACATAAATAAACAAACAAATAAATAAATAAATAAATAAATAAACAAATAAATAAATAAAACTCCTCCCACATCTCGCCTGGTCGTCACTTTTAACCGGTTGATCCACCGGCTAACTCTAAAAGGAACGCGCCTATTTCTAACGCGCCTCCTTTCGTCAAACGTCATCACGTAACCTTCTACGCACCCCTCCGCCTCTCTGTGGGAGAAGCGTTTCCGCCAAGATGGTTGTCGGTGCCTTCCCTATCGCCAAGCTCCTCTACCTCGGCGTGAGGCAGATGAGCAAGCCCGTGGCGAACCGTATAAAAGCCGGGGCCCGTAGGAGCGAGTTCTTTAAAACCTACATCTGTCTGCCGCCGGCGCAGCGTGAGTAACCGAGCTAACGGCTGTTTTTGCTCTGGACTTCGCTGACAGTGACCTGGAGGTTCGGTACAGCGAGAGAACCCGACTTAACCAATGAGATTTAAGTTGAGCCGAAGAATCGTCCAATCAGCTTTGAGGATTCCTCTGTTTGACGAATGAGAGTCAAGCAAGCAGGAAAGTGGGCGGCTCTTGTTTTGTCATTGAACAGACTTGCTGTGAGGACAGGACATGACAGGACAGAAGCAACGTAATTGAGTCTGATTTAAAAAGTTAAACAAAATATAATTCAATGATGCTTCGTATTTGTCAAAAATGTTTATTAAAGAGCTTCTTCAGAGTATAAAAAAAATAACTGGATTAAAACAAAGTATAACTAGCCACACTGTATTTACAGCGCTGGCAAAAGTATTAAGACTCATTTTGTCAAGTCGAAACGATAAAATTCAGTTTGTCTTTTTTGAATTTTTTCACCCCCACAAACATATAGTCTTAAAGTAGCAGGAAAACAATGTGATGAAATGATAAATCTGAAAGGTGTGGTGTGCTTTTCAAACCAGGTTTCTGGCAGAATTTGCCCATGGCCAAGGTGAAAATATCTGGTAAAATGAGAACATTAGCACTTAAAGAGCCGTCAACAAAATGTTCAAATGGCATTTATTTGTAATTTGGTCTTTATTGAAGAGTGGAAGAAGTAAATCCAGTGAACGTATGAAGTTTGCCACCAATCTCTGAACCAATACTTAATCTGAAGCTTCAGTACTAGAAGGAAAGCCTAACTTCAGTATCCTTTGTGGGTTGTTTCTTTTTTCCTCGCAGTTTATCACTGGATCGAAATGAGAACGAAAATGCGCATGATGGGCTTCAGGGGCGCCAGCATCAAGCCGCTGAACGAGGAGGCTGCGGCGGAGCTGGGCGCGGAGCTGCTGGGCGAGGCGGTCATCTTCTTCGTCGGCGGCGGATGCATGGTGCTGGAGTACAGCAGGCAGGCCGCCAACGCTCGGCGGAAGGAGGAGGAGCTGAACGACACCATCGTGAGCCTACAGACTCAAATAGCGGAGCTGTCCCTGTCGACAGAGACTCTCGGCGCCCAGCTGAGAGAGGTCAACAGGCTGCTGCTCTCCTTACCTGCTCCCACCAAGAAGTGACTGGATGTTCCCTGTGCAGGGCAGAGTGTTGCTGGCCTGTGCTGAGGGGTTAAAAGGGCACCGAAACGATACCAGCGTGTGTACAGCTCCAAACGCTGCCCCCCACCTGCTGCAGTGCTGGGAGAAGGTTGGACCTGGGTGCGCTGTGGAAGCTATCATTTGCTCATGTTTTGAGCAACGAGTTGTACAGTGGCTTTGCTATGATATTCATAGTGGGTTTCTAAAATCGACCTTGCATGCTTATTATAAATATCACTTTCCACCAAGATGTGCTGCACCACAGAAGCTTTAATATACAAATGCTGCAGCTCCTCTAAGGTTAAACCATTGATCGTGATGGTTGGACATCATTTATTTGGTTGTGTGAGTATTAATCCGACCATCTGCGAGCTCCAAAAACAAGCATCCCATCATATCAAGATATTATTTTTCTGGAAGCATCTCCTGCTACAGTTTCAAAGCTGTTCTAGTAAAAAGTTTGTAATAGTTTCTGGAGAAAAAATGAAGTGGTGAAATAAAAAAATCTGTTAATTTGTGTCAAGTCTTTTTTTTGTGCCTCTGTGGTTAACGGCAGAATAGTTCAGCAAATTATGCTAGTTTTTAGCAGGTTTGTTCGTAATACTGGGTTCAGGAAAACATTTCTTTGAAGCAAAGGAGGTGGAAACATGCATGATATGATGAAGTTTTTGCGATGGTGATAAAATTGGTGATTCTGATCTCTTCACCTTTAGCATCTGATGCCCTGAGACTCAGTCCAACTTTCTCAGCATTACACTAACATGTAAAATGCCAGTTCATAACACTCTGCATATAATAGCCAACAGATACCGCACCTCCAAACAGACCTGTGTGATTTTAATATTGCACACCCAGATGTTGCTGCGGTAATATGTCTGTGAAATATTGTGCAGCCTTAATTCTATCCAATGTAGCATTTACGTACTATAATTGCCCATTTCCACATATCTAAATATGCCCAATTTAAACAAGTGTACTTTACATTTATATACTATTTCACTGTATTTTACTATATATTTACTATATTTCAGAAAAGAAAAAGAAAAATAAATAAATATATACACTACCGTTCAAAAGTTTGGGGTCACCCAAACAATTTTGTGTTTTCCATGAAAAGTCACACTTATTCACCACCATACGTTGTGAAATGAATAAAAAATAGAGTCAAGACATTGACAAGGTTAGAAATAATGATTTTTATTTGAAATAAGATTGTTTTTACATCAAACTTTGCTTTCATCAAAGAATCCTCCATTTGCAGCAATTACAGCATTGCAGACCTTTGGCATTCTAGCTGTTAATTTGTTGAGGTAATCTGGAGAAATTGCACCCCACGCTTCTAGAAGCAGCTCCCACAATTTGGATTGGTTGGATGGGCACTTCTTGCGTACCATACGGTCAAGCTGCTCCCACAACAGCTCAACGGGGTTCAAATCTGGTGACTGCGCTGGCCACTCCATTACCGATAGAATACCAGCTGCCTGCTTCTTCTCTAAATAGTTCTTGCACAATTTCGAGGTGTGTTTTGGGTCATTGTCCTGTTGTAGGATGAAATTGGCTCCAATCAAGCGCTGTCCACTGGGTATGGCATGGCGTTGCAAAATGGAGTGATAGCCTTCCTTATTCAGAATCCCTTTTACCCTGTACAAATCTCCCACCTTACCAGCACCAAAGCAACCCCAGACCATCACATTACCTCCACCATGCTTAACAGATGGCGTCAGGCATTCTTCCAGCATCTTTTCAGTTGTTCTGCGTCTCACAAACGTTCTTCTTTGTGATCCAAACACCTCAAACTTGGATTCATCCGTCCACAGCACTTTTTTCCAGTCTTCCTCTGTCCAATGTCTGTGTTCTTTTGCCCATCTTAATCTTTTTCTTTTATTGGCCAGTCTCAGATATGGCTTTTTCTTTGCCACTCTGCCCTGAAGCCCAGAATCCCGCAGCCGCCTCTTCACTGTAGATGTTGACACTGGTGTTTTGCGGGTACTATTTAATGAAGATGCCAGTTGGGGACCTGTGAGGCGTCTGTTTCTCAAACTAGAGACTCTAATGTACTTATCTTCTTGCTCAGTTGTGCAACGCGGCCTCCCACTTCTTTTTCTACTCTGGTTAGAGCCTGTTTGTGCTGTCCTCTGAAGGGAGTAGTACACACCGTTGTAGGAAATCTTCAATTTCTTAGCAATTTCTCGCATGGAATAGCCTTCATTTCTAAGAACAAGAATAGACTGTCGAGTTTCAGATGAAAGTTCTCTTTTTCTGGCCATTTTGAGCGTTTAATTGACCCCACAAATGTGATGCTCCAGAAACTCAATCTGCTCAAAGGAAGGTCAGTTTTGTAGCTTCTGTACCGAGCTAAACTGTTTTCAGATGTGTGAACATGATTGCACAAGGGTTTTCTAATCATCAATTAGCCTTCTGAGCCAATGAGCAAACACATTGTACCATTAGAACACTGGAGTGATAGTTGCTGGAAATGGGCCTCTATACACTTATGTAGATATTGCACCAAAAACCAGACATTTGCAGCTAGAAAAGTCATTTACCACATTAGCAATGTATAGCGTGTGTTAAGACTAGTTTAAAGTTATCTTCATTGAAAAGTACAGTGCTTTTCCTTCAAAAATAAGGACATTTCAATGTGACCCCAAACTTTTGAACAGTAGTGTATATACACTCACTAGCCACTTTATTAAGCACACCTATCCAACTGGTCGTTAACGCAAATTTCTAATCAGCCAATCACATAGCAAGGCAATTTTATTTGTATAGCACACTTTCAACACAAGGCAGTTCAAGATGCTTTACATGATTAGAAAAATTAAAAACTTAGGATCACTAAAAGAAATCTTAAACGCACATTAATAAAAGACAATTTATGCAATTAAAAGAAACATTTAGTGATTAGAGCATGACATAACATTTATGTTAAATTATGAAAATTAAAGCAGAACAATTCAACAGTAATTAAAAAGAATGAACGTAAAAGTTCAGTTACTCATAGGCGAGTCTTAATATATAAGTTTTAAGTTTTGATTTGAAATGCTTCAGTGTCTGCAGTTTTCAGTCATCTGGTAGTTTGTTTTGTATATGAGAAGGATAGAAACTGGAAGCTGCTTCCCCATGTTTGGTTCTGGTTCTAGGGACGATCAGTAAACTAGAGTTGGAGGACCTGATTGATCTGAATGGTTTGTACCGTGACAACAGATCTCTAATGTACTCTGGTGCTAAACCGTTCAATGATTTATGAACTAATAAAAGCTTTTTGAAGTCTATTCTCTGAGCTACAGGGAGCCAGAGGAAGGACTTTAGAACTGGGGTGATGTGTTCTACTTTCCTGGTTCTAGTAAGAACACAAACAGCAGCGTTCTGGATCAGCTGCAGCTGTCCGATTGATTTTTTAGGTAGACCTGTGAAGATACTGTTATAGCAAGCAAGGCTGCTAGAGATAAATGCATGGATGAGTTTTTCTAGGTCTCCTTGTGTCATCATTCCTTTAATCCTAGAAATGTTCCTCAGATGATAGAAAGCTGACCTTGTTATTGCCTTTATGTGACCCTGGAGGTTCAGGTCTGAGTCCATTTTACACCTAGATTTCTGCCCTGGTTGGTAGTTTCTAGTTGGTCTAGCAACTCAATGCATTTAGAATAGAATAGAATAATCCTTTAATCGTCCCGCAAGGGGAAATTTGGTCGTAACAGCAGCAAAAAAAAAGAAGATGTACAAACAGAGAAGGACACAGAACAGAAAAACACAATTTTTACAGAAGAAAAAAAAACTAAAATAGAAAAAATATTTACATTATGTACAATAGTTACAAAAACAGGCGTGTACGGTTATTGAGGCAATTAAAATTATTTAGAAAGTTTCAAATGTATGGATTTTGCATTGAACAGTGCATTAAAAAGTAATCGTGTGACTTCAAAAAAATTTCTGTATCTAGTTTGTGAAAAAAATGATGTGCAAGTTACAACCGTTGTGGTGTTGTTGCGTTGATAAGTGCAAATATACAGCGCTGATGTATAAGATTTATGTTTGTTGGGAACGGTTTTGATTGTACAGTTTAACAGCTGCAGGGAGGAATGACCTACGGAAACGCTCCCGATGCATTTACTAACTTAGTACTGATGCATTTAGGCATGTAGACGTGGTCAGGACGATCTGCTTTAGTTCAAACCGAGCATCAGAATACGGAAGAAATTTGATTTAAGTGATTTTGAACGTGGCATGGTTGTTGGTGTCAGACAGGCTGGTCTGAGTCTTTCAGAAACTGCTGATCTACTGGGATTTTCCCACACAACCATCTCTAGGGTTTACAGAGAATGGTCAGAAAAAGGGAAAATATCCAGTGAGCGGCAGTTCTGTGGGCGAAAATGCTTTGTTGATGCCAGAGGTCAGAGGAGAATATCCAGACTGGTTGGAGCTGATAGAAAGGCAACAGTAACTCTAATAACTAGTCGTTACAACCAAGTTATGCAGAAGAGCATCTCTGAACGCGCAACACGTGGAACCTTGAGGCAAATGGGCTACAGCAGCAGAGGACCACACCGGGTGCCACTCCTGTCAGCTAAGAACATGAAACTGAAGCTAAAATTCGCACAGAATCACCAAAATTAGACGACAGATGATTGGAAAAATGTCGCCTGGTCTGATGAGTCTTGATTTCTGCTGCGAAATTCGGATGGTAGGGTCAGAATTTGGCGTCAACAATAAGAAAGCTTGGATCCATCCTGCCTTGTATCAACGGTTCAGGCTGGTGGTGTAATGGTGTGGGGGACATTTTCTTGGCACACTTTGGGTCCATTAGTACCAATGGATCATCATTGCAACTCCACAGCCTACCTGTTGTTGCTGACCATGTCCATCCCTTTATGGCCACATCTTCTGATGGCTGCTTCCAGCAGGATAATGCAACATATCATGAAGCTCCAATCATCTCAGAATGGTTTCTTGAACATAACAACGAGTTCACTGTACCCTAACGGCCTCCACAGTCATCATATCTCAATCCAATAGAGTACATTTGGGATGTGGTGGAACGGGAGACTGGCATCATGGATGTGCATCCGACAAATCTGCAGCAACTGCGTGATGCTATCATGGATCGAAATCTCTGAGGAATGATTCTAGTAATTTGTTGAATCTATCCAACGAATGATTAAGGCAGTTCTGAAGGCAAAAGGGGGTCCAACTCGGTACTAGCACCTATTAAAGTGGCCAGTAAGTGCATATGTGCATATAAATATATATGCGATGGTTACATTTTGAGGATTATCCAGGTGCTCTATTTCGTCATCTACACATAAACACAAGCCACATTTATCTCACAAAATGTAAGCAAAATTCCTGAATGATGCAGCAATACTACTCTTTTAAAACCTATACGATACCGATACTTGGATCTCGGTGCTTGCCGATGCCGAGTACCAATGCCGATATTTCTACGTCATAAAAAAACCCCGCAATGAAATGCAGGACAGGTTTTTATTTTCTTCTTTGCTTGTTACAACAAAAATTATGGTGAATTAGATTACAATTTTTTTAATGACTTCAAAACATTAATTTAAAAAAAAAAAGAAACATTTTCTGGGAAATTACTGCATAGTGTCCACATTCGGTATCGGATAACTTTACCAAATGAATATGGAGGACGCAGGCTAAAAACTGTACTGTTTTGCGCATGCGTCGGTGGTTTCCTCATGTTTCTGACGCTGGGGGGCGCTAGCGTTTCTTTCAGACTCCTACGAGGAATTACCCGCGCAGCTCGCGTTTAAGGAGGTAGGCCTCGGTTCTATTTTTCATCCTATTTTATTTTATAGCCGTGTTATAAATCGTATATACGGTGCACGGACAGCGGGGCCTGCACAGAAAGCCACGGTGGCCGACGGGAGGCTCATATTCCCCGCGCTAAAGGCGTTTGTTGTGCCTCCCTAGGCGGTGTTTAGGCTAATGCTAGGCTGAGAAGGTTACCGTCTTTAGCCGTACGCTTGCGGTTTGCCGTGGCGTGATACTGTAGAAACATTCTAGCGAGTGCTTTTAACTGAAAACGCACACATTTCGCTGCCGTTTTTGTGAATTGTTGCAGTTGTGTTTTTAAACGCGCAGTTTTCATCGTTCGTTTTGTGCGGTTTGTGTTGCAGCGATGCTAGCCTAGCCTTAGCCACACCGTTACGTATCCCGTCCGGCTGAGAAACCGCGCAGAACTGATCCGTTTGAAAGTCGGAAGCGCCGCCGAAAAGCTGTGACTGACCCACATGTTTGTTTCCCCTCCTTGTTTTAGTACCCAAGGAAGACGACAAACTCGAGCGGTAACCCCACGGAACCAACATGAGTTTAGACGTGAAAAAACTGAAAGTGAACGAGTTAAAGGAGGAGCTCCAGCGCCGCGGCCTCGACACCAGAGGCCTGAAGGCGGACCTGATGGAGAGGCTGAAAGCCGCTCTGCAGGCTGAAGCCGAGGCGGACACCTCGGAGCCAACCGGGCAGGAGGAACACGGCGAGGAGAACCAAGACGAAGAGGGCGCTGAACAGCAACAAGGTAAATACTACAGTCACGGATACTGTATGATGTATAGGTATGTTACAAAAATAAAAAAGTTCCCAAATGTTTTATAAACAAATTTTCTCGGAGGTAGCTTTAAAAAACAAAGAAAAATGATACAAACTCGATTGAAATTGGTTGAGAATTAAGGAAGTATCGCAATTTTAGTGGTACAAAAAAATCTTGATTTCTCTAAATGTTTTAAGGCTTAAAAAAAAAAAAATCTGTGATCTTATGTGACCAATCACTGCAAATAATTACCCATACATTCCTTAATTCCCAACAGAAACAAACGATATTTGGGTTGCTGTAAGAGGTTTGTGTGGACACCTTAGTCCATGATTCAAATCAAGCTTTATTTATAAAGTGCTTTTCAAACACAGTTTCTCAAAGTGCTTTACAAATCTGATCATAAATAAGCCCATAAAAAAGCAGCCGAACAAGAACCACGTCTGCATTTGCCTTATAGACAAACCCAGTGACCTAAACGTATTAGAAGACCCGATCAGAACATCACGTTTCCGGGCCTTCAGAAACTACTTTCGGATCAACACATTTAAATAAAGTTGCTCAGAGTGTAGAAAAGAGTTAATAAAAGAAATAAATAATCCTACATACATTTTAAAGAATCCTGTGCGTCCGATGAGTTACTTTTGATCGCTTGAATCCAAACCAAACTTTCAACCTTTGCCTAAACATAGAAATACTTGTGTGAATCAAAAATACCCACAACAATGTGAAATGTGGAAGTTTCTGCTACGCCATAACCGCGAATCTCCAGGAAATGACCCCCAAAAGCCAATAAAAAGCAGTTCTGCAAAAACCCAGAGAACATAATCGATCACTGCGCGCTCTCTATCGGAGAACTCACCAGTCAGGTAATCCGGTGTTTGTAACATGCCTACAGTCTGAGTTCTTGGCCTGGGTTTTTGTTCTTTTGTTATAGAATAGTTGTAGTTTGTGAGGTGGCAGCATCTACCAAACTTCCAGCAGCTCTTCTGAGTTTAGATACCATGAAACGATACTTTAAACGTGGAAACTCTGCAATAATTTCACAAAAAAATTTGTTTTGTTCTCACTTGAAATGTTAGGTTTGTGGTCATTTTATTAATTTATGTTTTTAATCTTCGCCATCATGTAACAAGCAGAGCAGAAAATCAAACCGGTCTTCCAGTTCATTGTATTTTTGTTGTTCGTTAGAAGTATCAGCATTTGTAAATCGGTATCTGTAATCAAATGTGGCGTCGTTCCATCACTAATCAACCCCCCTTTCGAGTTTATGAATGACTAATTTTGTGTTTTGACCATTTCTGACTAGTTGTGTGTTTTAGGTTGATGTTTTTCTTGCAGTTTGAACATTGGTTGTCTGTAAACTGCAAAATTTTTTTATCATATTTGTTTAATAAAACAAGAAGTTTAAAGTGTTGTCTGTTAAATCTAATACGTTTCAATATTTAAATGTGCTTCCTCATTCATAGTAATCAAGCATTACATCTGCAATGTAATATTTTGTGGGGGAAACGAACAAACAAAACTCCAACCATTGTATTTGGGTTGTTTTGCGAGCTAAAATTCTGAATAATTTCCACTCTTCCACTCTCTCCTTTTTTAGAAGATCAAGACTATGGAGATGATGATGGCGGCGAGGATGATAACCCTCAGCAGGAAGACGAGGGCAGAGATTCGGGCGGCGACTACGAGGAAGAGGATGCAGAAGCCGAGCAGAATGAAAGCCGCCAAACTTCGGACTCCGGCCACGGCGACGCACTTCGATCCAGCGTGATGTCGGAGGAGGAGAACAAGCCGGAAACGAAGCCTGAAGGGAACACAAATGGTTAAAATCCGATTCCTTATTGGGATATTAAAAAAGGGGGGGTGTAGATATCACTATGGTTCTTGCATCAATTTATTTCTTCTTTTTTTTTTTTTTTCAACTGTCAGAGATTAAAACTGAAATCAAAACAGAAGACGAGCCTGAGCCGGTTGAGGACGGGAAGCAAGACGCTCAGGGGACGGAGCAGCAAGACCAGGTTGAAGTCAAAGTGGAAGAAAACAAAGGTGGAAGCAGCCGAAAGCGGCCGCACGAGGAGAACCGGGCCTACGGCTACTATGAGCACCGCGAGGAGAAGAGGTAAGCGGGTTATACGTCGACATTCTCCGTCAAACGAAGTTAAAAAGTGTCCAGATGCTCATGGCTCGTACGATCTCGTTTGTGTTCAGATCCCGTACGCCACAACCCCCCGCAGAAGACGAGGAAGAGAACATAGACGACTCCATAGTAACAATTGATACGTGTAGGTTTTCTTTGTTTTACCTCAAAGCTTCATCTTGGCTATTCAAGGGTGCTTTTCATTTCAGCTTTTTAACCAGATGGTGTTTTTCTACCTTTTTTATTTTTGTGCCAAGCTGTTCTGGACAGGAGAGTTCAGTGGAGTTTAGGGCTGGACGATAATTCAATAGAAACATTTATTGATCGAGCGATAGACGTGTGGTGCGACAGGAAAAAAAGGGTTTGATTGCTCAAAACGAATAATTAACGCTGACCAAGGCAGCCATCTCTCTCTCTCTGCTTTCAAACCACAAAAAGGATGAAATGATTTAAGCTGAAACAGAATTTTTTTAATAGTCCCTAAGCAAACCATCGGCGTAACTTCCCCGTGGTCAGATGTCACGGGAAGGGAGCAGCAGAGGAAGTTGTTCCGGATAAATGTTTCAGTGGCTCAGGTAAATGTTGCGTCCCGTTTTGAACCGATCCTTTATGCACTAAAACGCTAAACGTAGCGATAATAAAACTACGATCAGCTGCGGCTCTGTTACAGAGAGACACAGGAGCTCTACCCAGGTCGCGCTGCTAACAACACCTGCAGTTTTAAAAATGTCCTACACGGTTTTGTTCTCATTCCTCAGAAACGACAACAAAATAAAAAACTCTTTAAAACACTACAGTGTTGGATAGACCTGCTGCTATCAGCTCTGACTGGACTGGGCTCAATCTACACTCTGGTGAGTATCTGGTTAGCTTTAGCAGCTACTCACCAGAGCTGAACTGAATCAGAATAAGCTTTATTGACAAACTAATCTAAAGGTTTCAGCCATTAATATTATAAAGTGTCACGAAATGTTTAAAAGATTAAAAAGCACCAAGATGGGCATTTAAATTACTAAAATAATTTATATATATTAATAATATTTTGTTTACATTTACTGATGTTACTCAGGTCTCTTGATTTGTTTCTGTTTTTGCTGTTCCAATTATTAAAAAATATAACAATGATAGTTCATCATTTGTGTTTTTCCCCTTTTGTTTTAGTCTTTTAAAAAAAAAGTACTGATAAAGTACCTTATCGATAAGGAGTATCGTTAAGAGTAGTAGTATCGGTAAATCCTTAACGATACCCATCCCTATTTAAAATACCTTTTCTACATTTTGTGATAATTATCGATATCTATCAATATGACTATTCCATTGATCGATATGCTCTTTTTCTACATCGTCCAGCCCTAGTTGAGGGTCAAGACCTTTACAAGAAAAACTCGTTAATCTTTTTAGATTCATTTCACATATTTTCAATAAAATACTGTGTTCAAAGTTAGCATATATTTGCCAGAGAAAACCATCTAAACATATATTTTCTGGTATTGCGGATTAAGAAATTTTTCAGAATTGGCTGAACTGCAGCATGGCTGCCTCAAGTTGTTATGATTTTGCAACAACTGATGTTACAAACTGGCACGGTGTTTGTTGCAGCTTTTCCTCGCAGCCTGAACCCGAGAGAAGTTTCTCTAATACGGTGAAAAGAACAACACTTGAACCGTATAGGACTGCCGTTTCGTTTAGGAAATAGCTGATTTAAAATCTTTTTTTGAATCGTTTCTGGCTAATTTTTGACTTAATGTTAGTTTAATATATCATTTTATAATTTTTTTAGTACTTTGTACTTTAAATTTTTGAATTTTAAGTTTTCTCCTGCAAATGTAATACTTTTCAATTTAAGAGACAGATATTTCTTGACTATACGTAAAATTAAACTCAAAGCTTTTTTTTATGCTGTAAATTTACTCCATATTTTTTTAAATAATGTAAATCTACACTGCGCCTAATATTCCACTATAGTAAATTTTGTCTCCTTCCACGGGGTTGATTATTTTTTTATTTTTATCTTTTTATCATTGCCCTTTCGAAGTCCTTTTTTGTGTCCTGCTCATAGTCTGTTTGAGGCCATGTACACACGTAGCTGCGTTTTCTTTTCAATACCGGATACCCTCATTACTTTGTTTAAAAAAATTAAAAAATATAAAAACATCCACACCTAACTGAATAATTAAGCAAATGGCTGGGCAAACCTGTTGGAGGCAGTACTTCCCACACATCTGGCCCACTCTGAACAACTTTATAACGTCTACGTAAAGCAGTAGTTAAAGGTTGAATATGGAACAATTTAATAAAAAGCTATATTTAAATAAAAAAATAATTCCATGGGATGTTTAGAGGGGTGCAGAATGAAAGTACACTATTTCCTTACAAAATTATATTTGAGATATAATAAAATAAAAATTTTGACGGGCACGATGTTGGCGTTCTGTTTACATCTACCAGCCAATAGCGGTCGCCATAGCAGGCTGCCTGATAAGATAAATAGTCTGTTCGGCACAGCTGGTACTGTGGATAATAGCCGTAGTTGCCCTAACCGGGTTTGTTCTGGTGTTAGCTAACATAACAAGAAAGTTAAAAGAACATATTTAACTGCTTACCTGGCAATCTGATAACTTCCACCAAATAAAGTAGGGCTGAACTATTAATTGAATTTGCAATTAAATCGCAATTTGATAAAATGCGATTTCCTTGACGTAAACATATCTGGTAAAGTAACTTGACTTGCAAACAGCTCAAACAATGTAGAGAGAGAAGGAAACGCTGCTCTTTAACCTGTTTTAAAATGTTTTGAAGCTTAACAGAATCCAACGCTGCAAAATAGTTGGTATCAAAGAGGAACAGTACATCAGTTGTTGCTGCTGCGCAACGCCGGGTAATGCAGAAACCGCCTTGCTGCCTCAGCGTATACACTACGAAACTTTATCAACAACTAAGAACATCACACCACCATATATGAGAGTTGCGCGGCTAAACCGACCGCCACCAGTGTATCAATTTCCAGTAAACAAACTTCCAGACGACGGGGATCGCTGACCCGAGCTGTTTGAAAGAATCGCTCCTTACTAAAATAAAAAAACGGCACATGGAAATAACTCGTGATATAACGGGTTTTATAGCCAAGGGTTTGCTTTGATAAGCATGAAGAATAAGCTAGGATTCAATATCACGAAGACATTTTAGCCACATTTAACCTGCGCTGTACAAAAAATGCAGACAGAAACTTAAAGCCGCACCGAAAACAGCGGAGTGTTTTGAAATAACTGACCTGTGATCAAACCGCACTATGGAGCCATACCAGAGTCTGAAAGTGCATTAGATCGATGGAGAATTAAAAATCAGAGCTTGTTGCTTCAAGCATCCTTCTTCCCGGATAACCACACCAGGGATCAAAAGGAAGAAAACCTTGATTGCAGAACGACGCCGATGACCATCAAGTGTGATGATTAAAAGTAGATAAAGTTGTTTATATTTGCCTTTGTCTTAAAATAAGTCTATTTATGGAATAGAATAAATTCTTTATAAACAAATCTGTTTAAAATACACAATATTTTTGCTTGCATTAATTAAAAAATGCACGAGAAAAGCCCCATTAAAATAAGTGCAAATTAAATCGCAATATTGAAGAAAAAAAATCGCAATTAGATTATTTTCCTAAATCTTTCAGCCCTAAAATAAAGTCCGATCTTTCTTCCTGAGTCTCCAACTCCCCAGACTTCCACTTCCATCTACCCGACTCCCCTCTGATCACCGCAGAGACTCTGCTCGTTGAGTAGCTACAGCGCACGGCTCATCCTACATGCTCCCCTCTTCCCGAGTGGCTCCAGCCGGCGGCTCGGCTCGTCCGACCCCCGCTCCCCACGTAGCTCCCACTCGCGGCTCAGCTTGTCCTACGTATGCCGGCATCCCGTTGCTGATTGGTTGCTGCCCCGCGTTTGCTGCCCCAAAGTTCAATTTTCCCAACTACGTAAAAACAATGAATAATAGCAGGCTAACGATAGCTACCACCTCCGCTCACTAGATGTCGCTATGGGGTTCGTATTCCATATTCAACCTTTAAGCTTTTAAAAACAAGCGGGCAGAAAATCGACGATGCCAGCGCAGCTTTAAGGGCAAACTCGGGTTGCAGAAGTAAATGCTGGAGCATTTCTGTCGCAGACGATGACGTTCGGGAAAAAACCTAAAACGATTAGAAGTTAGAATCCACGATTATTCTCTTTGGTCAGCATTTTGAGAAGAAAACACACCTTTTCACCCCAAAATTATACAAAATACAATTTTTTTTAAAGAAGAATTGTTTTTGAGGCCCTAAATCTGCTTTTTTGTCTGGATGACTAATCGTAGAACAATACCCGGCTACCCGTGGACAGGGCTTAAGAGGAGTTTCTTATTTTACAGTCTCTTAAATATTAAAACTTGGATAAATTAAATGTTCTGTTTTTCCTAATTGTTTGGTTTTTACCAAATAAATGCATCTCCTTTCACAATCCAAACCAAAAATATTTGCAGTATCAAACGAAGATATTTGACGATTAAAAACATTTTTTTTTTTTTTTTTTTTTACCTCAGACAACTGCGACCTCCACTTCAAAGTGTCCAGGGACCGCTACAGCGGTTATCCACTCACCATCGAGGGCTTTGCTTACCTGTGGGCCGGAGCACGCGCCACCCACGGCGTCACTCGGGGGCGTGTCTGTTACGAGATGAAGGTAAACCCACCCACAGCCAAGCGGCGTCTTTTCCCGAGAAGCAGCTCCTACTTATTGTTTTTAATTCCCGCTTCCTTTAAGATCAACGAGGAGATTCCTGTGAAGCACCTGCCCAGCAGCGAGCCCGACCCCCATGTGGTCCGGATCGGCTGGTCCCTCAACAACTGCAGCACCCAGCTCGGTGAGAGGGAACGGCGGTGGTGAACGCGCCGTTTTTTAAAAATTATTAGGAAAGTGAGAAAAAGATTAACAAAAATCTTCTTTTTTTTCCATGTAGGCGAGGAGCCGTTCTCTTTTGGATATGGAGGGACGGGGAAGAAATCCAGCGACTGCAAGTTTGCGGACTTCGGCGAGAGGTTTGGGGAGAACGACGTCATCGGCTGCTACATTGTAAGCGACGCATCGAGGCGATCCGCTCTAGCTGCCTTCTACCGCTCGTTCGTATCCGATGAGGTTTTGTTTTTCCCATTTTGCTCGTAGGACTTTGAAAGCGGCGACGAGGTTGAGATGGGCTACTCCAAGAACGGGGTGAATCTGGGCGTGGCTTTCCGGACGACCAAGGACGCGCTGGCGGGGCGCGCCCTGTTCCCCCACGTGCTGGTGAAGAACTGCGCCGTCGAGTTCAACTTTGGGCAGAAGCAGGAGCCCTACCAGCCCCCGCAGGAGGGCTACACCTTCATCCACGATCTTCCCATGGAGGACAAAATCAGGGGCACCAAGGGGCCGGCCAACAAATCCGAATGCGAGGTGAGGGGCCGTTAACTCCCGCCTGATTCACAGCGGCTGCAGAACGGATGCGGCGTAAGACGTCCTCAAAGATGAAAACAGAGAAGGACAAGTTTATTTTTTCCAATGCGGACCTTATTTTAACAGAATATAACATTCGTGTACTCACCCAGACCGTTTTGGAGTCCTTCGGGAGAAGTTTATATCCAGTAGCAATCAGCGTATATCCATATAATCGTAGACAATCAGGGCAGCAGTTTGCCGCCTGTAATGAGGCGTTATCTTCCCCAAAATTCCTTTATTTAACCATGTTTTGTTATTAATCGTTAGCACTTCTCTCCTCTGGGTTCAGAGCGTCTCCGCAGTGCTTCTTTTTTCTATTCCAGGGCGATTAAAGGCAAAAATACATCTACACTATCGTGCAATTTCAATGACGTCGCTACCGTCACAAAGTACAGCTGTGATGGCTGTAAGTAGGAATCGGTTGCATTAAAAGTCTGTAAAGCTAACACCTTAGCACCTCCGAGACATTCCGAACTCGCATGCGAGTATCTCTAATAGTGTTGGGCCAATACAGCAAAAAGAAAAGGAAAAGAGAAGGTAAGTACTTCTGTCTAAACCGGGAGTGTCCAAACTTTGTGTCACATGACCAAATAGTCAAGTCAAAAGGACTCGAAGGCCAAAAGATGTTTTTTTGTTGTTGTTTTTTTTTACATATTCTACAACAGGGGTGTCAAACTGATTTCCAATTTGGGCGCACTAAAAATAATGAATGTCCTTTAAGGGCCGCTTGTGGCAGAAAGCAATGATAAAACTATTAACAAACCACTAACAACGATTACATCTTAAAGTTTGACAAGTACTTCTTAAAATTATATGATACTGATCGTCTTTTCACAATCATGTGATTTAGGAATATTCAGTTAAACACTGATTTTAGTGATAAATGAGTTTTTAGGTGCACATAAATAGAACTTAAAGCTTGTATTTATAGGATCCTCCAGAGCCACGATTCTCAAACTGTGGTACGTGTACCACCAGTGGTACGCAAGCTCTCTCTAGTGGTACTTGAAGGAAAGTTTAAAACACTTGGAAAACAAAATAAATTCAGAAATGTACGATTGTGTAATACACTAATCGTAGCCGGCAACAAATGCCAACAAACAATCCGTTTTAGGAGTAAATAAGCCTCCTTTGTTAGTTGCCTATAGTTAAAAGGGTAAGCAGGGATTTCCACGTAGACACAGACTAGCCAGCAATAATATGAAAGTAGCCAGGGGGGCTGACCGTATAATGTAAATGTAAGTAACAGCACGATATTCATGTGCATTTATTAACTTTGTCGCAAACAACAGAATATGTATACAAATAAAATAAAAATACTCTTAAGTAAAAGGCGATTCCAACGTAAATGATAAACTTAATGGTTTCATATCTCCATTCTGCTCTTTAATCAACTTCACTGTTGTCACTATCTTCCCATTCAGGATCAGAGTCCATGCCCAACTCAAAATATTGCAGCAGCAACAATATAACACTTGTAGGTGTACATTAAAATGCCACCATTAAAATAAAAAAAATCTGAAAATGTTTTGATTTGAACAATGAATGTCCCTTTTAGGATGAATACAGAATCTTAATACTACTCTGAAGCACTTAAACTGACCACTTTTCTTCTTTAAGAAACCTTCCAGAGTCTGCTGATTGGATTTTCTTTTTGGTGGACTCTTTCTCACACCTCTGGGCAGGAAGAAACAATGAACAGGAGAAGATTACTAATACTTGTTATTATTATTATTACAACTACTATTATTATGTGACTGGGAGCACTGCTCTGGCAGCTGCAAGCACTTCAGTGACCGGATCAATAAAGTATCTTTGAATTTAATTGAATTGAATAAGCAGGCTATATTATTTTCTCAGACATTTGCTCATATATAATATTACTTTACTACTACTATTATCACTAAATTATTATAATAATTATACAACATATAAAGTAGCAATAAAAACTGATTTGCACAGCTAAAAATAAAAAATAGGCAATACAAGCTGGCATAGTATGGCATCAACGGGCTTTCTGTGGTTGTAAATCTCTTCATTTCAGTTCATGACACGTTCACAGTGCAGTGGTGGCTACACAAATAAACAGCAAATAATTCTCCCTTATAAACAAACAAAAACACACTCTTACGAATCCGTTTGTTTTCACTAATTGAACGCTTGAAGGGAGGACTGAATTACCAAAATGACGCTCTAATTCTCGTCTATGACGGCTCCATCAGCCTGGTTTAACAATAACGCCGCCGTGGACTTAGCATCGTCCATTTAGCTAGACCTGAGTCTAGAGCCCCATGATAACACTGGGTACAACTTAAGCGGGCGGAAGGATATTAGTTCAGTGCGACCGGCCAAAAGTATATTAAAGGACCGGGTAATTAAGGGTAATTTTGCAGTAGTTTTTTTATTATTTTTTTCTTTAGGTTTTGATATGAAAAAAATTGAACCAATAAAATCTAGTTTAAGTCACTCTTCCTTTGAAAACACAAGCCGATTTCGGGTGCTAAAAAGTCTGATTTTTGAGTCAAAATCAATGGACAGACGTGGTCTTTGCAGGAGACATAATAATATATATTTCACTTAAAGACAAATACTTTTCTATTGCAAGAAGATTTTAATTTGTCTGGAATAATTTTGCGCTAATAAAAAAAAATTTGCATCAGCCACTTGTGCTGGAGGGCCAGATGTGTCATTTTTCATTCCTGAATTGAAGTCAGGGGCGACACAAAATCATTTGGACATCCCTGGTCTGAAAACTATCTGATACCATGCTCTTTTTTTCCTTCAGCCTGACATTACCACATAGTGACGCAGCCAGTGCTTAAATCTTGCATGATGGCTGTTTCAAGTTGCTAGAATGCAAATCCTATTGTCTATTATGCAGCGCTGAAGTTTCCAGAGGTTGTACAAACAACGCTAAATTTAACAGCAGCAAGCTTACTAAGTATTTGTCTCCTTAAAGGATCAGGAATGGGTATCGGCAGATACCTAAAGCCCAAGTATCGAAATTAATATCAGATAGAAAAAAAGTGTTTTCAGAACTAGGGGTTTGAATCCAACAACAACTCCAGATTCTGATTCGTGACGATTCGATTCATAATCGATTCACAATCAATACTATTAGTAAAAAAAAAAAAAATTTCAGGGCTGAGACAATATGCTTTTCTCCTGATTCAATTCTTTTTTCTTTTCTTTTTTTTTTGTAAGTGCCGATTAAATTTCAATAGAGATTCTTCAATATTACAGATTTTTCACTATAGTATTGAAAAGATATATAATTTTCTGAATGTTCTACTTCCCACAACCTAAACCTGAAATAAACTGCTGCATACTGAAATAAACTTCCTAATAAAGTGAACTTAAGCTAAGGAGTTTTGGGGCAGATAATGCTTTATTACAATCGGCAAATCTCCTGCCCTGATTTACTCCCATTATATGGAAATATGCGGATGGCTACTGGATATAAACTTCTCCTGAAGTTCTCAAAGTGGCTCCAAACTTATCCGGGTGAGTAAATGAACGTAATATTTACTAAAAATAATACGAATTTGGTATGGAAAAAAAGAGATTTCGTTTATAAGACATATATGGCCCAGTCTTTCTTATTTGTATGAATCTAAATAATTCTCTAGTACCCATTAATTTGCTGCAGTTAGAGTTGAATTTCACCTCTGTGCAGCAATAAACGCAGAATTTAATTCTATTTATCCGTCCTGAAAATAAGAAAACCTTCTGTACTTGGTTATAGGTTAAGAAAAACACAGTTAACTTTTATTTTCCTCTTTTATATAGATTTTGATGATGGTGGGTCTGCCCGCCTGTGGAAAAACCACATGGGCCATAAAGCACGCCGAGCAAAATCCAGATAAAAAGTACAACATCCTGGGCACCAACGCCATCATGGACAAGATGAAGGTCTGCGTCGACGACTGAAAAAAGGCCCCATCTCATCCTCCAGGGTTCTTCTCACCCCAAACCCTCTTCCCTCCCTCCCTTGCAGGTGATGGGTCTCCGCCGTCAGAAGAACTACGCCGGGCGCTGGGATGTTCTCATCCAGCAGGCCACCCAGTGCCTGAACAGGCTGATCGAGATCGCCGCCCGCAAGAGACGCAACTACATCCTGGATCAGGTACTGCTCCCCCACCTACACTCGGTTCTGACACTCACCACAGTGAGTCAATGTGCCCTGATGATCACTTTCTCTCTAATGGATTATTTATTTATCTTTCAGGGGGTCTCAGTGTATTATAGAGTAGAAGAAGCATTGATCACCCTGTTGTCACTTGCTTGTCATGTAACAGAAAATGATTTAATGGCTTTCATAAGTGACAGAGTAATGTCATGTTTTGGTCCTCCAGTACTTTTGCTATCTATTTCATGTCATATTACAGTATTGTTTGTCTTGTGAGAAATGTACAAGTAAACCATGACTTTGTAAAGATGTTGAGAAACAAGTAAGCTCTGCCTGGTGAGTAAGAAAAACACCTTCTGTTGCTAATTTGCTACGCCAGAGTTGATAGCTTTTTAAAAAAAAGCTAATTTTAAGTGAGAATGATGGAGCTTTTGAGTGTTAAACATTTTTTTTATGTAGTTTTTAATTAAAATAACCCTAAAGGTAAGTAGTGACTAACAGAGTTTAGATTTTCAGATCCTTGTGCTCCACCCATGTGTGAAGGTAAGTGGGTCTAGTGGCCCTCTGGTTTTCCATGGAAACTGTGAGTATGCAAAGGTAAGTTATATATGTTTGTTATTGTCTGGAATGGGACTTGAGCGCGTTACAACAAAAAGGTGAGTGAAGGTAAGTGAGGGGGACCCGTCAGATTAGAAAATTAGCTCTTTTAAAACAAGTTTTGTTATAAAATCTACATTTAGTCTGATTTAACCTAAATTCTGGTGCTTTTAATTGGTTTTATCCTAAAGTCACTTGCTTATTTCCGATTTTAGATCAAGAAAACATGTCAAGTGTTTTATTATTCAATATCTATAAACATTTTTAAAATATATTCTAAATTTTTCCTGATCTGCTTTGTAATTCTTGCCTTAATTAGAATGTCTGTTTTGCTACATCTTAAGTTTTCGTTTAACTGCATGCATATTCTGAAGCACGCTTTCTAACAGGTGATGGACGGAGTTCTGCTAATTGATGATGCGTCACGTTCTAGATGATGACCAACAAGTCTGTTTTAAGTTCATGCTGCTTTCACGACAACCCAAAGCACACAGGATTTGCTAATGTTGATAGTAAATACTATTGGAAATAAGGATATGAAGAGTATCGCCGTCGTCGTTCGGGAAAATAAGGGAGTGATCACGAATAGATAAAAAAACATAAGAAATATTTGATTCATTCTATTAAGGGTAATTTTTCTTGTTGCAGCCCTCAAAAAACACAAAAGAAAACCACAAGAAAAGAAACCGTGCAAGTAAAATAATAAGCTCAACATAAACACCTGTAGGACCATCACAATGATTTGGAAAAAATGTCATTGTATACAAGTATAGTTGCCAAAGCTCTGATAATTACCTCTCACACAGCGAGGAGTTGTTGTAAAAGCGTTACAGCGAATAAAATGATTTCTTGAACCTTGGAGTTGTCAGTTTGGTAGAAAATGAGCTCCGCTGTCGGTGGAGTGGGTGTAGGGGTGTCAGAGATCTCGAATTTTGTTGTTTAAAAAAAAATTGAAATGAACACAATTATGTTACAACCTTACGCATCGAAGTCTAAAAGACGATCGCGATCACTTCTTCCCATGTTTACCTACTGTGGCGTCACTAACGTTCTACTCGGACTTCATAGCAACAGTTAGCAGGCAACCGTATATTTACTCAGATTTCCTCATCACAAAGAACACTCATTGCGTTTTCCTTAACGAGTAAGTATTACAAGGTTCTCACACAACTCACAACACCACCGGGTAACATTATTAACCGCTATAACACAATAAAATCATCGCCCCGCGAACACAGCACACCTCTGAGCATAATAGCTGACGCTAGAAGGTAGCTATTGGCTAAGCTACAGTTAAAATGTGGATTAAGAAAGAAGCAGTGTGACCGGAGCTAAACCACTCCTACTTTCAAATCCCCAGTGAGGAAATATTGAGTTCCCGGTGAGTTAAGTCGACATCGTTGTTAACACGAGGAACACTGTTAGCTGCGCATTAGCTCGTTTCTCTGAGCCAGCAGGAGCTGAGAGTTGTTGCGCTGCAGTAACTTAAAAAGAGCCACTAGATGACAGCCTCCCTCAGTTACTAATATTTTTAATTTATTTTTTCAACAAGATGTTTACACTTATAAGTAGGGTTGGGCATTGTTTGCATTTTAACGATTCCGATTCTCACTATCGATTCCTATTCTGAACGATTCTCAGTTCCGATTCTTTGTGGCGCAGAAGAGGAAAAACAAACAAAAAAATTTCCTTTTAAAAAGCCTTTACACATGCCATTTTTATTTGTTCTGTCAATAAAATTAAACCTGAACTGTTACTGTAACTTAAGTCAGGGGTAGATGAAGCAGCTACCGGCTAAGTTATTTAGCTTAATCTTGATCTTATTTACTTAACGTTACCTAAATGTGGGCAACTCTACATCGCTTAGGGGTTGCAGCCTTTTTACCACATACGCCGTTACTTCTCTGCGGCACGCACAAATTTGCTCCTCTTACAGCTTTCCCCTTGCTGCCATGGTGAATGGGGTTTGCCTATTTGCTGGCCGTGGTCTCTGGCCGGTTAGCGTCGCAGCAGCTGCAAACTGCCTTATGCTAGCGTCATTAGTATATTCAAGCTTAAGCTAGTCTGTAAAGAATTAAACAATCACAATTTTCATGTACCTGATTCCGCTTCCAACGAGGAGTTGCTGGCTGACGGTTAAAATTCGGAATTGGAGAAATCGACGGGAGCAGGAGAGCAACGCGCAACACAAACACGGTAAACTCGTTACCACAATGTAAACCACGCAGCTGCCGAAGTTGTTGTCATGTTTGTTGTACATCCTCTGTTGGCGCTAAGTTTATCACAGGTGTTGCACTTTGCGAATCCATCCTTTTTGTAAATTAAAATTAAGTCAGACTTTCGAGCAGCATCTACGCTCCATGTTGCTTAGCGTATTATACTTTATATGGTTCAGAGAAGTGACATTTTGCGAGGCTCGCTCGGCGGAGTAATGCCTAATACAAACCCTAGAAAAACACTAGTGCGTGGCCCGTACTATTTTGTTTGCTCAGACTGTCTGCCGTTAAGGAACCGAAATAAAGCTTCATAATTCAAACATCTTCTAAACAGTTCTGGAACCAGACGATGGGAGCCGGTTCCTATTTCTAACCGGTTCTCGGTGCCCAACCCTACTTATAAGTGTAACAATTTATTGCAAATACAATAATATTGTAAATAAGCTATTTCACTTTGACCATTAGTCTGACACATTACACAAGAATAATGGAAATTGCATCACTTTTGTCTTTTTAAGTAAGATTTACTGTACAAAATTTAATGAATAAAAACATCATTGTCTAGACTAATCTAAAAATAGCTTAGGGCTCTGTACTGTAAGAAAAGACAGAAAAGAAAACCGAGAATCGAATAGAGGATTTGGAGAATCGTGAGACCCCTTAGAGCGTGGGAATGTGTTGTCCATTATTGAAACCGGTTTACTCAGAGATCTCCCGTCTTTTGGTCTCCAAAGGCTCCAGATGATTTTGGAGCTAATGCTGCTTCCCCAGCACACCACAGTAAGCAAGATGACACTAGACGCAACACAGCCTGCTAGAACATCTTCAACAGTTTAGTACTTTTCAGATTCACATTATGATCCGTTTTCCTGGCTGCCATTTTAAACATAAACCTGGACTGCTTTTTCATGAAGTAACCCCGCGCATTATGGCCTTTTTTTTTCTACTGGGATTCTGGACCTCCTTCGTTAATTTGAAAGTCCAGAATGAGCTTGTTCTCTACATGTTTCTGTGTTAGGTGTATAGAAAGCAAGAGCTCCGTAGCGGGAGGTGATTATTTTATTTCACCCCCACCCAAGCGCTGCGATGGTTAGATGCTTGTAGCGCGACATGTTCTGGTGAATGAAGCATTAAATAAGCTTGAACCTGTGTTATTTGTCTTTAAATGATAACAATGCTGACTTTCGATTAACGCAGTTTAACCTGAGCTTGGTGATTCTATAACGCATATTTTTTGGACTGAAGGATCTGAGACATTATTGTAAAGCAGAAACAGTTTCTACAACAGTCGTTTACAAAATGACACCATAACTATTTGGAGTAAATGTTGTGCTATAAAGCTGCAGGAGACGAAGCCATACTGGCAAGGAAAAGAAACTGAAACAACCTAAAGTAGCTTGATTGAACTGTTTTCCAGCTTCGTGAAACCGGTTACCTCATGTTGTGCCCCTTGCTGCACAAACCACAGAAGTCGAGTTGAAGACGGAGCCTTTTATCACATTACGAAAAATCCAGTTCGGAGGGAAAATTATTTTCTTCTCGTAGCATGATAAAGAAAACCGAGCGTTTGAACCCATCTCTCTATGGCTTGAAAGCATAATTTAAAGTCAACTTTTACATTGTAATTGCTAACGAATGTAATCAAAATGTGTCCACAGTCTTAATAATGGCTTATGAACGATTACAACTTATCCGTGGCATTGTAACAGAAAAGGCGGAACAGCAAACTAAATTATATTTTGCTTTTATTAAGATTCTTTTTTGCGTACTTTACTTATTTTGGTGAGACTTTTTTTGTCGCTCACATAGCAACAATAAACATGTAAAACTTTGCGAAATCGGAATAATTGTGATCTCTGCATGCTGCTGTTTACATGTCTTGTGATCGCAGCTAGGAACAGACTATGGTGTAATTAACTAAATTGTTTTTGGGGGACAGATATTGACGCGCACAAAAAGCACACGGACATGACTGCTTGTTGATCCACTTTCCTCCCAGTGCGTAGTCTTTAATCAGAAGATTCCAAATCAGGATTTTAATAATGAACCCCGATTGTGTCCATTTATAACCCTCGAGTCTTTTATCTGTTTTAAGCTATGCTCCGGAGTAGGACGAAGGAAAATTATCATCAAATTGTATGTAATGGTGTCTCAGGTCTTGTAAAAAGGTCCGCTTGTGGCGTTTTAAAAGAAACCCAGGCATTATGTTTTTGTTTCCTGTTTTTTAAAGTTTGAAGGAAACTCCGACAGAGTAAAATCCCAGCCGGCGTTGTTCATTTTGATTACACTCATTCCTACCAGTATGGCGAATACACTCTTGAGTCACGTGACGTCTGGAGCTCTATAACTTTTTCTCATTAATTTTTTTTCTCTTAATGTTAATATAAGGAATATTTACTTTGCCTATAAATAGTAAATCAATGTACATTACTCCAAATGAAAGCAGGTTCAACGGAATATATTTTCTTCTTTACAATTTGGGTATTCTCCATAACTGGACTATTTGAGTATCGAGATAAAGTGCCCAGCATACAACAGTTAAGAATTCAGCTTCTATATTCTGTGGTTAAAACGCAAGTATTTTAATCCTTAAATCCGTTCTCTGACAAACGGTGCTATTCTTTTTCATTTCGAAATACCAGTCATTGAGTTGCATATGACTGCTGCACGTAAACGTTCCTTTGACCCTTTTTGCCTGCATTAGTCACAGAAAGGAAATAAAGTCAGATAAAGCCAGCCCCCTCTTATGTCACAGAAAATTTGACACACATTGGCTTACAAAAGCCTACGGAAAGACTTTGGGGCCAGTAGAGAGCAGACTGCGTCACAGCTAGTAGAAGTTAACTGTTAATAACTTGGCTAGTAGAAGCTAACTGTTAGTGACTCTGCTTATACAAGCTAAACATTGGTGACTCTTATTAACTGAAGCTAACCATCAGAAATTCTACTAGTAGAAGTTAACTGTTAGGAACTATGCTATTGAAACTTAAACGTTAAGAACTCTTAATTGAATCGACCAGTCAGCAACTCTGCTAGGAAAAGCTAACCGTCAGCAACATTGTTAGGAAAAGCTAACCATCAGTAAAACTGCTAGGAGAAGCTAACCGTCAGCAACACTGTTATTAAAAGTTAAATTTTAACGACTCTTTTAATTGAATCTAATAGTCAGTGACTCTGCTAGGAGAATCTAACCGTTAGCAACACTGTTATTAAAAGTTAAATGTTAACGACTCTTTTAATTGAATCTAATAGACAGCACAACTGCTAGGAGAAGCTAACCATCAGCAAAACTGCTATTAAAAGTTAAACGTTAGCGACTCTAAATTTAATCTAATAGTCAGCAACTCTGCTAACCTGCTACCAACTGTGCTAGGAGACGCCAACAGTCAGCAACTCTTTTAAAAGCTAAACTTTAGCGACTTTGTTAGTTGAAGCTTACCATCAGCAACTCTGCTAGGAGAAAATGACCAATAGTGACTCTGCTAGGAGAAGCTAACTGTTAGCAACTCTGCTATTTAAAGCTAAGCGTTAGTCACACTGCGTCATGCTGCTGTTAGCAGCCCGTCTAGTAGAATCTAACCATGAGAAACTCCAAAACATGGCGTAACGCATTCAGGTTTATTTGTTTAATTGTGAAGATGAGACAGCAACGCTGCATTTCCTACCTTTTTTAAAAGGAAGACATGAGAAACACACTTTTGTGATTTGTATTTAGAACTCCACTAGTGAAGTACTGTGATTTTCAGACTATAAGCTGCTACATTTTTTCCACACGCATACGTCCTATAAAACGATGTGGCAAATTTATAGATTTTTGTTGTTGTTGTTGCACTAGCTGACGGCCTCCGGAGGAAACGATAAGAGGAAGCACAAAAGTGAGACAGACTTGCTGAAAGATTGTGCCGAACAAGACTACCAGTAGTTTTCATGCACACACCCACTTGAATAAACGTAGCTTTTGAGTTGAAGTTGATCAAGATGGTATTCAATGAAGGAAATGGAGCTACTGCATGTAAGCTTGCCGTCGATGAATCGGTGGTTAGACGTTGGAGGGGGCAGCGGGAAGAACTGAGTGTAAACAGACGATGAGTGCTTTCAGAGGACTTAAAGACGAAGAAAATAACTTCAGTTGATTAAGCGAGTTATCAACCGGTGACTTTCTGGTAGGCTAAAGTATCTAACCAGAAATGTTACTGCCGTGTTATGTTGATGCCACTCTGCCAGTTTTAAGGCAGTTTGATGTTTTTAAAAAGCATGTCTCAAATTAAAACTACACAAAATCCTCAGTGTACGATCATTCTGTGTAAATATCTAGTTACAACATGAGAATTTGCGGCATACATAGGTACAATATTTATTTTCTTTTGAAGTTGAACCGGTGCCGATTATATTCAGGTGTGCTCAATAGTCGGAAAAAGCAGCGTCATCCGGATTTGTAATTTTAATCCGAAAATTGTAGTTTTTTTTGTGCATCATATTTGGTAGTGTTAATTAATCGTGATTAATTCAATGTTATCGTAATATATATATATAATATATATAAAATTGTGTTCGGTTCACTGTCCTGACCGGTTCGGTTAATTTTCGGTACAAAAAATACATACATCTTTATTTTGAAAAGCTGCCAATACACAATAGAATCCTTGCACAAAATGAATTAAAGCGACCCATTATCTTATATAAATTGCACTCTTTATGATACACATTTTATAACATTTTAAAATAATGAGTAAACTTCATGAGTAAAGTTTTGACAGTGTGCATTTTTTAAACTGTATTTACTTTTTCCTTTCTCTGTTTTGTTCGGTATCGCTCGTATATTTCCTAAAAGATCCCCAAAAACGCTAGTATAGTACAGATCATTGTTATTGCATTAATAGTTAAATATTAGAGCAGTCTATAATTACTATTTAAATGACTTCTCAAAATGTAAATAAAAAAATTCTTTTAAAAGTGCATTTAGTCTTTGTCTGAAGATTAATCTCGGAAATGGGGCGTCGTCTTATAATGGAGGTAGTCTTATTTTTAGGTCAATATGGTATATGTTTGTGTGCAGATATGTTACAACAACATGAAAAATATTTTCTTTAAAAATATTTGGTGCTCAATAGTCTGAAAATTACGGCATAACACTAAACTGTGGTTCAGAGGGCAGCATTAGAGTTATATTGAGAGATGTTTGCGTATCAGGAATATTAGCGTAAACGTAATCCTTTTGTTTCGGCCCACTGATGCTTCTGATCGAGTTAAACCTCAGAAAACGACTCAATGTTTATTTTATTTTTTCAGTTTAAGCAAAAAGAGTAGGCACGAGTCGATGCTTCCTGCGTTTTACCTAATTTTAATCAATGAAAGTTTATAATGTCCCCATTTAAAGATGTAAAGATCTCAGCTGCTGCTTTGCTTTCAGACAGCAGCACATTAATGCCATGTCTTGCCATAAAGTTTTAATGTTTTGGATGAGAAACACTGCTTCTAAAGAGGTTTTTAATTCAAATCTGCTGTAATGGTTATCTACGTCCATCGGGCGTGTTCTGGTAGTCTGTTGATGCCTTCGGCTTTAGGAAGCTGGTTAAATCCGAATCCCTCTGGTGAATGGCGACAAACTGCATGAAAAGTAACCGTTACAGATCACCTCTGCATGATGACATAATCAGGTTCCTGCTCTAAAACGAAATCTGTCTTCGTTCACCGATAAGAAAGCTGTGCGTCTTGTTTTATCGGACTAATCAAGCAGACGATATAGGCTAGTAAAGGTGGGTTTTCAGGGCCCCCTCTGATAACTAACACTGATCTGTAGTCACTGGGTCCTGCTCCAGCTTCAAGGTGAGTCTGTGGCGTGACGAGAGGCCTGAGAGAAAAAAACCCGTAGACTGACACCGAAGCCAAACCTCTCTCACCTTGATTATTGCAGGGTTCCAGCTTCCTCCCAGTGGAAAGCCTTTTTACAAGTAAACAATAACAAACAAGCTTCTACCTCTTTCTTGTCACCATTGCTAGACAAATGTATATGGATCAGCAAGGAGACGAAAAATGCGTCCTTTTGAAGGTTTTCAACGCAAGGCTATTGTAATTTGTCCCACGGACGAGGATTTTAAAGAACGAACATTAAAGCAAACCAATGAGCAGGGGAAGGATGTGCCAGATCATGCTGTGTTAGAAATGAAAGGTAGGAATGCTGTGGAAACAAATTAAAACAAACAAAAAAAATCTACTTTTTTTTATTATTATTATTTTTACTTTGTGTTGTCTCTAAAAATCAAACTTGGAAGATGTCCCCTCCTCCCCCCCCCTTTTACCCACCATATAGCTTTTGGCCAGATATCAGACCTGGACTTTTTTATTTTAACAGTTTACATAAATTTGGTTCCTGTTTTTTGCTCACTTCTCATTCAGATTCAAACACACTGCAAACTGAGACTTGGAAAATATATATATATATATTTTTTTTTAAATTAAACTATTGGCTTCCATGAAGAGGATTTTCCTTCCTCAAATCAAACCAGTAGTTGTGTTTTTCAGAGTTATGGGAGTTAATTTCCGTAACCGTTAAAGGAGTGGGGCTCGGTTTGCGGTGCTGTTTCCTCTTCACGACAACTTCTTTGTCATCTTTTTTTTGTCCCCTGCCCTGTCTCTTCTGATGTCCCCCGTCCTCTCTCTGTCCAAACAAATGTGTCCTCCTGGAGGGTACGTTTGTTCCCTTCACCCTGCCATCTGCTTTCGTTATCTGCTCTTAGTTTCTCTCATTTCCGCTGCCCTTACGTTGGAGTAATTGCTTTCCGTTTTTGTCTTCTGGTGCTGTGGCTGCTCTCTCTTTCTCTCTGTCTTTCTACCACTCCGTCCGTCGCTCAGCCAACTTCACCCTCCCCGAGCCCTGCGACTTCCTGGAGGACGTGAAGTTCACCGAGCTGCAGCGCGAGGAGGCGGAGAAGCTGGTGAAGCAGTACAACGAGGAGGGCCGCAAGGCCGGCCCGCCCCCCGACAAGCGCTTCGACAACAGGCAGGGCGGGTTCCGCGGCCGTGGCGGCAGCGGCGGCGGCAGCTACCAGCGCTACGACAGCCGGGACGGGTTCCGTGGCGGCTACCAGAACCGTAGCGGAGATGGAGGCAGCGGGTACAGAGGAGGTGAAGCGTTTAATCCGTTATCGGAAACACATTTCATGTGTGGTTCAACGAAATCACGAGAGAAAAACGACACGAGGCTTCTATATTAGAACTATTCTTCTTAAAGGGAACATATCATGCTTTTAAAATCATTTATTTTTACGTCTAAATCGTTCAGTTGTGTCTATATTTTTTGATTGATTGATTGGAATTATTTAAGTGGCATACACCATAATAGATGCCCAGCCCACAAGGGCTTATTAGACACTGCAGCATATAACAAATCATAGCCACGTGACATAATGCAAAGTAAAATACAGCATTATTAAACACAAATATATCTATACACTCATAGAATACTTTGACGTCAATGCCAGGCCTTTTCCACAATTTTAGCTGTAGCAAAGACCTTATTTTCAAATATCCAATGCATGATTTCAGCTTCCTGCTTCCAAAATAAATCAGGATTTTTCAGCTGGATTAAGTCAAATAATATATATATTAATATATAGAGTAGAACTGCATTTTTTCGGTCTGAATTCCTCATTGTAGCTGTACGGGCTTTTCTTCCACCGCTGTTCTGAGGAGTCTGGATAAGCACGACCCCTAGTGGTCCGTGGTGGCATTGCAAGGTGTCCTTGATCATAAATTATATTTTAAATGAATAAAAAAATAGCCTCTGACATTTATACAACATAGAAAATTTTACTCCGATGTGAAGAAGAGAGCTTTGTCCACCTTAACTACAGACATGACCGTCTTTTTCACTCGTGTAATTCATTGGAATTTTATGAAAAAGATTATTTATTTCAGTAATTGGGTTACGAAAGTGAAACTTGTATATATTAGATTAATTTATTACACAATATATATAACTGACAATAAAAGACCCAAATTCGGTATCTTGAGATAATTAGAATATTTTGAAAAAAAATTTAATATTGAAGACACTTTTCTACAGCAGTCTTCATAAATATTTATGTAATAAAACAGATTTTAACATAATGTTAAATGCATATTTCTGAAAAAAAACTGCATAAAGTTTTTGTTTCTATATTTGAAAGTTCCTGCATCTATTTTGTTTTATAATGTTCCGAGGCTGCTGCATATTTATCCTGTTCTTTATGCATGTATGTTTTTTTTTGTTCTGGATTTATTGCAACTGAAAGCTCATATTTGCCTGAAAGAATGAATAAATGCGGCGATTCAATTCAAAGAGGTTGAGAACCACTGGTCTAGATAAGTCGTTTTAGTGCGGTCTCTTTATATCCAGTTGGGGGCGCTGCGTCCCCCCCCAGGTTGCAGAACTTTCCGTTTCAGCCGGTCAGCCATTTTTATATCTGCAAGATTTCAGAAGAGTCTTCCATCCAGCCGCAAATTTTTTCCCCAACATGTACCCACTAACTATATATAAGACGACTGTTTATTGGCCCTAAACCTCATTAATAATGGTAATGTGGGTTTTAAAGCAATTCATCTTAAACACAACCATACCTTGTAACTTAAAAGCTATAGTAAAGAGGCTTTTCTTAAATTACGAAGAAAAAGATTATCCTAAATGACAATCGTGTGTTTAAGTAAGCAAAGCTCATGAAAAATTAGGAAAATGTCAGGAAATTTACAGGAACATATGCTGACTGCATTACTGACAACACTTTAATTACGTGGTATCTGACAATTGGTTTGTGTTAGAGTAAAGCTACTATGATGACATGAATAAGTCTTCAATTCTATTCAGTTTATTTCTGTAGCGCTGATTCACAACTGTTAGCATCATGCTAACACCATTAAATGTGTTAGGATCCCGACGCATGTCATCAGGGAGCAAAAATATCGTAAAGAATCGTGTGGGTTAATAATCCAACAACCGAGCATTTTACATGTTCCACTTCTACTTTCAGCATTCCTGAACTTTGACTGCAAACTCACTGCGAGAATTAAAGATGGTGGATTCACTCGATGTTTAGCCGGAAGTCCCTGACCTTGTTTAGCAGTTCCTGTGCAAATACTGCAAAATTATAGATCAGAAAAACGTAATGATAGAGAAAACTTTAACAGCTTTAAAAAAAAATTACCGAAATATTAGACAAAGATATTTCCACAAAACCTGATGTAAATAATTTGCTTCTTTGCATTCCTGCAGACTCTTAATGCACCATACGCTGCATTTAAGGAGTTTTCATGCTATGTTCCCTTTAAATTTCCCTGTGTTTTTATAACAAAGAAACTGCTTTGATTACAGCAGCTTAACATTTTGCTTTTGAAGTAGATTTGGGGTTTTGTTTCCTGAAATAGAGATTTTGATTTTATTTTTTTACGCATACAATGTTTGAATGAAACGCCCCAGAATCCTGCTCTGCATCTCCGTAACTCATCCGACCGATTGGAAAATAACCACCGATTTCGGCGCATCTTTGTTGCTCAGGCTACAACCGCGGCGGCTACAACCAGAGCCGATGGGGCAACAACTACCGCGACGGAGGCTCGGACGCACGCGGCAGCTACAGCCGCAGCCAGCAGCCAGCCGCCACCTACAACCGCCCGGCTTCCTACAACAAGGGAGGATACAGCCAGGTAGGGCTCCCGTTATCTATTGTCGGTTGGTTCATGAAAGTTGTCGGAAACGTTGAAAACGTTGCGTTGCCTCGATCACCAGGGCTACAGCCAGAGCTACAACCCGGGGTACAACCAGGGCAGCTACAACCAGAACTACTACGGCAGCTACAGTCAGTACCCGGGATACAGCCAGAGCTACAGCCAGACGGCCACAACCGCACCCACGTACAACCACCACCAGCAGCAGCAGCAGCCGCCGCCGGCTGTGGCGGCGCAGCAACCACCAGCGCAGCAGCAGCAGAGCTACAACCAGCAATATCAGCAGGTAAGTCACGACGCGGCTTCACCCGATTTCAGCACCGGAGGGTGCTGGTTTATAAAAGACGCCCGGTCCAGAAGAGGCTCTTCTTTCTCAGGATAAATGAGCCCGATTAGCTGCTGTTTGATATGTAGCCAAACTTCACTAAACTCAGTGGAGGATCCAACTAAACATCCGTCTTGTTCTGACGCAGCCAAAAGCCCAGTTTACACTTCTCCGACCGGAAACGTTTTTTCGTTCATAGTACTCTGCGTTTCCACTCCGCTCTCTATTGTTTTTTTTCCAGCGTTGCTCGACCAGGACAGCAGGGGTCGCTACGTCTCTGCCTTCTATCACAGCTTCGTTTCATTTATTTAATTTTTTCTTGGCTTTTGAACGTATTTATTCAGCAAGGGGCAATGGAACGACAAAGTACGTTTTGATTAAGCTGTGAAGCTTTTTACTAGAAGTGCAGCTCATAGAATCCTCTAAAAACAGCAGCGTTTTTTGTTGTTTACCTACACCGTGTGTTCAAAATCGGCAAAACATTAAATAGATTAGATAAATTAACCTTTCAATATAAAGCATGTGATTGTGTAACGCTGCATTAACTACTGATTACAGTGACTATAGAGCCCCGTTCTGGTGAAACTGACCAATCAGATGCCTACGCTCTGCGTTGACAGTACAAAAAACTGTCAACGTTGACAGATAATGGCGTTGCGTCAAAACGGAGAAGCATTAACTAGGCTCAATTCAGCCTTTATGCCGTAAGAATACGATAAATGCTCAGTCCATATTTGGCTCGATGCACTAAGAATCTGATCAGTGAAAATTCAGCTTTGCTTGGGGTGGAACAAATAATCAAAGGCAATATATTGATTTTAATTTTTTTTGGATGTGAATGGAACCATCGATAAGTAATTTTGGTTTTGTTTGTAGGTAAAATTTAAAGTATGACCGCTAGTTGGTGGCTGTTTTCACCTTCTTTGTTCCAGTGGATCAAGTAGATCCACTAAAAACGAGCTGGAGAGTTTAGAACGCGGGGAAAGTTTTTCTATAGTTGAATTCAGTTTTAAAACTATCACTATATTTAGTCTTATGGCAATATATGTATTGTGATCCATATATCAGAGATGATTCTTGCTAATATTAATCCCACCTTGCATTGAATTGTTACTGTATGAACACCCCCATCTAGTGGATAACAATAAGAATTACATTTTATGAGATAAAATATTTCACAGCTTAAAAATGAAAGCAAAATTAGTTTTTATTTCTGTGTTACTGAAAGAGAAATTGCAAGTGACAAAAAAAAAATTTAAACTTCCTGTTGCAGAGCTATGGAAGTCTAATTGGTGTACTGATTAAAAATAAATATCTATAGAACTGTTTAGCAGGGTTGGACTATAAATTGATCGTATTGGTTAATCATATTTTCTGTTTATATTTAAATTAATACCATGACACTTTATGAAACATGATCCCATGATCTATAAACTGTTTGGCTTTCCATGCATGAAGTGAGAAAATATGACGTAATGACTTGCCATATCTAATTCGACGCTGCCGCTTTAAAAACGAGCGTTTTAAATCTAGGAGCTGAATCTTCAGCGTCGACGCCCATCAGTTGGTGGCCAATATAAAAATTACAAGGTGAGATAAAGGTTGTTTATCCATTTTGATGATGTCATCAAGCTGTGCCTACATACTTTGTACCAGGTACGCAAGGTTACCGATGTTCAGGTTTTGTCTCCACACTAGATATCGGAAGATTAACGTTTTTCATTCAACGGAAAAGAAACCTGTTGAACTTTAATCATTTTTAATTCAGACACTTTTCACGTTTTTTCTTTTTGTGTGAAACTAAATTTTTAGAGAGGGGATTTTTAACGAAGGGCTTTTAAGGTTTGCCTTTTTAAAATAAACCATTTTCAAATATTTCAGAGGGGCAAAAAAAAAAAATGTTTTTTTTTTTTACTCAGAAAGAACTGGGTTTAGGTCACTTTTTAATTTTTAGCTGTTTTTGTTTGTCGCTAAGTCTCCTTTTGCATTAGTATTTTACGCAATGAAATTTAAAAAGTTGAACAATTATTTATTGGACCTTTTTCTAATCCTTTCTCTTCTTCTTTCCTCCCAGTATGCTCAGCAGTGGCAGCAGTACTACCAAAACCAGAACCAGTGGAACCAGTACTACAGCCAGTACGGCGGATACCCTGGACAGGGCAGCCAGGGCTCATCTGGTTCCCAGTAGCTTCCTCCTCTATCCACCAGTCTCCACCCCTCCAACACCTCTGACCTCTGCAGTTGAATCATTTTGCTTTTTTTGTACAGTTTCTCCTTCAGTCACCGACGATGAATCCCGTCTTGTTTTCAACACACTAGCCTCCGTTTTACCCCTCACGCGTCGTGACGGCGTTCGATGTCTGGTCGTTTTTACCGAGGCGAGCCTCGAAGCAGCAGGATGTGAGGTGGTAGACGATGAGATGCCCCAAGCGCGTAGCGAACGTCGAACCTCGGTTTGACGAGGTGGCCGCGTACATTTGCAGGACGACGCCGCGAGAAGACGGGAAGAAAAGCAGGAAAGCTTAACAGAGAACAAAATGCATGCTTTTTATCTTTAAGCCCCGCCCCCCTCCCTCCTCCGTCTCGCTCTTTAACTTTCAGTTACCGAGTGAGCGTCTTTTATTTACAATAGAAACATTATGGAGCATTTTTTATAGGTGTTGGTACTGTAGTATTTAATCTGACCTTCGATTATGAGTAACCCTTTGCCGCTTGTGTAGTTGTATTTGCTTTTTTTAAAATTTTCAACCCCCGATTTATTTTGTTGATTGCTGTTCATTAAGTCCGGTAGTTCAAGCTGTTTTTTTTCTACCTTTTAAAAAAGGAAAATCAAGATTTTTTTTTTTTTTTGTTCATTTTTGAGCAGTTACGCCAGCTGTCTTGTCTTTATACAATAAACAGTTGTAAACACCTTTTGAATGTGTGGAAAATCCCCTTTTTGGTCCAACATTTGTGAAGGAAATTAAAACATGACACGTGATTAATGACTGTATTTGTATTTCTCTTTTTTTTCCCATTTTTTTATTTCTTTTTGACGAAACTGAAAATCGACAAAGGACAAAAAAAAAAAGGAAGATGATAATTAGGCAGTGTGAATTGTTCCAGTGCAGTCCTGCTGAACCATAAATAAACTTGAAGTTGATTGATTTTTGTTGTTTCAGGGCAGGAAATAAACATTTTTGTTTGCATGTTGATTTAAAACCAAAATCACAGATCAGGCGATGTTTGTGAAAGTCCAATGTTAGTTTAGGTGAAACTGTCTAATCCAAACCCACGTAAAGTTGAGTGTTTACTTACCCAATTACTAATCAGTTGTCGTATAGCTGCCAAAGTTGAACCAAACATTTTTTTTCCTGCTTAGTGTTAATTTCCTACCCTGTTCCTGTGTGTTGCCAAGAAATGCCTGTAGGTTTGCAGAAATTCAATAGGAATTTTAGCACCAGAAAGGCAAAGCACCTCTTCTTCAGATAAAACAAGATTTTCATAAATTACACCAAAACACCCCCCCCCCCCCCCCCCCAATCAATGCCTGAAACCTCAAACAGGAATGTCATAACTAGGAAGTCCATTTACAGCCAAGAGTCTGATCATTTCAACGTAGCCGAGACGCAGCTTCAGCACAAACAGCCGTGCAAACTGGCTTTTCTTTTATTGTCCGAGCTGGAAGAGGAGCGTTCAGTCCGGCTCTCGGCTTTTGTCTTTGTGCAGATGGAGCTCGTCCAATTTGTCCTGAAGGAAGGAAACTGGCATGGAGCAACCTCTGCTTCGGTGTGGGAGCGTCTTGGCCTGGAATGAGACGCACATTTTTATGAGAGCTTCTCCTTTTTGCCTCCATTTAAAAACCTTTAAATAGGTCATTCTCTGAATTTGGTGCACTTTTGAGCTCTGAAAAATCCATCAGTTTGATTAAAAACAAAATGTCAGAAAGTATGCCAACACTTTAATGTATGAGCAAGATAGATGGGTGCTAATAAATTGTTTTAAAAAAGGGAGGTTTGTATGCGTTCAAAACAAGAATAATGGACTCTTGTTTTAAAAAGTATTTTGTGATTGTAGCTACTTTAAATGAAAATGTTGGTGGTACACCTACGGGACACAAAGCGCACCGAATTTAGAGAATCACCCAAATATATCCATACAGATGAGAAAAAAACTGACCGTGAAGCCTGTAGGTTAACATGAATTTACAAAACCCATCAGTTTTCAGGTAATTCACATGTAATAGTTAATTTTTGAAGGTCAAACCTGTTTAAATTTATGCAATTTCAGTTACGTCTGACTTTAAAAAATAACAGTACATTAACAGTTTTATTTGCAGCTTACAGTTGTAGTTAAGCAAATAATATTTTGGGTTCTGTTAGTAAATTTAGAGTCAAAATTTAATAGAATTAATTTAGGACTTTTACCCAGTCATTTATGTCCATGTTATGTATTCATACATTTCACATTGTCAAAGTAAATATTAAGTTTGAATTAAAATATTTAGCTAATAAGCTAAATACCGAGCCATCCTTCTTCTATACTGCATACTCTTTGGGACCAACTAAAAGTTAAAATAGTTACAAATAGTTCAATGTAAACTTTAAGACCCGCCTTTTTTTTTTGGGTGGTCCACTTCTGCTTATCACCAAATACATTTACATATTAGCTAAATATAAAAAATAAAGTTGTGAGCTAAATATTTAACCGACTTAGCTTTTGAGCTAAACATTTCGCTAGCCAGTTTAGCTTTCAAGCTCAATATTTAGTTAGCCAGTTTGGCAATCGATCTAAATATTTAGCTAACCAGTTTAGCTTTTGAGCAAAATATTTAGCTAATTAGCATAACGTTCGAGTTAGATATTTAGCTAGCTAGTTTAGCTTTCAAGCTTAATATTCAGCTAATTATCTTAGCTTTCTAGCAAAGTATTTGGCTTCAAACTAAATAAGCCTTCTAAGTATTTGGTTTCAAGTTTGAAGCTAATATTTGTAAATGAATAAATGTGGATAAAACTATCATATGACTGGCTAAATACCCCCAAATTATTGCTAACTTTTGACTAAAATCAGCCCCCTGTATGAATAAAGTAATCAGATTGGGCTATGTGAAAACTTTGTTTCTAGAGTTTTTCAGAGCTAAGCTTTTTTTTCTCTCTCTGAAGCTGAATGGCTTCTAGGATCAGTATGCTTTTATTGGTTCATATAAAAAAGTTAGAGAAAATCCCCTGAAACACATTTTGATTCTAGCTGTATTTAAATATGTGCTATATAAACAGTTTTGTTTTACAAAATGCAGGAAAAGTATAGTCATTTCAGTTTTACATGATAAAAATACAGATTCCACACTTTTAATTAAAGAAAAACCTGGAATCAACTTATAAAGCTGTTCAAAAACGTGCAGTAACTTTAGTTCTGCTTAGCCTTTTACAGTATGTTGATCAGATTGACGTCTGGTTTCTGACTGCGCCATTGCAAAGTGCCATGACCTTATTGATGACCCAGTTTCGACCAGGCCTTGGCTGTCCCAATCCCAAATTAAGGTCAAGGATCATCTCTACTTTTTTTTTTAAACTGTCATTGTTCCTGCCGTTCATGCATGGCCTAATGAATCGTCACCATGCCACTACAGTGTTTGAAAGTATGTGCTCGTCTGATATGCTGAGGTAATCTGAGGTGGAGCTGAGGTATTTGGAGGTATAGTCGCTTTTATCAAAACATCTCTATATTGATCTTTCCAAAAGATGATTGTGTTGTGCTGCCATATTTTTGGGATGAGATCCTTCCTCCTTCAACCCCTCCAGACAACCTGTAGTCGTTAAATTGTCCAGTCGTGGAGAATCAGCATTCTAACTGAGGCCTGTAGAGTCTAAGATGGAGTTCCGGGGCTTTTAATTAATTTTTCTGAGCATTGCGCGGCCTGACTTTAGGATAAAGTTGCTGGACTGTCCAATCATCGTTATTTTCCAGTTACATGTAATCTTTTTCTCAGTTCGACTTCAACTGCTCTTAGTATTTTGGTGTGAAAAAACAAAACAAAAACACAGATTTAAGTAGATCCATCCAGTAAGAGTCATTGGCTTAATGAACCTTTGCCCTCTAGGGGGCACTACTACTGCTATATTAGACAAAATAGCTTTTAAGATGTTCAGCGTTCAAAACTTTTTGTCCTACTAATCTAATTAAAATTAGTCTGCAATCCCTTTCTGTGAAAAATTTTTAACTTTGCAAAGACTCCCGGTATTTCTCACCCTTCTGTCAGGGGACGCATGTCCAACAGAGTTGAGGTGGTTCCCCCTCCTGTCCCTCCTCTCAGGCGTCCATACTCCAGGATCGGTCTGAGTGGATCGGTCCGACTGCGTGGAATCCTCCATTTTGTCTGTCCAATCTGGCCTGTTCTGTTCGATCTCGTTGCTTTGGGGGAAGACAAAGGCCTCTTCCTCTGAACCTGGAAGACAGAACCACGCATGAGACGACAGGAGGTCGTTTACACAGAGGTCTGTGGTTTGTTCAAATGGAGGGAAAAGTACGCACTCCAGCTGTTGCCCTTGGTTTTTGAGTCGGAAGCAGGGGTGCATGGACACGACCCGGCTGTGTTTTTGTGTTTCTTCTGGCAACCTATCCTCACCAGGTCCCTGCAGTGTCGGTGGCAGTTTATCCCACAGTCTGACAGTGACAGACAGACATTGATATTGTAGGTGAAATCCAGGGAAACCACAGGAGAGCATTAAGGTCAAGGGGGATGCCATTTATACATCATTGTGGAATAAAAACCAAAAACAACCTATGGAGAAACCAATGAGAACCTATGCATGCACAGAGAGAACATGCAAACTCAATGCAGAAAGACCCCAGGCAGGGATTCAAACCCATGACCTTCTTACTGAAAGGAAACAGTGCTTCTAACCGTGGTTTTTTGTCATTCCAACATTCCTTAAGTAACCCTAAATCTGAAGGAAAAAAGTTGAATTCTGAGATTGAAGTCAGAATCGAAGGCATACATTAATTCATAATTTAAAAAGGGAGAAATTCTAATATTAAAGTCAGAATTCTGAGAGAAAAAAAGTTAGAATACTGTGAAAAGTCAAGATTTCAAGAATAAAGTTGGAATTCTGAGAAGAAAGTCGGAATTCTCATTAAAAAAAAGGTCTGAATTCTAATATTCAAAGCATAATTCTGAGCAAAAGGTAAAAGTTCAGAGATTAAAGTCCAAATTCTGTTTTGAAAAAAAAGTTTGAATTCTTATGCTGCGTTCACACCTCCCCAAACGTCAGCGTCAGCTGCGGCAATATCACATGTAAAGTCTACGGTTGAGTCCGTCAGAGTCTCTGCGGCGCTTTGTGTGCGTTGGCTGCACCAGTTTTTCAAGCGTTACCTGCGTTTCAAGCGGCAAAGCAGCAAACGCAGCAAACGCCAATCAGAGCTTCTCACTGTAGTGACCGCGCCCAACGTCGGCGTTGTCTAGCCGATCGCGATCCGCTAGTGTTTAAAACATCCGGCAGAGAAAGATCGTATCTGTTCATCTTCTGCTCAAAGCAGATTTATGGTTTTACAAACCAATCTTGCTTTCAATGCCCAGAATTCAGTCTATATGTTTAACTGAATAATTCTTTACTTTAGCAGGTACAGGACATTGATAATTTCCTTCTTTTTTTTTTTTTTTTAGAATCAATCTGGGTTCAGATGCAAAGGATAAGGTTGTACTCATAAATAGTCATGCAGCTCGAAGTATAAAAATAAATCTTTGTATTAGGATATGACCTATGAGCAATGCTACTACTGAACTACCATCTCTGCAGATATATACACGGTGTGTGAAACAGTATTTGCCACCATTGGTTTTTAGTTATTTGTCTCTTGAAATTTGAGAATTAGGGACGCACTGAAACCGATACTGGTATCAGTTATCAGGCAGATATTGACCTAATGTACACGTACTCATCAAAGGTAATCGACACCGATAACAGTTTATTTATTCAAATGTGGAAACAGCAACTACTTTAAAGAAAATGTTTTGTTTTTTTTCACTTTAAATTTTAGCTTTGCGGTCATTTTTATTCATATCTTATTTAAAAAAAAATCTAATTCCATTTGTTTTAACAAGAACAGAAGAAGATAAAGCCTGTCTTCCTATTCATTGCCTTCTTTTGTGTGTGGTAGAAGTATCGGCATTGGTACTCGATGTCGGCAAGTACTCAGATCCAAGCAAGCTTCATTTTAAAAATGTATTTACGTCAAACTAGAAGCTGACAGAGTGTGCGGTTTGAACGCGCCTTTAGACTGAAGTCAGAACTCAGAGATTAAAGTCCAAATTCAGAGAAAACATCAGAATTTTGAGAAAAAAGTTGGAGTTGTGAGACAACCAGTCTGAATGGTAAGGGGGAAAAAACCTGAATTCTTATTGCTTATTTTTATTTTTTGGCAATAATACTCTTTCATAATTTTTTAGAGTTAAAGAGCGAGTTGAGAGAAAAACCCACGTTTTATTGTTTTGGTGCATCTATGCAACAACCCACAACACTTCAACATCACTGTGTTTAAATCTAGAATTGTGTCCCTTTTCTCCTAAATAATAATGATAATAATAAAATGATCAGGCTGTGCATAGTAGACGTTAAGCCTCGTCTTACCTTTACAGTGGTAGCCCTGTTTGATGACCCCCCACAGCTGTAAAAGGGCAGAGGTGAGAGGTTAACACCCCCACTCAACGGTTGGTTCGAACCATAAACACAACAGCCCGCCCATACTCACAAAGCCCCCACAGGTGTCACAGAACGTCGGCCGCTTGTACGTGGTTTCGTGGAAGTTGTGCGTGTCGTTGAAGTTGTAGCCCAGCTTGGCGCAGACGGACATTCCTCTCATGAAGTAAGAAGTGATTTCCTCTCGGCTGATTTGTCCCTCCCTGGGCAGCAGAATTGACCGGATTACAACCCAAACTCTTTAGTTTCCCTGGACAAGATCTGGCCGAGCGTCCTCACCTGTCAGTTTCTTGTGTGCAGAAGGTGAACGGAAAGTTGGCCGCTATTTTCTCAAAGTCCTCCAGTGAAATGTAGCCGTCCTGGTTCAGGTCGTAGTTCTTCATGATGGACTGCAGGGGGAAGCAGATGTTGAGCTTTTGTCGGTTCTGCTTCAGGGGCGTCAGGGTGTGAGGAAGTGAAAGGCAGCGGGCTGCTTGCGAGGACTCGTACTCACATCCACCATCTGTTTGACGTGTTTGGATATGGTGTCAGAGTCGAGCCTGGGGGTGACCCCGGATCCCCACTCCGCCACCACCGGCGGTTTAACGGGAGCTACAGGCTGTGGACCGACACACCAAGAACTGTGAGGAACAAGAAGAAAAAGCACACCCACCACATAACACGCTTCCCTAACGTACGGCTCTTTGATGTGGCTCACTTTTGAAGTGTTTCTGCACAGAGCCTGCCCTTTTTGGTTTCAACATGTTACACCCATGAGAATGCTCGAAAACGTCCACCTTGTCTTGTGAAAACGGGTTACACTTCACTTCAAGTCTCTGTTACCTGAATCTTGGGGTTTTTGGGTTCCTTGTTGTACGATAGTTCATATATCTCATCCTCGGTGTAGTACAGATCTAAAGACAGCTAAAGATTGAGAAAGAAAAACATCCATCAAGACGTTTATGAGCTGCTTAGCGGCTATTTGCTCTCATCTCGTACCGTGAGCAGATGCAGAAGGTCTTTGTTGGCCTCGAATGGCGGCTTGCAGCTGTGAATGGCCAGCAGGTCGTTGATGTTGCTGTACAGGTGCTGCAGCTTGCTCAGGTTGATCTTCTCCTCGTCTATATAGTCCGGCAGCGCCTCGTTGAGCGAGATGAGGTCCTTCAGGTGCACGCCCAGGATGGGCACCTTGAAGCCCTTGCATTCGTTGTAAACCCGCCGGTAGTTGCTGTAATTGCTCCGGGAGGAGAGCAGTTCCGTGAATTCACTCAGGACCTGTTGGGGAACGAAGAAGGAGACACAGAGAAAACAAAAGGAACTCATATGAGAGTACTTTCTATAGTAAAGAAAGTACAAAAAAAACTGAAAACAAGGACATGGAGGTCACTGGGAGCATCGTCCGAATCGATGCTCCCCATCCAGCAGGGGGCGTTGTAGCTGAATAGAATACCAGACAAGGTGGAGCTTCTATGGAGAGAAAAACGCTGAGAGAGAAAACAGGGTTAACGGTGCAATAACAGCAGGAAAACATACATCTGGAGAGTAGTAGGAGAGAAAAGTAGAAGAGTGAGGAAAAGTGATCGGTCTGTCCTTCAACAGTCTAAGGCTATAGGAGAATAACTACAGAGATAACTCAAGATAACCTGAGCCATTCTAACTATAAGCTTTATCAAAAAGGAAGGTTTAAGCCTAGTTTTAAAAACAGAGTATCTGCCTCATTGACTAAAACTGGGAGCTGGTTCCACAGGAGAGGAGCCTGATAACTAAAAGATCTGCCTCCTATTCTACTTTTAGAAATCCTAGGAACTACCAGTAGACCTGCATTCTGAGAACAAAGTGCTCTGTTAGGAACATATGGAACAATCAGATCTCTGATGTACGATGGAGCTTGATTATTAAGGGCTTTATACGTAAGGAGGAGGATATTAAACTATATTCTGGATTTAACAGGGAGCCAGTGGAGAGAAGCTAAAACAGGATAAATGTGATCGTTCTTTAATAATTATCAGAACTCTTGCTGCATTCTCTGAATTTGGTGCAACTTTGGGGTTTCTGGTTTCTGAGAAATCATCTGATGGAGTATTTGTACGTCCGATAAACAGTGTTTATGTTGAGTGTTGAGCTTGGCAATGTCGGTTTGAGGATAAAATATAGTTCACAAAGTTTGCCAATACTCAGAGGTAGGTAGTAACTAGCTACATTTACCTTTTTGGAAAAAAAAAAAAAACTTTTTAGAGGAGTTTTGCTATGCCGTGATTAACTTTTACTTGAGTAATATTATTATGAAGTATCGCTAGTCTTACCTGAGCAAAATACCTGGATTCTCTACCCACTTTGAGTAAATTCATTGAATAAAGAGCAAACATATTTTAACCAACAATACACCACACGCCTAAAGTTTTAGTCAATTCAATTATTAATAATTAAAAGTTGTGCACTTATATGCAATTTCACTCATCCTATGGTGCTGATCCGGTCTTAACAAGCAGAGACTGTGTGTGTGCTGGAGCTGCAGAAAGGCCAATCAGATAGTTATATTTTTAAAAACGAAGCCATCCTAACCCGCGGTCTGCTCTATACGGTAGTCAACACCCCCTTTTTGCTTTATTTTTCTAACCAGAAATGTAGGTCGAGTAAGACTCTGGAAGGGGGTGAACTGCTCTTTAAGTACATACCTCTGACTCTTAAAAATCTAAATATCAACTTGAAAATTATAAATCTGTAAATATGTCAAATGAACACATCCTCACTCCCAACTCGTCACATATGGACCCAAGATCAGACTCCTGACCATGCGTCCATATATGACAAGTTGGGTACACCCCTGCGTCATTTTTTGACCTGCGTGGTGCTCCAGTTGAATGTTATACAGATCCCTAGACGTCAGTAATTGACAACACGGGTAGGACAAGGAATCCGTTTACTTGCTTGCTTGTTTAAAGTAATGTGTTTTTGTCCTTCTGTTACCTTAAGGTTAGAACATTAAACTTATGGGTTGGTTAAAATTGGTTAGATAACTCAACGTACGGTATGTGATTCTGCTAGATCGAACGGCTCTGAAACAAAATACACTTCAGATGTTTACAATAAAGGACAACAACCATGCTACCTTTTCTGAGCGCGTCATAAAAAGACGCGACGGGGGGTTCCCAACTCGTCACATATGGACGCATGGTCAGGAGTCTGATCTTGCGTCCATATGTGACGGGTTAGGAGTGAGGATGCGTTGGTAAAATTACAGTTCAAATGAAGACTATTATTTCATTAGCTAAATTAGCTTAAACTGTACAACATGGAGGTTCCAGTTCGGTAAAAAAAAATTTCTAAATTTTTCTAAGTTCAGTTGTTTCATCGAACATTCAAACACAAAAAAAGATTTTTAAAGGAACAAACTGTTTATGATTTACATTGAAATTTAAAGGTTGTGTATGGAAAATGAGCACGATAGCGACATCTAGTGTATCTATGTTGAAGTTACAATAATAAAAACATAATTCCAGCTGTTGGGCTACCTGGTTCATTGCCGATACGCCCGGCGACCAGCCTGAACTGCGTCCAGTAAGGAATTTTCATAGAGAAGTTTTAACTGCCAGCTGATGTTAGCAAAGTTAGCCCGTGAGTTAGCTTACCGATCCAGGAGAAAAGTCATGAAAATTTTCCACCTGTACGTACCTTTTTATTGCAATGTTGTTTTAGAAAAATGACTCGAAATGACTTGAAGTTTGACATTTAAGACTTGGGAAGACTTTAGATTCTGGTAAACAACATAAAATGTCACTGGAAGTACTTTTTACCTTGTTCTAAGATGTATTTATTCATTACCTACTGTAAGTTTTGGTGTGTTAGAAAAGTCTTTCTTCAGCTTTAATTTGTTATTGTGTAATCATGTTATTTATTTGTGTCTTTTTATTTAATTTAATTCTAGTCTTTAAAATACCAGAACATGCATATAACGTTATATTTCTGTGTGTCTGATGGCACAACAGTAAAAACTTGTAAATCAGATGTTACTCTATAAGTAGCTATTTTACCAAATACTTTTAACTTTCACTTGAGTAAAAATATTTCGCAGTAGTGCTATTCTTACTTGAGTACAACCTTTGGGTACTCTACCCACCTAATACTTAAAAAGGGGGTTGAACACGACTGAGGGACATGATTAACTCGTGCTATTTTATTCATTATTTATTGTTTTCATGTTTTTTATAATTAGGCTAAAGAAAACAATGAAACAATGATATTAACAAAACTAATAATGGTTACTGCCTATTTGCATTTATATTTCATTAACTGAAAAATTGAACATCTGGTAAATGGGGACACGGTTATTTGGCTGACCCCCACTCATTAGAAACCCATAAAACTGTAAAAAAAAAATCATTTTCCGAATACTTTTGTCCGTCACAACGCAAAGAAAAACTAGATCCTTCTGTTTCTTGTTTGCAAATTGATTTTGTGATTTACTTTATAAAAAAAAAATATTGGTAAAGATCACAGAATTCACAGAATCACCCAGAACCTGACCAGTGATTTTCTAGCTTTGGTATCCTAATTTGATGTTTATGACAAAAACCGTGTACCAAATGCATTAACATAGAAGTTTCCAAAGAACCTCAGCAGTTACTGCCAACTCAAATTTCTTGTAATCTTTTAAACTGGTCTGGATCGATAGCTGCATCCAGGGTTATCCATTGTTTGAATGTCTCCATATGGTACCAAACTAATCAATAAGCGTATTTTGATGCCTGAATGATAAAAAAAACCCCAAAGTTGTTGTAAACTACCAAGCCTAAGACCAGACAAAGACTGAAAGTGGCGCCTTGTCTTGAGTCGCTGTCTGGTCTTGTCGGTCAGAAATGGAAGAGAGAGAAAACCGGCCTACTTTTTGTTTTGCATGTGTCTAACCTGCGGATATGCAAGTATTATGCGAATTCACCACACATCAGTGTCGAAACGTTACAGGAGAAAAGCCTGGACAGCAAACAGGAAACCATAAACAGGTCGCCAGCACACTCTTCACTTCGTCAGAGAGCTATAAAAAACACCACAGGACGATCGTATCTGTTCATCTTCTGCTCAAAGTAGATTTATGGTTGTACAAACGAATCTTGCTTTCAATGCCCAGAATTCAGTCTTTATTTTTAACTAAATAATTTTTTACTTTAGCATGTACAACACATTGATAATTTCCTTCTTTTTTTTTTTAGAATCAATGTGGGTTCAGATGCAAAGGATAAGGTTGTACTCATAAATACTCATGCAGCTCGAAGTATTAAAATAAATCTTTGTATTAGGATATGACTTATGAGCAATGCTACTACTGAACTACCATCTCTGCAGATATTGAATATACACAGTTTGTGAAACAGTATTTGCCACCATTGGTTTTTTGTTATTTGTCCCCTAAAATTTCAGAATTAGGGACGCACTGATACCGATACTGGTATCAGTTATCAGGCAGATATTGACCTAATGTACTCGTACTCATCAAAGTTAATCGACACCGATAACAGTTTATTGATTTAAATGTGAAAACAGCAATGTTTATTTTTTTCACTTTAAATTTGAGCTTTGCTGTCATTTTTATTAATATCTTCTTTTAAAAAAAATCTAATTCACTATTTGTTTTAACAAGAACAGAACAAGATAAAGATAATTCATTGCCTTCTTTTGTGTGTGGTAGAAGTATCGGCATTGGTACTCGATGTCGGCAAGTACTCAGATCCAAGTATCTGTATCGTATCTGTTTGAAAAAAAGTGGCATTGTTGCATCCCTCGTCATAGTATTGAATAAATTACAAAATCATTAAATTAAAACATAAAATATTTTAGCTGTTGTGAATGAATATGTTTATTTAGGGGGGAAAAATTTGACAAACTAACTGTTCCACTCAGAAGCGCTGACTTTAGATCTCGGTCACGACCGGAAACGGGTCTTTTAAATCTCTGTCCTGTTTGCGGGATACTCGTTTAATCACGAAGGAATACTTTTGCCACACTGAAAGCTTTTTTGAGTATGAGGTCAACATCTTAAGTAAGCGAAGAGTGTTTTACAGGCACGTTTAGCAGCGCTGAGATGAGCTGCGAAAAAGGTAAATGCAGCTGGTCCAAGGAAATCACAGAGCAGCAACTGCATGACTTCCAAATCAGTTCAGAAATACTTTATTGATCCCAGTGAGAAATGAAGTGTTTTTGCAACTCGTACTATTTAATTCTTCAGGGAGTTGTTGTAATCACAAACGGCTGTGACCAGTAAGGATTTCTCTGTTGCAGTGAAACCGAAGAAGCCACAGACGGAAGACTGTCTGTTGTTTTAGGATGGCCTCATGAGGAGGATGCTCAGTGTTGTCCCTAGTTTTATGGATTTTATGAAGAACCCTTCTTTGCTGGATCCACAGTCGCCCCCAGAACAGAACCAGCCTTCTTCATCTGGTTGTTGAGCCTTTTTTACCCTGATTCTGATGCTGCTACCTGACGTAGTCAATAAAATATATATAGTTCATTAGGGCCACGTAGTAAAATTAAATTATTGTGAACCTGTGACCGGGGAAGAACTCAGTGTCAATAGTGTGGTATTTTTTAAATCTTGCTCCCACAGTCACATCCACAGATCACAGCTGCATGTTTTAATTACTTTTTGTGTGGGGTTTTCAAACAGCTTCTATGATGTATTGTATTAAACACCAGGAAAGTATTATGATTCCCAATCTTAATATACTGCGTATTCAATATTGATGAATATGTGTGTGGATGCTTACCAAAGAACAATGCTTAGCTTATTAACACTGAAGGCAGATGGTGTGGGAAAAGAGAAAGAAAGCAGATTAAATAGAAAACAGGTGTTTAACTAACAAAGAGGCTGTATAAAATCTGGAATAGGGAAGTCAAGGTCAGTTTAGGAAGGGAGGCTGGGAATGTTGGGACTCCTTGTATGCATGTCTGAGAAAAGTTTTCATTTACGTCTGAGAAATGTAACTCATTTTGATCTCTGTTTAATAAAAGCTGTGGTCCACTGGAGTTCGGTGTGCACTCTGTGATTTTTCTCTGGGACTGCACCCGTCTGCAGGTACAATAGACCAAAATTGCATAATTGGATCTGTTTCTTATTTGCTCTCTTTTGACATAAATTATGAATACGCTCGGAAGGTGGAATTGAGGCTGCAGAAGAAGTAGAGATTAAAAGCCATATTTTGGCGCCTCTTCCTTTAAAGGCAGGCTTTAATGAAGGAGTAAAAATTCTACCTTTAGACGTACCCCAACAGTTGATAGAAGAAGAGATTACACTCTTCACAACATACATCTAGAAGATTTTGCTGCAAACTTTGAAGGACCCAAGCTTCCACAAAAAGTCCATCTGTTCAGTCTTCACTGTTCAGTCTACAGCCCAGTCTGTTGTAATTCTGTTATTAAGTATGGATGCAACGATACCAGTTTTTTCAAACCGATATGATAAGATACCTAGATCTAAGTACTTGCCGATACCCAGTACCAAATACGATACTTTTACCACAGAAAAAAAGGCAAAGAATTGGAAGACAGGTTCTATTTTCTTCTTTGATTGTTTAAAAAAATGATGGTGAATTAGATAAAAAAGAAACTATTTATAAGAATAAACACAAAACAAAAATTTCATGTAAAATTTCATGGCCCCGTTCTTTTTTCCCCTTGTATGTTTTGCCCCTGGGAGCCATTTTTAAAAATCATTAAATTAACTACCACCTTTACACTGATAACTACCAGGTGTACGTACGCTTTATGTTTCCCTGGAACCTAATGAATCTGTGTTCCCTCTCCTTGATTGTCTCGAGGATATAAAAAGTTGTCTCTCTTCCAAGTTTCTGCTTATAAATGATACTAAGACAGAGGTCTTTTTTTTAAACTGTAATTCAAACTCCCCCCCGACAGGACCTCTCTCTGCTCCCATCTAGTCCTAAATCCAAGTGCAAGTTAATCGGTCTTGCTGAATCATGTCATGCAGCCTTTCTTGCTCTTAGTGGAAAGTAGGGAGGCACAGTAGGCCCATGCACCAATGGAGTGTGCTGCTTGCAAAAACATAACTGGTGTGCAATGGATGAATGGTGAAGTCAGCAGTGAATTACAGAATAGACAAAAAAAGTTTCAAGCATTGAGACAGTTTAGCTAAAAAAAGAGTTGTTGAAATGTCAGACGGAAGAGATAAAAGAAGCTAATTTAATGCAAGAAATCAACAAGTCTTTCAGAGATAGCAAATATTTTGGGTTTTGATGGTGATGATCAGCATAGTCATAATGATGGTCCTTCTGATCCAAGTTTCCCCTTGATTTGTTGTTCTTGAACGGCTGTAAAGCAGAAAATGCTGGATTTCGTGTTGATCCCGTTGCTTTTTGTTTGCTCAGAACCTGCTAAACTACCAAAATTACGTTTTTAACCGTTGTGCCATAAATATATATGGGTGTGCATGTGAATTTTGAAATCTCAGTGCACGATGAAAAATATGGTTCCCCTGGTTATTATCCATTATCTCTCCAGATTAGGTGGGCTCATCGCTTTCCGTCTTCAAATCCTGCCTGAAAACGAATTTTTATTCGTGAGCACTTAAATCTCTTTTGGGTCTTTTTTTAAACCTGATTTTAGCCGCTCCTCTGCTGCCTTTTTAATCTTACATTTTATTTTTAGTTAATTTGTTGTTTGCTTTTGATCCTGCCTAATGTAAAGCACTTTATCTGTAAATAAACGTGGTATGGTAAGGTTTTCAGTTAAAAAGTAACATAATTGAAGAACGACTTAACATCTGTTCGGTCTGAAACATTAAACTGAGACAAAAATGCAAAAGCAAAAAAAAAAGGATAATATCTGGGACAAGGCATTTTAATCATCGCAGCTTTGAGGTAAATCAGTCATCAACACTGACTGACGAGTTATGTGTAATTGTGAAAATACCTTAGTGATGTCAGGGGGCAGCAGATTAGACGTGTCTTTGAGGCGAGAGATGGAACTGTGACAGAGGCCTCCGGTTACCGCCATTAGAGTGTTAAAGTTTTGCAAGGCTCTCAGTTTCTACAGGGGAAAAAACAAAAACAAAAAGGAAAAAGAAGCATAAATGGCTTGAAAATGAAGCCACGAAGTTTAATATCTCTGATCGGAGAGAGCGGCGTTCTGGTTACCTGAGCCACATGGATAAACTTGGTGAAGACCTGGGCTCTCTGCTGGGCCGTGTGTCTGCTGAGGATCATCAGCTGGACCCACTGGGACACTCCGTTGCACATCATGACCGAGCGCTCCAGGGCAGGGTTGTCCCTCACAGAACCTCGCACCACGTAGCTGCGGTAGTCCAGGAACTGACCCAGTCAGATAAAAGATACAACTCAGAAATCGGCATCTGAAACTTAAACTTTCATATTCATATGTTTCACTGACGACATTTCAGTTTCTCTCCGTAATCTGTGACTAAGAGAGGAACACCTCACTGATGTAGGCTCTAAATGAAGGTGGCTAAACTGCCGTTGTTAAGGTGCGTGAAAAACGGTGGTCTCTGCACGAAGAAGGAACATGGGTCATCAGTGGGTCTTTTTAGCAGAATAAAGACCCAAAACCCAGACACAAAATCAGCTTTCTGGCGTCGCCATCTCAGTAAACAACCCTAACCCACAGACTGTAACGATTCTCAGGTGTTCTAGTTTTGGATTGTGTTCATTTTATCTCTACGGGTTTTACCATATAGAGTTTGATTACTGTTGCTTTACCGTTAGCTTACCATATCTATTCATTCATTTGTATTTATTATTACTGTTGTATATTTCTGTATTTATCTCTCTTTGTCAGGTTTTTCCCTTCTGGTTCCACATGTTTTGAGCTCTTTCTGTGTTCATTACTCCTTCCTTACTTGTCTCCCTGGTTGCTTTCTCTCACAGCTTCCAATCAGCCAACCAGTCTCTTGGCAGTAATCAAACTCCCCTGTATTTAAGCCTCTCACTTTATGCCATATCATGTCGGATTTCTCCCGTACTTGTCGTGTTATGTGCACTGCTCCACCAGGGGCTTCCCTTTCTGTAAAATGTTTTGTTTTTATTAATTAATTACTCTAAGTGCTGCCCCAGTTTGTCTCTGTGGTTGGGTTCATCATCATGAAACTCATCAGTTTTTCACTGGGGTCCCATTGGGGGGAAAAAAAAAATGTGTCAGCTTATCAAGTGTTTCTATTGCATTTTACGTGATAGAGGTGTAACTTTAAAATTATCCTAACCATCCAATTAATTTGTTGCTGTTGTTTTTTTCTGCTCTTTGTTGCATTTTCAGTCACTTCTGTGTCTGTAGCGCCCCCCTTTGGAACCTGTGGTCAGAAGATTCTGGTCCCAGAGAAACTGGTACAGATGATGGCATTTAGCTTTGTGGTTGAGCAGATGTTCAAATCGCTAATTATGCTCCACTCTCAATGAGGTGACACCGAAACTGATGTCAGTTCGGTCGGTTGTTTTTATGACGGGAAGATGTTGGATCTGTACTTTCTTTTTTTGTTTTTTTTTGTTGCTACGTTTAGTGTTCAGCTGATGGCCGCATAAAAAAAAAAAGATAATTTCTTTTTAGAATTATAATTTGTCTTGCTCCTGGCCTTTTGGCGTCCTTTAAGGATTGTAGCATGGTTACAACATATAGGGTGCTTCCACATTTCAAGTCTGAGAGATTTAAAGGGCCGTTGAAGTCGGAGATCATGGCAGAGCGAACGCATGAAGGCCAGAGAGTTTGTGTTAAATGGAACCACTCCCTCTTTGGTTGTGCGATGACGTTTTAGGTACCCGATCTGCTCTGTGGAGCTGCGCTTGCTGTTAACCTCACAGTACGGCAACTCCACTCAGACAAATGACCTTTTTCCCTTTTTAACCCTTCCAAACATATGGCTAAATTTAAAAGAGACATAAATGTTGATAACAACTCCTGTGGGGAACCCAGAAAAAATGACCCGTCTTTTCTGGTACTGCTCTTTCAAGCATGGGCTTTGGAAACACTTTGCCAGCTTGTTATTTTGACAGATTTTCCTATAATATAAAAATGTTTTCTTCTGTTTTTTTTTGTTTTGGTTTTTAGAAAAACTCCAATAAGAACTATACATTAAATCATTATCAAGAAATCAAGAAAAAGGCTTTCAAAACATAATATTAATATGCTAAATATTTTGTTTACCAACTACATATTTCCATTAGATGCTAAAAATTTAGTTTACAGATTAAATATTTAGCTGCAAACTGAAAAAAAAAATATCTAGAAAGCTAAATATTTAGGTAGCAAGCTGAACTTGCTTGTTAAGTATTTTGATTGGAATTATACATTTATCTTCAAGCTAATTACTTAGCTAAGAGGTAAATATTTAGCCAGTATACAAATTCACCTGGCGATGAGCTGAAGTGAACCTCTAAAATAAAACCTGGGTCTTGAGACTCTATATAAACAGCCTCCGAGACCGAACGCCATCTCTTTATTGTTTATTTTCGCCCCGACATGTCAAACATTTCCGCTCAAAACGAAAAGACGAGCCGTTTTAACGGCAAAACAGACATCTACAGATATGTATTTACAGCAATAGTGATGCACCAGCAGAGGTTTTCAATAGAGTTTCACAAAAAACGGTTAGTATGTTTGAAATTCCACTTCCACTTAAATAAATTAGCATATTAGCTGAATTTGTTTGAAGCTACATATTCAGCTAGTCAGCTCACCTTGCTAGCTAGCAATAGCAAGAGCTTGCTAGCAAATATTTAGCTTGCAAGCAGAGCTTAGTCTTTAAAATGTAAGCTTTATGTTCAACTTCTAGTATAAATATTTGTTTTGTAAGCTAAATATTTAGCTTGTAAACTAAATACTTATTTAAAACTGTGACATTTATAAGTAAATAAATAACGTGGAAGCAAATATGACTTCTCTTATGACAAGCTAAATTATTCCAAAAATTGCTGTAATTTTTTTACTTTTTAACACCCTATAGGAGTGTTACACCTTTTGGCTGTCGGAGGTCGCACGATATTGTTAGGGCTTCAAAGGGGGCCAGCACTTTGGCCACCCCTGCCTTAACGGTGCTTTATTTAGGGCCCCACTTACCTGCGGGCATTGAACAAACGGGTTAGGTTTTACGTTGCATTCAGGTTACCACGGGAAAAATAGCTGTTATTTGATGAACTATCTGCAAGCAGAGTGAGCATGAAACATTTTCTCATTAATTTATTTTATTTTTAAGTTCCATGGTACGGGAGGTGTTTCACAGTTTCAGTGTATTTTCGACCGGTTGGTGTGTAATTTCATGCTTATTGGTCAGGCTGGCTCTGTTTACACCAAGGAGATCCTCATTGAGCTGAGTCGGTGCCAACTTACTGAGACGTTACAGAAGTTTTTAAACTCCAGGTAGCTCAGGTGCTCAGCCATCTCGTCCGGCTCCATGTGGTCGAATATTAAAGACACCTTCCTCTTCTTCACAGAGGGCGAGGGTGCCTGCGATGCGTTCACATGGGGGTTTCTGGGAAAAAAGGGCGTCAGAAATAGACCGCCGTTTTATTTAAGGCAAAGTTGTCAGACTTGCCCGACGGAGCAAACCACAGCTCCTAAAGTGCACGGCGGTGGCTCCAATGACAACATTACTCACAAGCAGGGAGTGTCGATGAGCTGCGAGTGCGTCTTCTCTCCATCCAGCTGGACCAGCTCCCACAGGTCCCCCATGGTCTGTTCCAGGAGGGGGTCCTTCTCGAAAACCGCCGGGAACTGGCTGATCCACTGCCTTACCCCCCCGGAGCGGAACACAAAACATCGTTTACTCCTCGCAAACGGAGCAGCACAAGCAGCTCTGCTGCGGCTGGACGCCGTAACTCACCTGACCAGGTGGCAGATCTGCGCCCGCCTCAGTCCCCTCTTGTCTAAGGGACAGTCCTTGTAAGTGAGAGAGGAACATAAGTCAAAGATCCCAACCAATATGAATGAAATGAAACTGAACTCTTAGCAGGGATATGTACGCTTTAAATCTACTTTAAGGCAGCCCAAAACAAAGCCACGGCTGTTCGCTGATCTGATTATAACAGACCTAAACATGTGACTGGGAACAGATCACCAGTCGGTCCACAGGACCAGCAGCTCAAAGGATATAGGGTGAAGAGTTTCTGGGCGAAGATCTGAGATGGAACAACCCAGCTGTGCATCATTAGGGTCATTTGGACCAGCTGGTAACCTCTGGGGCTGGAAGTCTTCCCCTCCGAATCTGAAAAGGAAGCCGCAGGGTTTACTTCAGTTTGCATGAACAGAGACAAAGCAAAGTGAGCCAGGTTTTAGTTCACTCCAGGTCAGTTAGGTGTGCCACTAAGGGAGACTTTTGACCTCCTCTAATTCATTTACGCTCCCCCCAGGGGCTTTGGTTTTCCTGCAGATTTAACAGGCTTTTAAACATAGTTTATATTTCTCCGTCAGCAAATTCGCACCCGGACGCAGTCGTACCGACGGAAACGTTTTTCTTTTATGCTTCTGAGTTGGTGTGTCAGTGTTGCAAAGCAATTTCGAACTAGGACAGCAGGGGGTGCTAACCTTTTCTGACGGACCTGCCTACCATTGCACTGTAAACTAGATTTTCATTTCTTCATCTTGTAAGCGCAATTGGTTGATGTTGATGATGATTTGTTGCTGGTGGGGGGTTTGAGCTTTGTTTTAACCATTTTAACCAAACGTTAACGTTACCCTGTCAACAGCCTATTGTCTAAATTACTGAGCAAACAGAGCTACGTAAATAGAGCGAACATGAGAACACCTGACTGCAGATGTTAATACAAATTCAGCGTAATGGAATCTCCCAATCAAACTATGTCTTCCGAAAGTTACAAACATCCTCTGAAACCCAGTTAAGTTACAAAAATCAGTTCTACAAAAATAGTGATGCTTAAAGTGACAGTCTGTAGTTTTTGCAGTACATCATTGAAAATAGCCATTAAAATTTTATGTTATAATAATTACGTAAAGCACATTAATTGCAAAATATCGTAAAATATGACTTTAAGAATCAGTTTTAAAATACATAGGCGCGGGTCATCTTTTCAGGGGAAAACCATATTAGATGACGTCTTTACTTCTACAAGAGCCCGGACGGACAAAGCGCACGGAACATGCCCGCTATTAAAACATTGATTTCCCCTCAAAACACAAAAAAGTTTCGCCATAAATACATTTTTACCTCTTCGCTAGTTCCAAGCGATGAAAGAGAGACTGATGTGCTCGTCATGTTGCTGCAAATAGAGGAATTGAGGGTTTGAAAACAGCACTAGTTGGACCTCCGTTGTTGAGTTTCTTACTCGAAGACACAGATACCGCATGCTTGTGATAATTTAGGTATGCACTGCCCCCTACTGGCCGAAAATTACACACTGTGCCATTAAAGTCTGTCACACACGAGCAATCTGCTGAGCTACAAGCCATCCGAGGCCGCTTTCTCAGCAAATAGTTTGTTGTGTGTGCCTAACTTTTGACGAGTTTTCTGCCTCATGAGGCGTTAAGATGAAAATCAAACAATGAGAAAGCAAAATATGTGCAGCTCACCATTCAAATCAACTACGACGGAGTATTAGGCCCATTGTAAACAAAAGTATTTGTAGTATTGTAGTATTTGTAAATATCATTTATACAAAGTTTACCTATTATTAGAGCTGAAAAAACTAATCGATTTAATTTATTATAATCGATTTTTAAGGTGGTTGACAACTAATTAAGTCATCGATTAGTTTCTTTATAATCACGTTTTAGCTTAACCCCTTAACGCCATTTTTACTTTTTAATCCACAATTTATATAATTGGAAAGCTAATAGTATTGTTTTTTTAACCATATATACCAATAAAGGACACAATCATAAGTGTGAACACAGCAGTTGTCTTTGTCACCCCCCCATTCCCTCCCAGAAGAAGAATGATGCACAACTCACACTTTGCAGCCTGCTGTCTCTCACAAATCTGATCTTTGAAATGTTTGAGTTCATTTAAATGAAAGCAGAAGATGCAAATTTAAAAATCCACATTTACTCCAAAACCCCACAGACCATTAAAATGTTGTGTTTAGTGACGGTAGGTTAATTAATTATTAGAGCCCCGATGTTGGCCCAAAATACGGCCCAACTAAATCAGCCTCCTTCATTCCCGAAATGAAAATGACAATTTCATTTCATGGGCTGAGATATTTTTGTTAATGTGGTGTACATTAATTTATATGGAATTTCTACATTTTGTATTTTTATGCCTAAAGATTATTCTGGACAATGTTACGCTCATTTTACACTGTTAACTGTGTTCATGTGCAACAAAATAGATGGCAGTGATCTGCACAATTCTCTTGTGCTTTCATTGTTCTTAATGAGAATTTCTTCGTAATATTTATATAGGTGAAATTAATAGCCAAATATAAATATTAAAAAAGTGATTAATCAATTAATCGTAAAAACAATCGACAGATTAATCGCTTATGAAAATAGTCGTTAGTTACAGCCCTACGTATTCATCCCCAAATGAAATATTTTTCTGCAGATGTGCATGTGTTTGGATGAGCTGATTAATAAAAAAATAAAGAAAGTAGGGAGAGTTTCTGCAGCCCAGCTAGACAAAACTAGATGGTATGAAGCAGAACTTTGTGTCTCGCTCTCTGGGCTCACTCTTCACTTTCATTCATCTCCATAATGTAACCTTGTTTTTGATGGGAGACTGAAGACACATGACAAACTTTGTTGGCACATGATGGCAGCGGCGAAAGTAGAGACGAACCGAAACAGTTCAGGCAGCGCTGAATGAGGTCATCCAGGCTGGCGGCGCTGGCGCTGGGAGCAGGGCTGGGGCTCTGCAGGGCCTTGCTGATGTCCTGAGGACTGGGACATGTGTTCCTCCTGCGCTGGACCAGCTTCCTGCTCTTCAGCCCGCCGGGAGTCTCAACATTGGGTTTCCTTAGAGTGGGACAGACACAGAGACAGAGACAGAGACGGATGCAGAACGTCAGTTGTCTAGAAATAAGCAGAGCAACTTGTGGCAAGATCAGCGCAGGTCAGCATGTGCAGAGGCGTAGCTCCCCACATCAGATAAACTGCTGCATCTCTGCAGCTCTCTGAGGCGTCACGCACAAGCAGAATCACTAGGAAACCGCTCAGCTTTGAGTGTTAGTGCTCTGAAGACACACAGTCCTTGATTCCATTGCTTTAAATCATGCAAAGGCTTACATGCAGTCATATGTTAGCTGTAGTTTTAGGTATTTTTTTATCCTTATTTAGACCTTTTAACAAGTTTCATTTGGTGTGTTTTCTGTTGGAATGTTGAACCTCTCGTAGTTTAATGTCTACAGCTTCTTTTAGAACAATAAGAGGTTAAGAAAAGACCAAACGTCATCCGCTTCCTCAAAGTAAAAAGGGTTAGTTGTACAGCACCTTGCAAAAGTACTTAAACCTTTGAACTTTATCACATTTCATCACAGTACAACCACAAACTTCAGTGCATTACTGTGTGATTTTATGTGGTAGCCCAAGACAAGGTGGCACTTTATCGCAAAGAGGAAATAAAAAAGTGAGCCATGTATCTTTATTTACTTTAATACAGGTTCACTGATGTTACTCAACAAACCTCTGCAGACTCTATTAGCTAAACTGGATTTTAATCATGGTTTCACTCTAAATAAGTCTGAATCAGGTCGCGTTAACCAAAAATTTTCTGTGTTTTGAGCATATTTTTTCCTGAAGGATATCCGTCATTTTGACAGATTAGTATTCACACCTCTGACCACTTGGAAAAGACAAGCAGACATTTTCAACTAGGGATGCACGGTTGTCGATACTGGTATTGGTACTGTTCTATTGTACTCGTATTGGTTGAAGTTAACCGACACCATGAACTGATTCTTAAAACTTGGAAACAGAAAATTTCCTCTCGCTGAAGCGTTAGCTTGCGGCTCAGGAAGTGACTCCTTAGGAGAGTCTTTCTGACTTCTGATCGCTTCAGTTTTACGAATTTTCTCCTATTTCAAAACTTTGGCTGAAATGGCGCCTATTTTCCAGCCTCCAGTGCACGGCGGAGCGCAGATTCAGCCTCAAGAACAAGATTTAGGAGTGGAGTGGAGTGGAGTGGAGTGCTGGTCACGAAAAAATGTATTTATTTCAGTAACTCCGTTTAAAAAGTGGAAGTTGTACATTAGATCTGTTCATTGCACGCAGGCTGATATAGTTCAAATGTTTCTTCTAATTTTGATGATTATAACTGATAACTAATGAAAGTCCCAAATTCAGTATCTCAGAAAATTAGAATATCAAAGAAGACAATTGCAAAAACAGAAGGATTTTTAGAAATGTTGGCCAACTGAAAGATGTGAACATGAAAAGTATGAGCTTATAGTAATTAGTTGGGGCTCCTTTGGGCTGGATTACTGCAGCAATACGACGTGGCATGAAGTCAATCAATCTGTGGCACTGCTCAGGTTTTACTAGACCCCATGTTGCTCCGATAGTGGCATTCAGTTCTTCTGAATTTTTGGCGCTGCCGTATTGCATCTTGCTCTTCATAATAAACCAAAGGTTTTCTGTGGAGCTAAGGTCAGACGAGTCTGCTGGCCAATCAAGAACAGGGATACCATGGTCCTTAAACCGGGTACTGGTAGCTTTGGCATCTCCATAAAATTGGTCAGCAGCAGGAAGCATGCAGTGCTCTAAAACGTCCTGGTAGACGGCTGCATTGACCTTAGAGCTCAGAAAACACAGTGGACCAACACCAGCAGATGACATGGCACCCAAAACCATCACTGTGGAAAATTTATACTTGAGCTCAAGCAACGTGGATTATGTGATTGTCCTTTCTTCCTCTAGACTCTGGGACCTTGATTTCCAAAGGAAATGCTAAATTTACCTTCATCACAGAACATAACTCTGGACCACTCAGCAGCAGTCCAGTCCTACTTGGTGGTTTTCGAAGCACAGACTCCAGCTGCAGTCCACTCTTTGTGAATCTCCCACAAATTTCTGAATGGGTTTTTTTCCACAATCCTCTCCAGGCTGCAGTTATCCCTATTGCTTGTACATTTTTTTTCTACCACGTCTCGTCCTTCCCTTTTTGTGCTTGGACACAGAGCTCTGTGAACAGCCAGCCTCTTTAGCAATGACCTTTTGTGTCTTGCCCTCCTTGTGCAAGGTGTTAATGGCCGTCTTTCGTCTTCCCCATGATTGTGTAGCCTGCAGAACTACACTGTGAGACAATTTAAAGGCTTTTGTAGGTGTTTTGAGCTAAGTAGCTGATTAGAAGGTGCCACCAGATGTCTTCAACACGGAACATTTTCACAATATTCTAATTTTATGAGATACTGAATTAGGGACTTTCTTTAGTTGTCAGTTAAAATAATCAAAATTTATAGAAATAAACATTTGAAGTATATCTTTCTGTGTAAAATGGAGGAATCTAATATAAAACTTTCACTTTTTGAATGACATAACTGAACTAAATCCACTTCTTCACGATATTCTAATTTTATAACCACATTTTCAGTCACTTTGAGCCTTGCTTGTACATTGTAAGCAGGTTTTAGACGACGTAAAACCCATCTTGAACACCCGTTGACCTGCATAATGTACTGTATGAAGGATTTTGTATTGTATTAATCGTAAATTGGGATTTTTGATTATTTTAAAGGTTCCCTAAGAAATCTCAGACCAGAGTTCAAAGGTGATGGACAAATCCATCTCCCATTTTGAATTAGGAAGGGCGATTGATTCGTCTAATGTAATTAATGTTTTGTAATTTTTAGACAGCAGTTTGGGGGGATTGAGATTAAGAAAATCTTAAACTGTAACTGGAATTTGTAAAATAACTGTACTAAGCCTAAATTTACCTTTTGTAATTGATTTCATTTGTTGATATTCTAAGAATTTATTCTTGTTAATTCCATACTGTGTAACTAATGCATTAAATTGGACAAAATCTGTTCCATCACATATGTGATCCAGGTATTCAATTCAATTTACAACTCCAGTCTGGAAAATGTATCATACATTTATTTAGCAAAATGTCCGGGTTATTCCAGATAGGTCTGCACGGGACTAGTAAGGACTCTGTCATTTGTAGAAATCCAATCTGTCAGAGGAGCTGATTCTGATACTTTTAAGCATCAATGATGTTTTATATTTGAGCTAATAAATGTTAGGTCTGAAAGTTTTATCTTATTGCATAGTGTCCGTTCTACATCTACCCAGGACTCATCGAGAAAGCTGGGTCCTTTATCTTTGGACTTGTGCAGTGACTTCAAGCTGATACGCGGGGGTTTTATTTTTCCAAAGAAATTTGGAGACAGAAAAGTCCAGAGATCTAAACCACTCAGGTGATGGTTTGCTTGGGATTATCGAGAATAAATAATTGATTCTGGACAAAAAACATGATTTTTATTGCAGCTACTTTTATTGCAGATATGGGAAGGGATTTCCATCTAGCCAGATCATTTAAAAGTGGGACGTAGTTTAGCTTTGATAAATCTGCTAGTCTTGGTGAGACATGGATACCTAAATATATAATATTCCCTGACTGCCGTTAAATAGCAGTGGGACTCTGGAAAGAGCAGTTGATTGGAAGAACTGTAGATTTTAACCAATTTATGGATTAATCTGAAACTCTTGTGTAAGATTTTAACAACTTGATTACCTAAGAGGGAGAAGTTTGTGAATGCTGGACAAAAAGTTAAGATATTATTTCCAAATTGATCAGTTTAACACTTTTAAGGCTTTTTAAGACTGTGTGGGAACTCTGCACCGGACGTCACTGGGATAAAGTTCCTCTGGACTTTATTTAGGGGTGTGATATTAAATGGAGGCTGCAGAACAAAACAAAACAAAAAAAACGTTTGCAACACTTTTCCCTGAAATATACCCAAAAAACGATGTGTTATTTTAGTTCCTCATTATAATGATGTCTTACTTTGTGTAGGTCTGCCACAGTAAAATGTTTGTGGTTGTGATGTATTGAACTTCCAGAGGTATTCATTCTCCAAGCCGTGCTTATTTATTTTCCATTGCATTTTTTATATTCACAACCCATGATTATTACCACCATCATGGGGAAACGTTCTAGATCACCTGTTTGGTGATTCTCAAACAAACCAGTTAGCTAACTATTTTGTAACCTGGGAAGGCTGAAAAAGTACAAAATGATGCCACCCTTCTTGGTACCATCGCTATGACAGCACATCATTCATATTTATGTATTTATATCTATATATGGAAACCAAACTACTGCAATTCCTCTTCTGAAATACTGGAAATACCTGTTTGTTTTAGAAACTGAAGTTATTGGTTCAGCTCCTCACAGTCACGCAGGATGAAAGCTGTGATGTTTCATTTCAGATAAAGCAGCGGAGCTCCCACTCAACTGAGGTCCCCTGTATGATTGCCCGCATTTTTTTCTTCTTTTTTTCTGGGTGTCGTGATTAGATTTATGCTTCCTCTTCACAATTCACATGCAAAGTTGAGCAATGTTTGACTTTATTTCACAACGAGCAGTCACTGATTCTGTTTTTGCTCCTTTTTTAAAAATGCGTTTTAATTAGTAAAAGGACGGAAGCTACTGCAAAATCAGCAGCGTGTCAGTTTTGCGTCAAAGAAAATTTAAACTTCCAGAGTTGCTCAAAGCTGCTTGAGTTTTTGTCCGTCTTCAAAGGGGTGAGCAATCTGCAGCGATGTGAAACCGTTTCAGCCTCTCTGTGACGACTCTACCAGGAAATGCAGCCAGTTCAAAGAACTCATAGAGAAGTTCCCTGAATGGCCAGACTTACATCCCCTTCTCTTGACTTCTGTGTGCAGCTCAACCCCGTCCCTTCCCTCCCCAAGCTTGCCAATATCCACAAAAGGCACGCATATACACAACATGCAACCCAGAAGATGCATGCATCCCTCAGCCCAGTTGAACAGAAACAAAAACATAAGAGGCTCCATATATGCACAACACACAAAGAGGCGCACAGGGTGACATTAGCTGATCTATTTATACCAACAGCTGCCCCTATGTGCAGTTCCAACCAGGTAGAACAACTCACATCCTTCACCGGTGACCCCCAACTCTCTGCATCCTTATTGCCCAGCTGCAGGTGGTTCTAACAGTTAAACAGCTTCCTAACAATGACCGTCCGCTTTGATATTTATCAGCCTGGCTTCCGTGCTCGCCACAGTTTTCAATGACATCCACATAAACGCAGACTCTGGTAGAACCACAGCGCTGGTTCTGCTGGACCTCAGTGCAGCGTTTGACACTTCTGGAACGACTGAAGAGCTGGGTTGGACTCTCTGGTACAGTATCCGACTGGTTTTAGTCTTACCTAAAGAACGGGGATTTCGTGGTTTCAACAAGAAACTTTAAATCAAAACGAACAGAAATCGCACGTGGCGTCCCCCAGGGCTCCATCTTGGGCCCCTCCTATTTAATATCTACATGCTCCTGCTAGCCAAGATTGTAACAAAAAATAAGATTGGTTACCATAATTATGCAGATGATACTCAGCTCTATATTACAACATCACCAGGTGACGTTGAACCCTAACCTTGTGGAGCAAGATGGTTTCTCGCCAAATTTGGAATTTGCCAAACCCCACAAAATCCGTCTTGTGTTACTCCAACTAAGCTGTACGATGCGACTCCACTGGTGGTGCAGACTGTGTGTCAGTACAAGGTGCTAAGTATGTTTACCCCAGTGGGTGGTTCCCTGTACTTTTTAAGTAAAGCCAGTTGAGTCTAGGATAGCATTAAAAGCTGCATTTAGGCTATTACTTTCAGTTTCCATGTGAATATTTATATTCCCTGCCATAATGACCTTATCGGTTTTTATATTTCTTAATTTAGATTTAAAAAAGAGATCTCATCTAAAAGGTCAGCGTGAGTGCCTGTATTCTCATGAGATTTTTAGATTTCCAAATACATAAAAGTCCATCTGGCTCCAACTAAACTGTCTGAATTGACTCCACTGGTGGTGCGGACCAGTTAGTTAGCATTGTGCTTTGGGGCGGGTGTTCAGGTATGACGATAGCAGCTAGTGCCAAGGCACACGTAGAGAGGATTTCATGGGAGGCAGATACTTGCTCCATCAGCTCAAAGTACTACACCAGATGGCCCTCCTTTTTTCCAGACGCTTTCTGTAGGAGCAGTTCCACATCGATGCGTAGACTCCAGACGGGGCTGGGCTACACATACTTCTGGCTTTTGCCTGCTAATTTGAACCCATCCAAGCATTAAACGGATGCATGGAGCAAACCAATGGATGGATGTGTCGTTATTTTCTCCGCTAAACTGAAACAAAACCAAAGGGATTATTTTTGTACCTAAGGAGGAACGATCAAGAGTCAGCACACAGCTTCAGTTTGTACAACAAGAAACTAGTGATCAGGCCTGTAATCTAGGTGTAATAATGGACTCAGACCTGAACCTCCAGTGTCACATAAAGGCAATAACAAGGTCAGCTTTCTATCACCTGAGGAACATTTGTAGGTTTAAAGGACTGATGACACAGACGGACCTTTAAAAACTGATCCATGGGTTCATATTTAGTTGGATTGATTACTGCAACAGCGTCCTCACAGGTCTACCTAAAAAGTCAATCAGATCCAAAACGCTGCTGCTCGTGTTCTCACTAGAACCAGGAAAGTAGAACAACATCACCCCAGTTCTAAAGTCCTTCTACTGGCTCCCTGTAGCTCAGAGAATAGACTTTAAAATACTCCTACTGGTTTATAAATCATTGAACGGTTTAGCACCAAAGTATGTTGGAGATCTGCTGTTACTATACGAACCCAGTAGACCACTCAGGTCCTCCAACTCTGGTCTACTAAGAATTACATTCTTGAACCAAGCATGGAGGAGCAGCTTTCAGTGTCTATACTCCTCAAATCTGGGACAAACGTCCAGACGACTGCAGAGCTGCTGAATTGTTGAGTTCTTTTAAATCAGGGATAAAAACCCAGCTGCCTTTTGAGCGATGTTCTGATATAATTTTGTGTGATTTATTTTTTCATGCTTGATTGCTGTTTTTGTTGTTTTCGCTAATGTTGTACTTTATGCTTTCCTTAATTACTCTTTTTACTAATTATAATGTCGCATTCAATGCTTTTCATTGCTTCATTGTCTAGGGTCAAATCATGGAAAGCACCTTGAGTTACACGGTTGTTGAAAGTGTTATAAACAAATAAAGTTGCTTTGCCTGGGTTGCTTTTCAAACCTGCAGAGCAGTGACCCCCCCCCCCCCCCCTGTTTGTGTGCCATTACACCATCTGCCTACTATATTCAAAACACTCGGCAGCACAGTCTGTACCACTGTGGTTGATCGGTTAGACCTGGTAAGCCTCACACTCTTGCAGAGCTTACAACAAGAAGGGCACAACCTATGTGCCTGTTCAAAAACACAACAGTCTTCTCTGGCAAGCTGTTTCCACAATTATTTGACGTCATCGATGGGAAATTATGGAGAAGAGGGTGTGGCATTCAGATGCTGCAGCTCGGTCCTCCGACTCCACTTCCAATGAAGCATCAGCAGCGTACAGTGCTATTTACTAGTAAAAACTTGCTTTGCGTTATCGAATCTTACTGCAGTTTCATATCACGTAATTAAATCGAGAAGAGTCTCATTTTGTTTTCCTGAGTGTTTGGTTTGTTTTAGCGTGGCGGGTTAATTCGTTGTGCCCTCTCATATTACAAGGAAGTGAATTCATTTGAATTTTGTCTGCAATATTGCAACATTTAGACATTTTCCTGCATTACAGTAGATTATTGCAAAAAAAAAAAACAACAACAAAAAAAAAACAGCTCAGCAGCACTAGTTCTGGGAAAAAAAATGTCACCACTAGCAGATGAAGATATTCCAGTCCGGCTTCAATAACAGCACAAAATTGCCAAATGGTGGGTAGTTACTAGTTAAATGTACTCCTTTACATTTACTTGAAAAAAAAAGTACTTTCAAAATTAGTTTTGCTGCACTGTCATTTTTACTTTTGCTTGAGTAATATTACTGTGAAGTATCGATCCTCTTACTTGAGTAAAATTTGTAGATACTCTATAAACTATGAGCCAATTCACTGAATTAAGAATAAACGCATTTTAAACAAAAATAAAGCAGACACAGAGAGACTCCAACAGTTTATTTTTATTATTACCGTTTATGCCTGTTGAGCTTGTTGCAATTTTAGGTCAAGTGATTACATATTAAACACTACAAATTGTCTCTTGGAGTACTTTTTTATGGAGGACCATACCTGCCGAAAATGACAATAAATAGATAAATGTGCAAATAAACACATATTTAATTTCACATTTTTTTATTTCCACATTTATTTTGTTATTTCAACATTTGTTTGCTTCATATATATATATATTTTTGACAACTGTATTTCCTCAATTATTTATTGTAAATTTTGGCAGGGATAATCCTCCATACTTTTTACCTTGTTTTCATTACAAACTGTAGGTATTGGTTTTATGTTGCTGCTTAAAATGTGTCATATAGTTGTTATTTATTTATTTATTTATATAATTTCTTTTAAATTTTTTAGTAATTAAAGTACCAGAATTTTCCCTTAACTTTCTATTTTTGTCTCTGATTGCATAGTTTTACAAATATTAAATCACATGTGTTTTTACCAAATACTTTTCTACTCTTATTTGAGTAATTTTTTGGATGGCTACTTTTTACTTTCATTTGAGTAAAGATATGCTGAAGTAGTGCTACTCTTAACGCTGACGAGACTGAACTTCATCTCTTTATTGTCCATTTTCTTCCCGATATCTCCAACTTTTCAGCTTGAAGCACAGGATGAGACTTTTACCGATGGATTATCGACGACGTGACAGTGATACAGCAAATGGCAGATATTATAAGGAGGTTTGTGCGACACAGCTTTTATTCTGATAGTCCACTTGTGCCTTTTGGCTGCTAAATTTTCATATAAGCCCAATATTTAGCTAGCCAGTTGTGCTTGCCAGACAAATATGTAGGATGTATATTTAATTTTAAGATCAATGTTTAATTTTGATAAATCTGTAGCTTGTTAACTGCGTATTTAGTTTGAAACGTTGACTATTATAAATTAATAAATAACAAATACGAGTTTTTGAAAAAGAACCCCCATTTTGTCTGTTGTGACAGGCTAAATTAATCAAATTGTTGCTGTAAATTTTTGTCTTTGTAACCCATATTGAGATGGGTTACAGCAGCATAAATGTGTCCAAACAAGATAGAGAACATGTCTAACTCCAGCAACCAGTTGCGATCTGTAGACACAAAAATAAAACCTAAAAATGGAGCTAAAACTGAAGCTGATTAAATAAATAGACTGAATGTCTTGCCATAACTCTCCCTTACACTTTTAAAAGAATGCTGCAGGCTGTGGGGCAGCATCTTTCTGCACGCGTAGAGTCAAGGTGCTTAAGGTTTAGCACTAGTAAATCAGGGAAATTCAGAGCTGAAACAGAGAGAAGCTCCTGCTCAGTTTGAGGCAACAGTGGCAAGTTGCAGAGAAATGTTGCACCAGAACAGCCTAAAGTTGCCGTGTTTAGGCTGAGTACACCAACAGCAATTGTTATGAAAGTGAAACACTTCCCTCTCTTCCTCGTGTGTAATTTTAATTCATTCGTCTTATAGTGTGAAACCCTCCTTCCCAGATTGGCTTTTTATCCTAAACAAGGTGGCAGATTGGGAATTGCTGCTGCCTTCCTGTGCTGCTACCCCTCAGTTGCGTGGTTAGTTTTGCAATTAAAGAACGTTTCTGTCAGATTCTGTGACCTTCCAAATCGTCTACGACCGACACCATAAAAAAAAAGTAGCAGGCCTGTATGCGTTCATTTGTTGTCGTCACAGTTTTTTTGTTCAGTTGCAGCCATTTCTGTCTTCCTGAAGCCTTCATCCTCCAAACGGTTTGACTCAGATGACGTCCTCACTGCTAAAATATCCTGAACTGACTGTGTTAAAAAACAAAAAAAAAAAACATCTTCTAAAAGTTTCAGTCTCGCTGCATTTCAATGCGAAATTCTCCCCTAAAATCACTCTGCTCTCTTTTCATATTGGTTTAGCTTCATTGACTGTAAATTCTACCTTTGTATTGCATATTTTTGACTGGGTTTTAGTCATCCCAGCTGAGCAAACCGAGAAATGTTGTACTGCATGACTTTCATTTGACCTTGTTATAAATAAGCTTGTTTCACAAGGAAGAAGCAACAAACAACTTTCATTCAAGACCCTAAAATAAGTTGTTTCCCTTTTTATTGAGTAGTTTATATTCTTTTAAATAGGCGCAAACAAAGTTATTTTCGCTGCAACAATTTAAAGTAGTTTGCTCATGAAGTTGCGACGGTTAATTCCTTTCTCTTATCTTTTTGCCCTTTTGCCTCAGGGTGAATCCACCTGCTGTCGAAGCACACGCAGACGAGGACACACACACACTCTCACACACACCCACGGGCTGAAAAACGCTGATGGGGAAATGTTGTTGATGTCATTATACGTTCAGCAGGGATTCCCCCCCCCCCCCCCCCCCCCCCCCGCCCCCCAGCCCTCCTCCTGGTTTGTACTTCTCAGGTACGACTCAAAGAGCCGCAGCAAAAAAAATAAATAAAACATCTCGCTTTCTCAATCTGACTGAGAGAAAACAGAGAGAGCGCTGTTGCTAGATGGAAGCCGCCATGCAAATCTGAACACAAGTCCAGTCTCTGTTTGTTCATTTGCATCTTCCGTTTTTACAGGGAGTCTGGCAGCAGCGCTTCCATGCAAACTGAACTTTCTGATGAAATTATCCTCCTGGATGATGGAACAACCATCCAAACATCTATTTGAGTCCTTCCAGGCAAAGTTTTAGAAGAATACATCTATCATTCGCTTTCAAAGCGCATTCAGGAATCAGCTTCTCCTTTTTTTTTTGGTCTATGAAAAATCCCCTTACTCTCACTGCACTTCCCGTCCCAGTTTGAGCTCTTGGCTGCAGATCCACAACCCCCCCCCCCCCCCCAACCTTCCCCTCTCTCTGCCTCACACTGGCAGGGGGATATGCAAATTCCTCGCTTTCTTTTCTTAATTGATTAATTGATGCCCAGGCCCTTTGAAGGCCCCGATTGTGTACGGCACTTTGCTCTCCCCTTCTCACAACCTGGGTTCTTGTTCCCTTTTGCATGAAGGGGGGGCGCTTCTCCTGCAAATGGCCAGTTATCTATAACTGTACTGTGGCAGCATTTAAAACTACTGATGTTTTTTTTTTTAGCTCTCTAATGCGAAACTCCTCCAAGACAAACTGATTTCAGATTTTTTATGGAGGAAAGGTATGTTTTCAAGCGTTTATGATTATACCGCAAAGCTAATGAGAACCCAAAATTCAGCCGCTCAGGAAACGAAAATATTCCAAACACACGAATTGAAATAAAAGCATTCTTTTTTGGGGGGATGCAGCAGTGATATGGCAATATTTTGGCGGCCGTTGGAAAACCTGCTGACTTGACAGCTGCCCAGCAGACGCAAAAAGTCGTTGCAACAGAAGCTGGCTCCTCAGAGAGTGCCATGCCCTGGCGTCTGGAAAGTTGAGAGGAAGGATAAAATGTGGAAGAAACAGGCACACAAGAAAAGAGGGATAACTGCAGGCTAGAGAGGATTGTAACGAACGGAGATTCATAAAATATGGACTGCAGGTTCACGTAGCACGAGCTGCAACTGTCACATTTCTTCTATTAGGCTACTGCTGAACCACAGAAAACTGTCAAGGTGTTGTAGTCCAAAGTGTTCTTTAACTCAGGATAAAGAGCTGAGCTGTATTGAGTAGCTCAATGTCCTGCGACAAATTTCTGGTCCTTTTTAACGAGAGAGCAAATTTCTACAGTAGAAACTTATTCAAAAATTAGTCTTCTGTAACAAAAAAGTCATAATAATTTAAATTAAAAGAAAAATACATCAAAATACTGAATTTTGTATGCAACGAATGTACACTATATGATTGTTTTTTACATTTTAATGTACTTCTTAAATAATGAAAGTTTGGATGATACACGAATTTACTGAAATGCAAATATAAATGTATACAAAACATAACTATTGTTACAGCTTAGCAGTAAGAAAGTTGCTTCAACCACACACAATAACCAAATATTTGCGGCTAAAATCACATTTACGCTACATTGCTTCTGCAAAAAATGTAAATGCAACTGTTAATTCAGTAAAGTAGTTTAGAATCAGTGTTTTGATGAATGTAGAGCATAGATCCAACCAACATGAACATTAGGCGCCATACGGCTGGACAGAAAATAACCACTTGGTTCTATGAATTACAACCCAAATTGGCATAACACGCTGCTACCGGGTAATTTTATCGGTTAATTTCTCAGAAGCATATTTGCGTCTGTGTTATTTATTTATTTCTAAATGTAAAAGTTTCAAACTAAATATATACGTAGCAAGGAAAAGATTTAGCTAGCAACCAAAATGTTTAGCTTGCTAGTTCAAATTTATTTTTATGGCGCAATGGTAACAGTGCCTAAAGTGCTTCACGATAAAAAATTAAAGATTGCAATGATATTACAGAATATAGAAAATGTGGCATAAAAATAAAATGCAATGCAATAATTAGTAGTTTTTTTTTTTATAAAAGCCTGATCATAAAAGTTATTCTTCTGTAGTGTTTTAAAAGATTCCAGACCTAATATTAAAAAGCAAATTAAACAAATTAAATATTTCATTTACAAATTAAATACTTTGCTTGTAAACTATATATTTATTCTAGTGACTAAATATCAAATTTCAAGCTAAATAGTTATAGGAAGAACTAACAAAACATTTAGCTCAGAGCTAAGGTTTTAGCTATCATGCTAATTTAGTTGCAGAAAAGTGGACCGTCAAAATAAAACTTGGGTCTTACAAACCTCCATATAACTGCTGGCAACACTCAATGTCACCTCTTTATCGTCCATTTTCATCCCGGCACAACATTTCAGTGTAAAGCATAAAATGAGCTGTTATGTAGAGGTTTGCAGAACCCAGCTTTTATTTTGAATATCAACATTTGCTTTTCGGCATCTGCATTTCCTTATTAGCTAAATATTTAGCCCTGACTAAAATAATTACTCAGACGCCAACTCAGCTAACTCAGCCAATTCAGCTTACTAGCTAACTAACTTTGGTTTGCTAAATAAATATTTAGTTTGAAACGGTGACATTTATTACTGAGTGGATAATATGGACACGAATGTGACTTCTTAAAATTAATGCCCATTTCTTTATCTTATGACAGCTAAAAATCACAATTTATTAATGTTAATTTTAAACGTGTACCTTTACAAATTGTACGCCACACCCAAAAGAAGGGGTTCTTTTAAGGGCCATTCCAGGAACCAAACAAGTACCGTAATTTCCTGATTATAAGATGCACCTGAATATAAGCTGCAACAGACAATTTTAGGCAAAAAAACACAAATGTGCACATGTACAATCCGCTCCCGATTATAAGCCGCAGGTTTTTAACGTTTAACTACCACATCTAAAGGTCCTTTTACAGAGGGGATTGTCGGGAAAGAGATTTGTGTTTGCTGAAGCTTCCATTTTATTAACATTTCAACACAGTGGAAACACCTCGCCCGTCTTCTCCTTGTGTGTACAGCCGATCTTCGAGAAAGTCTTCAAGTTCGGGCCAACTGATTTCATTACCTCTAAAAGCTTTTTTCGTCTTATTGCGTTGAGACACTTATTCACGCGGCCGTCTCCAATGTCTCACCATTGATCTACTGACGCCAACTGTACATGAAGCCGCTGTATTTCCTTCTTTAAAAAGCCAGATCGAGTGCATCCTTTTCGCAAACTGTCTTGCTTTGGTAATGTCCAACTGTTTCTGCTTTCATTGTTCACGAAAAGTGCCTCCCTCACTGGCTACTTAAAGGGAAGTATCCTTTTAAAGGTGAGGGACATAACCTGTACAATCCATAGATTGAGGAGGTCCCCTAGTGGCTGTTAGCTGCAAAAATCCATAGATTAGCTGATTGGCTGCAGGGTTTAAAGCATGGGACAAAAGTAGCGGCTTATAGTCCGGAAATTATGGTACCTGCCTTTCCCCGGTAGAGTTACTGGGTCGGTAACTGATGCTGAAATTATGAGCAGACGTTGCCCAACAACTGGCTTTGTAAAATCGGCATAGCAGTGTATAACAACACGACAAACAGAAACGTGGCAACTGCCCCTGCTGTTGCAGTCACGATAGGCTTAGGTCTTAGGTCAAATTCCTTAAGCCGGGATCACATCGTCCGTTCCTCAGAAGACTGCGAACTCCGCCGAGCACGAAAGATGTGTCGCACTGCATGGACGGAAATCTGAAGTGGTCAAAATGTACAACGTCTAGCAGCGTAGTGTCACTGAAATCTGTTGGACAGTTGGACAGAGCCAAGATGGCGACAAGGGAATGTAAACGAGTGCTAGCTGCGTTAATACTTTTGTTTCCAGACCGTATCAACCGACAAGAGGAAGATGAGGAACAAAACACGAATCTTTTTCATTTAATTGGTCAATGGCTGTCTTTGCTATGTTCATTTTGTGTGGCTTTCTATTAGTTTTTAAGGTTCTTACTCTAATACACAAATAAAATAGATTTGGTTTTGATCTTATTTTGCTGACAGTTTCGGCAACAGCTGTCCCCTTCCCCAGAGCTTCCACTGGTGTTATTAAGAAGTCTGGTCAATGGCTGGTTTTGTCGCGAGATTGGCGATTTTAAACGGCCAATCTCGCATTGCGACGTGTGTTGAGAGGACCGAGGCTCCAGGAAACAACGGTTTATGGAACCCAGTTTTCAGGACATGTCCCACTTATGGGGAGCCTATAGTCTCCTCCCCTTCCTGTCGGCCCATATGCGTCCCCAAACCGAAAAAATAATGAATGGAGAAGTCAATGGAGGGATAAAATTTTTTTTTCTGGTCCACTTTGTCTTACGTCCTGAATCACACATATGCTGTACTTTGATTTAAATGATAACTAATGATGAACATTTCGAATGTGTTTGTCCAGTGATTTGGGATTTATTTGATTGTAATAATTCGCATTTAAATCCCTACAAATCAGAAGTCGCATATATGACGGCATTTGGCTAATGCGAGCTAGCACTAGCTATAGCAGGTAAAACATTCACCTAGAGCTTGTAGAGCTTCTCCTCCATGCTAGCTCTCACTCCACCGACTGCTTTATCCCCGACATAGCTGCTACTTTCCACATGGACAGATTTATAGAGGTTTTCTCCGTGTCTAATGCTTCTTTCTTCGTCCTGGGGGCTACGACCCTCGCTCTCCTCCTTCTTCTGCAGAAGAAGCGTTGTAGTCCGCTAAACGTTTTCGCACAAAACCTAAAGTACCCTTTGCCTCCAGTCGAAAATCAGCGTTTTCTCTGCATCAAAATTAGTTTTTAAAATTCACGGACATCATATGTTCGATCCACATTTCAAATTGGATCAGGAAAAAACTTTTATCGCTCCATTCCGTCTCTGGCAGCCGGGGACCCATGGACCGGAAGTAGAAGGGCGTGACTTTGGCTCCCCATACGGGCCCCCAGTGGCGGTCCTTCCTACAGGCAACATAGGTGCTTGCCCAGGGCGCCATTTAATGAGGGGTGCCAAATATGCCGCGAGAAAAACAAAACTACAATGTCGATTTATTTTTTTCAACTGTTTTTGCCATCAGTATCTATAAAAATACTTTGACATAAATATTGCTTACATAAATATTTTGTTTATACATATTTTATATTTATGTGAATCCCATTTTACAGTTTCTAATTTTGCACGCAACGTTTAATTGTTAATTTATTTTTTGTTTGGATTCTTTATTTTGCACTTTTTGTTCTCAGATGTTGCACTACTGTTGAAGATAAAACGTTTTATTTTTTGTATAGTTATTATTGAACAGCTTTATTCTTGTTATATTGTTATTGTTATACTATCATTATTTAAATGAATGTGCAATTCTTTGGACGCCATCAGCGAAGCGCGCCTTGGGCACCAAATGCTTGGACCGCCACTGCGGGCCCCATATGCAAATGTTACGGGATAAAAGGTGGAAGTTAGAGGCTGTTGTTTCACTCGTACAATAAATGATAATAATAAATGTTGTCATCTTGGGCGCCCCCTGTAGGTTAGTGTGTCCTGATAAGTGACCTTTTTCCCCCCCTATTGCCTCGGGCCGGCTGCCGTTTCTCTCCCCCGTCTGCAACCTTCAATCTATGAATGTAGGGGAATCACAGTCGCGTGGCCGCTCAGCCGGGTCTCAAACTTTAAGTCACATGGGAACACACATCAGGCCAACTTAAAACCCAAACACTCATTCCAGTCAATCAGATAACGGTTGCGGTCACAATTCCAGCAGTGCAGAACCTAAAAGTACCAGACAGAAATAGTGCAATCTACGGAATCAAATGTAATCCTCGTTTGAACTGGACAGAGAATTAAAAAAAAAAAAAAAAACCCGAAACAAAACAAAAATAAACAGAACACGTTTTCCAGATAAAAAGATGAGAGATTGTACAAAACTGTTGAACGTCAGGGCTGGTTTGTGTGCAGTGTACACACACACACACACACACACACACACACACACATGGATGATTTGACATGTCAGACAGGTATGCAGGTTAGTGACAACCTCGCTTCTCTCTACACTAAAATCAGCAAGAGAAGCTCTAGAAGCGGGAAATAAAACCAACAGGCTTTTGTTTCTTTTTAGATTGTACAAAGCACAAAACCACACTCACTTTGCATCTCTCATTTAACCTCAAAGTTCACAGATCCCCGCTTTGCACACACACACACACTTGCTGCCTGACTATACTTACACTGAACTGCAAACTCCCTTACCTCTTGTTCTTGTTCATTGCAGAGTTCTTCTCCTCAGCGGCTCTCCTCCTGCGGTGGCGATCCGCTCGGGCATCTGAGCGTGTCCCTACAGCTCCATGGCTGGACCCCCCTACTCCTCCTCTTCCTCCCTCTCCCTCGTCCTCTGTGTCCTCCTGTGTGTGTTTACAGGCCCCGGGGACGGCAGAAGCGGGCAGCAGCCCTAGCAGATGAGGGCCACGATCACGCAGGAGTCATCCACGGCCCGGGACCCAGCCTGTTGCTCTCTGTACCAGCCAGACCTCCTCACTTTCTTTCTCTCTGCTGCTGCTGCTGCTGCTGTCTGAAAGCCTTCAATCAACCACAAATCAGCAGCGGAGCAGACCTCACGCTGCCGCTTCCTGCAACAAAACAGAAGGTTATGGAGGGGAAAGCTTCGAAAGGCCCTCTGGGTGCAAGAGCTGGTGAGATTCGAGCACTTGTCCCCTCAACATAAACAAGTCAGCATCTTAGATGGAGGAACTGGCTCTGGCAGATAGGGGAACTCACAGCAGTTTCTGTGTGTGTGCGTGTGCGTGCATGGGGGGTGGGGTGAGCAGCAAATACAAATGCAACACCAAGAGAGGAAGGAGGCGGAGAAGTGAGAGAGAGAAATAGTGATGAGCAATCATATGAGCCCCATCAGGAGGCTTCATATGTCACACACTTTTCTGCAACATTTTCTGACACTGAAAGGGGAAAAACTAACTAACACACACACACACACACACACACACACAACAAGTTAGCATGGACTCCCTGCATCCTGCTTCCTAAACACACGTCCATCATCCTGATTTCTTCCTTTTATTCGGGCCTCCAGGAGCAGGAGATCACACAGGGGAGGTAGTGTTTGGGCCGTGCAGCTGGACGGGGATGCAGACTCAAAGGAATCCTTGTTGTGTCACACCGAGAGGAAGAGGGGACCTAACAGGAGACATTAATGCCCCCCCCCCCAGTACCCCGAGCCCTCCAACGAGTCTGCAGAGGTGTCTTCCGTACCGCAGGAAGCTGCAAGGCTGGGAGCGTGTGATAAGGAATGTCAAAAAGCAGTGGGAAGAGGCGGAGAGACGGGGCGTCCCTGCACACTTTGCATCCCCGGTCGCTCGCATTCGGAAACGCCTTTTTGGGAGGAAATACATGAAAGTATTACAGATTATTAAGATTAAACAAAACATGACGTTTCCTGACACTTTTGTAATCGTATTGTAATGTGATGCGACATTACTTTAAAACAGGAAGTACTGGGGGTCAACTGAGAGACGGCAAGGCGTTTGGCAAGAGTAAAAATCACCTTTCAACACCCAGTGATGTCTGCTGCACTGAAAAAAAGAGCCTGAAATTCCACATCTGTCTTAGTTTTGGTGGCGCTTCTGGCTTTACACGAGCATCATGGTGACTCACACTGGAGGTAAATTGGAGCCGAAGGTTCTATCGTGATACTTTAGTGACCTGCTTAAGTTCCGAGAGACATTCAAACCAATATCCGCGAAGGTTTGAGTTATTAGCGGCGAGGAAGGGCGATGCACACTTCATTTTGTTCATCATGGTTTGAAAGTGTAAATTACTGGGATATTGTCGCACTCTAGCGGTGTAATGCTGTAAATGCAGCCCAGAGACTCAGCTGGATTCGTGAGTTGGCAGAAATAAAATAAATAAATAATAAAAAATTAAAACAAGGGTTCCCAGCCGGTTTCTTCTGAATCATCAGGACTCCCAGAGTTCGAGTCCGGCGGCTCCTCCTCTTTGCTCGTTGCAGCCCCTCTTCTGGCGTCCTTTTTCTGCGGCTGCAGGTGGAGATGGAGGGCATATGGAGCCCGGAAAGGTACGCGTTTGGTGCAGTCCTGATTCCAGACAGGACTGGTGATGAACCCAGCTGGTAATGCCCTGACTGTGAGCATGTTCACAACGGGAATCTGTCCAGTGATGCTGTTTATTGGAGCTGGAAGAGGAGTGAAAGTGTTGGCAAGGCTATTATTAATATTACAGCATTTATCGGTATTTGAGAAAAGCTTTAATATAATATACCTGCATTTTATGGGTACAAATGCTGATAATGATAACAAAAAAAAAAAGTATTTGACAGCCACTGATTGCGGAAGTTATCTTTATTTATTTATTTCTTTATTTTATTGAGAACCCCACTAGCTCCTGTCTTAATGCAGGTGCTGTTCTTCCTGGGGTCTCTTGCATTTTCATTACAATTATTTTATTTACACAAAACAACAACAACACACTCTCTACTGGAGGACCAACTCTGCCATAATTGACAATAAATTAATACATGTGGAAATAAATAAATCAAAGTGGAAATGAGTGAAAAAGTTTTTGTAAATTAACATTGCAATAAATAAATGTGGACATAGAAAATTGAAAATAAATACATGTGAACATATATAATTAAATAAATATGTAAATAAATAAATAATTACATGTGTAAATAAAAAATATACATGAAAATAAAATGTTAAATAAATACATTTGTAAATATGTTACTAGTTCTTTCATGTATTCCCACATATATTTATTTAGTAAGTTCTTTATTAGTTTTTAAATAGTGTATTGAACAATTTATTTATTCATTACCATATTTATTTATTTAGTTCTTTCTTTATTATTTATTTATTATACACACACAGCTGTGTTTTACTATCTTTGTGGGGACTTCTCATTGACATAATGCTTTTCGTAACCCCTTACCCTGACCCTAACCATCAAAAATGAATGCCTAGCCCTGACCCTAACCCTAACCATAACCTATAACCCTGACACTAAACCCACATTTTGAGCCTCAAAAATGCCTTCAAAGTTGTGGGGCCTGGGATTTTGGTCCCCACGAGGATAGTAAATCCTGATTTTTGGTCCCCACAAAGATATTAAAACACGTACACGCACACATTAACAGTAATCCATGGAAGCTCAATATGAAATCACATACAAATGTTAATACAAAGATGACAAAAAATAAAGAGAAAGGGGTTAACGAAAATAGAATTTAAAAAAATTATTAAGAAATTTTAAACATTTTTCATCACCATTCGCTCTAAAACCAAAAAAAATTACATAACATAAGCAGCCAGTTACGTGATTAAAGCTACAAATAACACAATAGTCATTAAACATAATCCATTGTGTAAAAAAACAACCATTTTAACTTCTGCCGCTTTACTTGTTGTTGTTCTCTAATCACAAAAATCTAGGTAGTGCATTCCATGCGACCGTGGCTCTATAATAAAACGCTCGCAGCATTTGATTGGTTCTACAGTGAGGTACATGAGTACACATCTCATTTCACTTATTTGACATGTGGTATAATTATGGGTGTCTCCCTTAAAAAGATGAGAGAGGTCTGTAATTTTCACATTTGGTAGTTTACAAATCAACTGTGAGAAGCAGAATGTAATGAAAATCCACGAGATCAAATTCTACGATTTTTAGAGAATTAATTTGTGTATTGATGAAGAAAATAATTATTTAGCACTTACAAACAAGCAGGAATTCTGGCATTCACATTAGTGGCGGATGTAGGATTTTTCTGAAAATGAGGCCATAAAGGAGCCACAATTTTTAAATAGGGGCCAAGTATACAATTACTGCTTTTGGTAAGGCAGATAGGTTCAATAATTTTGCATATATTTTTAGTCTATATCAGAATCAGAATCAGCTTTAATGGCCAAGTATGACACATACAAGGAATTTGACTCCGGCAACTTTTCTCTCCAGTACAGAACTTAAATAAGTGTAATATCACACCTGCTCCCACAGTTTGCTTGCTGGGAAATTTAGATGAAGTTACCATGGATACAAAGTCTATGCAATTAGTTCACATTGCCTTATGCATCGCTAAGAAAAGTATCCTCTTGAACTGGAAAAATAAAAATACTCAGAATATTAATCAATATAGAGATCTCCTTCTGGATTACATTGGTCTAGAAACGGCTTCTGCCTCCACATCTGATCAATCTTTCTCGTCTCCCTTGATCAGCTCCATCACCTAGTGGGGTCCGGCCCTTGATTTTGTTCTGTGGGACACAATTGCCGATGTGGAGTTTAAGGGTTGGTGGGGACTGCTAGGGGTCCTTGGGGGTGGGTCCGCTTGCGGTTGGGCGGTAGGTGCCGTGAATCTTGCCTGGGGTGGGACTTTGGGGGCTTTGTGTGGTAACTCCTAGTGGCTGCATGCGACGCCTTAGGGGGGTCGTGCTGGCGGACACTGGTTACTGGCCTGGTGCTTTGCTGCTCTGGGGGGGGTCTGGGCTGGGCCTGGGCTGAGCCTGGGGCTCGGGGCTCTGGGGCGGCGTGCCCCCCAACCTGTGGCCCTGGCCGGTGCTTGGCCGGTGGGGGGGCCGCTGTCGCCGGTGCCGGCTGGGGGGGAGCTGTGGTCGGCCGGTGGTCAGTGGGCGCTGCTGCCTTTTCCATCTCCCTGGGCTGGTTCTTGTCGCTGGCTCCCCGATGGCCCCTTGCCGCGCCTGCGTGTTGGGGTGTCAGCGGGTGGCCGCGGCGGGTGGCCGGCATCTCTGGGCCCGATCAGTCAAATTGGCACTGGACATGGCTCCTGGGTCTTGTTCCAAGCACTCTGCGGGGTGCTGTGGTGGGGGCCCTTTGACCGGTGCTGGTCGGCCTCCGCGGTGGACTGACCGGGTGGTGGGGTGTGGGCTGGTGGGTGGGGATGCTGGGTTCGGTTGCCTCCCAGCCATCGGGCAGTAGTAGCAAGGCTGGAGGATGTCGGTCTTGGAGGTTGGCTGCCTGGGGCTTCGGTCTGCTCACCTGCCCCGCGCGGCATGTCTGGGGTATGGTGCTGCGCCGGGTTCCGGCCTCAGCGCGGGGGCCCTCAGGCGCTGGCGCTGTTTGGGGCCTCTCTTGTTGACGGGGAGGCTTTTACCATCTAGCACAGGCATTCTCCCTAACAGGGTATGCTTGGGACGGGGTGGGGGCTGGGGGGAGGGTGGCCTAAACTCAGCCTGGGTGTCTAGTGTCCTGTGTTTTGTTAGTAGTTTGAATGTTGGGAGGGATTTTGGTCTGTTCCTGGGGTGGGGGCGGGTGGATGGCCTGGGGCACCATGGGGCTCGGAGGGGCCGTTACCATGGGCCCCGACTTGACGTGCTGGGGCCTCCCGCCCCTGGTGGATCAGCTGAACGGAGGTGCCTATTGGAGCCCGGGTAGATTATCAGGTCGTCTGGTCGGGGACCTAGGCTAGTGGGCTACTCTTGCCGGGGTGGGGGCCTTGGCGGTCTGCTTGTCCCCGTCCTGGTGGGCAAGGGGTCCGTCTCCCGGGTGCAGGGGCAGGGTGCTCTATCGGGGCGTCTGTCCCTGGGCCTGGGAGTATAGAGTATGTATGGGGTGTATGAATGAGTGTACAGCGTCCTTTTTTCGTGTGTCCTGTATATGTAAGAATGTGTGCGCATGAGAGGGAGGGTACGTATGAGTGTCTCTGTCTGTCTATGTCTACTTGTCAGGTTGGGTGTTTGGCTGCCCTCTGGCCTGGTGCATCTTCTTCCCCTCCGTCACTCCCCGTCGGTGATGGATGGTCCTGCCCGCTGGTCGATGATGGCTCTCGATGCCTGGGGCCGGGGGTCCCGGTTGCGGCCCGGCTCGGTCCTGGTGCATGCCTGGCTGGTCCTGGGTGGGCCGGTGTGTCGGGCGGCCGCTGTTTCGGGCCGACATCCTCCTTGGATTGACTGGGGCACCTCTTATGGGGGTGCCGGGGTTGTAAGTAGGTTGGTGCCGTCCGGTGGATCGGTGGGGACCGTGCCCGGCGCCCAAGCTCCTGCCAGTTCCATGAGTTCTACTGCCTGGTCGGTTCATCTGGGGGGGCTGTCCGGTATTGGCTGGGCCCCAGATCTTGGCGCTCTGCATGGGGCGGGATCTGGACCCGGGAGCTGGTAGATCTGGATGTCCAGGTGCTGGCTGGGCGCGGCCTGGGGAGGGCGTACATCCGCTGTGGCTTTACTGTGGCTCCCTGGCGTGTGGGTGTGTGGGGGGGGCCGGGTTGTTGGCGGTGGGTATTGGTCCGGGGTGGCGGCGGCGTGTATTGTCCGTCGATCGGCTGCAGGCGCCTCCTGCCCGGGCGGCGGGGGACCCCTCTCGGCGGGTCCCTGGTCGGGGCCCTGCTGGGGGGCGGGGTGCCCCTGATCCCCGTGGCCTCCGGGTCCTGTTCCGGGCCCGCCCTGGCGTAGCCGGTTTCCGGCGGAGCCCGTGGGCTCGTCCCTGCGATCTCTCGGGGCCCCAGCATTGCGGCTGCTTGGTGTTCCCCTGGGGCTTCCATCTGTTCCTCTCTTGGTGGGTGATCGGCCCTGCGCTGGTCCGCCTGCGGCTCCTGCGCTCTGTGGGACTCTGGATGCATGCGTCTCCTGCCTCCTTCATGTCTGTGTCGATTCCTGTAGGACGGATTGACGGTTCCTTACACCAGCTATCAATCACTTGCATGGGGAAACCTTATTCAGACCTGCATGCTCGCACACACACATAGGTGTGGGGACATTGGTGTGGACGGACATATCTTGAGCTGAGGTTATTGTCATTAGTTAGCTTTTACCAGGAGCTTAACAGAAACATTAGTATTGTGTTTATTAATCCATGCTTGTGTGTAGTGAATGTGTAATTCTTAATTTTTATTACTGGATCTGAACTATTGGTGTGGTTCTGTTCAGTTCGTTGTTTTTGTTTGTTTTGTTTTACCGCTTCTCTGCCATCCGGCAGAGGCGGAGGACTGGGATGTTTTCTTGTGTTCTTTGTTTGCCTCCCTGTCTTGTGTCGTCAGTTCGCGCCTCTGCTGGTGCGGTTTCTTTTCTTCACCTTCTTCCTTTCTTCCTTCTTTTCTCGGTTTCGTGTCCATGACTTCAGGAAATTGAACCCTCAGTAATCACTAATAAAGATTTTTTAATACATATACATCAAGTGGAGTGTTACAGCAAAGCTGTAATACTCTGCTTGGGAAAGTAAATCTGTTGGGCTTGTACTTGGTACTCAGACACCAATTCTGAGTGGCAAACTGCTAGACAGGACACGTATAAAAAAAAAAAAAAGAAATAAAAAAGGAAATAAAAATAAATACAAATAAATATTAAAGGATAATATATACACCAAACTGGGGTTATTGTACAGTGAGTATTTACAGCAGTGCAGAGTTATAGTTTATTGTTCATGTGAATGGACTCAGACTCTGTGACTATTCAGAGTTCATCAGAGCGACAGCCTGGGGGAAGAAACTGTTCTTGTGTCGGGTGGTTTTGGCGTACAGCGCTCTGTAACGCCGGCCTGAGGGGAGGAGCCTAAACAGGTTGTGGCCAGGGTGTGAGGGGTCAGTGGTGATTTTTCTGGCCCGCTTCCTGACCCTGGCCCGGAATAGGTCCTGAATGGAGGGAAGATCAGTACCTATGATCCTCTCTGAGGACCTGACTGTTCTCTGCAGTCTGTCCCTGTCTTGCCTGGTGGCGGATCCGAACCAGACAGAGATGGATGAGGTCAGGACAGACTGGACTATTGCTGTGTAGAATATGGTCAGCAGTTCCTGAGGCAGGTTGAACTTTCTGAGCTGACGCAGAAAGTACAGCCTTTGCTGGGCCTTCTTCCTTATAGAGTCAATGTGGGAGGTCCACTTCAGGTCCCGTGTGATGGTGGATCCTAGGAACCTGAAAGACTCTACTGTGGGGACTGGCCTGTTGGTGATTATGAGAGGAGATGTTGCAGGGGGTCTCTTCCTGAAGTCCACTGTCATCTCCACAGTTTTGAGCGGGTTTAGCTCCAGGTGGTTCTGACTGCACCAGAGGACCAGCTGTTCCACCTCCCTTCTGTATGCAGACTCGTCGCCGTCACGGATGAGTCCAATGACGGTGGTGTCATCTGCAAACTTCAGGAGTTTCACAGAAGGGTCTCTTGACGTGCAATCAGTGGTGTAAAGGGAGAAAAGCAGTGGGGAAAGAACACATCCCTGGGGGGCGCCGATGCTGAGGGACCGGGTGCTGGATGTGAAGTTACCCAGTTTCACCTGCTGCCTCCTGTCAGTCAGGAAACTGGTAATCCACTGACAGGTGGAGGGAGGCACGGTGAGCTGGGACAGTTTTTGGTGGAGGAGCTCTGGGACGATGGTGTTGAATGCAGAGCTGAAGTCCACAAACAGGACCCGAGCGTAGGTACCTGCAGAGTCTAGGTGGTGCAGGATGTAGTTGACTGCGTCATCCACTGACCTGTTTGCTCTGTAGGCGAACTGCAGGGGGTCTAGCATGGGGTCAATATTGACTGAACACAAACACAAGCAGCATTTAAATAAATTTCAGCACTGTATACATTTTTAAGCCACATATTACGTTTTTTAGAATGTTTGTGGGTGAAAAACAACAAAAAACACCAGAAGAAAATCTGGGTTGATCAAAGGAAGAAAGCGAACAGGACACCTAGAGAAATAAATAATCTCATGTTTAACAACTACACATACTGGCTCCCTTGGGTGGATTTGACCTTAATCTTATGATATCAACTTTTGATAAATACAGTGTTTCAATCAAATTTTTTCAAATGATTTCATTTTCCAGTCAAGGTATTTAGGAAAAACAACACGCTTGTGGTCTAAGACGATATATAAGATACAGAAAGACAGCTTCTTTTTTTTTTTTTTTGCCACATTGGCAAATTTTTTAAGGCTTCAAAATGTCCTAATTTAGTGAAATCTAGTCATATGAAGGAATTGTGGAAAAGGAAACTTAACCACAACAATACTGAGGATGAACGAAATAAGGCTTAGAGCAGGGGTGCCCAAAGGAGGGCCCGCGGGCCAAAGTTGACCCCCCAAGCCATTCATTTTGACCCGCCAGGGGATGACCCTGACCTTTAAATAAAATCTGCATTGATCAGATTGTCAACCTAATATGCGCAAATATTTTTCTTTCACTTCTTGAAAAACTTTTTTATAAATAGGCCCAATGAATATAAATGTGAAATACATATGAAATATCATAAAATAGGTTTCAAATTAAAATACAAGCAACTATAAGGGGCTTATAGAGTAGGTTTTCTGCACATATTTACTTTTGCACACTTTAAAAGACCACAAATAGTTATATTTTTATCAATTTATGAAATGTCTCATTAGCCTTTGCTGCAGCACCAGGCTGGATAAAACTACCTCCAAGTTCATGGGTCACCACACAGGCTGCTGGTTTAAGCAACTATTACCAACATGGAGCAACATCATTAGGGGCACACAGACAAAGTAATATAGAAAAAAAATGTTGAGAGGAAAATTATCTTTTCAATGACATCAATACTAAATCAATCAAATGCTGATAGTCAGTAGTCACAAGTCAGTAATAGTCAGTAACACAATTCCTTCACTTTCCACCAACGCAAGAAAAATGTGCAAATTCAGTATTGTTGATAATTGCTTAAATTGTACTGAATGCCAACAAACGGCTAAATCCGCCACCGAATTGTAGCCATCAGAAAAACTGCTGTTGTGCATGGGGGCTTTCGTCATGTTGTGTGCAGGGCTAGGTGTGTGTTACGTGTGTTGGTGGGGAGGGGGGCAGAGGATGCTGGTATCTCTATGGATGTCTGTCTTTTTCCGTTCTATGTGCCCGATTGGGTGGGGTGTTCTGGTGAGGGACTGTATTTTGCATGGTGCAGTTGGTCACTGGGTTGGATTGGTCGGGGGTTTGGGGCATCGCTGGAGATGTGGAGCGGTCTTTGCATGTGTGCCATGGGTGGGTTGTTATGTTTTGGTTCTGAGGTCTCATTTATAAAACTTTGCGTAGAGTCCTTACTAAAACCGTACTTTAGCTCAGCAACTTTTTTTACTTACGCCTAGTAAGTTTCTGATCTATCAAACTTGGAGTAGCACAACTGCACGCAATCTCCGCTTTATAAATCAGACTCTTCGTAGAAATGTGCTCAGCTGTTTCTGGATCATATCCCACCTCCTATATACCCACTTTCTTCCATAAACGGTCAATGCAAAGCGTCTAGTGAATATTCTGCATCGACTTAAGACGGGTAACCATGGCAACCGAGAGGCGTAAAAAGACATAGAAAGGCATGCGGAGGCAGAGAAAACTGTTTTATTTCAATCAATCAAATAAACAAGAAAACAATGTTGAGTTATATGGAGCTTTACTCAGCCAAAGGCTTCACATAAAAAGACAAAAATATAGGTACAAAAAATGTGTTAGAAGACAACAGTAAAAAATAAAAACTTAAAAATAAAAAAAATAAAAGCAGCAGCACAAGAGACGAAACAAATAACAACGTTAAATATAAAGATTCAATTATAGGCTATGATTATCTCGTGTAGTGACAGTAAGACTGGAATCAAAGTAAATGAAAACAAATCAAACTAAATCCCGACAGAAAATAATACGTTTAAGCACTCGTAGATATTTAAAGCCTGGCGAAAAGGTGAGTTTCAAAACTACTTTTAAAAGTATCATCCATGCAAAATATTGATTTGGGGTCATAAAAATAAACGGAAAAGCTGCAGGTGACTCTGCGTTGATGCAGCAGCGTGCCTGACATTAAAAAGAATGAGTGCCAGCGCATCTAATGTGCATAATTATGCTGGGACGCTGCAGCACATTTTTTTTTCACACATGCACCAATATTTGCAATTTCTATACAATCTGAAGACATACATATGAACACAATTCTTAAATGTAACATATTTTTAATCAAATTCTCATTTTCGTTCTCAGTTCCTAGACGGGACGGGGGGAGAAGTTTGTGCGTTTGTGTGTGCAACGCTCTACAAGTCTGAAAATGTATTTTAAATTCAAATTTTTGGTATCCGTCCTGCTGCGCTATCAGTGCCTCCGTGTCCAAAAAGTGCATAAATAAGCTCATTAGTGTGCTTAAAGTTACGCACATTTTTCCATCACGTTGTTTTCTATAAATCCCACACTTTGCATATAAAGTTTCTTACGTTGTTTTTAGACCCCGTTTTGTGCGTAATCCAGCTTTATAAATGCCCTGCTGTCTAATCATGGCGGTTTGGTTTGGGATTTGCAGAGGTGGAAAGTAACAAATTACATCTACATACTTGCGTTAATGTAATTGAGTAGTTTTTTTGTGTGTAATTTTACTTTTACTCAAGTTTGTTTTTTTAAGTAGGCTATTGTACTTCGCTACATTTTTTTAATATATCCATTACTGAGTAGAAAAATAATAATAACTCATTGATATAACTAAAAATATTGCGCCTGGAAATACTGCAATGCATGATGGATGAGAGAACATGGCGCTAATAAGAACAAAGATGCAAGCAGCTGACCTTGAACCACAAAGAGACCCAGTGGAATAAAATGAAACTCAAAGAAAATGATGTTAACCTCTGGCCATATGTAAGCGACCACTTCAGCTTCAGTTCAAGTAAGGAAACAGTATAACCATGCGTTTGGTCAGAGAACGAGGTCACAGCTTTAAGAAACCCCACATCAATCCCGCACAAACATGTAGAGGTAAGAACTAAACTACTTTCACAGTAAAGTCAGAGTTTAATAAAAGGCTGTGCTCAGTTTAATCAACGATATCAGTGAATGACGCGAGTTAACGTCTTCTTTTTCACTGATAACCCAGTCTCATCAAAAAAATGAAATAGTTTGCCTTAAATGTCATACATCTTGATGACAGTTTTCTCTTCTTTGGTTCATTTGGGGATAGTCACAGCGCTTGTGACTCTGTGTTACTAATTTCGATTAATACATTTTTAGTTAACCTACAAATACTAATTGCTAATAATAATTTTATTTAAAAAACTAACTTTGAGATGTATGTTCCATTGTCTTTTTGCACTATTCAGGGGTGACTGCTATATAAAAAAAAGTAACTAAATATTTTTTACTCATTTTAAGTAAGCTACTTTTTATTTTTACTTGAGTACATTTTTCAACTGTTAATTTTACTTGTACTTGAGTAAAATTTCATCACAATAGTAGTACTTTTACTTGAGTAGAATTTTTAAGTACTCTTTCCACCTCTGGCGATTTGTGGACTGATTGTTGACGGAGGGCGCTGAGAGGATGCAACGCCTATGGCCAGTTAACCCGGTAACGCATTACTTAGTAGCGCGTTACTCCTAATTTGACCACTTTTTCAGTAACGCGTTACTACTTCCATACTAGTAATCAGTTGGGGTTTTACGATCTCGATTTTGTATAGAAATCGATCAAAATAACGTTACGACCTCGAAATCCAAGAGAGGACCCCAATCAGCTCCTCCTCCTGCTTACTGTGAATCCCACTCGGGACTCTGTAGCAACAGTAAGCAGGCAACCGTCTATTTACTCAGATTTCCTCATCACAAAGAACCAAACATCGCATTTTCCCTAACAAGTAACTCTCACTAGTTCTCATACAACTCACAACACCACCTGGTAACATTTTAACTGCTGTATCACCACCCCTGTGATCAGAGCCCGGAGCATACTAGCTGATGCCAGCTAGTAGCTATTAGCTAAGCTATAGTTAAACCATGGCTAAGACATAAAGAAATAATCAGCCGGCCTGGCGCTGAAGCTGCTCCTTCTACTCTCAGATCCCCAGTGAGGAAATTTTAAGTTCCTTGTGTTGTTGAATTAAATAATTATCATAAGTAATTCAATGCATGTTCAAGCAGGGACAAAATGGAGCCAATTTCCAGTTTAACATTTATTTTGAACAGATTAACAAATTGCAGTTTACAGAGAAAGTTGCCCTAGTTTCTCTGTGGTCCAGACTTAAAGAAATCTGAACAATTAACTGATCTTCATTTCACAACTTTATAGAAACCGGCCCTCGCCAGGACTTTAGGCGTTTCTAACTCCTCCAATCAGAACTTTCCAAACAGTGTCTTAGCCATGATTTGCTGTCAAACCCAAACCCAAACAAAAAAAAAACACCCCAAAACCCCCACACAAACACCCACACCAAAAACCACCCCAAAACAAAACCCCAAAACAACACAAAACACACAACAACAAAAAACAACACCAAAAAAAACAAAACCACACTTCCGAGTTAAGTCCACATTCGCATTGTAAAGAAGAGGACCGCTGTTAGTTGCATTTTGCTCGGTCCAATGAGCTGCCTGGAACATTGCGCCAGTCCTTCTGCAGTAACTATAAAGACTTAATAGATGGCAGCCACTCTCTGTTACTAATCAATTCAATACTGTTACATTTTTTATGTAAATAATTTATTTAAATTTGACCATTAATGCCCAATGTGATACATTACACAAGAATATTAAAAATAGCATCAGTTTTGTTTTTTAAAATAAGATTTACTGTACAAAATTTAATAAATAAAACCATTTATCGTAGACTTGTCTAAAAATGAAATAGGGCTCTGTGCTGTAAAAAAAATAAATAATCTCGAATCGAATCGAGGATTTTGAAATTCGTGGAAGGAGGATCCATGTGCAGATCGATTGTGCATGCCAGCGACAAGCCACTAGTTCCAAAATCTGGAGAACTAACAGTACAGCTTCATTATCTGTGTTATCTTAATTGTCTGATACATTTCTGTTAGGACTTCAAAGCAAGGCATTCTCCTGGCCAAAAGTGCAGGCATGAACAATCGATCTGCACATGGATCCTGCTCTTTCCTGTTTACTGACCAATAGTAGAGGAGTTGGAGCAAGAAGGACAACCCTCCTAATTTGCATAATGAGGCAGAAATGCTCAAATTCAAAAGAGGAGTTGAAGGAATGTAAAAACAAGGACTGCATTTATAAGGAAAAGGAAAAACAAAATATATTTTTTCTTGAGAAAAATGTACAAATAAGAAGAAATAAAAACACAATATATATGTTTGCGCTTTTATTTTCCTTTATGTCAGTTTTGGTCCTCCATACCCTTCCTGAAGTTTAGCATTCTGTAAATTTAATGTAAAGCTGTGACAGTTAAATCAGACGACGTTTAGGAACCTTTGAGGACTAATTATAAAACCAAATTTACCGATTAAAAACCCAGCCTCCCGTCATGATTAGGTTAGGATTTTGGTTCCGAGGCGTGTGTGTGAGCATTTGTTCTCCCAAAAGACGAGTCCTCACCCCTCTTTCCTTTTATAGCCTCAGACTTGAGGAAGGAGGGGAGGGTGATGGAAGTGGGGGCGCTAGCAGGCATTTGTGTAGGAGTGGCCCACTTCTGCAGACACGGCAGCACGCCGAGCTGGGATGGGCGAGGTGGAGAAGTGCAACAAGGTGCCTACCCCTCCCCAGATCGAATCCTATCCCTCTCTGCCCTCCATCCGAGAGGAGTCGGTGGGGGAGGAAAGCCTCTGCCTCCTGTCACTCTTTCTCTCACAACCTGGTGAGAGGAGAGGACTCATGCTGTCCTCCAGCACACCCACACAAACTGAGAGTGAAGGAGTGTGAGGGAGGAAGAGAGAGGGGGGGGGTACGGCAACTGGGAAGGAGACGTAACGATTCCAAACCCTGCCGGGAGAAATAAGAAGGATTATTTTCTTTTGTTTTGTTTTGTTTGTTCTGTTTTCTCTCCTGAGGAGCTGAGAATAACACTCGGTGGAAGATGGCAGAAGGGGGAGAGGGAGAAGAGGAGATTCAGTTCCTGCGAACGGTGAGTGCCTGTTATTCCTGGCAGGGCTAACCTGCACTGGCTGCTTGGGAATCAGACGGCGACCAGCAACGCTGGGGGGGGGGGGACGTTTCATTTTCTGCAAATAAGCTGTTCATTTATCCTCCTTATGATCCACCAGCTTCAGTTTCACCACTCCATCGCTGCTCCTTCACTTTGCATTCATGTCATCTAGTTTCTAAAGCCAGATCTGCAGAGTAAGGTCTAAGTTGAGCAGACAGTTGACTATTTTTGCAGCCTTGACCTGCTTATTAGTTGCTCTCTTTAAACTTCATCAGTCTCCGCCGTGAGTTCACACATCTTTCATCTCAACTTTAATTACTTGGATCATGTTATTTCACCTCGAAATCTTCACTTTGCTTTGTTAACCGCACTTCCAGACTATTCCAGACATAAGTAGAGTTGGTGTGGATATGACCACAGTTGGATAGACAGCGACTGGTGCATCTGTTAGCTTCGTTATCTATTTATATCAGAGGAAAGTGGAGCTTGTCGGTGTGGGGCGAGAAGCAACAAGCTACCCAGGGTCTGCTGGGGCCAGCTGCCCAGAACCTGGATGTCTTTATGCTGAGATGTCCACTTAACTGGGGGAAAAAAAATCCCCTAACAAATTATTTGAAACAGCTGAGCTGGTATGAGGCTTTCTGTGGCTAAAAAGACAGAACAACAAGAGAAAAATACTCATTCATCATTAAAAAAAACAAGTTAACGCTGGAGATGTATTGATCAGGCTTTTCCTGGCCGTCGCCGATTTCCGTTTTGAATAACTTTGATTTTATGAATGAGAGAACGTGTGCAGTGTTTGTAGTTTTGAATCCAACATTTTTTGCATCATAGAAAAATCCCCCAAAACCTGGGGTGTGAAATATTTTTGTTACATGGGCAAACATAGTCAAGTCAAAATGACTCGAGGGCCAAATTATTATCATTTTTTTACATACTCAACAAGGGGATTCAAAGAGATGTGTAAATTTTTATAGATGTGAAATTTAAGGCTAAAATAAAGGCTGAAATTTGCACATTTTTAGTTTTTCTGTTTTTTAGGTCTTGATTAGAAAAAAAAAAACTGACCTAGTAAACTCCGGATTTAGGTCAGTCTTCCTTTGAAAAGTCTTTTTGTATTTATTTATAGGTTTCTTTTCAATCTCTTTGCCACTATTTTCAGAACCTTGAAGTCATTTTTATCGACTCTAGACAAAAAAACTCACAACCAATGAGCAAAGTGCATTTAAAAAAAATCTCTAACCATTTTCTTAATTGCTTGGATAAAATACACATGAATCTTACATCATTTTTTCATTCAGTAAAAATCACCTGATCAATATGACACAACTCAACATCAAAGTACTACTATTTCAAAAAGCAATTCACATATTAAAATTCAAATGAGTGTCTTTTCATTTCCTTACAATGATCTAACTATCAATTGATACAACTTCTCAAAATGATAAGCAATGTTGCATTACTCTTAATGCGTATTTGCATGTTTAAATCATGAAGGTTTTAGGATTCTGTAACGAGATCTGTTGTCACCAATTAGTAATATTGTACCATACTGTATGTCATAGCTAATTGTTTTAGCTTTTTTATTCAAATAAACCTATAGTGTGGTTTTACTGTAGTGTTTTGCATCAGTATATTACAAACCTTGTTCAATGATTCCACTGTGCCAATTCAAGTTCAGTTTATTTATATAGTGCCAATTCACAACAGATGTCATCTCGAAGAACTTTGCAAGAAAAGTAATTTTTATACAACTATACAAACTTTCCCATCAGTTAAAATTTTTCTATGTAAGGAATCCCAGCAGATTGTCAGTATTATTCTCTCTACTACTGCAATCCTTTTAGATATGTATTTACTGTGCATGTAGTACCAAAAATGAAACATGTATTTAGTTGTACAATATTTATTGATTGCTCCGTCAATAACACAGTGAAACTATCGGTTGCTTTTCTGTTGGTGAATTATACTTATGTTTCAATGGTGTTTCACAGTAAATTTGTTTTTCGAAACCAATGATCGTGTAAGTGCAAGGTTTCTTTAAAGATGTGAGTGCACAATGCAATGCTTTGACCATTAGACATTCTGTGTTACAAAACATGATTCTTTAATTCATTAAAAACATATTTTGGATGCAGCAAAAATCTGGTTTTGTGTAAAAACAAATGGACAGATGAGGTCCTTGCAGGAGAAAGGAATAAAACAATTATTTAAGACATGTGCTCGGTGTTGTTGCCACCATATTCTATGGTGCTAAGATTTTTATTGTCTGAAATATTTTTGACTAATTAAAAAAAAGTGCCACACTTTGGACATCCCTGCCCTAAACATTAAAATGTGCATGTTGGTCTCATCTTGATTGGTGCGTCTATAATTAGTTATTTGACCTTTCCCATTCAGATGAAGTTGTATCAGTGGGTTTTCCATCAAAATCTGGACAACAAATTCTAAACAGAATAAAAATCCATCAATTTTTTTGTCTTTAGTCTTTATCTGACATCGGGTCATGGAGGTGAAACGTACAGCGCTCTCGATTATTTCTAGAGGGATTATATAACGGTTCAAAGTTGTTCTGGGTCTGGATCGTTGTCTGCTCCCTTTGGGGCTTTTGGAAATCCCCCATAATGATCTGTTGCAGATCAGATCCCAAACTGTCCTGGCAGCAGGTCTACTACAAGTGTCCACAAGTAGCCGGGTATCTCACAAAAAGAAGATTTACTGCATCAAAAAGGATTGTTTCTAAAAAAAAAATCGGATCACAAATAACCGGGGTTTTAGGTTTCACGATTTCACTTCCCTCGACAGAAATTCTCCAACATCACACGTTCGACCTGTGGTTAGAACAGAATAATCCATTATTGTCCCACAAAGGGGAAATTCAGATGTAAAAGCAGCAAAATGACAGGTAATAGAAACACTGGCTTCACACAAGTATTAAAACAAAAGTTAAGAATTAAGAATAATACGTACATTAATGACAAAATGTGCTAAATCAGAGTACTGCGCAGTTTTAAAGAGTGTTTACACTCAAAAACAGTATATGTCCTCGGAGCCGTGTTGGCATTGTCAATTGTCTTAACGCTTTTTGCTTGCTTGTTTTTACTAGTACAATTACTGCTCTATTGAGTAGTTATAAAGTCATTCTGAGCGGATAGAATTTAGTAAACCAGCTGTAATCTTCAGGTTTGGCATGTCTTTCAGTGTCCTTAGCAATGTAGGTAGGATTGAATGGGTTTTTATTTAAGCTAAGCTATTGTCTTCTTTTAACAATAGAGTGTGGTTGGAGTGAAGATGGACCAATAAACAGAGAGCTCACCTTAAAGGTCTCTGGCCCAATCTACTTCATCCTACCAACACTAGTGATCAGCAAACTTGATCTCCTCTGTAGGCAGACACATGGCGGGGTTTCATGTTATGTTTCTAAAGTTACAGTCATAGATGAAGGGCAATAATTGGAGTTCTTTAATCTCTCATCGGAGAAGAAATTGGGATTATTTATGTAAATAAATGTAAATAAATTGGAGCTAAATAAATTACATACAACATATTACATATTTAGCTCCAAACTCAATACTTAGTTAATAAGCTAAATATTTTCTTCTTTCGCTAGCGAGCTAAACTGGTAAGCTAGACATATGGCTTAAAATTAAATATTTAATATTTATCTTGTTACCTAAACATTTAATTTCTAAACTTAATATCTGATTTAAATAGATATTAGCTTGTTATGTAAATATGTTGTTTGAAGCTAAATATTAAAATTATAAAATAAATATTTAGTAACAAGCTAATTATTTATTCGTTTAGCTAGCAAGCTAAACTGGCTAAATATTTAGCTTTGAACAAAATATTTAGCTAGCAAGCTAAACTGGCTAAACATTTAGCTTTGAACAAAATACTTAGCTAGCAAGCTAAACTGACTAGCTAAATATTTAGCTTTGAACAAAAAAATGACCTAGCAAGCTAAACTGGCTGACTAAATATTTAGCTTTGAACACAATATTTAGCTAGCAAGCTGGACTCACTAGCTAAATATTTAGCTTTGAACAAAATACTTAGCTAGCAAGCTAAACTGACTAGCTAAATATTTAGCTTTGAACAAAAAAATTACCTAGCAAGCTAAACTGGCTGACTAAATATTTAGCTTTGAACAAAATACTTAGCTAGCAAGCTAAACTGGCTAGCTAAATATTTAGCTTTGAACAAAAAAATGACCTAGCAAGCTAAACAGGCTGACTAAATATTTAGCTTTGAACACAATATTTAGCTAGCAAGCTAGACTGACTAGCTAAATATTTAGCTTTGAACAAAAAATTACCTGGAAAGCTAAATTGACTGACTAAATATTTAGCTTTGAACAAAATATTTAGCTAGCAAGCTAAACTGACTAGCTAAATATATAACTTCAGAGTTTTTCGTATATATAAACTTAATAATTCATTTTTTAGTTTGAAGCTAAAACCTTAGTTTATTTACCTTGATACTGAAACATTTAGTTTATTTTATTTTATTTAGTAAATTGAAACATCAATGAATGAATATCCTAAATAACATTGATGGAAATAGGACCTTGAAAATATAACCTGTCCCCCCCCTTAACAGGCTAAATAACGTGCATTTTTGCCGTGGCCCTTTCAATCAATCAACCAAACTTTATTTATAAAGCGCTTTTCCAACAACGAAGCTTCTCAAAGTGCTTTACAGGTTAAAATGGCCCCACAAACCCCACCCTTCCCGAACCCAAAATAAACTAATCATCACACTGACTTTTTAACTTTACAAAGAGCTTTACAGAGAACTTTCCATAATTTTTTCTTTTGTTAAAATACCGCAGCCTCAGAACCAGAGGAGCTGTGTCTTGTTACAGCTACTTCATACTCTCCTGCAAACTGCCTCAGTGCATCCTAAAGATCATAAAGAAAAGAGCAGAACCACGTCCTCTACAGAAAGCAGAGGTGAGAACCTCCTGACACGAGATAGAGACCCTCTTCACCGCTACACATTCTTGAGATCGCGTCTTTAAATCAGGGTTGGTGATGAGGGCCACTGGGAACAAGCTGGACTGTGTGCAGAGAATGCAGATGCAGCTCTTTCTGTTTATACTCGGAGCAGCTAGCTTGTAAAACTATCCCTGACACCTCACAGTAACTCCAGACATCTCAAAGGACACAGTTAACAACCTTCTCCAGATCCACAAAATACTTCTAATTGTGTAAACTCCTCAGTAGGGGAAATATCTGGTAAAAAGTATAATCAGTCATTGGGTGAAAGTCTGATTAGACAATCAGTAGTAAACAGTTAACTTGATAGTCATGGTTAGGACTGTGGGAGGTCGCTGTAGGTAGCTGGAGAGACCAAACACTTGCACTGTTCCAGTGTAAAACCAAAATTAGACTCAAAAGGTTACAAATGCTATTTTTCTTTCAAGGCCTTTCAGATCTGTAATCGATTAACTTAAGACCTTTACAACGAGAGAGACCTTTAACATAACACAAACAAATCTTTTCTCTTCATTGCTTTTTCGCCATCGTGAAAATGAGCATCAACCTTTTCTGTTTAGATGAAATGTTCCTCCTGCTGCTTGCTACTGATTTTTTTAAAGTAGAGCTTTATGTGTAGAGGAATGTTTTTTTCCCTCATGCTGACTCAACATGAACCATAATTCAGATACAAATCAATCCAAACGGACTTTTTTTGTCACACTTTTTGCTGTCACTTGCATTTGTCAGGATGTATTAGTAAAAACTCAAAGATCTGAATAGATTCCATAAATGTTCATAAATTAATTAGGATGCATAATTTGGCTACATCACAGCTGCTCTGTGTTGTTGAGCTCATATAATCATAGCTGATTTTTCAATTCAGGAGTAACACTACACTTTTAATTTAGCAAGATTTTCTAATATACTGTTTAAGCCAGATGTTGACAGTCACACATCAGCATGGATATTATACCTATTTCAAAATATTAATAATTTTTCTAACCCAGGGTGGAATAATTATATTAATTATGAAATTAATGATATTTAGAAACTATAGTTTAGTCCACAAATTGTATTTTTTACACTTTCTCCATTTTTCAGTATCAAGACTTTTTGTAGCGCTTAAACTTTAAACAAACACCTTTATAAATATTAGGGTAAATGTCCCTTAGCATGCTGCAACTCAACTACATGTGTTTAGCGGCAAACAATCTTCTGGTTTAATTGTGGTTGAGTATTTCACTACTTTCCTGGGGAGAGTTTGATTTGTTAAGTGCATTTAAATTGGTTGGTTTCCTGGCCCAAACCTGGGTCCATACATGCATGCATTACCGTTAACCTACTTTGCCCACTTTAAAACCAGGCTCTGTGTGCTTTTTTGGATCATTTTCCACTTGGAACATCTTTTAGTGTCCCATTTTCAACCATCCAGTCTGAACTGCTACCCACAGAAGAAAAGTAATTGATTAGAATATTACAGATCATCTCAGGAACCACGAAAACAAAAGCTGAATAATTAGTAGTATATTGCTATCGATATGGTCGAGCCAAGAGCCTAGTAGAGAGAGGTTTTCATGGGCAGGTTTACAGAAAGATTGAGCTGTTTGGCTAAAGAGACAGGAAACCCGAGGACACCACAGTAACTGTGACAAATGGTGGTGGCAGGATCAGGATGCGAGGCAGTTTTACTCTCAGTGGTTCTAGGGCATACCTGCCAACCCTCCCGATTTTCCCTCGAGAGTCCCGAAATTCAGCTCCCCTCCCGAAAATGTCCCAGACCCAACATTCTCCTGAATTTCTCCCGATGATGGCGTCCCATTTCATGGACACTCCCCGTTTCTTATGTGAGAGGGATGGAGAATAAAATCTGTTACATTTTTATTTTGCCAAGAAAGGAGCTATGAGGTACAGTTTCCTCATTTCAGTCATGAAAATCCGTCATCTGTTGGTGAAATTCGCCGTTTCGAATCAGAAATAGGTTAACTATGTGATTTTTATGTCTGCTGAGGGAAACAATCAGCTGTAATTAGTGACGCAAAGGCGGGCCGAAAGTTTTTTTTTTTCTAGGACTGTACCCTTTTCAATGTCTCCCTAATTCTGAGGTCTCAAGGTTGGTAAGTAAGTTCTAGGGGATTGTAAGTGGATGGAATAATGAAGGTGGTTTACCTCCATTTTTTTTCCACTTTACCAAAAATCATCATGCTGGTTCTCGTTGGATGTTCCATCAGAACAATGATCCAGAGAACACTGGGTAACATGAAAGGGGGTTCTAGGACAGAGTGTTTGACCGTTGGAAACTGTTGTTTGAGCCGTTATGATATGATATGAAGATTTGTTACGATGAATGGGCAAAGATTACCCAATAATTAAGCCCTGCAATAAAAAAGGTTTTCTTTCCCATCGGCAAGGATGTGAATATTAGATGAACTGTGTGCTGATTGGTCAGTTTACCGCAGCCATATACAGTATTGGATAACTCTCATTCAATAGAGATTTAAGCAGTAGCTCTGGCATTGTTTTGTGGTTATTACACAACAATGTGGTGCATTATGTATTGCTGATGCTGAAGTAGGTTAAGACCAGGGGTCGCAATACAACTTTTATTTATCATCATTCAATTTGACTGAAATCTGCTCATATTTTGTTTGTACTCATCAATTTTAAAAATGATAATATTCACCTATTCAGTAGTATTTAATATTGAATCATCTAAGTTATTACTAAATCCAAATGAACTCAGAATAATAGCCAACACAGGGCATGAAAACTAAAACTCTAATTTTTTAAAATCCAATTTTAATAATAATTTGTTCGAACCAATGTTTTCTTTAAAAGAAGTTGCAGGTGATGAAAAATATTTTAAATAAATTGCTTTTACTTCAATAACACCGTCCTGGAGCTAACCTGAATTCAAAATCCAACTAAACACAAGCTGTAATGTATTCTTGTAAAACAAGATGGCGGATCTACAGCACGAAAGGCTATGGAAGTCCAAGTAGTGCATTAGTAAAAAACAAAATATGGATTTTCCAAAAATTACATCTCCATAAACAGAACATTTGATTAATCGATTGTATCGATAAATCCAGTAAGTCATATTGTATGAATTTTAAATAAATTATTTTCACAATGGTGGACAGAATAAGTATGTTATTCGCATCAATATTTGTAAAATATAACCTTGATTTTCAATGGCAGTGGCCAAACATTTCCTGTGAGTCTTCACCAGATATTTTGGCCATTTCCTCCATGCAGATCTCCTGTACAGCTGTGATGTTTTGTGGCTATAGCTTGACTTTCAACTCTCTCCAAAAATTCTCTGTTGGATTGAGGTCCCAGCCATCATCAGGCCAATGACCATTTCCCCCCCATGTAGCTCTGGGTGATTTTCTCACTGTTCTAAAGATCATTTGTAACCCATGAGGTGAACCATTTTAAGCACCCCCAGGTCAACAAAGATGGTCAATGATTTTCTGTTTATTCCATTTTCTAATAATTGCAGTTGATCTCTTCTCACCAAGCTGCTTAGCTATTGTAGATTGGTTCATCCCAGACTTGTGCAGGTGTACAATCTTGTCCCTAGTGTTCAGTTCTCTGGCCTTGGGTTGTGGTGGCGACAGAGTCTGACTGTTTGATGGTGTGGACAGGTCTCTTTGATGCGGCTTAACAGGTTCAAACAGGTGCCACTAACACAGGTAACAAGTGGAGGATAGAAGAGCTTCTTAAAGAAGAAGTAACAGTAACCGGGCAAGAATTCTTGCCAGTTTGTTGGGGCTAATTGTTGTTTTTCTCCACTACTATACAAGAAAATTCTTTAAAACCATACAATGTGATTTCCTGCATAGTTTTTTTTTTTTACATTCTGTCTCTCACAGTTGAAGTACACCTTTTCCTTTCTTTTTAAGTGGTACAACTTGCACAATTGAAGATTTCTCCAATTAAACCGAACAGAATTCATCAAGGCTCTCTTAGTAAGGGCATTTCTGATCGCTTCAATAGGAGGAAATCCCTTAGCATGCGCTCCCTCTGCATCTGCGGGCAAGCTGCAGTGATGTTTTAATGCCTGTCTGCGAACGCTGGAGTCACAGAAGCACTCTAAAGCCTCCGTAACAAGATGCAGTTAGGTTCGCTTTCTAGGTCTGAGATGATGCTCAGATGCTCCCAATCGCCTTTTGATTGATTCGGTTAAAAATAAAAAAGGGAAAAATATGGCTAACGCGACCCCTGTTTGGGGTCTCTAAAATTTAAGGAGAGAGGCATTATGGCAACTTGGCTCAGACTGGCCTGCTTCTTTGCCGCCATTGCGAAATCACACATTTGCATAGGACAGCAGGTGGGAGATGGCACAGACTTTTTGATAGGTTAGGATTTAAATAACGTTTTTTTCCCACACTTATCGTTTTAGTGCCGTTTTCAAATCATTAAAAGCCCCAAATTAATTTGCAACTCATGAGTACAACGCCTAAATGTAAGCGTTTAGCTGGAAATGTATAATTAACCTCCTTTATTTTAACAAATTAAACAAAAATTTTAGTCATCAGATTAAACAATATTGAATGCCTATTACTTTCAGTGCCTAATGCCTGATCAGTGTCAGATCTTTTATTACAATTTGTGTATGTTCAGACATCTTTTAGGTCATTTAGCTAATCTTTGTTTATCATATTAATGTTTACCTCAGTGACTCTTGATTTTAATTAGACGATAAAAGCCAGTCGACACCTGAAAGAGATCAGACAGACGCATACAGACCAGATTCCTGACGGGTTTGTGGAGTCGACCCACAATAACCACAGATTGAGATCACATAGCGTCCCAGCTTTTCCTTCAACCACAGAATTAATACTATATATAGCGTTGTCTGTTCAGAAACTGGCTAATGGATCGTGTTAAGAGTCCGAATGCCTCCAGTGGGGCTGTCCTTTAGTTGAAGAGGTCCAGTTGGGATTGAGCTATTAAACTTCAGGACTTTAAAGAAGAATAAACAATTCATCTTAGTCTGAATGATTACTACTTTGTATCCTTCAGTGGTTTTATTTTTGCAACCAGTGCAGAGGTGACAGGTTGAATCAACACCATGACTACAGTACGAATTAAAATGCTCATGGAGGTGTGGATTAAATCATCCTTAGTTTTAGTTGGGGGGGGGGGGGTTCTGATAGGATGTATAGTCAGCTGTTCCTCTCTGCTGCTGTTTCTACCCTGCGAACATCAGGGTGGACATATGATCAATTTCCATTGTGAAATTTAAAGCAATATTTTATCAGATTAGTGCAAAATTTGTATTTAAAGTTTTAAAAATTGATTTCATCCGCCTAAAAGTTTGAGCTTCTGTAAAATCCCAGTTTTTTTTCCTAATTTTCCAAATGTTTGCTTTAAAGATATATATTTATTTATTTAAACATTTAATGGAGGATCGGGCCATGAGATGCTACATCTCGTTTTCATGGGGCTCCACAAAGTGATCCAAAGAAAGCAGAAGCTAAATACAGTCAAAATAACAACACAATATTATTACCAACAATAAATACAACAAAATAATAACTCAGACCTTCAAACAGTTACTCAGACATCCACACACACATTGTGGCTCTCATCATTCCCTTCCCCACCCATCCCAGTTGAGATGCAAATTTAATCTTTTTCAGAATACGGTTCCTTAAATACTCGGCCCATATACATATACATTTATACATATTTAAGACGCATAAACAATCATTCCAAATTGAACAAACAAGTAACAATTTATCCTATCCAGGGCCGTCCCAAAGTCTTCTAGGAACCCCTTTTCTGTTAAGAACACAACCCACAATAACAGCGTTTCAATCAAGAATTGGTAAAATTGGGTAAAGGTGACAATCTTATTTGGCTGAACCTAAAAATAATTTTTAATATTAGCCGAGACAATCTGAAGCTCAAACAAAATGGAACCTTAAACTAAAGCATCAGATTGTAACAATGGTAACACAACAATCAAACAATGAATATCAAAAAGTAATTTAAAATGTTATCTTAATTTAATTCAAATTTGAACTATAATTAACTTTTTTTTGTTGTAAATTATAAGGTTTTTTATATATATTTACTTTCCTTTAAATGTATTTGATGGAAATATTTTTGCAATTCTAAAAATTTTCAGAATAAAGATACTATTTTAATAAAAGAATTACAAAAATAATTAGTTACAAAGAAACCCGCCTAGTTACTAAACAAAAATTTTAACAAAATTTTTTTCATAATCTACACAGCAGCAAAACAAAATGGAGTAATATTCATATTTTTTAAATACATTTTAACATCTACAGTTTTGGTTCAACTTAAGTATTCATTGGGCGCCTCGGATGGGTTTGGGGGGCCCTGAGCAACCGCTTAGTTCCCTTCTGCCTTTGGCCAGCTCTGGGTCCTTTCCATTTGTGGACAGTCCTTTTAGGTACGTGTAAAAAAACCAACAACCTTAAAATACATTCTGCTTTTACTGCAGCATCATGCTCTTAAACTACATACAGTACAGTGAGCTGCTTTTATTACCCCTTCTGTTGGCCTAAAATAGTTCAGGGCTGTGAGTCATAGAAAGACAAATGTGGCTAAAACAGTTTTACCCACGAGGCTGAGCCGCTTAGAGTGGAGAACCGCTGGTGAACCGCCGTCAGCCCCCACATCTTCAAGCGGCAGCATTTCTACATCCATATCTACATCGCCAGTGTCACTTTATGCAGCGCCGCTGCTCTGCTGTGTCACTTCTTCAACGGGCCACATTTGCCGTGTAAGTCACACCAGCGAGTGAGTTTAAGGGGACATTCGAGCTCCAGCCCATAACAGCAGTTGCTTTTTTTAGCGGGCCGCTATAACGGCGCTCGATCTGGAGGGAAAAACCAGAGGAGTTGATGTCCTACTTGCCTGCGTCCGTAGGGAAACGTGGTGTGCGTCTGCATTAGCATGTATTTCTGTGGCAGATGTACTTGATCAATACAGAGCAGCTTAATCCTAGTGAGCCCTGCAGTTATGTTAGCAGCAGAGGTGGGTAGAGAACCCATAAATGTTCAAGTAAGAATGGCAATACAACATATTTTTACTCAAGTTAAAGTAAAAAGAAGCTAGAAGAACTCTAAAAAACTGCTCATCATTATCATCAATAGATCTTGAATAATCGTTTTTTTTCTTTCTCAGATCTCTCTTTTTTTGTTCTCTTCCTCTCTTCTTCATCTTCTTTCTTCCTTACCCCTTATCTTTCATTTCTGTGTTCATAACATCACTAAATAAAACACAGATACCTCTAATAAAGCTTAATAACACATATCATATCAAGTGGAGTGCTACAGATATAGCTTTAATGCTCCACTTGAGAAAGTCAATCTGTTGGGTTTTTACTTGATACTCAGACACCAATTCTGCTAGTCACACAGCCACATAGTTAGAATATTTTTCTACCTCCCAGGATTGTTCCAGATCTTGTCCGGTGGAAACAGGCATATAGTTGATAAAGATCTGGGCTCCTACAGGATCTAAAAAAGCCTCAAAAGCATTGAATTTCCGAATTTTGGAAATAATACCTTTAAAAACTCCTGAATTTTGATATCTAGGTGTTAAAATTTGTTCTGTATGTATTTAACTTCTTCAAATTGCGTTTTTCCCTCAACAGTTTAATTTGTCTGCCACGACTATTTTGATTAAATAACAGCATAAATTAAGAGTGGCGGAACCAATAATTGAGAACGCCGCAAAGGGTCAAAATACTCAGAACTAGGGATGCAACGATACCACTTTTTTCAAACCGATACGATACCAATACTTGGATTTGGGTACTTACCGATACCAAAAGGTAAATGGAAAACGGCCTGTATTTGTATAGTGCTTTTATTCAGTCCCTACGGACCCCAAAGCGCTTTACACTACATTCAGTCATCCAAACACTCACGCACACATTCACACACTGATGATGGCAAGCTACGATACCGAGTACCAATACAGATACTTCTACCACACAAAAACAATGCAATGAATTGGAAGAAAGTTTTTAATAAATGATGGTGAATTAGATAAAAAAAAATCTTAATAAAAATGACCAAAAAACTAAAATTTCAATTGAAAAATAACAATTTTCAGTGAAGCCATTGCAGAGTTTACACATTTAAAGTATTGGTTCATGGTATCGGTTAACTTTAACCGATACCGATACAGTACATGATTTTTCACACCTCTGCTTGGCTTGTTTTCGTCTTTTACACATTCTACATTTCCCTGAGAAATAAATGAGTTCAAAGTGTTAGTTTTTCTCTGCTGGTAGGGCTGTTAAATCGTCCATGAAATAGGTATTATTTTTTATATTAATAGTCTTAGAAAGGTCTTAAAAGCCTTGAATTTAACTTGAAGAAGTAGGAACCCTGAAAAGGTTTATTTTTCCTCTTTTGGGCTGTTGCTATAGTGATCATGTGTCTCTCTGTATTTAGTCTACATATGTCTAAACTAAGGATGCAAAGATTGTCCTTTTTTACAAACCGATACTTTGGTCTGAGTACGGAGTGCCGATGCTGAGCATCAATGCAGATACTTATAGATCACAACAAAAATGCAATGAATAGACAAGTTTTTTCTCTCTCTGCTTGTTACAAAAATGATGGTGAATTGTATAAACAAATTAAATCTTTATACAAATTTTCACAAAACTAAAATTGCAAAACTAAAAATAAAATTTAAGTGAAATGATGGCAGAGTTTCCACATTTTAATCAACAAACTGACACCAGTTTCCTTTTATTAATCAACTGTAAGGAGTGCGAGCACAACTGAAGGATATTGGCCTGATACCAGTATCACTATCGGTGCATCCCTAGTCTAAACATCGCTAACTTTGTCTCTAACATTAAACGCAGGCATTTCCTTTGAGATGATCAGTTCTCACCTTCAGCTTCTCCACCTTCAGCTCTGCCTCCTTCCTCTCGGTTAGTGATCGTATGTCTACGAACCAACCAGCATCGTAGCATTTCTCACGGCCATCTTGAAAACCGCTCCTGTCCTTCTGGCAGCTACGCTTCTGTCACAAATAATTCCTGACCCTCATCTCACTCCATACAGACAGTACATTAGCTTGGAGCTGTTTTATGTGTTGCTACCAAACGTTACCAAAAGCTGAAAATGTCCCCTCCAGTTCTGCTGCTCTTTGTGAGCTTAACCCAAGTCAGTGACACCATCTTGAGAGTTTTATTCATCGTGGTTTGTCATGATGATGGACAAGGTCAGAGAATACACGGACAGGATGTAACATGAAGCATTGGCTTCAGACGTGCTGAGCCGCAGAGATGAACACATTATATACACGCAGCGGGTCTCTGGGCTTCCACCATCTGTTTCAGCCACTGTGTCCCGATCAGCTGTGCGAGCGAATGTCGATAGATCGCTTCCAACCCTTAATTTAGTTTAGCGTCTTCTACTTAAAATTACAGTGAGGCGAGAAATGGTTCACCTTTCTGATTAAGCTTTTTTTCCATTCTGAGTCGTGCATTACGTTGGACGTTATAAATACCAATGTGTTCACCCATTATGCTTTTTGGCTTTTATTTCCTTTCAAAAGCATTCAACAATGAACCTTTTTTCACATATACATATATATATATATAGTGGAAATGCTTGTCCCTTGCTTTTAAAGACCCCTCAATCATTTAATTTGACCCAATAATCCCATAATTTTATACATTCAATGAATATAGACTGTCCTTAAGATGATGAGAGTTTATTTATTTCACATTCTTTTTTGTCTTTTTTTTTTTTTTTTTTACGTTTTTGAAAAATGCTTTTCCTGAAAATTCCCGGCCCTTTGATCATACATGGGAGTTGAACTGTGAACTTTTCATTTAAAACAATTTCTTTCATGAAACAAATCTAATTTACATTTACCTTTAACCAATTATGAATTAACTAGAACAATGAAATGATAGAAAAAAAACATTATTAATATGAATTAGATCAAATAAATATTTGTCCACCAAATGTATGTCATTGGTGTTACCCTACCCAAAGCACTTGGTCAAGAGGTCAGTCGAAGAAGAGCTAGGGAGGAATGAAATTGTTTTTTGTGAAATGTCTCATTTGTCTAAAATATAATGATTTATCTAAGAATTTTGAGACAAGAGTTTTTGGATGTCATTGGTGTTACTCTTTTTTTATAGCTGTGGTGTTCAGATCTTAACATAAAAATACATTAGACTGAATAAATATGTGAATTTTACATCTCTGATGAAATAGCAGATGGCTAACGGCAGACATTTTATTAAAATGTTATTTTTTTCTGTAAATTGTCATTGGTTTTACTTCTCTAATGACTACTTCCTTACCAAGTAATATTCCTTTAACTGACTGACATAAAAGCATAAAAACAAAACAAGAGGGAAAAATGTTTAAGTTAATAAGAATTTAGAATCATATTCATTATCTATTGTTATATTTACTTTTCTTTACTGATGCTATTGCGTCATTGGTGCTACACCACGTTTACAGAGTTTTGGTGTCAATGAGTGTATTTTCTTGTACTTTCTATTATTATTTTGTTTCTTAGTAGTTGATATTTCAGTATTAGCTTCAAAGCCTTTTTGGTTGAATATATTTGTTTTTACTGGTTTTAAAGAAAAAAGTGAAACTGAGAATTACATCATTTCATACAATGCTATGTAAAGATGAGGAATTCAATTAAACAAATACAAAATAATCAATTAGTTTTCTTGGTGTATCATTCCTCTATTCAACCTTTAACTAAATATACAAGTTGTAAACAACAATGTTTTTTTAAATCACAGGTAACACCAATTGCAAATAAATGACTCATGGATTCTTTATTAAAATAGATTAAGCTCCCCGTTTTGCGGATTCATAGAGTTGAAAAGTTAATTAATGCAATTAAAGACGTTTTTGGTATGTTGAAAGAAGTTAATTTAAACAGATTGACATCACCCAAATTCCACCTTTTCTGTAGAATCACCCACATGTATATATGTATATTTGTATGTATATATATATATATATATATATATATGTACATGTATATATTAGTACAACCAGACATGACTAGAGCAGAAAACAATATAACCACTGGAAAAAAAATCAATGTTAATGGTTAGAAATGTTGAAATGTCCTTTGCCCATATTTAAGAATAAAACATCTTTAGATCACTTTGCAGTAGTTTTCATATTTGTTTGTTACCGAACCTACAAGACCATACCGCAAAATATGAATCCATATACCGTTACACCCCTAATACAGACTAACCCAGACACAGAAAACCAGGCCATATTTTCGGCATCCATTTGGGAGCAAATAGCTGATTCTAGCTCAGTTTGTGAATACTAACACAGCTAAATTTTCCACAGGCACACACTTTTCGTTTCAGCAGCAGACTAGTTAATTTAGACAAAAGACTTTACCAGAATGATAATTTATTTCTTTTAAATAAAACAATTCGGCATACCTATTTATTATTAAACCCTGAATGTAAATAAATAGTTTTTACTCCTTGATCGACTCCACATTCAGTCTTTACTATTAACACAAACCTACAGGTCAGCAAAGTGCTTTCAATCCCCTCACATGATAAAAAAAAGAATTGGATCAATGCCAACTGCAATAATTTATTTATGTCTGGACTTTCCTTTGAATTGCTGCTGTGTGCTCAGATCGACGCGTTCAAAAGGGCACTGCGTTGTTTAATCTTTGATGTCTGGAAGTTTGTATCAGTTTAACTTAGAGGAAGAGATGAGGGCAATGCTAATAGCATCCTAAAACAACTTACATTTTATGTGCAAATCATGAATTTCTACTATTATTTTTAGTTCCCGATTTTGTTCACATTCAAAGGAATTAGGAGATTGGTTAAAGTTTTCGTCATTACTTTAGTTCAGTTCAGTTTATTTATATGGTGTCAAATCATGACACATGCCATCTTAACGCACTTTACAGGTCTTTCCAGGAGAATATTTTGATCAACTTTCTCAAAAGCAGCACTGACGTCCATTATCTGAGGCCATTAGAATATCAATAGTAACTTTCACCAGTGCTGTTTCATTCCTATGATGAGCTCTAAAACCTGACTGAAATTATTCAAACATGTTTTTGCTGTTTTGATGCTCAGTTGATTAGCAACTATTTTCTCAAGAACTTTGGATAAAAAAGGAAGAATATATTATACAGTGCTCTGCATTAATGAGTACACCCCCTTTAAAAAGTATGAATTTAATCAGTGGCTCAATGAACAAAAGTACAATTTCCAAACTTGCCACAAGGCCGAGTTTCATTGAACACTTATTTAACTTCGTAACATGAAATTAAGGTTAATCTAATTTAGATCACAAAATCTTCAGTTTTACTCAAATTGGTCGAAGCAAAAATGAAAACACCCTGCAACAAAAACTACTACATCTAGTATTTTGTATGAGCATTAGGATTTTTAAGGACAGCACCAAGTCTTCTAGGCTTGGTCTAGGCAATCTAGGCAACGCCTATTTTTTTTCCATTCTTCAAGAATAACCTATTTTAGAGCCTGGATGCTGGATGGAGAGGGATTCTCAACTTGTGGCTTCAGAATTCCCCTCAGGTGTTCGATTGGGTTCAGATCAAGAGACAAACTTGTCCATTCAATCACCTTCACCCTGTTCTGCTTCAGAAATGCAACAGCAGCTTTAGATGTGTTTTTGGATCATTGTCGTGTTGGAAACGTCATGGCAGCATCTTGTCCTTCGGTACAGAGCAGTACATTGTTGAGTTCATGATGCCATCAAAACGGTCGCTCCAGTTTGGCTTTCTACTGCTTTAGCTAACTGCAATAAACTTGCATGGCGATTTTCTTCAACCCTTCTCATCCTGTCGAGATGCCAACTTCGGTGGACGGCCTGGACGTCTCTGTAAGATGGTTGCACTTCCATCTTTCTCAAATTTATTACTTTTGCTACAGTATTTTGACTGATATGTAAGGCTTTCCTGATCTTCTTGTAGCCCTCACCTTTTTTTGTGTAAAGAAATGATTTCTTTTCTCAGATTTCTCTTCCATGGGGAGCCATTACTGACAGCATGAAATGGGAAGGGCTTTTCTTTGTAAAGTAATGCCCTTTTATTGTCACCTGTCTGCTGGACACCGCTTAAATGAATCATTAGACTCACCTGTGTTTGAATGCCTGTTAATTAGAAGTTTGTAGTCTTAAGTGTTTTTTCTCCTAGGAATATAATTGGGGTGTACTAATTGTTGCAACATGGGCTTGAATGAATTTGTTAGGGAAATCACCTTTTTGTGCGTGCAAATTAACAAATCTTGTTTGCAATCAATGGCCCACATGTGTGGAAGTATTTTGTAGTATATCATACAAAATGTTGATTCTAAAAGGAAGCTAAAGGTTTTCTGACAAACATAGTGGGGTGTACTCATTTATGCAGAGCACTCTAGGTGCGCAGTTATCTAAGTCATCTTGATTGAAGGGGTTTCTTGAGGTTTATTTAAAGCAACCTTACATTCCCGTGGAACACATCTATTATTTATTAAGGAAAGATCCATCATATCCGAAATGGGGGCAGAAATCAAAGGGTAAGCTTATTTAAATAATTTACTTGTAATTGGGTCCAGCATACAAGTTGAAAGTTTAGATGAAGCAAATATTCTTGATAATGCCGAAAGCTCGACTGAATCAAAACAGTCCAAACACGGAAAAGGTTCTACATTTACCGCCGATTCTGCCTCACTTACGAAGGAAGAATTTTTCCTGTTTGGGAGAACTTATTTTTATTAGAATTAATTATATTAATGAGGAATCCCATAAAGTTATCATCACTACTGAGTTCTGGGGGAATGTTTGGTTTAACAGAGCTATGCCACGGTGTAAATTTGGCTACTGTAGTAAAAAGAAACCTAGGATTGTTTTTTTTTATCTCTATTGATGATAAAAAATAAGTTGTTCTAGCTTCTCAAAGGGTCGTCTTATATGGCTGTAGACTATATTTGCAGGCTAGATAGAAATCCTCTAGGCATGTAGTGCCCCACTTTCTCTCCAATTTCCTAGTATTCTTTTTTAAAGGGCCTATATCATGCTACTTTACAGCTTTGTTACCATTAGTTTTCTATAGTATTAATTTGTCCTGAAATTTAACTTGTATTCTACAGTTAATGTTGGACCACAAAGTAAAACGGCTCGATTCTCTATAATCCCGCCTCCTGGTGGGGTTTTTTATGAGAATATTGCATTGCCAGATGGTTGAAAACTCCAAAAACTTGATTTTGCATGATATCGGCCCTTTCAAGTGTGCAGCTCTGCATTAAATCCGACAGCCACCCTCCTGTGGTTAATTATCTTCTTTTTAGGGGCTACATTGTCTAATGCCAGATGCATGAGGAAGTAACACTATTAACTACACCATGTGTGAAGGGCTACAGATTAAATGCTGACCTGCACAGTGTTTCTCGGAGATTTCATGAAATGAAGAACGGGCCACATTCTTTGCAACTTGTCCGATAAAACTCAAATATAATGAAAATCACTTTCAGGTGTGGGGTCAAAAGTTAAAATGAATTCAAACGTTATCAAAAAATGGTCAGAAAGGACAGGGTTATGTGAAATAACGGTTATTTTCTTCACACTTCATATCGTGTGTCAGTACAAGGTGCTAAGTATGTTGACCCAAGTGCATGGGTCTCCGTACTTTTTGAGTAAAGGCTCCATTTAGGCTATTACTTTCAGTGTCCACATGAATATTTAAATCCTCCGCTATAACAACCTTATCAGTTTTTATATTTCTTAATTTAGATTTTTTTTTAAATCTAAGATCTCATCTAAAGTTTGAGAGTGAGGCACTGGTGGAGTAACCTTGGGGTGCTCTTTTAGAAATCCATTTTGTACTGCTGCAACTAAACCGTCTGAGTCAACGCCTCTGATGGTGCGGACCAATCGTTTGTTAGCATTGTGCTTTGGGGCAGCTGCAGGCGGAGCAAAACAAAGTTGGCCTGCTTGAAAATCTGTTCGAACTGGAATTACTGCGTATCTTCACCCAGCCGTCCTGGCTGTGCAGATTCTTTTTGGAGGACTGTTAGGTGGTTCCATTTTTGCTGGCTCCCTTCTGGCTCGGGGGCTGGTTTTCAAAAGCATGATGCCGGGCCTGGAATTCCAACACCCTCGCCTCCAAAGCTACAAAAATATTAGGTTTGTTACAAGTGCCATTATCACTAGGGCAGGCAGAGGTGTAACTAAACATCTGACTCAAAGAGCAAAAGCTAAAAGGAGATTTAGGCAAATAGAGACAAAAGGAGCAGCCATAACTGCGTAGAAGCTAAGCTAACTAAGCTAACAAGAACTTACAACGTTGAGAAAAACTGTGGTCTCGAAACGTAAAGTAAACCAATAGAAATTATGTTTTAGTGTGCCTGTGTGTTAGAATAGCTCAGAAAGTACAGAAAATAAACATAAATTCAAGGGCATTTAAACACTAAACAGCTCCAGGGAGTGCAACAGCGACGTCACGAAAAGATGCAATAAGGCTTCCCGAAATCACAGTTTGTTAAGCCAAGATCTTGTTGATTGATTTATATTCCTGAATCTAATCATTTTGTCTTTTTATTTTCTCAGTGACGCAAGAGAGTCTCCGTTAGCTCCTCTTCATCATCTGAGACCTCAGAGTATCTGCTGGTCAGCAGAAGGAGGAAACGTGATAGTGACAGGTGCAAGCAGCTAAAATAGGAGTGGAGCTAAAAGAGGAGGGGGGGGGCGTAAGAAAAAGGCAATAGAGAGATAAGAGTGCACTGGAGACATATGAGAAAAATCAGGAAAAAAAAAGCTGAGGGGTTAAAATTAAATGTGTTGAAGATTTCCCGGCTCTGTGTGCAGTTGAGTGATTTATCTGCACCTAAATTTACATAGTTTAATAACGTTTCTGCAGAAATTTGTTGTTCCTGCTCTTGTACAGTGAGCACAGATCTTTAAATAGAGGCTGAATAAACTCTAAGTTTTCATCGTCTTGTGAAGCAGCAGGGAGTGACTGTGATCATGCAAAGCTTTGTGCGGACGGAATCTGATGTTTGATCTGTGATTAATTGTGTGTGTGTGTGTGTGTGTGTCATTTTCTACAAAAATTATTGGCCTTGCAAGTGATCACTAAATTAATTATAAAGAATTGTAGTATAGAGAAGTCTGTTACTTGCAGTGCTTTACGTAAGTTTTCATATGCATAGAAGCATTTCATGTTTCGTCGCGTCTTGACCACAAATTACAAAGATGTGTCATGTAGATGGTGCTCGATTGTAAAGGAGTTTAAATGAGACAAGCTTTTTAGAATATCTCGCACACTTTTTAGATTTGCTCTGACTTTAAAAACAAAAACCTTTTAGCTGCAATCTTTTTTTAGGGTTGTCTGTGCATCTTTGCACATCTTATGAATGGAGAATTTCACCATTATTGTGCAAAGTAGCCTGAGCTCTGTCAGGTGTCCTGGAGAACGTGGTTTAATGCCCATTTTCAAGTCTTGCCACAGAATATAGCTAGGCTTTTAGTCTGGACTTTGACAAACACATGCATTTATCTTAAAGATAAACTAATGCAGCTCCAGACTTGGTGTTTTAGGTCATCGTACTGCTGGAAAGTAAACCTCAAAACCAGTAACAAGTTTTCTTCCAGGACTTTTTCTGTATTTAACTTCAGCATTCTTTAAATCAGAAAACCATCACACAACATGATGCTACCACCACCATGTTTCACTGTGTGTATGGTGATTTTTTTTTCTTGAAATATGCAGTGGCCAATCATACTTTTCTTCCTCCGCCATTATCTGTTGATAAATCCTACATGTGCATAACTAGGAGCTCGTGTTCGCGAAAAAAAGAATTTCAGTGACACCAAGATCAGGGTGAAACGTAAGTGGGGCAAAATTAATATTCAAGATGTACAGACTTTTTTGAATATTGTCATAATTAACGCAAATTCATTAACAAATTGAATCAGTTATATTTGTCCCAATCAATGCCTGGGGGAAAGTGACAGAGGGAGAAAATGTGGTTGTGACAGTGGAGAGGTTCGTTTAAGTTATAAAGGAAAACTGAATACAATCAAATATTTTATCATATCTTCTACTGAGGATCATATTTGACACTTGTGTGGCCATGTATAATTGGAGACACTGCTCTGGCTGCCATGAGTCCTCATGGAGATGGGGAGAACCTGCTGCACCGATAAGCAGGGTAATCTAGTTTTCTAACATTTTGTTTATAAGTTCATCCTTTTAAACTGAATCACTTGATGTGAAAAGAAAAATGGAGAGCGCAGTTCTCTGTGAAGCAAATCGAGTATCCCCAGATCAGTCCCAGGATCTCCCAATATGATCACCCCCAAAATTGAATTCCTTGTTCCTTGGCAAATTTCTAACATTTCCTGAAAATTTTATCCAAATCCGTCCATAACTTTTTGAGTTATTTTGCTAGAAGACAAAAGGGTCGCCAACATGAGCTACTTGGTGGAAGCGATAAAATTATTAAATATTCCGGCAAAATAAAATAGTTTAAGTGTTGCAGTTGTTCGGAGTCTATGCATGGTCAGAGCTGTTCGTATATTTAGGAACATTTTGTTTGTTCGTAAATACCAAAACAATTCATAAAAGGACGAATCCTACGCACGGATCTGTGCATAAGTACAGTTGATAAATGAGGGCAGCAGTAACAGATGTCATTTGAATAAATTCCTCAACCTGAGCTGTGATGTTCATGATCTTTTCGGACACTACTGTTCTCTGGTAAAACCTCTGCAACCTTCACAGATCAGCTGCATTTTAATTAGATAAAAGGATAGGTTTTTTTTATTAGTTTTTTTTTCATCCTGGATCTTATGTTTAGCAACTCTTACGTTCATTTACTCACCAAGACAAGTTTGGAGCCACCTGAGGTCCTTCAGGAGAAGTTTATGTCCAGTCCCGATCAGCAAATATCCATTCATGGGAGGCAATCATGGCAGGAGATTTTCCGCCTGTAATAAGGCGTTATCTGCCCCAGAACTGCTTAATTTGAGCATGTTTTATTATGAATAGTTAGTGATATTCCCCTGTGAGTTCAGAACGTCTATGAGGAGCTAAGCTATTAGCTTCTGGGTGTTTTTACAGGCTTTAAATGCAGCAGATTACAATTTACAGTAACCTGGGATTTCAATGATGTTGCAGCTGTCCGCCATTACAGCTGTAGTCCTCGGAAGTTGCAGAAAGGGAGCCTGTAGAAGCTGAACTTAGTCCATTTGGTCACTCGATTAGTGCGATTACAAAACACGTAAACGTGAACCATGTTGATGTCTGCAGTAGAAAGTTCTGTGTAACCGACCGCCATAGAGCACAGAATGAAAGTCCTGCTCAGACTACAGCTGGGATGGAGCACGGCAGTGAGGCCATTGTAATCACGCGACAGTGTAGTTTTATCACAGCGTCTAAATAACCCTGCAACCGAACAAAGAGAAACGTCTGAGACGTGCTGCCAACGATTCATAACAAAACACGGTTAAATGAAGGAGTTTTGGGGCAGATAACGCCTTATTACAGGCGGCAAATCTCCTGCCCCCATTGATTCTCATTATATGGAAAAACGCTGATGGCGATTCAATTCAATTCAATTCAATTCAGTTTATTTATATAGCGCCATTTCACAACAGATGTCATCTCAAGGCACTTTACAAAAAGAGTTATTACAATACAATGTTAAGTGTAGAAATTACAGAACCACAGAAGATTGCGTCGTGGAATTCTCAGCAATCCCTCATACTGAGCAAGCATGCAGCACAGTGGGAAGGAAAAACTCCCTTTTAACAGGAAGAAACCTCCAGACCAGGCTCAGCACAGCGGTTATCTGCCGCGACCGTCGTGGCTTGGAGAATAGAACACAGAAAGACAATAGAATGATGAGAAGTTGTTTGGAGAATTTCCGTCACTGCAATGCCATCTTAGTTGCAGCAGGGTATCGGAGCACCTATATAATAGAAAACAGGTTAGTGCGATTGACAGCACATCATGCATTGGGAAAGTAGGAGAGAAATAGGAACAGACCCTATAATGTCCTCCAACAGCCTAGCCTAAAGCAGCATAGCTACTAACATTAACCTGTCTCCTAGCTACTAGGAGACCTGGCTACCAACACTCTGTCTGAGTCCTCCTGACCCGGGACGGGTAGGCCGTAACGGCCCCCGTCATGCCGGGGTCTTCTCGGAGTCGGGTTGTTTGAGAATGCAGCCCAAAGTGGGTGGTAAACTCCATCTAAGGCTAAATACCGGCACGAGACCGATAGTCGACAACTATCTTAAGGAAAAATAGACAGAACTGAGAGGACAGAGTTGAAGAGGGCGAGAAACGTTTAAGAGATAAACGGGTGGGGTCCGCACAGTCTGCCCGGGGGATTCAACCCGGCAGGTAATGGGCGGCCGCACTGTGCGGGAGGATCCCATTGAGGGACCCCTCTCCGGCGCTGGCTGGCCCCTGTGGGGCGCATTTCTTCCGCGGCGGTAAGCCGCGACCGGCTCCGGATCTTTACCTGGCTTACATTAATCTATCTCTACCTAGCTACTCTACCTCTTCCTATCTCTTCCTAACTTTGACACTCTGCCTGACTACTAACATTAACCTGTCTCTTCCTATCTACCTGTCTGACCTGACTCTAACTACCTATAAACATATCTCTAACTGTAAGCTTTGTCAAAGAGGAAAGTTTTTAGCCTAGTTTTAAAGATAGACAATTGTCTGCTTCACGAACAAATGGGAGCCGGTTCCATAGGAGGGGAGCCTGATAGCTGAAAGATCTGCCACCCATTCTACTTTTAGAAATCCTAGGAACTACCAGTAAACCTGCAGTCTGAGAGCGAAGGTCTCTGTTAGGAACATATGGAACAATCAGGTCTCTTATGTATGATGGAGCTAGATTATTAAGGGCTTTATATGTCAGAAGGAGGATCTTGAATTCTATTCTAGATTTTACTGGGAGCCAGTGAAGAGAAGCTAAAACAGGGGAAATGTGATCTCTTCTTTTAATATTCATCAGAATCCTAGCAGCAGCATTTTGAACTAACTGAAGACTTTTAATTGTATTCTGTGGACTACCTGATAATAGACAGTTACAGTAATCCAGCCTTGAAGTAACAAAGGCATGGACTAGTTTTTCAGCATCAGTCCTGGACAGGATGGTTCTAATTTTTGCAATATTCCTAAGGTGAAAAAAGGAAATCCTACAGACTTCTTTAATGTGAGTTCTAAATGACATATCTTGGTCAAAAATGACACCGAGGTTTTTTGCTTTATTACTGGAGGCTAATTTAATGCCGTCCAGGTGAAGGGGCTGACTAAGTAGTTTCTTTTTCAGAGCTTCTGGTCCAAAGACGACAACTTCTGTTTTATCAGAATTTAGAAGCAAGAAGTTTAGAGTCATCCAAGTTTTTATGTCTTCCAGACATGCCTGTAGTCTACCTAACTGATTGGATTCATCAGGATTTATGGATAGATATAGCTGTGTATCATCTGCGTAACTATGGAATTTTATCCCATGCTGCCTAATTATTTTACCAATAGGAAGCATATATATAGTAAAGAGAATCGGCCCAAGCACTGAACCCTGTGGTACTCCGCAAGTAACTATTGAGGTTGAGGAAGATCTATTGTTTACCTGAACAAACTGAAATCTGTTAGACAAATAAGATTTAAACCAACCTAGTGCTGTTCCTATTATACCGACACTTTGAAGCCTTTCTATGAGAATATTGTGGTCAACAGTGTCAAAGGCAGCACTGAGATCTAACAGGACCAGAATGGTCACCAGTCCATTGTCTGAGGCTATGAGAATATCATTAGTAACCTTCACCAGAGCTGTTTCAGTGCTGTGATGAGCTCTAAAGCCTGACTGAAACTTCTCAAACAGCTCATTATTGTTTAAATGCTCACATATCTGGTGTGCAACTATTTTCTCAAGAATTTTAGATAAGAAGGGAAGATTAGATATCGGTCTATAGTTAATTAAGTCGTTTTGATCAAGAGAGGGTTTCTTAAGTAGAGGTTTAATTACAGCAATCTTAAACTCCTGTGGTACATATCCATTGACTAAGGATAGATTCATTATATTTAAAATTGGAGCAGCGATCAGAGGGAAAACTTCTTTTAAGAGTTTAGTTGGGATTGGGTCTAAAACGCAAGTTGAAGGTTTAGATGAAGCTAATAATTTTAGTACATCACAAAGTTCGGCTGCATTAAAGCAGTTTAAGCATATATTAGGTTCCACCATTTTTGAGGCTGCCTCATTAACTAAGGAGGAAGCAAGCATATTGGGAAGGTTCCCAATTATCTTATTCTTTATGGAGTCTATTTTATTTATAAAGAATTGCATGAAGTCGTCACTGCTTAGAGCTTGGGGAATGGTTGGCTCGATAGAGCTATGATCCTGTGTGAGTTTGGCAACTGTATTAAAAAGAAACCTAGGATTATTTTTATTCTCCTCGATTAAAGATGAATAATATGCTGTTCTAGCTGTGTGAAGGCTCTTTTTATATAGCAATAAACTATTTTTCCATATTAAAAAGGAATCATGTAAATGCGTGGAGCGCCATTTTCTCTCTAGTTTTCTAACATTCTGCTTTAGGGTACGTAGCTCTAAATTAAACCAGGGAGTTAATCTTCTATGGCTAGCCACCTTCCTTTTCAAGGGGGCAACTTTGTCTATTGCCCGACGCAGGGAGGAATTAACGCTATGAACTAAAATGTCAAGTTGTGAGGGGTCACGAGTTAAATCACTGTTTTCTGTTCTGCATTTATAAACTGAGGAAATTAAATTTGGAAGAGCTTCTTTAAAATTTGCTACAGCGTTGTCTGATAACGTTCTGGTATAATGAAGTTTTCTTTCAGGTTTGATATGATCCATTAGAGTAAGTTTAAAAGTGATAAGGAAATGATCAGACAGGATAGGGTTATGTGGAAAGACTGTTATTTCTTCACAGTCAATGCCATAAGTCAGCACAAGATCTAAAGTGTGGTGACAAGAATGTGTTGGTCCCTGCACATTTTGAGTAAAGCCTATTGAGTCTAGGATAGTGTGAAAAGCTGTATTTAGACTATCACTTTCATTATCAACATGAATATTGAAGTCTCCGACTATAATGACTTTATCAGTGTTTAAAACTAAGTCAGATAGAAAATCTGAAATCTGATCTAAAAATTGAGAATAAGGTCCTGGTGGACGATATAAGACCACAAACAAAAGTGGCTTTACTGCTTTGTTATGTGTATGAGGAAAGCTAAAAACTAGATGCTCAAAGGAACTATAATTATTATTTTTTTGGAGATTAATTAGTAAATCGGAATGAAAGATAGTTGCTACTCCACCTCCTCGACCAGTACTTCGAGGGACACTAAAGTTTAAGTAGCTAGGGGGAGTTGACTCATTTATTGTGACATGGTCCTCTTCCTGCAACCATGTCTCTGCAAGACAAAACAAATCAATATTATTTTCACAAATTAAGTCATTTACTAAGAGTGTTTTTGAGGGGAGAGATCTTATGTTTAGTAAACCACATTTAATTGATTTGTTTTTATGTTCAGTCCGAGTTTTATTTATCTTTATGAGATTTTTATACTTTGCTCTAGTAGCATTAACTTTTAATTCATTAGTTTTGGGTAGTGGACGGGAAACTATCTCTATAGGGTAGTGGGTGGGTGGCAGTCCCTGTTCCTTGACCTGGACTCTGGGTTCCCTGATCTGGACTCTGGTTTCCCTGAGCTCGACTCTGGGTTCCCTGAGCTGGACTCTGGGTTGTCACGGCTTTGGGGAACTAGAGATAACCCTATCAATGTTCCTGGAAAGAAGCGAAGCTCCGTCCTCGGTGGGATGGATGCCGTCTCTACGTAACAGTCCAGGTTTTCCCCAGAAGGCCCCCCAGTTATCAATGTAGCCCACATCGTTTTCTGGACACCACCTTGACAACCAAAGGTGGAACGAAAGCATACGGCTGTACATGTCATCGCTAGTACGATCAGGCAGGGGACCAGAAAAAATTACAGAGTCAGACATCTTTTTGGCAGCCCTACACACCGAAGCTACGCTAATTTTAGTGACCTCCGACTGCCGTCGCCGGGTGTCATTGCCACCAGCATGGATAACGATCCTGCTATACCGCCGTTTGTCCTTGGCCAAAAGCTTCAGATGGGACCTAATGTCCGCAGCCCTGGCCCCTGGAAGGCATTTGACGGTGGTCTTTCGTGTCTCTGGAGCCACATTCCTAACTATGGAGCTGCCAATTACAAGAATCGGCCTCTCCTGCTCGGCGGGTGCGTCGCTGAGCGGGGCGAACCTATTGTTCAGAGAAAGGGGCTGGAGGTTGGCCGCGGACTGGGGTCTGGCGCTAATCTTCCTACGAACCGTCACCCAGCTCGCCTGAGGTCCCGGCTGCACGGGAGCTGTTGAAGGACGGCTAGGTCCTGTCCTAGTTGACTCCGCGCTAGCTACTGCTGGGCCTGGCTGTTCTACAGCGCGGAGCCGGGCCTCTAGCTCAGAAACCCTCGCCTCCAAAGCTACAAAAATGCTGCACTTATTACACCTACCAACTTCACTAAATGAGGCGGAGGAGTAACTAAACATCTGACAGAGAGAGCAGGAAAGAGGAGGAGGTGTAGAGAGAGATGGAGGGACAAGAGAGAAAGCTGCCGAAGCCATGCTAGCCGTAAAGCTAAGCTAACCAAGCGGTACCTTACCTTACCTAAAAACAAAGTAATTAACCCAGTAAAACGCTTAAAGAGTCCTAAACCGTGAAGAAACTTAACGTTTTAATGTGTTTGTGTGTTAAGCAACTCAGAAAAAACTTATTGACAGAGAAAGTTAGATCAGTTCAAGAGAGAGAGAAACACCGACTTGCTACAAACGAGTTAGTCACAAAACAGGAAATGACGCGATACGTCTTACCAACGCGATACGTCTCCAGGAAGGACATTGTAGTATACGATTGGATATAAAGTTCTTCCAAAGGACTCCAAGAGGCTCCAAGCTTGTCTGGGGGAGTAAATGATTGTAATAAATGCTAAAAAAAACACACAGATGCAGCCTGTTGTGGTAGCTAAAGACAATTAGTTGCACTGGATTTTATTCAGTGGTATCAAAGTATATGGAAATGAATATGAATCCACATTGAAAATGTTCTACAAAACTTCAGCCAACTGCAGATTATTGAGAAAAACAAGAAGGTACAGTGGAGGATTTCTCCCAACCTACAGATGCATAGTGGGAGTTCTGTGACGTCAGACTGTGAAAGGGAAACACTGCTTGACGCTGGATGCTGACTTTGCACCTGCGTGGTATCTTCCATTTGTCAGAGGGAATCCCTGTCACGATTCTGCCTCATCAAAACGGTCCTTCCCTCCACCCACACGCAGCGCAATGTGCTGTTTCCTGCTCTTCCTATGCCGACAGAAAATGAATCGATAGCCGGGGTGAGGGGGGGTTGGCTTGCATCGGCACGGCTTAATGACAGCATCGAGCAGAAATCAGGAGGTGTGATTGAAGAATTGGATGACCTGAACAGACTTTCAAGCGGTGGATGTTTCGTCATGGGCAGATCTCAGTTGTAAAACAATTGTTTGCACCACCAACATTTAAAATAATTGCAAAGTAAGCATTTTTTCTTATGCTTTACTTTTTGAATCCATGACTTCTTGTTCACTTGGGGACATGACACAGGCCGATTTCCAGTATCTGCTCTGTTAGAGAAGGACCTGTAAACACAATTATAATAGGGGAGGTAAGGAAATCTCCAGCGCTTGCTGTGTGAGATCTGAGTAGCATTTCAGGTTCAATAAATCTCCTTAAAAATCATTATTCGTTGCCTTCCACCCCGATGTTTGACAGACATCCCAGTAAAAACGTTTTCTACCTACCAGCACAGATGCAAACGAGTACAGCTTGCTAAATGCCACTGTGACTTTGAATAAAACTGTGCGCTTTGGTGAGACTGAGCTTTACAGCAACAATCACACTCCAGGTGGGATTACGGTAAGTACTGGTGGCCCTGGGAGTCTTGATTAGAACATTTTGAATAAAACTTTGGGGCCTACCAACCGCAAAAAAAAAAAAAAAAAGAAAAACTGGAAAAATGATGAACGGAAATAGCAGTGGCCAATATAAAAGGTAGAAGGTTGTAAACTATTCAAATTCAAGCAAAGGTAGATATTTTGAATAAACGGCCATTACTCGATGACACATTTTGATGATGTCATCAGTGCCTAAATACTTTGCACCAGGTACATAAGGAACATAAATACTGCTGTTCAGTGTTTGTCTTTACTATAGATATTGCAAGTTAATATTTTTGTTTTGTTTTTAATTTAACAGGAAAGAAACCTGTTGAACTTTGAAGAATTTTCTATAAAACTCTTTTTCTTGCTATATTAAATGTATAAATAAGTAGCCAGGAAAGCAGACAATTTTGAACTTTATTTTTATAACTTTTAGCCTTTTATCTCATTTTAAATATCTTCTTCATGTTTTAGTTTATTTTGGAAAAATATTTGAATATATTTTTTAAATGCATTTTGGACAATAATATTCTTCCAATGATATTCTAAACCTGTTCGAACTTGTTCTGCTACTATGTACCTGGAAAGTGTGAATATTCCTAAGAAGGAATGCACCGATACCGACACGATCTAATGTACTCGTATCGCTGTCGGCTAAAGTTAACCGAAACAATGAACCGATCCTTAAAATGTGGGAACTTTGATTTAACTTCACAGAAAATGTTAATTTTTATCTTTTACATTTTAGTTTTCTGGTCATTTTTATTAATATTTTTTTTCTATCTAATTCACCATCATATTTTTTAACAAACAGAGAAGAAAATTAAATCTGTCTTCCAATTAATTTCACTTGTTTGAGTGGTAGAAGTATTGGCATTGGTATCGGTTCGAAAACAGTGGTATTGTTGCATCCCTATTCCTAGGTCATTTTGACATATATAAAGAAAAAAAGGGTACATGGCAATATATTTTCTCTAACTATATATATATGTATTCGATATCTAAACTAAGATATTTCTGACATTGTAAAGTATTTTAACACATAATTTTACGACTTTTGTGACAGAGAAATTCTGATTTTGTTTCTGGAAAATATGGTTGATTAATCTCAGTAATTCTGAGATTTTACTCTTAATTTTGCACCTTTTTGACATCTGAGATATGCAGTTTTTTTTCTGGAAAATATGTGACTAATCTCAGAGTTTTTTGGGTGGAAATTTACTCTAAAATACTTTTGTTTTGTTTACAATGGCCCTAATACTCCATCGTGGAATTGAAAGGGAATAGGGTGAAAGTAATATGAAATAAGCACGCGTATTTTGCCATTGAAAGTATGTAACTTGCTAAGTCAAAACGTGTTGGGTGTTTTTTCATACGAGATGCACTAAAGTTGTACAGATTATTTCTTTCTATTGTGATTCAGGTGCAGGGAAAATTGGTGATTATTGTTGGTGATGTCCACTCATGTTGAACAAACATCTACGTTGTGAAGCAATTAACTCTTATTTTTGCTGAAATGAATTGAAAATGTTTTTTAACAAAATACTGTGCACTGAATCACAAGGCTTTACAGAACGGAACAATATTGTAGACTCAACATGTAAGGTCTTATTTCCATAATAACAGGCTGAGATATAAAGTCGGTCAGACTGAGGCATGGAACTCCAGGGAGTCAAAAATTTGGCTGGGCCGTTAGCATAGACCTAATAGTAGCTGGGATATTGGCGGGGACACGTCCCCAGCAATATTTACAGTTTGCGGCTTTGTCCACACCATTTTAAAAACCTGATGCGGCACTTCAGCTCAGATCTAACATTACTTGTGCCCTCAGCATAATCCCGAACTGATATTTAAATCACCCCGTTCTACTATCTGAAGGTGCCGTGGTTTTATTTTCTGCACTGAAGTTGTTGCATCCTTTCCCCAGGGCGATGTTACGAGGTTTACTGAAGAGCTGCAGTCTGCTGCAGACACTCTTGGGGCATGAGTCAAGACTTGTGAATCCATTTGTGAACAAATACAGTCTCGATTCATATCTCTGGATTGATTCATATATGTCTTTAATAGAAATGCACCTGCTCAGTGCACAGATGCCGCAGCTCATGCCCTCACCCATGCATGCATGAAGGAGCGTTTTTCCTCCCACCAGCTGTCAGACTCTACAACCAGAACCGACTTCCTTAATAATGTTTAAACCTCTGCTGCAAACTATTTAACTCACTTAAACAAAATTTATCATGCTGTTATCTGTACATCTGTTTTTTTCTCAGTTTATATTCAACTAATGGCTTTGAAATAATGTTTACTTTCTAATGCACACATGCAAATTCTGTAAAGACTGTTGAATTGTTAAAAACATTCCTCAGTTGCACATTTTTTTGTTGTTTTTTAACAGTACTCTGGTTTTGAAATGTTGTCTTTAATGCACATATTAGTCTCACTCCTTTTTATACTACAATCAGTCATTCACCCATTGATGGTGGTACGCTACGTCCCGGTTAATGTTGTTATTGGCCAAATACTTATTTTCAGCATCATTGCTAATTTGATCCACACCTCTTTGGACTCTGCTGTTGTTCCCCGTACTGGTTGTTGAACTGGGCGATAAATCCATTTAATCGACTAATAGAATTTTCTGTTTGTGAATATTACACTTTTTAGAAAATCAAAATTCTTTTTTAAAATTTTGTTCCAATGCACTTCTTGGACCTCTGTAGCTCAGAATGATGTCAATCCATCCAGGACTGACAATCTTGTTTTACAAGGATAATTTACAGCTTTTTATTTGGACTCTGAATTCTGGGGGGTATTTCACGAAGCAAGCTCAACAAATCGAGGCTCATTTGAGATATCCTCGCTTGAATTATCCTAACAGTTCACTCCAGGTTTATTCGGTTCCACCAAAGAAGCTCAGGTGCATTAAGTCTGCACTGTTTAAAGCCAGGCTTAACAAACGAGGCTCGTGTGCGTCAGCGCTACATTAAAGGCAGCTCCTGTTGACCAATGCTAGATAAGTGAGAGTAAAAGGAAAAAAAAGAGCTAAGAAAGATTTATTAATGCAGCCTATGAGCATCACAATTACACCATAACCAGTAAGGAGAACATCAGCTGCATAGAAAAGCTCCTCAGGCTGCTTTTTTATAAATTGAATTAGGCGATGTTGCTTAAGGACGGCTTAGAGTGTGACACAATGAGCGCTGAGAAGCGCTTCTAACTGTAAACTTTTGAATTCATGTTCAAGGAGCAGGGGGCCGGATTGAAGAAATTAAACTCGCGACTGCCGCTGCCGGCACTGCGAATAAATGCAGCCACCACAGCACAAAAAGTAAATAAATCAGTGACGTAGCGTACTTTCAGAACACCGCACATCGCGCACATCGCCAGCTGTACGACAACAAACAACATGTCTAGCGACGAAGTAATAGTGTTTAACTGACCGCGTCTGAAGTCCGGGTTCTTTCTCTTCCTTCCTCCTTTTAAATCGAGAACACTGCGACCGAATCGCAGACTATTTTGCAGCAAACATGCTGTTCAAGATAATGGTATTACACATGGGTGGGCTCATTTTACTTATTTTAAAACGCTTCATTACCCAATGCAATTACAAAACTGAAAATGAATATTATTTATTTTAGAAATCCAGCCCCCTGCTCCTTTACTAAATCATATTACCTCGTTGGGTAGGGGGAGATAATCTGGAGTCTGTTGTGAATTATTGAAACATGACAGAAAACAGCTGACAGATTAAATGTGTCAGAACATTATTTAAGAAAGGAATTTCAAATATTTATCAACTAGATAAGAACAGTTTCAAGTCTTTAAAATGTTACATACAGTATTTAAATATACTTGTGTATTTACTTGTTTAATTTTTTTTTACCTGTTTCAAGGTATCATACGTCTATTTTCACACATTTAGAGCAAAAAGCTTCTGGTAGCGAGTAAATATTAAATAAACTAATGTTCTTCTAAATGGTAATATTTTTATGACATTAAATAAGAAGAACTACATTTTAAAGGATGAAACCAGCATTTTATTGCATAATTTAACCACCAAAAAGGAAACTGTAGCTGCTGGAGCCGATTCAATAACTTTATATAGGAGGGTGGAGAGAACAGCTGCAGAATAGCAGCCCTGCGGAGTGACATCACCCTGGATCGTCCAATCATTTGATCAAGATAAAATAAGCCTCACAGTTAGTCTATCACAGAGCAGGCTCATCCAGGGGGATGTGTTGCCATGGTGAATGGGCGGGGCTTCAGGTTAGCATAGTTTGTGTAAGTGAATCTGGGGAAATTGAGCGAGGATTGTAAAAGTAAGCCTCGTTTTTGGAGTTAGCCCACTTCATAGAATCCCATTCAGTTCAGCTCCAGGGCGGGATGATTAAAATAAAAGCACGTTTTTGAGAATATTTTTGTCACTTTTATTTTTAAGGAAAAACTGGTAGGATAACTTGATAAAAATCGGAAATGGGATTTGGTATGAAAAAAAATCAGATAAATCAGTTTAGCCCATATCGTCCAGCCTTAGTGGTAGTTCTTGTTATTGTTGTTGTGCTCCTTTGGTGGTTGTGTCTGTTTGCTCTGTTTAGTGGATAAAACAAAAAAAAATTTGCAATGATTTTGGCTTCCTGTGATTGCGTTTTAGTCAATCAAAAATAACATAAAATGTCAAATAAAAAATGTAAAAAGTCTGTCACTCGATGATGTCATGCCCTTTCTTTTCTTATTTGCACATTTTTCTGATTCTGTTCTCAGAAGGTAAATAAGGCCTCACTTATGAATTTACATGTACACTTTTAAAGCACTACGATGTCGATCCTCTACTTTATTAAGACTGCCTCTGCATCATCATTGAGGCTAACTAATAACAACATCTGCGCTGTGAGATTTTCATTCGGTTTGACGTTCACAGAAAATGTTAACACCATCAGTGAGCATCTCCATGTGCAAAGCTGCCCGGCTCTTAGCTCCGGAGAACGTTTCATGACTGAAGGATGATATCATCTCTTGATGTCGCACCCGTTTACCCACGGTGTTAATCCGGCTCTGTGCCCGCTTGTCTGCGATGGTAACAAAGGCGTCTGCTTTCAAGAGGCTGTAAGTCCCTGACGTTTAATTACCCACATGTAGACTGACACGTGTGTTTGTTTGTCTGATTCTCTGCCACATTGTCCCTTCCTCTACCTTTGACCCAGATCAACTCTTTTTTAATTAAGGTCTTTTAGCTGCCGAGTGCCATTGGTGTTTGCTTATAAACCCACACAGCATGTTGACGACATAATAAATGTTTCATCAGGTCTTTTATTTTTTACTTTCTGCGGTTCCTTCAAATGGGAATAAGATGAAAATAACTAATAAACGGTGAGAGGCGCCGAGCTGGGGTGGGCATACTTGTTGCCCCCCATCTCGGCGCCTGTACGTTGGGGTTTACCCCGGTGAGTGAGAGGGTAGCCTCCCTCCGCCTACGGGTGGGGGGACGGGTGCTGACTATTGTTTGTGCTTATGCACCGAACAGTAGATCAGACTACCCACCCTTCTTGGAGTCCTTGGAGGGGGTGCTGGAGAGTGCTCCTTCTGGAGACTCCCTCATTCTCCTGGGAGACTTCAACGCTCACGTTGGCAATGACAGTGAGACCTGGAGAGGCGTGGTTGGGCGGTATGGCCCCCCCGATCTGAACCCGAGCGGTGTTTTGTTGTTGGACTTCTGTGCTCGTCATGGATTGTCCATAACGAACACCATGTTCAAGCATAAGGGTGTTCATGTGTGCACTTGGCACCAGGACACCCTAGGCCGCGGCTCGATGATCGACCTGGTTGTCGTTTCATCTGACCTGCGGCCGCATGTTTTGGACACTCGGGTGAAGAGAGGGGCGGAGCTATCCACCGACCACTACCTGGTGGTGAGTTGGCTCCGGTGGTGGGGGAAGACGCCGGACAGACCTGGTAGGCCCAAACGTGTTGTGAGGGTCTGCTGGGAACGTCTGGCGGAGTCTCCTGTCAGAAGGGGTTTCAACTCTCACCTCCGACAGGACTTCAAACACGTCCCGGGGGAGGCGGGGGACATTGAGTCCGAATGGGCCATGTTCCGTGCCTCCATTGTCGAAGCGGCTGACCGTAGTTGTGGCCGCAAGGTAGTTGGTGCCTGTCGTGGCGGCAACCCTCGAACCCGCTGGTGGACACCGGCGGTGAGGGATGCTGTCAAGCTGAAGAAGGAGTCCTATCGGGCCTTCTTGGCCTGTGGGACTCCGGAAGCAGCTGATAGGTACCGGCAGGCCAAGCGGAGTGCGGCTCGGATGGTCGCTGAGGCAAAAACTCGGGCGTGGGAGGAGTTTGGAGAGACCATGGAGAACGACTTCCGTATGGCTTCGAAGCGATTCTGGTCCACCATCCGGCGTCTCAGGGGGGGGAAGCGGTCTGCCGCCAACACTGTTTACAGTGGGGGCGGTGTGCTGCTGACCTCAACGCGGGACGTTTTGGGTCGGTGGATGGAATACTTCGAAGACCTCCTCAATCCCACCGACACGCCTTCCTGTTTGGAAGCAGAGTCTGGGGACTCTGGGACGGACTCTCCAATCTCTGGGGCTGAAGTCGCCGAGGTTGTTAAAAAGCTCCTCGGTGGTAAGGCTCCGGGGGTGGATGAGATTCGGCCGGAGTTCCTCAAGGCTCTGGATGTTGTAGGGCTGTGTTGGTTGACGCGGCTCTGCAATATTGCGTGGACATCGGGGGCAGTTCCCTTGGATTGGCAGACCGGGGTGGTGGTCCCCCTCTTTAAAAAGGGGGACCACAGAGTGTGTTCCAACTACAGGGGGATCACACTTCTGAGCCTCCCTGGTAAGGTCTATTCAGGGGTTCTGGAGAGGAGGGTACGACGGATAGTCGAACCTCGGATCCAGGAGGAACAATGCGGTTTTCGTCCTGGCCGTGGAACACTGGACCAGCTCTACACCCTCGGCAGGGTCCTGGAGGGTGCGTGGGAGTTCGCCCAACCAGTCTACATGTGCTTTGTGGACTTGGAGAAGGCGTTCGACCGTGTCCCTCGGGGTGTCCTGTGGGGGGTACTCCGGGAGTATGGGGTACCAGGCCCTCTGATACGGGCTGTTAGGTCCCTATATGACCGGTGTCAGAGTCTGGTTCGCATTGCCGGCAGTAAGTCGGACTCGTTTCCAGTGAGAGTTGGACTCCGCCAAGGTTGCCCTTTATCACCGATCCTGTTCATAACGTTTATGGACAGGATTTCTAGGTGCAGCCAAGGTGTTGAGGGGATCCGTTTTGGTGACCTCAGGATCGGGTCTCTGCTTTTCGCAGATGATGTGGTCTTGTTGGCTTCGTCTGAACGTGATCTACAGCTCTCGTTGGAGCGGTTCGCAGCCGAGTGTGAAGCGGCTGGGATGAGGATCAGCACCTCCAAATCCGAGACCATGGTCTTGAGTCGGAAAAGGGTAGGGTGCTCTCTTCGGGTTGGGGATGAGGTCCTTCCTCAAGTGGAGGAGTTTAGGTATCTGGGGGTCTTGTTCACGAATGAGGGAAAAATGGAGCGGGAGATCGATGGACGGATTGGTAGGGCGTCTGCAGTCATGCGGGCGCTGTACCGGTCTGTCGTGGTGAAGAGAGAGCTGAGTCGAAAGGCGAAGCTCTCGATTTACCGGTCGATCTACGTTCCTACCCTCATCTATGGTCACGAACGCTGGGTGGTGACCGAAAGAACGAGATCGCGGATACAGGCGGCTGAAATGAGTTTCCTCCGTAGGGTGGCTGGGCTCTCCCTTAGAGATAGGGTGAGAAGCTCGGTCATCCGGAGGGAGCTCAGAGTAGAGCCGCTGCTCCTCCACATCGAGAGGAGCCAGTTGAGGTGGCTCGGGCATCTAGTCAGGATGCCTCCTGGACGCCTCCCTGGTGAGGTGTTCCGGGCATGTCCCACCGGGAGGAGACCCAGGGGAAGACCCAGGACCCGTTGGAGAGATTATGTCTCCCAGCTGGCCTGGGAACGCCTCGGGATTCCTCCAGAGGAGCTGGCCCAAGTGGCCGGGGAGAGGCAAGTCTGGGTCTCCTTGCTTAGGCTACTGCCCCCGCGACCCGACCCCGGATAAGCGGAGGAAGATGGATGGATGGATGGATGGATAACTAATAAACAGGTGAATATCCCAGTTGCACACGATTTACCTCCTAAAAGTTACAGTAATTAAAGTCAGACTTTATGGTTTTAAACAGATTTCAACATTTTGGACTGGATATATGGAGTCGAGAAAGTCTCATAATAAATAAACTAACACAGGGTTTTTCACGAATGCATATATATGCATATATGTATATACATATTAGTAATGACTAATTATTGCCAGGATCTGTACGTTTGGCCCACAATGAAGATAGAACATGTTATATGTTATTTCACAAATACGATTGGCTAAAAGCGAACAGCTGGATAAGTGATTAATTTGATTGACAGGTTCCTTAGCCAATGGGGAGTTGTTGTTTTAGTTGTCCTTACTCGTTAGGTGAGTCTCAGAACTCACCACTCATGAATGCAGAGAGGTTCACAAATGAGAAGAGGTGGGTTAATGAACATTCAGGAATTTGTATGATCTGTGACTATATATTTGAAGCTTTTTTCAAAATTATATTTTTGAAACAGATCCTGTGCGTTTGTGAAACAGCTTGTGTGCATTTGTGAACCTCATTGTGTGCATTTGTGAATTTATATTACAAGTGTTTCTGAAAATTATATTTGTGAACCTCCGCGTGTTCATTTTTGAAGCAGACCATGTGCATTCGTGAAAAACCCTGCGTTAGTTTATGTATTATGAGACTTTCTCGACTCAATATGATGTATGATTCTCTTAGGTAGACACCGAGGTTTGGCTATTGATGACCTTCACAAGTCAAGGCAATTTCATTTGTATAGGACATTTTCAACACAAGGCAGTTCAAGATGCTTTACATGATTTGGTAAAGAAGCCAAATATATGATAAAAGTATGAAAATTAACAACAAACAATGAAAGAAAACATTTAGCATTCCATTAAAACAATAATCCGGAAAAGCATTAAAAAATAAAGTTTATGTAAATGTTTAGACATTAAAAATGGATAAAACACGAGAACCAAAGGAAAAACATTAAGCTTTTCATTAAAAAAAAACAATTAAAGAGAAGCATAAAAAGAAAAATTTGTCAAAATCTATATTAGAATATTACTCAAAAGTATCTCTAAACAGGATAGTTTTAATCTTTGATTTAGAAAGAATCTAACGATTTAACAGCTTTGCAGTCATCAGGAAGTTTATTCCAGATTTGTGGGGCATGAAAACAGAAAGCTGCTTCTCCATGTTTGGTTCTGATTCTTGGGATGATTAGTAAACTAGAGTTGGAGGACCTGATTGGTCTGCCGGGTTCGTAGAGTGACAACAGGTCTTGTCTTAAACATACTTTGGCGCTAAACCATTCACTGATATTTAAACTAGTAGGAATATTTTAAAGTCTATTCTCTGAGCTACAGGGAGCCAGTGTAAGGACTTAAGAAATGGGGTGATGTTGTCTACTTTCCTGGTTCTAGTGAGAACACGAGCAGCAGCGTTCTGGATGAGCTGCTGCTGTCTGATTGACTTTTTAGGTAGACCTGTGAGGACGCTGTTGCAGTACTCAATCCGACTAAAGATAAACACATGGATCAGTTTTTCAAGGTCCTTCTGTGGCATTCATCCTTTAATCCTAGAAAAGTTCTTCAGCTGATAGAAAGCTGACCTTGTTATTGCCTTTATGTGACCCTGGAGGTTCAGGTCTGAGCCCATTATTACACCTAAATTATGCGCCCAATCAGTAGTTTCTAGCTGGATTAACTGAAGCTGTGTGCTGACTCTTAATCATTCCTCTTTAGGTCCAAAGATTACAACTTCAGTTTTTTTCTATTCATCTTGAGAAAGTTATGGGACATCCAGCTATTCATTTACTCAATGTAAAGATCCAAGCACCCAATAACATTGGGTGCTTGGATCGTTATATAGTCACCTGGTGACATTGTAATGTACATTTTAGTATCATTTGCATAGTTATGGTAGTTAATCTCTTTGGATGTTATAATATGAGCAAGTTGGAGCATGTAGATATTAAATAGAAGAGGCCCCGGGATGGAGCCTTGGGGGACCCCACATGGGATTTCTGTTCATATTGATTAAAAGTTTCCAACTGAAACAAAGAAATCTGTTCTTCAGGTAGGACTCAAACCACCCAAGTACTGTACCAGAGAGTCTGACCTGGCTCTCCAGTCGTTCCAGTAGTTTTTTTATGATCAACAGTGTCATACGCTGCAAATGTATTTGTATGGCACACTTTCAGCACAAGGCAATTCAGGATGCTTTGGATGAACAGAGGAATAATAAAATCAGCAATAAAACAGAAATCAAAACATCGAAGAGATAAAGAAGATTAAAACCTGAGGTAGGAAAGTTGTACTCACGTAAAAGTAGCACAACGTCAACATAGATATCTAAAAAAATTACTTGACTAAGAGTAAAACAAAAAAATAGCTACTCGAGTACTGAGTAACATCTGATTTAATATTATTACGTGATCAGACATTCAGAAATATTTAAAGTTATGGACAAAATGACACAAGTAAATAACATGATAACACATTTTAAGACAAAAAATACTTTTCTGAGTGTAATTTTTAATGGAATGCCAATACTTACAGTAGGTAATGAATCCATATATTTTAGAACAAAGTAGAAATGACAATTTGTGGTGGTTAAATGCAACAACAAGCTCACATTACAAAATACACTGCAAAAACGGTCTGTCTAACTAAATCCAACAATCTTAAAATTGATAATCCAGCAGCTGCTCTAGTTTAGCATAGATAGCTCTCAAAACAAGATCAAAAATACTTTTTTGGGTGGAAACAAGATTTTTTCATTTGGTTAGATGGACAGTTTTTTTGGTGCGTTCCACTGACAGATTTTTATTTTAGCTCATTACAAGCAGAAACTATTTTGAACTGATTTAATTTTACTTGTTTCTAAAGTAGCCTTCTTCAAGTGCAACAGACAGAAGATTATTTTAGAGAACCTAACTTTGTGTAGAAACATGCAGTCTATTCTATTAAACTGTTTGTGTGTCTGTTGTGTTTTAGCTACAATATGTTTGCTCTTCATTCGATCAGTATCCAGACTTTTTTTCTCAAGTAAGAATACCAATACTTCATAATAATATTACTCAAGTTAAAATAAAATGTACAGCATGGCAATTTTCTTCTTAAAACTATACTCTAGATAAACTTGTCTTTACTGAAAATCTACGACAAACAAGTGAAATTATCCATCCATGAAGTAAATATTTTTTCCTTACTAGGATCTCTTGAAATAAGAATAATTTCTAGACCTAAATAGAACTAAAAATAATTGAAAATAAGTGAAAGTTTCTTATTTTAAGAAATATTTTGTTTTAAATGGCATCGAAAACTATTTCTGCATAAGAAAAAAAAAGTAACATTTCACTTGAAACAAGTCTAAACATGTAAAACATATAACTGGAAGCTAGCGTGTAATGCTCAAAACAAGATGGAGATGATCATTTGGCTAGATTTAAGACAGTGAATGCAATTGATCCAATCTACTCAACTTTACGGGGCACCGGAGAAGGGCATCCGGTTTGCCCCACTGAGACCTATCCTGCAGGCTACGTGCTCGACGCTTGGAAAGCGTTTCTGCCCGTTTGTTTGTCGATACTTTCTCAGGAGGATTAGGATATTTGGATCTTTGGATTTATGGTGATCGGGTTTCTGCTGATTGGAATTGGCAATTACTGGATCTACCGCAAATTAGAGCAACAAAAATGCCATACATGGTCGAAATGGTGATTGGAAGGCTGACGGAGCAGTCTGAAGTGCTGACTGGTGCTGCTGGAACTCAGAGCCATTCGATGGGTGAGCTGGCAGGCAGGCTGGACGCCGTAAAAGGTGATCGGACTGGTGCCTCGGGACTCAAACGCGAAGTTTTATTGGTCTTGGAGAAACCATCAGTGCGTCTTGGTGCAAATGGAAATTAAATGAATGTGGAACTTTAATTTGGTCGAATTGGACCTAAACGGGACTGCTGACAGATCTAAAGGATAGAGGGTGAAATATCTCTTCCGACTAACCATAAAAATGAGTATTTTTGCCCTCATGATGACCTTCAACTAGTCCACAATCAAATGCCCATGAGAGGAATGCAAACAGAGTCTCTGCACCAGTTTCCCTCTACATGTACTGACGCACACACCAGCTACTCGCTGTTTCCCAAACGCTCCTTCCCACTCCAGGAAGCAGTAGAGTACGCACATCTGTTGAGCGAATCAACTTGTGGTCTGGGGTTCACATTCCCGGCTTCTCCCTCGTGGTGTGTCATTTTCAACGTCTGAATATGTGCTTAAATGTTTGAGGTGTGTTTTTTTCTAATTCCTTTCTTTTGATTCTTGAATAAGGAATCAAGATACAGTTGAGCAATTTTTTTCCCCCGCCGTTGACCCACCCTGACCTTGTGTGAACTGTTTCTGATCTGCGATGTGGAACGCTGCATAAAGCTGGCTGCAGAAACCACGGTATTGCCTGTATCTGTTTAGGTGTAAGTTTTGTTTGTCTGTCTACTCTTGATTGGGCTGTACTGAAATGAATTTCCCCTCGTGGGACAACAAATGATTATTCTATTCTATTCTATATATCTTGCTGAGCTACAAGGAATTTACAGTGTATTTTTTCAAAGAAATAACTCACGTAAATGTAACCAAGTAAATGTAATTTCCTAAATATGCCTCCGACTGATATCTATGTACAGGGTTCGAACAAACAAAGACCCGTTTCGCTTTGATGCTGCTGTATGTGTCTTTTCTCCGTACGATGGCCTACCCCCTGTCGCTTTTTGACATTAAGAGATGCTTCTGTTTGCTCAGCTCTTGTACGGTTTCAGCAGCACTCGATTTGACTGCCGAGAGCTGTGGACCATGTCTGCAGTGAAACGGAGAGGACGCGTTGCTCCAGTTTGTGAAGTTACAAAGCAGGAAACGCGAGGACAGGACCAAGGAGACATTTCTCGGCTGAGGGGAGACAGATGATAGCCCTGCCGAAGGAAGAGGAGGACGCTCTTTGGGGCCAAATACCCGCCGGAGGAATTTTGGGCCGTGAAGGAGAAGGAGATATCATGGGGGTCACTGATGCAGATTAACTGCTATAAGCTGCAAGCAGAGTCACATCCCTGCCTTGTGTGTTCACTTTAACAACACAAGACTCATCAGGGATCCCCTGTCAGCAAAAAGCAAACGGGTCGAGGACAGGCAGAAGGAGGAAAGACTCAGTGAGAAAGGAGAAGAGTTGGGAATGGGTCCAGGAGCGTAGAGCGAGGAACATCAGGGTGGTTAGGTGATGCTTCCACTTAGATGGCGACTGATGAGGGGCAGCAGCTGAGAACGCAGAGTGTGTGGTGTTGGTTTCACACAGGATGGGGTGTTTATTGCTGCCTTTACACCATTCTGTGAGGGCTCCAGGGATTGACCAGGGAGACAGTTACGGACTATTAGCATTGTACCTGTGGATCTGAACTGCCCATGTCTCTTTTGGCATCTTTCAACAAAGCAGACCATCAGATTTATCTGTTTTATCCTCTCTAAGTGAAACTTGAAAATATAAATCTGACCCATTTCAGATTTTATCAGTGATTTCTTTTTCCTTTCTTTCCTTTTCCCTTTTTCAGTGGGAGCAATCAAACTAATTAAACTGCAACTTTCTATGTCTTTTTTTGCTGTAAACTTTATTAATGAGTGTCTAATAGTGCCGTGTACATGTCTGCTCATTATTTTTTGGTATTTTAGTACATTTTAATAAAAATGTTAAAGGTATAGAGGCGGATATTTATGAAATTCAGGGGGAAAAACTCTCAACGAAAAATAACAATGAATCTTCCCAAACATTAAAAAAATAAGAAAACATTTCCACATAACTGATTTGGGTTGATTTAGCAATAATGCATTTTGTAGAGTGAACTAAATGTAAACATGTTGGGTCAACCTAATACATTAATGTTGCTATGTCGCACAAAAATAAAGAGCAGGGGATGGACTCAAACTCTGTTTTCTGAGCACCTGCACTCACCGCTTTGCTACACAATAACTAAAAAATATTGTATTTAATAATATACGTATATGACTTCATTTCCAGTGTTATCTAAATATGAGTATAATATTATAAATACCTAAAAATTCCCTTTTTTCATGAAAAGAGTGAATGAATTGTATTACTGAAACCATTGTAATCATGTTTAGTTAACACTGAACCTGAATAGATGAGGTTGACCCAACATGTTTGCACTTAGTTCAGTCAACAAAATACATTATTGTTAAATCAACCCAGTTCAGTTGGGTGGAATTTTTTTTTTTTTTGACTGGATGAAAATTACCATATAGACGTAGATAACTTATTCTAGCAGTAATCTGAAATGCATTTCTCAAAATAACATGCCAAACTTACAGCGGTGAAGTTAATTGGATATTCGACACAGTGCAAACCTGAACAGTACAATGAACTCAAAAGTTGTATAATCATCGTAGCAACCAAGTCAAGCCAGCTTACAACGTACAACTATATTCAACTTTTACTGTAGTTACATGTTAAAAGCAATTAAAGATTGGGAGACAATGAAATCTTCGTGCAGGAAGAGGAGGAGTTGCTGACTTAAGAAGGGTTGTTTGCAACCATTGCTCAGGTGGTAGGAGTTTGTCCCAGGGGTTTTTAACTGGGTAGCAAGTTAAAACACCTCCTCAGTTTGTGTCATTTGCTGTGTCATTTGGTATCAAATCAAACTTTATTTATAAAGCGCTTTTCAAACTACATAGCTTCTCAAAGTGCTTTGCAGATTAAAATGACCCGAAAAACCCCACCCTTCCCAAACCCAAAATAAAAAAACATCATCGCAACTATACCCACCCCCAACGCCACCATCCACACCCTACCCATCTCACCATGCACGCACACACAAATGCAAAAAATAAAAGCAAAGAGTTGAGTACGGATGAGCCAGGAGCCATCTGCATCAACAGCAGCAGATCAACAGCAGCAGCCAAGGCACTGACTCAGGGCGCCCAGAGGAGGGAGGGATGGTACCCCCACCAACCAAACAATACCTGGAGAGAACCCAGGCAGCTACAGCCGACCACCGCCCCCAATGCAGAGGGTCCCATAGAGGAAACACTGGAAGGATGATTAAACTAAGAAGTTAAAATATTAGTGCAAATTGATATGTGGGAGTAAAATAATGATAAAATGTTAAGACTGATTCCATTTTAAATTATAAAGTCTAAAACAATGATAAGAAATGATCAAATAAAAATGCAAATAATTAATAACTAATAGCCGTTTAAAAGCTAAATTAAAATTCAACCAAATAATACATGCAGAGCGATTAAACAGATATTAATAAATGATCAGGTAAAAGCTTGGCTAAAAAGATGAGTCTTGATCCTGCTCTTAGAAACATGAACGTTCTCTGCGGCCCTGAGGTCCTTCGGCAGGCTGATCCAGAGGTGAGGGCCATAATAATGGAAAGACGCCTCACCATGAGTTCGTGTCCTGACTTTGGGGATGATAAGGAGACGGCTGCCAGAGGAGCGCATACGGTAAAAGCATTTCTGAAAGATAAGAAGGCCCAAGACCATTAAGACACTTAAAAACTATTAAAAGAACCTTAAAATGAATCCTAAAACATACGAGGAGCCAATGCAGTGATTTTATTACCGTTTTAATGTGACCTCGCCTCCTGGTCTTCATCAGGACACGAGCTGCTGAGTTTTGTAAAAGCTGTAAACTTGATGTAGTCTTTTTGGGAAGACCAGAAATCAGGGCGTTACGGTAATCGATTCTACTGGTGATAAAAGCTGCATCAGCGTCTCCGTATTGGCCAGAGATAGAATGGAGCGGACTCTGGTAGTGCTGTTTATGATAAAAACCTGTTTCACACTTCTTCTGCTTTAGCTGCTGATGATGTTTGTCAGTGCAGATAGTATGGTAGCTTCGCTTTTGTCATTCTGCCCCAGGCGAGCTGTGGCTATAAAACTGCCTATCGGTGTGTGCATTACTGAATATGCTATAAAAACCTTTGTATTGTTCTGGCCAAAAAATGCGCTACACAAATGCAGGCCATATGATTTAATGTTCAATAGATCAATTTAGAGTTTATATAACTTAAAGTATTTGAGTTAGTGAAGTAATGTATAACATTTTAAAAATCAGAATATGCTAGTTTAGTTAAATAAAATTGTATAAGTTAGTTATCCACTAAGTTTTGAGTTGGAGGTAATTAAATGTTTTTATCTTATTCAATTCACATTTTTAAGACGTGATGAACTCATATTTTATAAGTAAGCTGACTAAAAATTTACTAGTCAATCAGTGAGTTATCTGAACTTTGTGGGGTTTACAATGCACACATTTGTTTCATTAAAGTGGAGACTCCCTCCAACGTCTTACTGAGAGCTGTCCTCATGGAGCGGATTCAACGCAGTCGAAGGCTCGCTCCTGAAGGCGGTGGTTTCGGTTCGGGACCGTCGCTAAATTTCCATACATCACAGATAATGAGTCAGTATCTATGTAGTATCCTGACAAAGTAACCCCAAACTTTGGCCTACCTGCCTTGTAGAAACTTTGCAACGGAGGAATCAGCGGGGAGCCCGATCTGTGCTGTCAGCACACGCCATCATTGGAAAGAATCTCCTAAAGCCACCCTGGTCTAGTTTCTCTCATCTGAGCCCTTTCTCTTCCTCTCATGCACCTCAAAGACTGTTTTTCTCCAGCGACTCAAAACCATTTTAAAGCAATCCGGTGAGAACTGTGAGGTAGAACGAAAGGATAATGGCGTAGCTCTAAAGCTAAACATGAGAGTGCGCATGCAGACTCTCAGGATGATTGATAATTAGGAGTAGCAATGTCAACCACCCAGACCACTTAGGTCCTCTAACTCTGGTCTAGTGATCATACTTATTGATCAGGGGAGGATAGAAACTGAAAGCTGCTTCTCCATGTTTGGTTCTGATTCTAGGGCTGACTAGTCGACTACAGTTGGAGGACCTGATTGGTCTGCTGGGTCGGTATAGTTACAACAGGTCTTCAACATACTCTGGAACTAAACCATTTAATGATTTATAAACCAGTAGGATTATTTTAAAGTCTGTTCTCTGAGCTACAGGGAGCCAGTGGAAGGACTTTAGAACTGGGGTGATGTGTTCTACTTTCCTGGTTCTAGTGAGGACGCCAGCAGCAGATGTCTGATTGACTTTTTAGGTAGACCTGTGAAGACGCTGTTGCAGTAATCAGTCCGACTAAATATAAACACATCGAGGAGCTTTTTTAAGGTCCCGTTGCGACATTAGTCCTTTAATCCCATAGGAGACAGTTCTCCTAACAACTTCAAGGATTGACTTCATCATCTAGATGTCACCAAGCTTCAACCAGCTTTTCTAAGTTCAGAACCCAATTATGAAGGACACAACATCACATCCCGCAGTCCGTCACTGTGAATTACCTCATGACATCACCACATCTACTTTAACGTTATGTTACACATTACCTCATGAAGTAAAGATGTGTGCAGTCATGCCGTGTTCCCACAACAGTAAGAATTGGGGCTTTTTTCAGGTTCCCATGCTCCATTCTTCTCATTTGGAGTTACATAAAAATCTCTGAATAGCTGAAGTCCTGAAAAACTGACCTGCAAAAAAAGGTCCACTGTATGCAAACCAGATGAAAACATTATTTAGAAACTTTAAGGACAGCCAGAAGCTACATGTCTAACTGAGAAGCTTTCTAACCAGCCACTCGCTGGTCAGGGCCGATAGACAGAAGATTTCTTGAGGTATTTTAAAATATAATGCATTATTGTATATAAATTATCTGCATCGGCAAATGTCATGTACTTGCCAAATGTTTTAGACTCAACCGAAACATTTCTTGTTCTTCATTTTATACATAAAATCATACAAAGTTGTTGAAAACCAACAACGATTTGATATAGAGCGATGAAAGGCACTAAATAAATCTGTTTTTAACTGTTTTATTGTTTTATTTGGATCCCCGTTGGGTACCACAACAGTGGTTGCTACTCTTCCCGGGGTGCATAATATCAAAATACAATTAACAACACATTCAAATGAATCATACATACTTAATTCATGAAAGTTTTCAAAGCTGTGAAACCGCCCAATAACTGCCACAAGATACAAGCAGTGCAGTTTGGAAAACAGCTGGCCCCTCATGCAATTAAAACACTAAGAACAACATAAAAATAGACCACGCTTTCAGTACAATAGCCTTTGTTTTATGGCCTTCTGAAAAATATTCAGATTTTGGGTTTCTCTGACACTACATGGGAGTAAATTCCACTCATTAGTCCCTCTATTTTCTCCATAAAATCACTTCTAGGACTATAACCATGTTGTTGCTAACTTGCTGTGTGTTTTTATGTGTGTGTGTGCTGGATTGCAGGATGACCAGGTTGTTCTGCAGTGCACCGCCTCCGTTCTGAAGGAGCAGCAGATCAAACTCTGTCTGTCCTGCGAGGGCTTCGGTAACCGTCTCTGCTTTCTGGAAACCACATCGAACGCTCAGGTAACACTCTGCACTGTACTGCTAGCTTCCTCCTCCTCTCCATCACCTGCGTTTCACCTCCCCGCCTTTCGGTCCTGTGCAGAATGTTCCCCCGGACCTGGCCATATGCTCGTTCATCCTGGAGCAGTCGCTCTCGGTGCGAGCCCTGGTGGAGATGCTGGCCAACACAGTGGAGATGACCGAGGTGAGATGAAACCTTCCACAACTCTGCCTTTTCAAGCCTAACATCACTGGTTGTTTATATTGTTGTCCAGTCTGAATTAGTATTTGTATTTGTTGACCCAACTCTATTGCATCGATTTTACAGATATTTGTTGTTTTGTGTGCATTTTTTAAATTTTTTTTTACTTTGAAATGTTTGGTTTTTTTTACTCAGAATTAATATTTATTTTTGTTGAACCAACTAGGCTTTAAACATCGTCTGCTGTATATATTTTTTGTCATATATATATATACTTTATTCATTTTAAATTTTTCATATTCACATTCTTACTTTTTCATCTTTTTACTTTAAAAAAATCTACTTTTTTTAAACCTATTTTTATTTTACTTGGAATTTAATTCCTTTTACAGATAACAGTTAGTTACGTGTGATAATTTTCTTTTTCACAATTCAATATTCTCCTTCTGAAGGTTTCATAATAGAGTCATAATAGAAGATAATGTTTGCATGTCTTTCAGTGCTGGGAGGGAAAAAACTGAGTGCACCTTTGGTACTTTAGAAGGAATAATAGGTGCGGCTACTAAGGTACGTTACGTACCTATTTAATCAGGATCACCACCTTCATTGAAAGTAGAACTTGTCCGTTTTAAAAAGCCCTTAACATAATACGGAACAAAAAAAACCTTTGCTTTTCAGTGATTCCATAGTTCAGGGCTTATGCAAGGGAGAACTAAAAAAGTTCTCACCTGACTTCGGGTTTCAATTTGCAGTCACTGAATTCTTACGACCGTTGAAGGTTTGCCCAAACTTGGTCCTCAGCAGGATAACGGTCCCAAAAACTGCAGCAAATCTACAACAGAATATTGGACATAGAATAGAGTGGTCCAGTCAGCCGATGTCTGCAATCCTAAATGAACCAACGCATCGTTGGTAAGAAGAGTGGACCAAAATTCCTCCACAACTACAGGGGTGTACTTAGTTTTTCCCTACAGTTGGACTGAAACCCACATAAAGATTTTTTTTTCTTCCAGTCACTCTTTGTGTGTTTTTATAATTCTACCATTTACAGTGGTGTCTGCAACAAAATTGACCCAGTAATTTAACTGCCTCCAGCCATCTGTACCCGTCTCACTCTAATCTGGACACAAATTCAACCTGCAGCCTGTAGTTGTTTATTGAAAGACTTCTATAAATGCAGACCCCGTCATTGGCTTTATTTTAGGTTTTCTGAAATACCACTTCTTTTTACTTGCTCTCTGACACCCCCCCCCTTCCCTCCCCTCCCCGTTTCTGCTTCCTGCCAAGCAGGCAGTCGATTTGGACAAATGGGTATGTCTCTGTTAACACGTTTTACTTCCTGTGTGTCCCAACTGGCTCTACGCTTGTCCTCGTTCCTGTCCTGTCCTGTTGACTGAAATAATGTTGTACATAATGATTGGTTTATATTGTCATGCACACAGTTGGTGATTTTTTCCTCTTTAACAGAGTGCATTTATACCACTCTACTGTACCCTGATGCCATTCAAAGAGTCGATGTTTGCAATGATTGCGTGTCTCGGTGTATAAGCCATTTCCATTTCATGCAAACGTTTCCCCCGCTTCTCTCAGTTTGCAGACTTATTTATTTATACCACCATCATGCAGATTTCAGCTCCTCTTTTTTTTATCCAAGAAGCGCTGTTATACAAGACTAATCTGACCTTGGTTTACTGTAAAAAACACTTGTATCAGCTGTTAATGGCTTTAATCCAGTCAAACATTAGGCATCTAGTTCAGCAGATCATTAGTCTTAAAGGGGAATTCTGTTTTTTTTTTCAACCTGGACCTTATTTCTAGCTAATTTTGTGTTTTTTTTACTCACCCTGAGAATTTTGGAGCCAGTCTGAGCCGTTCAGCAGTGTTTATATTGACTTCCTCCATCAGTTGTATCCGTAGAACTGGAGTGGTAGGGGCAGGACGAATTCCACTTGTAATGAGGTTTAATCTGCCCGAAACAAAGTTATTTTACCATGTTTATTATCCACTTGGACTTACGAACGTGTGGGAGGAGCTTCTCGATTGTCTTCCCGGCCGATTCGGACATAATGTACATTTACTCCACAGCAGGACTGTTGAAGGACAATTTTATGTCGTTTATGTTTAAAAAAAACATAAAGATTTCTAAAAAATAAGGTCCAGGTCGAAACTGGGCTCAACACTCTAGTATTTCTTGTGGAAAATAGATTAAATATTCAGACAAAATGTATAAACATAAACTAATCTTAATGCGGGGGGGGGGGGGGGGGTTAATCCTCGTTTGAGCCTGTCTGTTTAAAAAAAAATCAAATAAGTGAAAATGAATAATGACTTCAAACCTATGCACCCGATTCTTTCTTTTTTTGTTAAACGTAGTTGCATGTTGCATAATAATTTCTAGGGCTGTCAAACGATTGAAAATCGTAATCTAATTAATCACAGGGTAGCTGTGAATTAATCACGATTAATTTACATTCGTAAATTTGACTAAAAACAAAACTTTTTGGTGTAAATAAAGGACAAACCCTGATGCTGCTGCTCTTTTTTTTTATAAAATAAAGGATGTAATTACATTTTTGGTTTGAACTCCACAATCACGTTCACACGTGGCCCTTTTAACCTGTTCATCTTTCAGCCAGTTGCTACGGCAAACTCACTGGTTAACATTTTCTCCATGTAAAGCTGACCACGTCTTATTATTATTGGACGACCCTGAGTGTTTTCAGGCAAAGGCTTCAACAGTTTTTCATCACATGAAATGAACATTATATAGACTTAGTAATGTAATGTAATAATCCACTCTTTTACCATAAAGAAACACCCAGCAGATCAATATGTCCGATTCATCAAGCTTCCACTGATGTCATCATGCTCTTATTGTGAAGAGCACGCACAGCTACATACGCCAATGAGTTTACATTTATCTGAAAACACGACTTTAGCTGCGTTATCTCACTACAAAACGTACTGAAACTACACGGCGAACCAACATGCATCGTGCTACACAACAATTCCTCCCCATCCAGATGCATTTTGTCTGGGTGGGAAGGAAAACGGATGTGGTGAAGGTTGAAGTATGACAAACAGGGCGATATTCTGTGCATCTGTGACCTGCGTTAAAAAATCTAATCCCTTTAATTCTATGAATTAATCGGCCATGCGTTAACGCGTTAATTTTGACAGCCCTAATGATTTCACTCAGCAGAAAATCAAGACGATTTTCGTGAGTGTTGATATTGACAGGTAGGCCAGGCTTAACGGGAGCATGATTTTGTTCCTGGTGACAAGCAGCAGGATTGGAATAGCTTTGCTTGCAGCCCTGCAGAGCGCCCCACCTGCCCCCCATCGGGAAAGGAAACTGGACACCCACAGAACTCGGGACGGGCCAACATCCCCTCAGGAAATTCCCCCACAACGCCACCACCTGTTCCAACAACCAGGGCGCTAATGCACGCTGGGGTTAATGGAATCATGCTACCAATTGACATACCTGCCCGGCATTTATCCCGCCGGACTAGAGCCGTCTGAAAGGTTTATTGTCCTCCTGTTGGCTGAACTAGATGGTTATTTTAGGTTCATCCATTCAAAGCTGCCACATTCATCGTTTTGTTTGTGATTGTACTTGTGATGTTGAGAAAAAAAAAAGCAATGTGTGAAATGTGAATTCCTTTTTAAAACCTCATCTTTCGCATCCTTACATCCTCTCTGAAAACGAGAGGATAACTCTTTGTGTCTGTTCTGTCTAATGTTTGCATGCTTTAAGATGCCACACGTGTTGTTTCCTCAAATTATGTTGAAGCTGGTTGAAAATGCCTAAACTTTCTCTGTTTCCAAAAAGGATTCACTCCATTTTTTTTTTTTTTAAGTGATTGGTTATTTATCAGTGTGAAGATCAAGACCAACAAAACTTTGACAGGAACAAGAATTAGTTCAAGGGGGAGAATTGGGGCAGTTAAAACCTTAGTTTCTGTAATCATGGAAAGTCTCATCTTTGAAACCCACAACAAAACTTTTTTGATCCTTCCCATACAGTTGGGAAATTAAAAAAGTATTTATTCATTCACCAATTGTGCAAGTTCTCGCACTTAAAAAGATGAGAAAGGCCATTAATTGTCATCATAGGTATACCTTTATTAGAAGAGTCAAAATGAGGGAAATGAAATCTAGAAATATCCCGTTTTGATTTTTGATGAGTCGATTTGCAAATTATGGTGGAAAGTATTCGGTCACCGAGAAACAAGCCAGATTTATGCCTGTCACAGACCTGTAACTTCTTCTGTGAGAGGCTCCTCTGTCCTTCACTCGTTACCTAAGAAAACCAATAATCCGTGACCCAAACCGGAAAAAAGGCTTCAATTGCTAAGGTGCGTATTAAGATTGGACGTGTTTAATGCTCCTTTCTTCGTCCTGGAGGCTACGACCCTCGCTCTCCTTCTTCTTCTGCAGTTGTAGTCCGCTAAACGTTTTCACACAAAACCTAAAGTAACTTTTGCCGAAAATCTGCGTTTTCTCTGCATCAAAATTAGTTTTTAAAATACACGGACAGCATATGTTGGATCCACAGCGCATTTCAAACTGGATCAGAAAATAACTTTAATAACTCCATTGACTTTCATTAATTTTTTTTGGGCAGTCAGGGACCCATGGACCGGAAGTAGAAGGGCGGGGCTTAGGCTCCCCATAACGCCCAGTGCCCACTGTTCAAGCCTGTGGGGGCAGTACTATGTCTAGGTTCAGCAACAATATGTAATCCTAGAATGAGGTCAGCTGGCTCCCTGAATATACTGAATGACCAGACTATTCCATTATTTGGTCTGGGGTTTTTTTCCTGAAAAAGGAACACTCCAACGACAGGATTACCATTTAAGCCTGCTAGCTCCCATTTTTGTAACATCTAACTTTAAATTATTTGTTATTTCAGAGACCAACAGTTGGTCCAAAGTTAATTAGAGAGGGTTGTTACTATTTATTATGTTTATTTGCTTCTTTATAGGGAAAACAAGCTGCTAATGTGTTTTTTTTTTCAGGCAGAATTCATATTCACACTTCATATTTTATGTCTTTTGACCTCAATTACGCACGGCCACTAAGATTTTCTTGAGAATTTTCCCGTGACAGTATCCACATAGACCTTGCTATATTATATGAAAGATCTTGGTGAAAAATGTATGAAAACACTGGATGTAATCATTGAAGAAGCCTGAGGAAACGATGCCACAGAGAATGTGTTCTGTAATCAGAGCTAAAGGCGGTCAATCTTTTTTTTTTTTTTTTTTTTCGGCAGCAACCTTTTTTGTTTGGTCAGGCAGTGTTTAAGATTAGGTTGCATTTGCTATTTCCCGTTATGTAAAGCGTTCTACATGCTGCTCTTGAGCCAAAGCCATATGAACCATCCAAACATGGTACCATCTGGAAAACACTGATCTTTATATGTCGAGGCTGGATGAAGACGGAAGTGTACATATGCAGTGAGCGAGATGGTAAAGGAGGTAAAGTCCACTATATTAAAGACTTTTAGTGAAAGGCGCCATCTTGAGGACACATAACAGCAGCTGAATGTAAACTGCAAAAAGTATTTTTTCTGTCCAACTATCACAGATGTAAATATGTGGGGGGAAAAAGAACTTGGAAAAATTGTTGGAATTTATGACTACATATCCGCTTTAAAATACCAGTGCAATGTATTGGCCTCTGCCAGAAACTGCCAATACATCATTAATTAGCCAAATCAACACAGATTTGGTTCAGTCCACACACACACAAAACACAAAAAACTAAGAAGATCAAGACTCTAACAATTTACCTGCCAATTTTTATTGTGATTTCTAATTAAACCAGTGTCATTTTTCTGTCTTCTCCCCACTCAGTCATCGCAGGGTGGAGGTCATCGCACTTTACTCTACGGTCACGCTATTCTTCTGAGACACCACCACTCAGGAATGGTGAGGCTGGCCTGAATCAATGTAACCCCTTATGCTTCTTACTTGTTTTCTTGTAAATACTGTAAAGTTGGTGTAGGAATACCACAAATATTTGTTTGTGCATACGCCTCTCATGATAAGCTTACGATTAGTCATGCATTGATACCATCTTGTGGTCGGAGTGTGAACTACACTTGATTAATGGAAGCTGAAGTTGCCTTGGACAGACAGCATGAAATCTGGCTGATAAATTAGGTAAATAATCTTACTTTTGTCCTGATTTATTAGAACAGAAAACATGTGACCAGATTGTTCAAAGTTTTTTTAAATTTTGGGTTTGAGGCTTTATAGTTAAACCAGGCAGATAAGGAATGAATATGAATAATCAGATTAATAAGAAATATGTAGAATTTAGGTAATATTGTTGAAATTGTGTTTTTAAATATTTACATTAAATCAAAAGATCACAGAAGTACTACATAAATAATGATGAATAAACTATTAAGTAGATGAATACAGACACTACTGCACTTTTTTTTGGTGCAGCAGGGGACACAAGCTTTTAGGACAGTACATTAACTTCTAATTTCAGTATTTAGCCTTATTTGAAACACTGGGGTGAAAACCCATGGTGGTTTAAAAAATATCTAAAAAGGAAATATAAAATTGAATTTGTGACACTGATTTCATATTGCAAAATGAGCTCAGTGGAATGTGGAGAAATATTTTTGCTCTATTTAGCCGTATTCAAAGCACTCATGATGAAAAAGCAATGGCTGTTTAAAACAGTAAATTATTTTGACATTTTCAGTTTCAAAGTCTTGTTTGAGCATTAGCAGCATCACTAAAATAATCAACATACTGGAATTGATTAGTTTGTTTCATGCTTAAATAACACACTGCGCTAGTTCAATTATCAAATTTATAATCTCTAATTCACAGCAAAAAACGTTTTTTTTGTACAAACGCATTTAAATTCAGGTATTATTCGGCTAAAAGTTTATTGTCAGATCAAGATTACACTACTGATTTGTATTTTCCTTCAGTATCTGAGCTGTTTGACTACGTCTCGATCCCTCACTGACAAGCTGGCCTTCGATGTGGGCTTGCAAGAAGATTCCATTGGTAACATAGAGTTATAAATGCAGTTAAAATAGCTTTTGTATGTTCCGACACATGAAACATTTGTTGGATCGTGCCGTCTTCGCAGGTGAGGCGTGTTGGTGGACAATTCATCCAGCCTCCAAACAGAGGTCAGAAGGTGAAAAGGTCAGGGTGGGCGATGACCTCATTCTCGTAAGCGTGTCGTCTGAGAGATACCTGGTGAGGCTCGCTCTGCTTTTCGTACTTTGTCCAGTTTTTGCTGCCCAAAACTCAGTCCCTTTCTGTCCTCTGTCCCCAGCATCTGTCCTACGCCAGCGGAGATCTGATGGTGGATGCCTCCTTCATGCAAACTCTGTGGAACATGAACCCCATTAGTTCGGGATGTGAATTAGCTGAGGGTAAAAACATTTACTGAGTACATTAGAATTGGTACATCCCTGTAAATTAGTTGAAATCATGTGTATAAATTCATTATCCAAACTGAGATATACGCTAATAGAATAAGTACCTTAATAATGTTTTTTTTTTTAAATGTTTTCTGTTACATAGATCCCTTGTATATCCGATTGATTTTATGTAGTGCCTTTCAAAATATACCAATTAAACTGAATTACACTAAACTAGGGATCTGTATTGGCAAGAATCGGGGATAGGATATGTATCACGATACAGAGGGGACGATATATTGCGATATATCACAATACTATGAGTAATATTATATTTATTGGGTTTTTGAAAACTGAATTTAACTGTAGAAAACCAGTCATACCATCCTAAACATTACAACCTGTTTCATCCATAACCAATCCAGTTTTGTCACTAGTTCTAGTTGATCCACTGGAATGAAAAAGGTGAAAACAGCCACCAACTACCAGTCCTGCTTTCAATTTTACTGCCAAAATGACCGTGATATGTCAGAAATTCATAGAAATACTTAAAAATAAAAAACCAATACTTTGCTTTTGAATATCAACACAATATCCTTACATAATTAAATAATTAATATTGGCATATCGATCTTTTCTTACATCCCTACCAATAAATAACTTTACAGCAAAATATAAAATCAATTAGAAAGACCTTCTTCTTACTGTGTAAGCATTTGAGATTTTTAAGACCTAATCAGGATAAAAGAAAGATCTGAGGACAGGTTCCGGACAGAGAGATAGCAGGACACATGGCACACTTGACTCTTGGGTTCATTGGTCCCCTTCAGGGTATCTGACGGGGGGGCACGTTCTCAGGCTGTTCCATGGCCACATGGACGAGTGTCTGGCCATCCCTACGCCAGAGGAAGGAGAGGAAAAGCGCAGGTGAGCATAAACGAAGCCAAGAGCGATTGTAAAGTGCGACCCTTACAACGGATCGAACGATAAACGTCTCTGTCCGTTTCTGCTGCAGGACGGCTCACTATGAGGGTGGCGCCGTGTGCAGTCAGGCCCGGTCCCTGTGGAGGCTGGAACCCCTCCGAATCAGGTAAAATTATGTCTCAGCAATGACAGGTTACTCAACTCTTAGGGCGCCACAGTTTTAAAAAAATAAAAGTTTTAAAATTACTATTTGAAAAGGTTATAGTCTGAACTCAATTTGATCCAAAATGTTACAGTTTTGATTCTTAAAAATACGTTTTCCGAACATTTACAGGGCAGTTAAGTTTTGCCGCATAAAATGCCCCCAAACCAGACACGGGGTGGAGGGGGTGGGGGGGGTTCCTTAGAAATCTGTGGGGTAGATGTCCTGACAGACTGGTGTTTGTACAGCAAACACAGTAAGTCAAGAAAAATGATCACAATCCATAACAGTATGACTCTTGATAACCCCCCTCCACACACACACACACACACACACACACGTCACAGGTCGAGATTTTTAAACTTTTAAATTAACATATTTGCAGATATGCATGGTGAAATTTAAAACAACCTCATCAAATGATAAATTTATGGACATTTTAAATGCATATTAGAAACTATTAAACCTCCAACCTGCACTTTGACTTACATCCCAGCGCTTTGCATTTACAGCTAACTATATCACACTCACTTGGCGGATCGAGTTGTGTGTATTACAAACACAAGTGATGCATGAAAGTCACACGGCCACTAAGGAGAATGTGATATTCCACCTTGTAGCTAATGAATCTATACACCAAAGACATGGTTATAATTACAGATGATGCTGCAAATATGCTGGCTGCTGTGCAGCTTGATAACTTAAAGGAGCAGGGGGCCGGATTGAGGAAATTAAACTCGCGAGTGCCGCGGCCGGTGCTAAAAGTAACTGCAGCCACAAAAAAAGTAAATAGCGTACTTTCAGGCCACCGCACATTGCGCACATCACCAGCTGTACGACAACAAGCAACATGTCTAGCAACGAAGTAAGTAATAGTTTTTAATCAACCGCGTCTGAAGTCCGGGTTCTTTCCCTTCGTTCTTCCTGTTAAATCGAGAATGCGCAAGAATTGTAGATTGACGTCACGTCCACGTGTAAGCGCGGGAAATTCGGCCACCAAATCGCAGACTATTTTGCAGCACACGGGCTGTTCAAGATAATGAGATTACACATGGGTGGACTCATTTTACTTAGTTTAAAACGCTTCATTACCCAAGAAAATTAGAAAACTGAACATGAATATCATTTATTTTAGAAATCCAGCCCCCTGCTCCTTTAAATATATTACAGTTTATAGACAGTAATGGCTTATCCTGAAATCCGTAAACCCGCCCCTTTCCTTATTCCCGTTACAAAGAATATTGATTAAGAAAAGAAAATTGATTCGATTTGAGAATCGCTTCTGAATCGAATCGCCACCCCAAGAATCGGAATCAAATTGAATCCTGAGATGATGTGTGTGTGTTTGTGTCTATCAGTAGCGTACCGTGAGCTTTACCGCTGGGCCTTCACCCCTAGCCTCCATTAGACACCGCCCCTGGGCTATGATGAATTGAAAGCACTTAACAACTTCAATCATCCAATTAAAGATGACAAGTTTGTCAACAATAGACATTAACATCAATAACAACATTCTCCACAAAGAGCAACCTGCTTAACTTTAACTTAACCCAAACCGGAAATGCAGACCCGGACACCGATGCGCTTGAAAATCACGACGCACAATGAATAATGCTGCGTTCAGACCGCAAGCTTTGTATGCGTCAAGGATGTTTTAAACACTAGCTGATCGTGGTTGGTTAGGCAGAGTCCACGTCGGGCAACGTCACTATAGTGAGACGCTCGGACCGTCAAAAGTTCAACTAGCTGAACTTCTGCGTTGCTACCGTTAAAGCTTTGAACCTTAAAACGCAGGAAAGGCTTGACAAGTTGACGGAGCCAAAGCTCACAAAGCGCCACAGAGACCGTGAAGCTACTCCAACGGCCTCAACTATAGACATAACATGTAATCCTGACGTTGCTGACGCTGATAAAGGCTGTGGTCTGAATGTGCCATAACACACACACTGACTGAGTCAATGCACGATGCACCAAGCACCATTACGCACCACTACGCACAGCGCAGTGATTATTTTAGTACTTACATACAGTGCAGGCCAAAAGTTTGGACACACATTGTAGATTCTCAATTAAGGGCATCAAAACTGTGAATGAACACATGATGTACGGAATTACTGTATGCACTTAAACAAAAAGGGCTATTTGGCTGACGCACATGCGCAGTTGTGCTAATCAGAGTCAGCACAGCTGCAGCTAATTCTACAGTTTTATTAGATAAAAAGAGAAGCATGTGTAATGTAAAATTAACAAAGTGGAAGCTGCTTACGGCGGTACAGCAGTGTTGTTTGAGTTTCTTGTAGTGAAGCCAGCTGTGGCTGATGACAAACAACGAGAGTAGCCTTTGTCAGCTAGTTAGCTTGTTAGCTGCTAACGTTAGTATCAACAGTAAAGCGATTTCTCTTTTCCCCGATATGTTGGCTTTTTACCTTCTCCAATAGGTATCCAGGGGTATTCATAGATAGATGAAAATGTCCAGAATCTCTCATATGACGTCCTCTACGGCCCGAGCTGCTGCTTAGAGGCTGATTCAGATCCGTTTATACACAGATGACGGGACATGAAGGTGCAGGTGTCGCAAAACAAACTGCTGCGTATCATTATTATTGAAATAAAAAACTTCTTTTTTCTCAAATTAATATTTACTCTCAGTTTAGATGTTAAAAAGCTGTGGGCTGGAAGAATCATTTAGTAGTTTTGATGAAGCTTGTAACTGAAGAGGCTGGTATATTACACGATTTTCAATTCAATTTTATTTATATAGCGCCAATTCACAACAAATGTCAATGATAGTCGATGATAGCTGCAACATTAACAATAGGGACGGTAATTTCATTATCCTTAGCACACGTCATGTGTCTGCTGTAACACTGTTTTTTTAATATATTTCATAAACGTTAAATGAGCTATCACCTTAAAATCCCTAGTTTAGATAGTACATATCATTCAGGATAACACACCAATGTCAGAGCAGCTGCTCCTGCATTAACAAAATTTTTTAAACGTGATCCGATTAGTTGACTAATCGGCAAAATAACTAGTGATTATTTTCGATTATCAAAACAATCGTTTGTGACAGCCCTAACATATATATATATATATATATATATATATATATATATATATATATATATATATATTCTCAACTAAAAATGTCTACCTTATGACACCTTACAAAAACGAATTATGGGAACGAGACGAAATCTTATCGTTATTATTCATTCAACTGTAAAAGACACAAGAAATAATAGGAAAATCGACAACTTATTTGAAAAAAATAATAAAACAGAGAACGTGAGATTTAACAAAAACTTTAGGTTTTTTGAAATATGTTTTCTGTCTTTCAGCTTGTTGTTCGATATTAACAAACTGCCCTCTGATTTTGTCTGCAGTTGGAGCGGCAGCCACATGAAATGGGGGCAGTCTTTCCGTATTCGTCACATCACCACGGGTCGGTACCTTTGTCTGGATGACGACAAGGTCCTCATGGTGGTGGACCCGGAGAAGGCCAACACCAAAATGTCTGCATTCTGCTTTCGTATCTCAAAGGTCCAACTAATTTTTAACCTCTAACTCCTCTGTTTTTGTTGTTGTTGTTTTTTTTGTGATACTCAATCGTTCACTCCGTAACCCCCTATGATTGTAAATGTCTTTCCCTGAGCAGGAGAAGGTGGACGTGGCTCCGAAACGGGACGTTGAGGGAATGGGAATACCTGAGATCAAGTATGGAGAGTCCATGTGCTTTGTTCAGCATGTGTCCACAGGACTGTGGCTAACGTATGCCGCCCTAGATGCTAAGGCTGCTCGGTTAGGAACGATGAAAAGAAGGGTGAGAATAAATCCAGCATGTCTGATCAACAGCATTTTGGTAAAGGTCTAAAATGTTACAAATGCTAAAAATGTTCAAGAAAAGATGGACATCATGGTGCCGTATGTATGTTTAGCATTTGTCATCTTAGCACATCTATTCTAAAGTTTAAGATTAGAATTATAAATATTTTTTATTAGAATTTAAGGCTCATGAAAGAAACTTTTCCCAGAACTAAAACATATTTGTTCGAAGCACTTTTAAGATTTGTGGTGACAAAGGACCCAAAAGCGGAATAATTTTTTTATAATTCTCCAACTCAAAACAAAGCATATTAAAGAACATGCTGTGTGAGATGTGTTTAAAGATTAAAAAAGTGTGGGAATATATTTTGTTTTTAGGCGTTTGACGTTCAAATCAAATTACAGAGATTAAATATGTAAATATCTATAACATCAGGATTCCAATTTTGAGCAGTCTGGAGGTTTTTCTTTGATTTTGTGTATAACCAACCCCAATAATGAATTATTTTACCTATTTTACTAATATGATGTATTCAAATCAAGGCTTTTGTGATATATTACAACAGGAATCGTAATGAATTCGCATTTCCACCGACTACAGTGTCTGGTCGATCTCTTAGGTTTTTGTCTTTCCCACTGTCTATTTAACTTCAAACAAATATATTTTTGTAAAAAAGGTGATAGCAAGTATTAGATAGTTTTGACCGGAAAGTTTCACAGTGGAGGGAGCATAAACGCAGAAAGTGAAACATGACAAGACGCATGAAGAAAGTGACCTGCACAATAACCTGGGCTTCATGTGGCGAAAGTCGACCATCTTGCAGGAGTATGTCAGAGTGAAAGTGGTGGAGTTCGGCTGTTAAATAATTGTATACTCTTTGTTTTCAGGTCATTCTGCATCAGGAGGGCCACATGGACGACGCTCTAACTGTGTCCCGCTCCCAAACGGAGGAGTCTCAGGCTGCTCGGATGATTTACAGCACCACGGGGCTCTTCAGGCAGTTCATCAAGTAAGTTCACGTATTCTCCAATTGAAATAAGTGGAGAATAGAAATACGTTTCTCTACTGTTAGGACATGGCAAAATTAAAGTTGTCCGGTGAAAAACTTGAAATCGTCTGACATGTTGGATGAGGTGCCAAATGTCACTGCAGTTTGGACCCAACCCCCCCACCCAAAAAAACAAAAACAAAAGCTTGCCGCCCCAGTCCGTAGCTGGCGCCTCGCTTTTCCCATTTGCGGCACCAGAACTTGCTGCTAGTTTGTATTTTATTTTGTGTGTTCGGTCCTGCAATTCTAGCTTGGCTCCCACCTCTGCGCCACAATCCACTCAGTCAGAGCAGCTTTGCTGACATCAGCCATGGGGAGATTTTTCAGCAGCCGAAAAAAAAAAAACCACAAAGAAAAAGATCGGATCAAAGGACGGCTCGTCTGAAGGTTTTAACTCATAACGGTATTGACTAATATGTCAAGTTTAAAGTGAGTTTTTATCATATATGTATACATATATGATATATGACATATATGGGATATATACATATACATATATATATCCCATCGTTATGACGGTACCAAACACTGACAACAACACAACTCAAAGGATAACTAAAGAGCACGGCTAAATTTGGAGCACAAATGATAACCTACAACGGAGAACTTCTACAATTAACACGAACATATTACCCATAAGTCGTTGCAGCGTAAAACCGTGCCCCAACTGATTCTTAAAGATTTGTGGCCACAGTGGCCTTTTTTTTTTTTCATTCAATTCCCGTTACATGCTCATTGAAAGATCAACCAATATTGCTTATCCATAATTATTGAAATGGATAACAATGTAAATTAGTTGTGTAATAAAAAAAAAGATTTTATGGCTATTTTGAATTTTACTTGAATACAATTTAAAAAATAGTTTTCCCCTATACGGAGATGTCTGTACACTTTTGTACTGAGTTTTTTCAATTGAGTCGGAAACCACGTGATCGGTTCTGATTTCCCAGCACTTAATCGGATCTGCCCCTCTCCATTTATAAGTCTGCTGAGGAGGGTGTTTCCACACCGTTTTTAAGCAGGGCTTAATAGGGTCCAGTGATGAAGGCAAAGTAAAACCATTGCTGTAACACAAAGGGGGCGGGGCCTAGACTGCGTCACTGACTTCAGTAAAAGATGTAAAAATGAATACATGAAACACGGAAATAATTATATTTAAAGCTATTTAGCTGTTTTAATTCACCAGTTCTTAAATCCATTAAATAAAAATATGCTATGAAAATGTAAGATCTTCCTAAATTCCCAACAGAAGCAGCTGCTGCAGAAAGCGGAGCAGGAATGAAATCTCTGACTAATCAACAACTCATTTAACATTTCCACATTGATTTATTCTCCCAAGTAAAATTCAATGCAGTTCTAGAATGTAATAAATTGTGTACATCTGCATGTAAAGAAAATAACTTGTTGGTCATTATTTAAGAAGCAAAAATCGGGAGCCCTCCATATTCAGTAAGAAACACGTTGTACATTGTTGTGGATTTAAGGTGGAATGCAGCTATTTGGCTATTAATAGTCAAAGGACTGCTTATGGTAGTCAATGAGATAAATAATTTATGAAACATTATTAATATTTGGGGCACATTTAATAACTCAAACTATAAAACCAACACACTATTGATCAAACTCAATGAATAACTACAAATAAAAGAACACAAATTGATAAAAATGCAATAAAGATGGAAAACATAAATTCAGATTTATGCTTTGGAGGAATGTGGATGCTTTAAGAACCTTTAAGGGCTTGATTTGCAGGTGCTGGAACGAAAGCTAAATTATTTACCAATTTTAAATAGATTGACTAAGTAGCACCATTGATTTATGTGTAAACCAATAAAACAATATAAGGAAAATTAAAACATTCTTTGGATTAAACAATGTTTGTTAAATGTTGTCTGGATAAGAAGTCATTGACCTTTTAGAAGATAATTTATATTTGGATTAATCACAGGAGTAAACAATCTAACTCCAGTAATTTGATACAAAAAGGGGTCTGTAACACGGCTAATAAGATTAGTTTCTGTTCTTAATCTTCTCTGAACCGATCTTTATTTGAACACTCTTGATGGCTTATGGATTGAATGCAGGTCTGGGCCAAACACGTGGTCTTGCCCTAGCGCAGGGCTAGCGGCAGCCACAGGATGCCGTTTGGACCAGTTCTAGCATGTTTTTTAAACATTAAACAAAGAAAATGAAGCTCTTGTTGGATTGAGCAGCTCAAATTTCAGGATTTAAAGCAACTCTCTGTCGGGAAAACTCTTTTAAAACACAGATTAAAACTTCAGGCCGAGGCCTGGTTTACCCAAAAATAGCAGAATGAAAACTTATACAAGTTCAAAATAAAAGAGAAACATCTTTAAAATTAGTTATCCTAACTAATTTGCCTCTGGCCAAACAGACCTTATGAACGTTTAAAGTCCTCCGAGTTGCTGCGCGTCGATGGGGAAGGGTTCTCCAAAGGGAGCAGCCTAAGAAAGGATTGCTAATCTGGCTAGCAGTGTGGGAAGCTCCTGGATCCGGCTCCTCCGGCTGGCAGCGTAGCGATGGGCCCCCGGCATCCATCTCTTAACAGTACCTTTCTGGAGCTCTCCATTCGGCATCCACCTCTTATCGGCTCTGTGGCGGCAGCAGAAACCGGATTTTGGCTGGTTTAGCTCTTGGCACATGTGGCTCTCAGCCAATGGCCGCTGGCTGCTCTGCTTTGTGACAGCATATCATGGAGGCCGCCATTGCTCCTCCATTGCTGTGGTATCTCCATTTGGCTGCTAGGCCCCCATTGAAAAGCATTGGATTTTAAACACGTTAAAAGCAACTTTAATGCCTGGTGCCCCATTGTTTTAAACTTTCTATGGCTACATATTCTCCTGAGTTAACGCTGGGCTCATAAAAAGCCTGGGCACCAGGCTGGTTTTCGTAAGATCCTTTTTCGAAATCTTGCATAATTAATGAGGGGGCCGAAGCAAGTTTAGCATCGGAGCTAAAGAGGCGGGAGCAGAATGGGCGTGATTACGACCGAATTACTCGCCCATACACGCCCCGAGATGGCAGAGTCTACAGTGCAGATCCCGCCCCTATGCCCTTTTTAGGAACATGCTTCGTCAGAGCTGGGGAGGAGGAGTTTGTGAATCCGCCATGAATTCCCCCATGAAAGTGTGTCATTCCGGTAAACGGGGAGGAGTGACGAGGCGCTGTCTATTCTTTTTTACAGTCTATGCTCTCAGCTCCCAATTCTCAGCATTTAACAGTCTGAAACTCAGAGGGGGTTTCGTCTGCTTTTGAGTATATCACAATGTTTGGTTTAGCAATTTTTAGAACTGACCTGGTAGTCTTTGGGTCTCTTGAAGCGAGTTTCTCCCAGAAACTCGGGCCTTCCCGTCGCCAGCAAGGGAGAGGTTGGAGAGTGCCTTTTGTTCCCCTCCCCGGGCATAGCAGAATGCAGAAGAGCGAACAGCTGGTTGAACACATCTATCTGTAGGCTCTGCTTGGCTGTCCTTCCGGTGGAAGAGAGTAGGTTAGCGCCACCCGATGGCTGTGTGTTTGACCCAACATCATGTAAGACAATACATGCTTATATATGTCCACAATTGAATAGATATAGAGCTGCGATGTGCGAGTATGTGGTCATAAATTTTGTAAAGATTTCCTGCGTGCGACTCTGAAAGGGGCTGAAAAGTGGGAAAATAGCAGGTGTGAGGGAGGGAGTTTTTATCTTTTTTACACTGACCAGGGTTGCGTTAACAGAATATTTTCTGTTTTTGACAGTTTTTAGTTCCACTTAGTGAAAATCTGCAGATACTTTCAACTTTAAGGGCATAGTCCAGGTAAACAAATGAGTGAAAGAAAAGTTTCTTTGACACTATATTCAGTGCATCTCGCCAATCGGGGAGCTGACTGCACGCTGAAAAGGCACTGAGACTTTGAGAAGCGACTGCGGCCGGTTAGGCTGGTTAGACATGCTCCAAAGAGCCTGATCTGCGCCAAACACCAGAGCTTGCTGCTGCTCTCCTCCCGCAGGTTTTACGGATAAGGAAACGGTTTGCTCAGATAGCCTCTTTCGACTTCAGACTGTTTTGATTGGAGACCTTCGTCCTCATTTTAAAACTTTTAAGCGGCATTAAATCTAGTCCAGCAGAGCCCAGATTCAGGCTCCATCTAAACCCCCCTGAGAAGTTACATGTCCGAGGTACCAATCCAAAACCTCGGCGCTTAACTTCTGCAGCAATCCCACTGTTTGATTACACACAAACGGGTGCACATTTCGGTGCACTTTTACAAGTAGTTCTCTGTTCAGCTTGTTTCACGTTATATAAAGTGAATTAAAATACGAATTCCCTCCCCAAAAAATCACAAGTACACATAGGTTATGACTGTATTTTTTTTTTTCCCTGTCAGTCAAAATGACGGACTAAAAACATGTCTTGTGCGACCCCTGACACTGACAGTGATTTACCTTGATCCAGCTTGGATGAAATGTGACTTGTGTGTTTGCTGTCGCTTTCAGGGGACTGGACTCTCTGAGTGGGAAGATCAAGTCTCCAGGCTCGGTGTCCCTCCCCCTGGAGGGAGTCATCCTCTCTCTTCAAGACCTCATCTTTTACTTCCGTCCCCCGGAGGAGGAACTGGAGCACGAGGAGAAGCAGACCAAGCTACGCTCCCTCCGGAACCGGCAGAACCTCTTCCAAGAGGAGGTACGTTCCGAGCCGCCCTCTGAACCTGCCCGTCTGGCATTCACTCTTTCATGTATAACAGGTGTAGAAATATTACATTTACATATCAAATTGAGTTTTTTGCTCTTTATAAGGTTTAAAGTTGCATAAATCTAACTTGAAGATTACAAAAACACTTCACCGTCCCTCTCTCTCTCTCTTTTTATTTTATTGTTGGAGACATCTATCTCTACACGTTTCCTACCACAGCATTTCACTCAGTTTGAGGTCAGGACTTTGCGTTGTCCCAGAAGGATTTTGGTTGATGATATTTTTTCAATCATATGTTTCGCTGCCATATTCTTGAAAGAAAAGACTTTTAAACTCTTATCCTTAACAGGAAATCGCTTGAATATCCTGACATAAGCAGTTGCTTCTATGATGTCATTGCTGATGCTTTTCCATCCTAGCGTTGTCTATTATACGGATGATATTCAGTTATTTGGGTTTAGTTGCAGCACTGTATATTTTTTTATGCTAAGTTCTGATAGATACCAAGTTGCTTTTGCTGTACATGGGTTTGTTGCATTTCAGAACAATATAGATTTCTTAAAATTATTTTCAATAATAAAACAGATTGATTTGAAGAAAGAAGGGAAGTCAAAATATCAAAAAGATCAGCTGTTAAATCTTTATTTCGTCCTGTATTTGAATTTAATACTACACAATGTTTCAGTGCATCTGAAAATTAATGTTTTCGGCAAATAAAGTAGAAAACCACATAGACATGTTTGTAATAATTCGCTTTTGTTGTATTTTTGGATTGGCTATTGATAATTTTCCGTAATTATGTACTAGATTATTTGTCATTTTCTTAACTTTCCTGTCATTTATATGGGGTGTAGTTTGTGAACTTAAACAGTCAAATTTTTACAGCAATAATTTGAGTTAATAAGCCTGTCATAATTAAATGGAAGTGGGGGGTTAATTTGTAAAGTAATCTAATCAGCATATTATTTTTTCATAAATCTCAGAATTTCGTACTATATTATAAGTGGGTAAGCAAAACTTTAAGGAAAATATTTAGTTTGATGGAAAGATATTTAGATAGCAAGCTTAATTTAAAGCAGAAAATATTGTTTGGGATCTAATTATTTAGCTTGCTAACTAAACATTTAGATTGGAGATAACGATTTAGCTTGCCAGACAAACACTTTTTTTCAAGCTAAATATTTAGCCTTCTTGCAAATATTTTGTTCAAAGCTAAATATTTAGTTTCTGTGCAACAAACACACTAGCAAACCACACCTTCCACCCCTTTAAGGATAAGCTACATGGATGGATGGATGGATGGAAGGAAATTTAGCCTATTAACACTTTAATTTGGAGCTAAAAGTTTAGTTCGTAAACTACGTCTTAGTTTAGAGCTAAACATCTAGCTTGTTAGCTATAGATTTATTTGTTAACCTGAATGAGTTTGGAGCTAAATCTTATATTTTGTAACTAGGTATTTAGTTTGTGAACTAAATATGTTTTTCAAAGCGACATATTTAGTTTGCTAACTGAAAGCTTACTTTGGAGAAAAATATTTAGCTTGCAAGTTAAACCTTTAGTTTAGACCTAATTAGCTAGCTAGCTAAATATTTAGTTGAATAATATTAATAATATAGTTTGTAACTAAATTTTTAGCTTGCTAAAAATAATTATTTCAAAGCTAAGCATTTAGCTTGCTTACTAAACATTGAGTGATGAGCTAAATATTTTGCTTTCAAACTAAGCATTTAGTTAAGAGATCAATATTTAGCTTCTTAGCTAAAGCTTCAGTTGGTAAACTAAATAATTTTAGTTTGGAGCTAAATATTTAGCTTGCTAAATAAATAATTAGTTAATGGGAAAGAATTTAGTTTGGGATATAAATATGTTGTTCAAGTCTAAATATTTTTTGAAACATTTTGTCTGAAGCTGAAAAATTTGTCTGCAAGCTGAATATTTAGCTTGCTAATTAAATATCTGGTTATAAACCGTGACACATAATGATTGATATGTTGAAAATATTGATGAAACTTAAAGATATTGAAAGAAATGAACGTCCAATTCTTAATACAGGCTAAATAACTTTTCACTGTGCAACTTTGCAATTAAGCCCATACATCTACACATCTGTATTATCTCAATATTTTTCTTTAATCAAAATTAAGAACAAAAACACACAAACATTACATAGTTATTATTTCTTTTTCTTTTTGAATCTAGGGAATGATCACCATTGTGTTGGAGTGCATCGACCGACTTAACGTCTACAACACCGCTGCCCACTTTTCTGAATTTGCTGGCGAAGAGGCAGCCGAGTCCTGGAAGGAGATCGTTAACCTCCTTTATGAGTTGCTGGGTAAAGAAATAAACCTCCCGGCCCTGGAAATTCATACCAATCAAAGTGACTGTTAGATGAATTGGTAACATTTCTCTCTGTGTTTTCACCACACAGCTTCTCTTATCAGGGGGAACCGCTCGAACTGTGCGTTGTTCTGTGACAACCTGGACTGGTTAGTCAGCAAACTGGATCGCCTGGAGGCCTCCTCAGGTCAGCTAGAACCTTTAGAGAAAGAATTTATTGGTTTTGGAATTAATAGAGACTCTTCTCTGATCAGAAGTCGTATATAAATTGTTTTTGAGTAATATGCTCACAGAAAAGTAAAAAACTTCCCTACTTTACATTCAGGAATCCTTGAGGTGCTGTACTGTGTCCTAATTGAAAGCCCAGAAGTTCTAAACATTATTCAGGAGAATCACATTAAATCCATCATCTCTCTGCTTGACAAGCACGGAAGGAACCACAAGGTCTGTATTTTGCGTGTGGAATCCAATCCTGCTTTTGGTTAAATAAACTGAATGAAAGGATCTAAAATATCCCACTTATGACACGAAAAATCTGGAGGTGGTTTTATCAGAGATTACAGTGTTAGCTCTCCGTCTTGTCCTTCAGGTTCTGGATGTCTTGCGCTCTCTGTGTGTGTGTAATGGCGTTGCTGTGAGATCCAACCAGAACCTCATTACCGAAAATCTGCTACCAGGTCGAGATCTTCTGCTTCAAACCAACATTGTCAACTATGTCACCAGGTCTGAGAATACCGACCTTTTATTTTGTTATGTTTTTGTTACATTGGGTTAAGTAAAGTTAAGTTAAGTTGGGTTAATGTAATTCTTCCTTGTTGAAGAAATGGAAAATTAAAAACAAATTTCATGAATAAATATTAAGTCAGCATTTCTGAAAACACTTTTGAGACTCACTTTTTTATTAAATCACATTTAGTTTAAATATTTTGTATTTTTTTTGGGCCTATGAACACCAGTATTTATACTAGAGGTGTAACGGTACATGTTAGTCATTTTCGTTACAACGCTGCTGATTTGGTAAACATGTGTACCGAACAGATCCAATGTTTTTTTTTTTTTTTCATACTCACAGAATGTTTATTTTTGGAAATTAAAACATGGGCAAAGTAATATTTCAACTTTAGCACTAAGTCTTTTTGAGTCCTTATATTGGGCTCTACCCTGGCTATGTCTGCTTGTACTATTTTCATTTATGTATTTTTATTTGTAATCCAATCAAATTTCAAGTCAGTTTTATGCTTTCAAGTCTTTACAGTTATAGAACATGATAAAATCTAATTTCAGGAGTTGAAGAAATAGAATTCAGGGTTCTTTGTTTCATGTTGATCAGAGTAAAAAAAGCCACCAAAGTCATGTGTAACTTTAAATTTGTTTTTCTTGAAAGAGGTGTACCTAAAACAAACTTAACCATAAATGCCTACCAAACTGGGATTTCCGTGTACCGTTTAAAATGAAATAATAGTTTCCTTAACCTTTTAAACCCTTTACTTTTATTTTTGATGATTAATGTTTTTTTATTTTGTATTCAAACTCTGAGCATGCTGGATGAATAGTTTTTCATTGTTTTAGTTGTAGAAATTAGATAAAATCGTGTCTTTCCCACATCCGTTATTAAACTCGCTAAAAAGCTAACTTAAAGGTGCATTTTTTATGATGTATCACTGGTTCATACCTTAAAAAAAAGATGTATTTTCAGGCTCAAATTATTTAAATGTCAGAATTAAGGAGCGGGATACTGGAAATTTACTAGAATTTATCTGAAAATGTCCTTGAAATCAAGAAGAATCAGGCAAAGTCCGTAGTGAAGCTTTGAAAGACCCTCGGTTAGCTCTAAGAGCCGTTGATAAAAGAAACAAATGCCTTTCTTTTGTTTTTTGTGCTCAGTGTGAGGCCAAACCTCTTCCTGGGTACCTGTGAGGGGTCCACGCAGTATAAGAAGTGGTACTACGAGATGATTGTGGACTACGTGGAGTCCTTCGTGACAGCAGGGGCTACGCACCTGCGGGTGGGCTGGGCCATGACGGAGGGCTACAGCCCGTACCCTGGAGGAGGCGAAGGCTGGGGAGGAAACGGAGTGGGAGATGACCTCTACTCTTACGGCTTTGATGGGCTCCAGTTATGGTCAGGTAGGATCTGTGTTTTTGTTCTGGTTTGTTAGAGGTGAACGGCGATGATGCAGATGTTGATGATTCTTTCCATTTTCCGCTAAGGTACCGTGGCCCGCCAGGTGGCTTCGCCCAATGCTCACACGCTGGCTGCGGACGACGTCGTCAGCTGCTGTCTGGATCTGAGCGTGCCCAGTATCTCCTTCCGCATCAACGGCCATCCGGTTCAGGGCATGTTTGAGAACTTTAACGTGGACGGTCTCTTCTTCCCTGTCATCAGCTTCTCTGCTGGGGTCAAGTCAGTTCAGCTCATCAATCACTTTGAATTTAAAAAAAATTAAATGTTATTCTGGCTAAGTAATACATAAATCCATAAAGGGGAACTTAGTTTTTGGGTTTTTTTTCAATCTGGAATTTATTTATATATATTTATTTATATTTTAGGCTGCACAGTGGTGCAGTGGTTAGCACTGTTGCCTTGCAGCAAGAAGGTTGTGGGTTCGTATCCCGGCCCAGGGTCTTTCTGCATGGAGTTTGCATGTTCTCCCCGTGCATGCGTGGGTTCCCTCCAGGTACTCTGGCTTCCTCCCACATTCCAAAAACATGACTGTCAGGTTAATTGATCACTGTAAATTGTCCTTAGGTGTGAGTGTGTGCATGGTTGTTTGTCCTGTTTGTCAATGTGATGGACTGGCAACCTGTCCAGGGTGTACCCCGCCTCTCGCCCGTTGACAGCTGGAGATAGGCACCAGCACCCCCGCGACCCATAAAGGATTAAGCGGTTAAGAAAATGGATGGATGGATTTATTATGTTCATTTACTCACCCAGACTCCATATAATGGGAGTCAATGGGGGTACGCAAAGTGCCGCCTCTAAATAAGGAATTATCTGCCACATAACTCCTTCATTTAACCAATGTTTAGTTATTGATTGCTATTTACAGGCGTTTATTCCAACTGAGCTGTCATTTCAGTGACGTTACTGCAGTGCCCCATAGCAGTTGAAGTTGAGCACGACTTTTACTCTTGCTATACAACGAACAATCTTAGTCTTCTTGGTGACTTTTTCTGCAATTTGCCAACATTCAAGCGCGAGCCATGTTGACATGTTTGCAGTAGAAAGTTCTGTCTAACCGTCTGTCGCCGTAGGGCGCTGAGTGAAAGCCCTGCTCAGCCTACAACTGTCATGGCGGACGGCAAAGACGTAACTGAGATCGCGTGTTGGTGTAGTTGGATTCAAAGCCTGCAAAACCCTCCTGTGGGCAACAAAGAAGCACTTCCAAGAAACCCGAGCTCTGAGTTCAACAGTAGTAGCTATGAATAACAAAACATGGAGTTTTGCGGCAGAAAATGACTAATTTAGAGGTAGCATTTTATGTACCCCTATTGACTCCCATTATATGGATATATGCTGATCGCTACTGGATAAAAACTTCTCCCGAAGGACTACAATTGGCTCAAAACTTGTCTGGGTGAGTAAATAAAGGTAATGCTTGCTATAAATAAGGTCCAGGTTGAAAAAAAAGAACTTCCCCTGAAAGGGGTGATTCATTTCACATAAGAATCTAGATTCTTTGCTTAAGTTTGAAAACATTTTTTTTTTTTACATGCAGCCCGGACTTGAAAAAAAAAAAAAGTTTAAGTACACTTTATTATGAAGCATATTTAAGTATGTAGCACTTTAGAAAGTACTTACTTTAGAAAGTCTTCACTTTACATTCATTCTTTTGTAAAGGTTTAGGGTGTGGGGGAGTAGAACAGTCAGAAAATTATATAAATTTTCAACACTATAGTGAATGAAAAATCTGCAATATTGAAGAATCTGAATTGAAATTTAATCGGCACTTACAAAAAAATCATAAATGAATTGAATTGGTAGAAAAGCATATTGTCTGAGCCCTGCAAATTGGCTTCTTTTTTTAGCATTGATTGCGAATTGATTCTGAATTAAGAATCGGTTCTGAATCAAATCGTCACTCCACGAATCGGAATCTAATAATTAGTTGTTGTAAGATTCCCATCCCTAGATGGAGTAAATTGCTTTGGTTTGATTTTTACTCTCTTGTTTGCATGTTGTTGTCGTTTATATTGTTGAGAAAAGCCTAAACTTGTTCTCTAGAACTTAATTTACCTACGAGTACAAATAAAAGAGCCTCAGCCTGAAGGGTAAAATATTGTTGCAATACAACGATTGAATACCTCGAGTTCTTTAAAATGTATTTAATGAAATCCATCTTCAATGCAGAAGCTTAGAAAACTGTTCAGAACGTCTTTATATCTCTGTCTCGTTACCTATACCAACTTTTGCATGACGCTTGGTTTGGAAAGGGGAAAAGACAAGGGCCTCCTCTGCTTTCTGTGACCTCAGAGTTCGGTTCCTCCTCGGTGGTCGACACGGAGACTTTAAGTTCATGCCCCCGCCAGGCTACGCCCCGAGTTACGAGGCCCTGCTGCCCAGAGAGAGGATGCGCATCGAACCCATCAAGGAGTACAAGCACGACTTCAACGGCGTGCGAAACCTTCTGGGTCCCACCCTCTCCCTCACCCACACCTCATTCACCCCCTGCCCTGTGGACACAGTTCAGGTAATGAAAGGGAAGGAAACGAAAATCAGATTTAGTTTCCTGTCATCTGCTGTGTGGTTGCTGACCTTGGTATTCGTCCTTAGATTGTGCTGCCACCCCACCTGGAACGCATCAGAGAAAAGCTGGCGGAGAACATCCACGAACTTTGGGCGGTGACTCGCATTGAGCAGGGCTGGACCTATGGGAGTGTAAGTATCATATCAGCTGCTCTCAGTGACTGTAAAGTACTTAAATAATCCATTTTATCTCACAATGTAAAGAACAGACAAACGGCAACTTCAGCAATTTTCCAGGAGATGTGAGGCTGACACCACTTTATTACTTTATTCCCATCTCTGATGGACTGCAGCTTCTGATTATTAGACATTTTTAGTTAATCGTTTCTTTATTTTTAACTGGGGTGAAAATGGGCAAATTAATAAGGGAGTAAGAAGTGTTTGTCAGGAAACGGTGGATCAGGTCAGGATGTAACTTGCAGCAAATGCAGAAAGTCGAGACGAAAAGGTTTGTTAGAAAAATGTGTTCATGTTTTCATAACTAATAGGGTATTAATATGTAGCTAGCAAAGATATTCATGAAAGAAATCATTACATTTACCCGTCGGGGGTCAGAAGGGATTATTAAAAGCTTTTGTCTACATAGTATTTTTTTCTAAGATTGAAGGGATTTCTAAAACTTCCTGAAAACATCACAACTTTGGACCCTTTGATCTCTTGCAATCAGCTTTTGTGTGCAATTTGGAGGTGGGTGTGCTTCTCTACAGCTAAGAATCCTACACATACTGATCGTACGAGGGCAGTGATGCCGGTAACGCGTTACTCCTAATAACTGAAGGAGATGATGCCAATTTTGTAGCACTGGTTGTGAACACAGAAGAACACCGCCCTCCTCTCTCTGTGATTGGTTAGGGAATCGAGACATCTGATTGCTTCTGGGAGTAGCGTGATTTGTACTTGTGTTTCTGATTTGTATTTGTGTCTGATTTGTACTTGTGTTTCCGATTTGTACTTGTATCTTTGATTTGTACTTGTACTTTCTAATTTGTACTTGTATTATTAAATGAATCCGTACTTGTATTTTTCAAAAAATGTGTACAATTTACAAATAAGCAGATACAAGTCACAATACATAAGTCCCAACTCTAGTTCCATAGGGAAACATATTAAATATTATTACTGTCCTTTTTTTCTTCTATTTCTGCAGCTTACAGCCTTGCACATGTTAACCATGCTTATAGATTTTTATCTTAACTGGAATGTGGTGCCGATTTGTTGACAACTAACAGCTAACAACAACGGTAGTCAGTGGGGGCGAACCGTCGGGGGGCTTGGGTGCGTGACGTCACATTTCAATGTGTCTATAGAGAGGCTTAAGCTTGGTTTATGCTTGCCGCGTCCGCGAGGTCCGCACGGCTCCACGCGGCCAAATTACGTCATTTTAGCAACCACGCCTCTCCGCGCGGCCTCCTCCCGCCCCAAAATTTCCGTGCCGCGCACCTAGGAATATTTGTAACTACGCGGACCGTCCCGCGCGGAAAAACATGGCGGACTGGCAAGAGCTCATATTGCCGGAGGTTCGTAAATAGACATCTTTATGATTCGGCCGATAGAGATCACTGTGATCAACTGTGTTTTAATGGAAGAGAGGGCGGTCTCCTTTTTTTGTCTTTTTTCCTAATAAATAGCATAAAAGTTCTGCTTTGTTTAAGCTCACGGGTATCACCGTCTTGTAAACAACAGTGATTACTAATTCTACTATGGTGTAGTGTTGTATGCATGCCGTAGAGCCCTACGCCGCCCCCTACAGTTGTCAAAAATATTGGCTCTCAGCAGGGACAAGCCACAAAAAATATAAACGCTGCAAGAAGGCGTCTCGGCCGGTTCCGCACGTCTCGTTTCCGAGCGGAATGTTCATGCGGCAAGCATAAACCAAGCTTTAGGTGTTGGGGAGGGGTGTCAGGGAAGGCCCTGGCGGATATCTTACATGTCATGTCGATCGGTCTTCTTAGTATCATCTTCTTATAAATCATGATGGGAAACTTTCCTCTATGGAGTCCCACAGTGATTTGTTCTTGGATCTATGTTGTTTTTACTGTATTTAGTCTCTCTTGGCAATATTTTATCCTCATTTCCGGATATTTCTTATCAATGCTATGCTGATGATATTCAGCTTTATATTTCGTGTTATCCCAAGTCTTTTAGTGTGCCTAAATGCTGTCAAAGCCTGGGTGGCAGCAAATTTCCTGCAACTAAGTTAGCAAAAAGCAGATGTCATTGTCTTTGTATTTGGTAAAAAAAATTTGATGTATTTATGTCTCATCTGAGGTCGCTCTGTTTTTCTCCCAAATCCTATGTTAAGAATCTGGGAATGTTTTTTGACTCAGCTTTCTCTTTCGATTCCCAAGTTAAGATGTTTGTCAGGTTTTACCTCTATCACCTGAGGAACATTGCCAAGCTAAGTCCTGATTCATGTCTTTGTTTACGCAAGATTGGACTATTGTAATGATTTATATAAAGGTCTTCCTGGAGCTACAATGAATTGTCTGCAAATGGTCCGAACTTACTCACATAACTTCGGGTGTATTTGTAATGTATTATTCAACTAATTTGTTATTACCAAATGAGGATGATAGAATTGGAACATCTACTTTTATTTGATGTGTTGCTAAAAATTACATTGGACTTGACCAAAAAATCTTCCAAAGGTGTAAAATCTTGAAATAAAGAGTTGCGTTTGTTTCACTAACTACTGCCACACCTATTTCTAACATTTAGCTAACATATTGGGGTATATGCCTTCTCTCTACCTTGAATTGTAATCAATATAAAATTACAGACTGCGCTTTGATTTGTCAGCTAGATCTGTGTAGTTTTCTTTGTTTATACCATAGCCATAATGTTGTGTTTCTCTACAGTTCAGGGACGACAACAAGAAACTCCATCCTTGTTTGGTGGACTTCCAAAGTCTTCCCGAACCAGAGAGGAACTACAACCTGCAGATGTCAGGGGAGACTCTAAAGTGAGTTTGAAATTTGCGGTTTAGGTTATGTCCCAGTCAGGTTCTGTAAAAGATGATTCATCTGAATGTTTGTTTTCCTACAGGACTCTTCTGGCCTTGGGCTGCCATGTTGGCATGGGCGATGAGAAAGCAGAGGAAAATCTCAAGAAGATCAAGCTCCCCAAGACGTACAGAGTCAAATCCACATCTCTGTTTGCATCTAAGCTGTTGAGTAACCTTTTCTGTTAATCTGTACATGACCTTCTCTGACTTTCAGGTACGTGATGAGCAATGGCTACAAGCCCACGCCTCTTGACCTCAACCACGTCAAACTGACACCGAACCAGAATCAGCTTGTGGAGAAGCTGGCAGAAAATGGGCATAATGTTTGGGCGAGGGACCGGGTACGCCAAGGATGGACCTACAGCATCGTGCAGGTGAGCCTAATTCAGTCTTGTAAGTCTACTAATTAAAATCGTGCTTCAAGACCAAAAATCCATGTGCACAAATTGTTCCTATACTACAACTTGTTTCCCCACTAGGATATTGTGAATAAGCGAAACCCTCGTTTGGTGCCATACAACCTGCTTGATGAGAGAACTAAGAAGACCAACCGAGACAGTGTTAACAACGCTGTACGAACCCTCATTGGCTACGGTTACAATATTGAGCCTCCAGACCAAGAGAGCAGTAAGTCAGTTAGGACTGCAGAGGAAAGGTGCTGCATTATTTCCAGTCAGACGCACTTCCATGATTTATCCCGGACGAGCCCCCAAAATGTTATGACCTGCCTAGGGGCTGCCGGACGATAGAGTAAAAGATTATTCAACAAAACAAAACATAAACAGAACATATTCCCAAACACATATCAAGCTTTTTTTAAATACCTCAAAGGTAAACACTCATTCATTGTTCCCGGAAAAGGGACACATTAAATCTGACCCTCCTTACAACTATAGTCCAATTAATCTTACAATAGGAATCTCCCAACTTCCATCAATCTTTCACTTATTTGCTTTGTTTCTGCAGCTGGCCACGGGCTTGAGAACACCCGCGGAGACAAAGTACGTGTCTTCAGGGCAGAGAAGTCCTACGCCGTCACCCAAGGGAAGTGGTACTTTGAGTTCGAAGCCGTAACAACCGGAGAGATGAGGGTAGGCTGGGCCCGTCCCAGTGTCCGCTCCGACACAGAGCTCGGAGCTGATGAACTGGGTTATGTCTTCAATGGTAATAAGGTCAGTCTATATCTTTAGTTAAATCTCTCTCCATATTAATCATACTACAAAACAGTCTTTGAATTAACCGAAGATGTGAGGATATTTTTCAGTGAGATGTTTCTGTGCCACACTTTCAGAAATGTAGAATTTAAGGTACTCCTGTGAAATAAACCACACTGTAATACAGTATAATAATGTAGAAAGGGCGAATTGATATTATATGTAAATGATAACGAATTTATGATATTGGACACCCCGAAGGGCATTATCCCGCTTATACCATGGTCAATTACCAAAGAAATAAAAATGTAATCAATTGATAATAATTTAATGTGTTTTAGAGTTAAAATCATGAGTTTAAAAAAAATATTTATAAGTTGAGCGCACTATTTAATATCTCCCGTAAACAGGCGTTGCCAAGCAATCTGGCCACAGCGATCCGGCCGCAGCAGTTTATCAGTGATGGGATGTGAGATGATGGCTTCACCTTACGTTACGTGATACAAAGTATAATTTCAGAAGACCAGTACACTACTTACTGCTTGTGTGTGTTCAGAGGATGATGCAAATAACGTTGAGTATCCGTTGCCATTTGTGCCAGGGCAATAATTTAGAACTGTCATCAGGCAATTTGACAGGACGCCTTTCCTAGGTGTACATCATCACTTTTTAACGTATACCCTCCAGCCAATCAGAATCGAGTATTCACTCAGACCATGGTATAATGTTTAATATTGTTTAATTTTGCAATAAAATGTTTTCTATTATACAATCAGTTCCGACCGAGTAATTTGATTGGACAAGAGACATCCCATGAGTGCTGATATTGGAGTACAACAGCAAAGGGACTTTTTACAGACAATATCACTCCGATGTACATGTGTTCTAATGTTTGTGTCTGAAATGGTAATGTTTAGGAAATGTTTGTGTTGCCTTGCAACAGCCTTGTCCACCTTCCCGCTGGTACTATTTGCATTGGTTGAGCTACAATAATGATTAAATAAACAAACAAATCATAATCTGTTGTCGCTTATTATTGTTAAAAAATAAAATGCACTTAGAGAACTATTGTATAAAACCAATATGCAAAACGGTTGCAGCTGAGCCATGTGATATTGCTTAAATATAAAAATTGCCAAGATTCTTATTTGGGGTGCAACTGTGGACATGTTTTTTTTGCGTACTAGTGGTTTAAAGTCACAATTTGATATGTGTACGGTAAATTATTAAGAAAAAATAAATCAAAATATGCATGACTTTTTTTAAAAACTTTAAAAACTCAGCATTAAACATACAACCTTTCTGCCTGAATTCCTTCTTTTCAATTCCTGAAATTAATTTGATTTTATTATCCTGTATAAATGAAAACAAGTGTAAAGCAAGTAACTGACTGGAGATTTGATTGGATTTAAAGAAAATAAAATGGGACAAGGTGACATAGCCAGAGTAGAAAACAATATAAACATTTGAAAACCATCAGTGTGAATGTTTAGCATATACTCTGACATTCACAGTAAGACCCAGTTGGGAGGGACACATTAGCAATGGATCCTTAGTTTACGTTGAGGTAGGAGGGTGCTCAAGGGGGACAGCCAGTACAAAAAGAAAAAAATAGGAATGCATCACTATGTTAAATATCTGTTTCTGTATGATTTTAATGTATTTTTAATGTATTTACAATAATTTCATGTTACTTCTGGATTTTAAAATATTTTATACATTTAAAATATAGTTGAATTGAAATTGAAAAAACTATCACTACCTTAAATAAATTGTAAGCTATAATAATATTAAAAAATGTTGCGAAAAACGCAAACACTCTGGTTTTTGTGCTTGTTAAATGTTGTGTTTGATTATAAATAAATAATACACATTTTTTCCAACCTCTTCACAGGCGCAAAGATGGCACATTGGTAACGACCCGTTTGGTCGCCAGTGGCAGTCCGGTGACGTGGTCGGCTGCATGATTGACCTGAGTGAGATGAACATCATGTTCACGCTCAACGGAGAAATGCTGATCAGCGACTCCGGCTCAGATATGGCTTTCAAAGACATTGAAATTGGAGAAGGTGATAAAAAATAAAAAATAAAAACTGACAAAAAATATGGAACCACCAGTCCTGGATAGGGATGGATTTAGGTTTTATCTGATACCGGTGCCAAAGCAGTACTTCTGAAACCGTGCTAATGCTTAAACGGTGCTCAAAACGGTACTTTAAGAATGGAAAATATATAAACTTTGTCCACATTTGTGATGCATATCTTGATATTATATAATCATTCTGTATTTTGCATTTGTAAAACAAATACCAACATATGTCTTACATTATTCTGCTAAGGTACATCCTGCTTTTGGCTTTCCCTCGTTTCTGTCCTTAATTTTGTCCTATCTTTCCTCCTTCCTTATGTCCCTCCTTCTTTTCCAACTGCCTTGCTTCCTAACTTTTGTTCCCTTTCCTTCCTTTTTTGTTTTAATATTTCCTAATTAATTTTCTTACGTCACTTTTTCCTGCCTTATTCCCTTCCTTGTTTCCTCATTTCCATCAGTACTTATTTCCGTCCTTTCTTCCTTGCATTGTTCCTTATTTCCTTCCTCCTTATATCTTACCTTCCTTACTTTCTTCCTTATTTCATTCCTTCCTTCCTTCCTTCCTTCCTTCCTTATGCCCTTCCTTCTTTTCTTACATATGTCCTTCCTTCTGTCCTTCCTTCCTTCCTTGCTTCCGTCCTTCCTTCTTCCCTATTTTTTCCTCCTTATTTTTTCCTCCTTATTTTTTCCTCCTTATTTCCTACCTTCCTTACATGCTTCCTTATTTCATTCCTTCCTTCCTTTCTTACATATTTCCTACCTTCCTTATTTCCTTTCTTCCTTTTTCTATATTTTCTTCCTTCCTTATATCCTTCTTTTATTCCTTATTTCCTTCGTCTCTACATTTTAAAATTCGCATAAATGTTTGAAGTTTGGGAGAAACTTGAATATGGATGATTTTAATGTTTTTATTAAATATGTAAATTAACTAGTAATTTTGAAACCTGAATAGTGACGAATGCTGTGAAGTCGATCCCTCAGAGTTAAAGAAAAGCCAAAGGAGCTACAACAAAGTGAATCAACTAGGACTAGAGAGCTGGTTCTGTGTTGGTTTTGCCAGAGGTTGGAGTTTTTAATTTCTTTGCAGATTCCTGATCTCTGTTTCTGGGTCTAACCCTCAGGTTTTATCCCGGTGTGCGCCCTGGGCCTGTCTCAGGTGGGAAGGATCAATCTTGGTCAGAACGTCAGCAGCCTGCGCTATTTTGCCATCTGCGGCCTGCAGGAAGGATTTGAACCTTTTGCCATCAACATGAAGCGAGACATTACCATGTGGTTCAGTAAAAGTCTGCCGCAGTTCATCCCTGTTCCCACCGACCACAACCACATCGAGGTGGCACATCATTTCCATCCTTAATTATGCTTTAAGATTACTTCATATTCATTTCAAAACGTGTTGTCTCTCAGGTTTCCCGCGTGGACGGCACCGTGGACAGCGCCCCCTGTCTGAAGCTGACCCACAGGACCTTTGGGTCGCAGAACGCCAACACGGACATGATGTTCCTCAGACTCAGCATGCCCGTGCAGTTCCACGAGACCTTCAAGGTCCAGGCTGGCACCACGCCTCTCACCCGGGCCCTTACCATACCCGAGGACGAGGTCGTGGTGGTGGAGCCCGACTCCGAGTTTGAGGTTTTAAAGAAGTCTGCCAGTCGTAAGGAGCAGGAGGACGAGAAGAAGGAGCCGTCTGTGCCCAAGGAGATCTCTGTTGAAAACGAGAAGGACACCATGTCGGAGAAGGGGAAGAAAAAAGGGTAAAAAGGGGAATAAATATCAAAGTTCATCAGATAGTTTTAGATAACATAGTTTGTGCTACTGGCAGTTATCTATGCCACATTTGGTGACTTCTTTTTACTGTAAAAACAGATTTTTCTCTAAAGCTAAGAAAGCTGCAATGACGCCGCTTGCCCCTCCTCCTGCGCCTCCAACCGTCCCCCGATTGGTGGAAGATGTGGTCCCTGACGACAGAGACGACCCTGAAACCATCCTCAGCACCACCACCGTGAGGAAGCATTCTTCTTCTTTCCTTCACTCTTAGAGGAGGGTGAATAAATTCTGCTAACGTGCCTCCTACGTTTTTCTCCTGCTCTCGTCAGTACTACCACTCTGTGAGGATCTTCGCCGGTCAGGAGCCATCATGCGTGTGGGTTGGCTGGGTCACCCCTGACTACCACCAGTATGACCCGAACTTTGACCTCTCCAAGGTGCGCAACGTCACAGTGACTGTGGGTGACGACAAAGGCAACATTCACGACAGGTAAATGCGTTCAGCTAGAAAAAGTGTACGCTCTTTTTAAATGATCACCTTTTCACACAATCTGACAACGCAATATGTTTCAATCCAAGGTTTTAATAGATTAAAAATGCTCATTAGTTTTTATGTACTTAAAATGTTTTACTCTGTTTTTGTTTTAATTAGTTTTTATTAGGGACGATATTTTCACAATTTTCAGTGAACGGAGATCGGCCATATTGGCCGACGAGTCGCGCTGATTTTTACCTCCTAGTGACGTTTGATGTTGACTCTGTAGCGGTTCAAACAGGGACTCTTAAACTGCAAAAACTGGCAAAAACCCATCAAGTCAAAAAGTGTTCTTTGTACTTGTTTTGAGACTTATGAACTAAGCAAGAGCAGAATTTTGACATTAATTTAAGAAGCTTTAGACTAAAAGGTTAGGTTTAAGGGTAAGGTTAGTCCAAAGCTTCAATGAAATAAGATTGTAAGTTTGTACTTGGTAAAAACTCTAAAACTAAGACATATATACTCAAATTAAGATTCATAATCTAACACATTCTGCTCTTGCTTAGTATTTAAATCTGAAAATAAGATAAAAAATACTTTTTTGGCTGGAAACAATTTTTTTTTTTGACTTGGTTAGATGGACGCTTTTTGCAGTGTAATGACCATAAATCAGCATAGCAGATTAAACACAACTCTAATATGGGTTAACTTCAATAAATATGGTTAACCATACTGTAAACGGAATAATAAAGTATAGAAACTGACCTTTCTGGCTTTAACATGCATTAAGCTGGCATTAAACTCCTGTAGCTCATGTAGCGTGGAGGAGAAAACAAGGCAGACGCTAAACAGCACATGTGGTGCATTCAAATTGCGTCGGGAATCTATTCAGGATCATAGGATATTTCAGCTTATGATGAAAAAAAAAAATAACACTGAAATTTACAAACTTAGAACAATGTGGTCTTTCTAATACTGATATTTACTCAAAAAGTGAGTGAATGGGATCCCATGACATACAGGGCAGCACTGCGTTCTTCATAATAAAGTACCAAGTTCAAGTGTTATGATTTTTTACTTTTGTCTGAAATATTAAACTAAACCTGACCTTTAAATCCCTGTAAGATTTTGGATTTCATGGGATTTTCAACAATAGTGGTAATTTTTTATTAATCAAATTAGTCCGATGAAAAATTGAGTTAATTTCTAAAAAATTTATTGAGTTGCATAAATTTCAATTTTAAAGGTAAAATATCGGTTCAGAACAAAAATATCGCATGCTCTGCCCATCATGATGACTGCTTGCACCCGCGTGCCTCCATCAAACTCACCTGACTCTTGTTTCTCCGCTGTTATTTAAGATCCGGCGAGAGCTACGTGCCTCGTCGGATCATTGATGTTGATGTCTTTCTCCTAACGTCGATGTCGTTTCCTGCCTTAGCTCTCTTCCTCATGTTGCATCTTGCCATGAAACCCTCATCATCACTTTTATCCGCATCTTTGACTTCGGGTCAGAATTAAATCCGCAGCACACCCTGACATCGGATCAGTTTCGACGTTAAAACTTCGGATTGGGATCGGAGCCCTAAAATGAGCCTATTCAATATTTTTAAAATTTTAGTTTTATTTAGTTTTGACTTAAGATGTTTTATTATATTTTAGTTTTATTTAGCTTTTTACCATTTGTTAGTTTAGTTTTATTCATTTTGTAACTTTCTTAGTTTTTATTAGTTTTAGGGCAAGAAAAAAAAAAAGGAGAACTGTGAAACAAAATCGAAAGGGAAAATGATTATACGTCTTAACAAATGTACTGACTTGGGCCAGATGAACAACCATACATGTCAGGCAAGTATAATATATATATATATATATATATATATATATATATATATGCCAGAGTAATGTATAAAGGTTCTGCAAACACAAAAACAGCTTATATACATTAGAAAGTCCAACAATAAATACAGGTGCTACAGTACTGGAAAAAAATAATAATAAAAAGCACAGACAACTTGTTTGGATGCTCCAGTTAATGCAAAAATGAATTGAATTGATTGAGTAGAAAGAAGCAGTGGACGGAATTAAGGAGAAAAAAAATAACAAATAGGGAAAAATACGCCACAAAATGAATATTTCATGAGGCACTCAAGATAATATAATGTAATGTAATTCCAATTTCCTCCTTTGTAGAAAAGCTTTGACGCTAATCATTACGATGTGCTTGATGATCAGCAATTGGCTTTCATTTGTCATCTTAAAATCAGTTCATCGCAGTTTTAGTTTCATATTTATGCATAAAGTCTTTATAACATCGAATCTCTGTTTTATTTTTCTACCACTGGAGGTTAAAGAAGAATAGCTCTAGAAGTGAAAGAGGGTGTACTTTTTCTTATGTAAAGATTTTATTTTTCATCGACATGCGATTAGAACCAGGGCCGGCCCAAGGTTTTCGGGGGCCTTAAGCAGATTTGGACTCAGAAGGGCCCCCTTTCTGTTAAAACCGCTACCCGCAACAACTGTTTCTATCAAGATTTGGTTGAATCCGGGAAAGTTAATTTGGCTGATCCTAAAAATCAATCGGAGGTAATTGTTAATGTTAGCCGAGACAATCTGAAGCTCAAACAAAATAGAAAGGTTAAACAAAAAATATCAGATTGTAATAATGGTAACACAACAAATAATAAATGAATATTAAAAAGTAATTTAAAATTTTATTTTAATTTAATTAAAATGTTTTAATATAATTTCACTTTTTTTTCTAAATTAAAATGTTTTTTATTCCTTTAAATGTGTTTAAATATTTGTACATCTTTTTAAACATTTTTCAAATAAAAATAGAATTTTAATTAAAAAAAATAATAAAATGATTAGTTAAAAAGAAACCTGCCTTTTTGCTACACAAAAATTGTTACAATAAAAAAAAAATCTATACGGAACCAAAAGTAAATCAAATTGAGTAATATTCACATTTTCATAAATTTTAACATCTGAAGTGGCCCTAAGCAGCCGCTTAGTTCGCTTACGCCTTGGGCCGGCTCTGATTAGAACTAAAAGCCATGCCTGGTTGGACAACTTGAGCTGAGCTGCATGTGTGTTGACATAATTGCAGCATGAAGCACAGTAACTGTTACATGGTCTGGGGAGGAGACCTGGTCAGCAACCAGCAGACCCGCTTCAGCCAGGAAGACATGGTGATTGGCTGTCTGGTGGACCTGGCCACAGGCCTCATGACCTTCATGGCCAACGGAAAGGAGATCAACACCTTCTACCAGGTACGGAGGAGACGTGGTTGTTGTTTTCTGTAAATTTTAGAACCGTCTTTGTTTGCGAATCGCTTATATTCTTGTAGGTGGAGCCGAACACCAAGCTCTTCCCCGCAGTCTTCATCCAACCCACCAATCAGAACATGGTTCAGCTGGAGCTGGGCAAACTCAAGGTCAGATAGTAGCATCAACCTCTGGTAACCAGATTTAAATAAAGCAATGGTTGGTTTAAGACCACCAATGTACAGAATTCAAGCTTACTGGGATTTGTAAGACAGACTAAATGTGAAAAGTCACGGGAGGAGTATTTTCAATCAAGTTTTAATGTCTCTCTGATACCAGAACATCATGCCGATATCAGCGGCGATGTTCCGCAGCGAACGCAAGAATCCCGTCCCGCAGTGTCCTCCCAGGCTGGACGTCCAGATGCTTACTCCGGTGATTTGGAGCCGAATGCCCAACAACTTCCTGAAACCAGACGTGGGCAAAATGAGCGAGCGGCTTGGATGGGTGGTGGAGTGTGTCGAACCTCTCATCATGATGGCCCTGCACATCCCCGAGGAAAACAGGTACGGATGCAGCGCGTCGTTTCAAAATTTGCTTGTGCATGTTTGATCATCAGCTCAGTACAGTACAGTAATTAAGACAATGATTTGTGTGACAATTAAAAACAAACAAGTAAAAACAGTTACTCATAGGTGAGTCTAAATAGGTAAGTTTTTATTTTAGATTTAAAAGAGTTCAGTGTCTCTGCAGCTTTGCATTCTCCCGGTAGTTTCTTCCAGATATGAGGAGAATAGAAACTGAAAGCTGCTTCCCCATGTTAGGTTCTGGTTCTAGGGACGATCAGTAAACTAGAGCTGGAGGACCTGAGTGATCTGGATGGTTTGTACCATGATAGCAGATCTCTAATGTACTCTGGTGCTAAACCATTCATTGATTTATAGACTAATAAAAGCACTTTGAAGTCTATTCTCTGAGCTACAGGGAGCCAGTGGAAGGACTTTAGAACTGGGGTGATGTGTTCTACTTTCCTGGTTCTAGTGAGAACACGAGCAGCAGCGTTCTGGATCAGCTGCAGCTGTCTGGTTGATTTTTTAGGTAGACCTGTGAAGATACTGTTACAGTAATCATAAATGCATGGATGAGTTTTTCTAGGTCTCTTTGTGTCAGCATTCCTTTAATCCTAGAAATGTTCTTTCAGGTGATAGAAAACTGACCTTGTTATTGCCTTTATGTGACCCTGGAGGTTCAGGTCTGAGTCTATTATTACACCTAGATCTGTTATCTGGCTGAAAGCTGTACGGCTGGACAGTTTTGATATTGCTCACGTTTTCTAATGAGCTGCTGCTGCTATGTAGATGCTACGTCCTAGAAAACAGTGCAGGTTTTGTGAATTTTTGCATAAAACAGCATATTAATAATTTAAAGACCGCCAATAACATTTTAAAAAGCTCAAAATATGATTGCAGTGGGTCTTTAAGGAGAAATACTTTATATTTTTCTAAAAACCACGACGTATACCTTGTTTTGCTGTTTTGTTTTATAGGTGTATTGACATCCTGGAGCTGTCAGAGCGCCTGGATCTCATGAAGTTCCACTACCACACTTTGATGCTGTATTGTGCCGTGTGCGCGCTCGGCAACAACCGCGTCGCCCACGCGCTGTGCAGCCACGTGGACGAATCTCAGCTCTTCTACGCCACCGAGAACACCTACCTGCCCGGGCCTCTCCGCAGCGGCTACTACGACCTGCTGATCAGCATTCACCTGGAGTCGGCCAAGCGGGCTCGCCTGGGCACCAACAGGGAGTTCATCATCCCCATGACGCAGGAGACGCTCAGCATCAAGCTTTATCCCGACGCGAAGAAGGCCCACTCCCTACCTGGTGTTGGCCTAACCACCTGCCTGCGGCCAAAGCTGCATTTCTCGTCGGTCAACTTTGTCGGCACAGACCCTGATATTTACACCCTGAGCCCTGTCTTTCCTTTACAGGTAACCCACCCCACTCCAAAAACCACAATGTACTAAAAGAGGAGACAGGGTACGCTTTTGTTGCTATTTGACGGCTTTGTTTTTCTGGCTTTTGCAGGAGTTGAAAACCAGGGCCATTAGCATGCTGACAGAAGCTGTTCTGGATGGTAGCCAGGCAATGCGTGATCCAGTAGGGGGCAGCGTTGAGTTTCACTTCGTCCCCATCCTCAAGCTAATCAGCACGCTGCTCATCATGGGCATCTTCAACGACGAAGACACCAAGCACATCCTCAAGATGATCGATCCCAACGTTTTCAGCGGCAAAGAGGAGGAGGAGGAAGGAGAAACGACGGGGGAGGGGGAGAGCGAGGAGCAGAAGAAGGAGGAGGAAACTGAGGAGGCGGCTGACGCAGAGCTTGAGGATGAGGGGGTTGGTGATGAGGAGGAGGAGTTGAAAGAGCTGGGGAAAGGAGAGACAGAGGGCGAGGAGGCTGAGCCAGAGGAGGAAGGTGAGGAGAGCGTTCCTAAAAGGGAACAGGAGGCCAAAGGAGGTAAAGTTGATGGAGAGAAAGCAGAGGAGGAAAAGGAGGAACCAGAAGCCAAAGAGGAAGAGGGACTGGAGGAAGGACTACTTCAAATGAAACTCCCGGAGTCTGTCAAGCTGCAGGTTTGTCGGAGCTTCGTGACGCTCTTCATTTAACGTGAATCTTAACATCGGCGGAGCGATTGGTGACTAAAGCTGTCAGCTTTCCCTTTCAGATGTGCACCCTCCTGCAGTACTTCTGCGACTGCGAGCTCAGGCACAGAGTGGAGACCATCGTTGCCTACTCGAACAAGTTTGTTCAGGATGTCCAGAAGAATCAGCGTGTGCGCTACAACCTGCTGATGAGGGCCTTCACCATGTCGGCGGCGGAAACCGCCCGCAGGACCCGCGAGTTCCGTTCTCCACCGCAGGACCAGGTACCACCAGTGGTGGAGGGCAGCAGAGTCCATGTAGACACACACCATGTAGACGCCGCTAGGGCTGGACAATATCGCCTCATATCTATATTGCGATATAATCTAAAGCATTTGTTTTAGATTAAGCTCTTTTAAACAGATTTATGTTAAAATGACTGCTTATGAACATTATTACTTTCCAGATGCAGTGCAGCAGAACAACTTCCAAAAGGTTTAGAATGCAATTGAAAGAAAATGTATTTAGCAAAATTTGTTCGAAAAACATTCGAATCTTTTTCCAAAATAATGCAACACAAAAATTCTCAGAACATAAAGATGAAGATATTTTAAATCAAACATATTTGAATTAAAAACGCTTCAAGCTCAACAGCTTTGTTTTCAATCAAATGAAAATCCACAAATTTCAAACTCTTAAAATCTAGTTAAAAAAAAGACAAAAATTAGTAATTAGTATTAGATAAATTAGTATTTTATCCTCCTTGTATATATGTAAATGCAACATGATGTCAAAATATATCATTTCTACCTCATAGTACCTCTTATATTGCCCAATAATAGTTAAGCTAAAACTAAGGGATATTTTTAGTGTTGGGATGAGAATCTTTGAAGAAAAAAAAAGGCTAATTTGTTCGAAAGTTACCTTAGGTTTTGTGTAAAAACACTAAGCGGACTAAACTAAATAGTAAAGAGGGGAAAAATGGCAGTGATTAATTTCCTTCAATCGGGACAAAGGAATAAGAATTAAACGTGGAAAAAAAGAACTATAAATCCGATCTCTTGGAAAGTAGCAGATTCTAGGCTAGAAACAGTCGATTAACTAAGAGCCAGCTTACAGAAGAAGCTCTACAAGGTCTTGGTGAGTGTTTAAGTGCTAGCTAATATTAGCCATTGCTAGCTAATATTAGCTATTGCTAGCTATTGCTAGCTAATATTAGCTCAGTGACGTCGTTTATGCCACTTCTGATTTGTAGGCATTTTAGCTGAAAATTTTCAGAATCAAATAAATCCCAAAGCAATTGTCAAACACAATGAAATAGCACACCTTTATTTATCTTTTAAAGTGAGGTACAACATAAGTGTGATTCAGGACGTAAGACAAAGCTGTCCAGAAAATAACTTTTCCAGTGTCAATTCATTAGTTTCTCAGCCAAGGGACCCATGGACCGACTGTAAGGGGAGGAGACTTACATTTACTTAATATTTGGAAGACAATAGACATATGTTTATGAGTTTTTGACCAACTTAATGATTATATTGGCTTTTGAGTTACAAAATGTACTCTCATTGAAAATTTTTATATCCCCCCCAAACATGTTTAATGCTCCCTCCTTTGTCCTGGAGGCTACGGCCCATTGTCTCTTTCTTCCTCTGCAGTTGTAGTCCGCTAAACGTTTTTTCACAAAACCTAAAGTAACTTTCGCCTCCATTCGAAAACAAGCGTTTTCTCTGCATCAAAATTTGTCTTTAAAATTCAAGGACATCATATGTTCAATCCATGGTGCATTCCAAATAAAAAAAAATTAACATTTTAAAGTGACACTGCGTAGTTTTTGCAGTACATCTTTGAAAATAGCCATTCTCATTAATTATGCAAGATTTCAAAATATTATCTTACGAAAACCATCCCGGTTTCTATTTTTTTGACTAGCCCAGCGTTATCTCAGGAAGAATATGTAGCCATAGAAAGTTTTTTAAAAATTTAAACCGGGCATTGACGTTGTTTTTAACGTGTCTAAAGTCCAATGCTCTTCAGTGGGGGCCTAGCGGCCAAATGGAGGTACTTCAGCAAAGGAGGAGAAATGGCGGCCTCCATGGTATGCGGTCACAAAGCAGAGCGGCCAGGGGCCATTGTTTGGACCTCCGTTGTTGAGTTTCTTACTCGAAGACACAGATACCGCATGTTTGTGATCATTTAGGTATGCACTGCCCCCTACTGGCCGAAAATTACACACTGCGCCTTTAATAAAAACATAAAAAGGAAAGAAAATATCCGGATATCTATAAGAAAACAGTTTTACAATATTGCTGAGAGGTAAAAGACACGGCCTAAACATGTTAACCCCACAAACTGAATTATGCAAACGTGTTTCTCTTGCCTTGCTCCCCTTATAGGTTATTTTGCTGACCAACTTCAAGCATAGTCCCGAGGACGAAGAGTGTCCCGTCCCCGAAGACGTGAGGGAGACGCTTGCGAATTTCCACAATGACATTCTGCTTCATTGTGGTGAGAAGTTCTTCCTATTTGCATCTACATGTTTTGATAGCCATTTCCTGATTTTGTCGTGCATTTTTTTTTGGTATTTTCATTCTGACTGATGTATATCTGCAGGTGTACACATCGAGCAAGAAGAAGAGGAGGAGGAGGTGGACACGTCACTCAGGGGTAGACTCCTCAGCCTGGTGGAAAAGGTTAAGAACTTCCGTAAGAAGGAAGAGGAGGAAAAGCCAGAGGTGGAGGAGGAATCAAAACCAAGTAAGACAAATAGGCAAGAGGGTTTTTTTAAAAACATGAAATACAATGTATTCCATGTTTTTTTTCATGTTTTATTCTCAATTGCTGTTTTTACATTTAATGCTTTTAAAGCTTTTATGCTTTTCATGTTCATTAAATTTACCGGCACTGTCAGGAGGTGAAAATAACATGCTGACGGTTCTGAAACTAGCAAAATTTCACCTCCAGATAGTCTCTTACATCTTGATTTTATATAATATGTTTTGTTCGTCTGTTTACCACCAAATCATGTAAAGCACCTTGAATTACCTTGTTGTTGAAACTGTGCTAAAGAGCTCCAGACGTCACGTGACTCTTAGAGAGTAGCCGCCATGCTGGCAGAAATAAAGATAATCAAATGAACGTCAGCGGCTGGGATTTTACTCCGTCAGAGTTTACTTCACATTTTAAAACTGATTTTGTTATTTTATATACTAATATATATATAAACTAAAAAGATTAAATATCCCGACCCTTACCATGCCCCTGGGACACTTTTTAAAACTTCAGAAGTTGTCGGAGTGGACCTTTTACTGGAGCTGAGATACACTGACAAACAATTTCCTGGTTAAGTGGAGCTACAAGCAGCTAATGTGTGTGCGCTCTTTTATGTGTGTCAATATCTGACCATTAATCAATCATTGCTTCAAAATATTTTGCATTTTAGTCTGTTCCTCACTGTGATCACAAGACCTGTAAACAGCAGCATGCAGACATCACAAAGATAAGGATTCTGTTTTAGGTGATGTTTACTTGTTGCTATGTGAGCAAGAAGAAAGAAAAATTCATGGCAAAATGACAATAGGAAGTCCGCTAATAATCTTAATAAAAGCAAAATATCTGTTTAGTTTACTGTTACACCTTTTCTGTTACACTGCCACAGATAACGTTTCTGCTTTCATAAGTCATTATCATTAAAATTGTGGACACATTTTGATTGTTATAAAAAATTAAAGGGGAATTCCGTTTTCTTTCAACCTGGACCTTATTTTTAGCTAATTTTATGTATTCTTACCATTCAGAAGTGTTTATTTTCACTTCCTCCATCAGCGGACATCCTTAGAACGGGAGTGCTCGGGGCAGAACAATTTCTTCTTGCTATAAAGTTTTATCTGACCAAAACGCAGTAATGTTACCATGTTTATGTTCCCCTTGGATTTGCGAACGCCTCGGGAGTGCTTCTTGATTCTCTTCAGGGCCGATTCGGACGTAGTACACATTAACGCCTTAAGTCCAGGGGGAACATTAACATGGTTTTAACGCTCGGTTTTCTTCATCGCGCTCCGAGCAGAAATCCATCTTTCCCTTCCAGCTGGATCTTTTGTAATGCGTCTGAAGTAATCTGTCTTTAACTTGACTTAATTTACTTAACTTACTGCCATTATGGTGCCTCGGTTGTATTCTTGAATCATGCGTCGTCATCTCCCGGAGCCCTGTACAAATAAAATCGCCTTGCCATGCCTAAAGCCTTAATGTTTCACTCAGGTACTCTTCAGGAGCTTATCTCCCATACTATGATCCACTGGGCCCAGGAGTCTTTCATCCAGAACCCGGAGCTGGTGCGTTTGATGTTCAGCCTGCTCCACAGGCAGTACGACGGGCTGGGCGAGTTAATCCGGGCTCTGCCCAAAGCATACGCCATCAATGCCGTGTCTGTTCAAGACACCATGGATCTGCTGGAGTGTTTGGGACAGATCCGATCGCTGCTCATTGTCCAGATGGGTCCTGAAGAGGAGCGGCTTATGATCCAGAGCATCGGGTCAGAAGATTTTATTTGTGAAAATAAACATTTATAGTATTTCAATGTGTTTCTATACATCATATACGTATTAAATTATTTCTGTAGGAATATCATGAACAACAAGGTTTTCTACCAGCACCCTAACCTGATGAGAGCCCTTGGTATGCATGAGACTGTCATGGAAGTGATGGTCAATGTGCTGGGTGGGGGAGGAGACTCAAAGGTACTGGAAATATCTCCGTCTTTCACTTTGAGGGACTTCCTCCTTCTAGACCCTAACATGTTTGCCTTTTGCGTCCAGGAGATCCGATTCCCTCAAATGGTGACCAACTGTTGCCGTTTCCTGTGTTATTTCTGTCGCATCAGTCGGCAGAACCAGCGCTCCATGTTCGACCACCTGAACTACCTGCTGCAGAACAGCGGCATTGGCTTGGGTCAGTATGCTCATTTTATAATTCGGGTGCATCAGTGTGGTGGAAAGAAATGTGTCTCTGAGAGGCCTCGGATGAGAGAAAAGGATCAGTTGTCTTCTTACAAAAGTGTATTTTACGTGCTGCACATAGAGCCCACAGAGAGCTCTGTCTTACTTCACAAAGCCACTAGTATATGTACTGATTTAACCACACCCTATCGGATCTCTTGTGGTTCATTAATCAGCTCTGAGAGAACAAACAACTTCATACATGGTTGTAGAAATGTAATTGCTGAGAGAAAGAACACTGTTTTTTAGCAGTCAAACAGGATGTGTCACAGGACACTACAGAAGATTGAGAGAAGAAGGAACACTTTGTATTATGTGTCAGAAGACAATCACAGGACCTGTCACAAGTCAATACGGGATGTGTCATGTGAGATAACTAACTTGCAGTACATTATCAGATCAGCACAACTAAGCCATGTTTTATCTAAGCACGGCTAGTAATGAGTAAAAACGTATAACTGCAATTAAATTTTCTGTGACAATCAGCTTTGCATCCGGATAGTTACGAGTGGGTTAAAACGGTTAGAGAAAGCTCATCCATATGCATGTAATTTTTTTGTCCAAGCTGTTGAATATAACCCTTGAATCTGCCTTGCCAGCAGTGATGCTGGTAACGCGTTACTTAGTAGCAAGTTAGTCCTAAAATCACCACTTTTTCAGTAATGACTAATATAACGCGTTACTATTTCCATACAGGTTATCAGATTAAATCGACTTGTTTGAGCCACTATACGTTACTATTTTTGCAATTTTCTTAAGCAAAAATACATATTTAGTACATGGTGGCAAAAGCATTTGGAAAACAAGCAACAATAACGGTAAATATGGTCTTACATACCTTCAATACTGTTCCCCTCTTTTCCTGACCAGCTGATTAGCTGCTTTACGATCGCCATGTTTGTTTTGGCCTGAGTATGAGGGTGTTTCTCGATGTCAAGGCGCCTCGCCTACCCAAGCAATCCCTCGGTAGACGAGGCGTCTTGCTTACGAGGACACTGTCCTTCCTTGGCCAAAGAAAACGGTTAAATGGAATAGACTTACTTCACATGAACACGACTGCCCGCTTACGCACTCTGCTTACGTCCCGCCCGTCATAGTAGCATAGTAGCGTAGTAACATTACTTCAGCCATGGAACAGGAAATGTATAACGAGCGTTTAAATTTTTTTAAAACTGTGTATATGTTGTTTAAATTAAAAGTGTAAGCAAATTAGTACTGACCAACCACGTATAACTGCTTTGGATCTAATAAAAAAATGATAAAAAGAAAACATAAGCCCGATTGCTACAATTAGTTGACTTATATTTAAACTGGAAATTTGCCCCCAAAGTAGCTGTTGCCACCTCCTGCCACGCTGTATTCTGCGAAATCTTTGACCGAGAGAAGGCATCAAGACACCTCACCTGTATCCTTGGTCAGTTAGCTAAACGGCTAACAAACGGAGGACAGATGCCTTGGCGGTCCCTGATGACGTATCTCCTAGGCAACCGGGGCGGGATCAAGGCGAGGTTAATTTGCATTTAGGAACACCCTGAGAGTTCTGTAATCTGTCTTCTGAGTCTGCCCCCTAGTGGAGCTCTCCAGTAGTACGTGCAGTGAGTAAGCAAGTACGCTAGTAGGCAGTATGATGTATTGTATGATGTATATTGATTTTCAATATGAATTTCAAATGCACTAGACTTATTCAATGAGAATGAATAATAATTAGCTAATATTATCGAAAACCTAATTTATTAAGTGAAATATTCTACAGTAGTATTTAGTGTTTTGTCTTTTAATGTCAGTAATTTGCATTGTGTGTGTGTGTGTGTGTGTGTGTCCTTAGAAATGAGTTGGCAACATCAGTGTATAGGAACATCCCACCCTATGAAGGCACCTTTGACGAACGTCTTCTAGTTGTCGTTGCATTGTGCAGTGCAGTACACTGGAGAATGACTGAATTTGTTTCTTCAAAATGCAGGGATGAGTGGGTCCACACCTCTGGACGTGGCTGCTGCCTCCTGCATTGACAACAATGAGCTCGCCCTGGCTTTACAAGAGCAGGATCTCGAAATGGTTGGGGCAAATTAGACGACAAAGAAATTCAAGAGCGTCTTTTCGTTTTTTCTGAATAATCTGTGTCGCTGTTTATCGTTCCTGTTAATGTAGGTGGTGACGTATCTGGCTGGCTGCGGGCTGCAGAGCTGCCCGATGCTCCTGTCCAAAGGCTACCCCGACATCGGCTGGAACCCTTGCGGAGGAGAGAAATATCTGGATTTCCTGCGCTTTGCTGTTTTTGTTAACGGTCTCCTACCAATATTGGCATGTGTTGGCATATTATTATCCGGTTAAATTAGCGGTTCGCTAGATTTGCGTCTTTCTCCACCTTGCAGGAGAGAGCGTGGAGGAGAACGCCAACGTTGTCGTGCGTTTGCTAATCCGTCGGCCCGAATGCTTTGGCCCAGCTCTGAGGGGAGAGGGTGGCAACGGTCTGCTGGCGGCCATGGAGGAGGCCATTAAAATCTCAGAGGATCCGGCGAGGGATGGACCAACAGTGAAAAAAGACAGACGATTCATGTGAGTACAGAAAGTTGAGCAGCTTAAACAAGCTCGTTGGAGTTTTGACGTTCTTTCACGCTGCTCGGTTGTCTCGTTGGTTGGCAGGTTTGGAGGTGAAGGACAGCATGAGGAGAACCGGGTTCACCTGGGAAATGCCATCATGTCCTTCTACTCTGCACTCATCGACCTGCTGGGTCGCTGTGCTCCTGAGATGCATGTGAGACAGAGATTTAACTTCATTACCCCTGTTTAAAACGCAAAAAAAAGTACACACTGATGGGCAACTAACTGCAGTAGAGAACGACCAATATTAGTTTTGTCAATTACCAATAGGGTTGCAACAAACGATTATTTGGATAATCGATTAATCGGATTAGCAGGAAAAAATTTCAAAAGGGCTATGGAAACTTTTTGTCTCTACTTCCCTTTATTTAACAACTTAATGTTATTAGAAACAGTTCAATAGCTCGCAAAAGAACATGCTATAACCTCAAATGTCTTATAGCTCTGGAAATGTTTAATAAACAATAAATGAAAAAAGTTTTAAATGGCTATGCTTCATCAAAGTGCTGTAAGGACAAATCTGCCATATTGCCAACATAAAAAGAGGTATTTTTGTTGCTTAAAAGTGACCTGAGCTATTAGAAACACAACAAATTAAGATTAAAATCTAAATCAAAACATCACAAAACGCTCCCACTTCAGATATCCTACAGCTGTTAATCAAATAGTAAAGAATAACAAAAATAGTTTTAAATGGCTTTGCTTTATAAAAGTTCTTTAAGGTCAAATTTGGCATAAATCAACATAAAAACAAGTAGGACGATAGAGCTAAATGCATTCTTCACCGTCATGCATAACCAAATACATGATAACGTAATCATAGCTTAGTGAAGTGTTTCTCAATTATTTTCTGCCATGCCCACCCTAGAGAACAGATCCCCCCCCCACCAACTCCCCGCCCCAACCAGATTGATATTTGAAAATATTTAATTATTCATTGATACAAACAGGCACCGGCACCCTGCATATACTATATAGTGATTATGAAAAAAGATTAATTGAAATAAGATGCAACTACTTCAAATGGTTGCAGCTCATTTAATTTTTTTAGGTCTTGACACTATTTCCAAATTCAGTTTATTATCTCAGTTGGTAACATTTAATTCAGACTGCTCGGTCTGTGTGATGCTCAGAACAGAAACAGATCAAATGATTCACTGGGATGTGCATTTTTAAACTAATATTGAATATTAAAGCTTTTTTAAACTGTGTTCATTGATAACCTGTCAGCTTCATTATTCACTTTACTCACAATCCATTTATTATGTTAGGAATGCTTTATTTCACAAGTTACACTTTTTCCATTTAGATTTTTCGGAATTCTGCTTTTTCCATTCTAGTCATATTTATTAAACCAAAAAGTATGTAATTGTGGTGACTGAAAACAATTGACCAAATCAATAACCAAATACCACATTTACTGTTATTCACAACTTTTCACAAGTACTCGGTATCGGTAAATACTCAAAATCAAGTATTGGTATCGTATCGGTTTGAAAAAAGCGGTATTGTTGCATCCCTACATATAAAGCATAGCAAAAATACATTACACAGTGCTGCAGAATCTGTCATTGCATCGCACCATACGATTGAATTGAGGTTACTCGGGGACTGGTGCATATGTTGGCTAATTCTAAGGTTGAAGCTGGTTCGCGTAGCAAAGTAAACACTTCCGTATGGGGACTGTCTGCCACCCAGTTCTCACGTTAGCACTACCCAGCAAGAAATAAGCTTTTTCCAATTCAGTCTGACAAAGTTCTCCACTTCACTATTTTCTAGTTAGGTTTACTAGCTAGCCTGTGTTGTAAGTATGCTAAACACTGGATTAGCTCATTAACTCCTATAGTTCATGCTTGTGTTAGCTGACCTTATGCGTTAGCAGCTGGGTTTGCCTAGACATAATATGGTGTTGTGTAATATTTGACTAAAGAAAGAAAGAAAGAAAGAAAGAAAGAAAGAAAGAAAGAAAACTATATAATCATAATGTATACAATGTTGGTAAAAAACAGAAAATCAACAAAAAAACAAGGTAGTGGGGAAAGGTGAGGCTAATATTGGTTAACTTTAAAGGTTGAACATGGAACATAGGCACCAAAGCGACATCTAGTGTGTTGAGGTTGTAGCTGCAACAACAAAACTTAATTTTGAGCCGTCTGGATGCCAGTTTTGTTGCCGTAATTACCCAGCATCGTATCCAACGATGAATCTTACAGGGTAAGGACAATTTTGTACTAATAAGTTTAAAATATTAAATGAAAACAACATTATTAACAAAATATAGCAACAATAAGCCTTTGTACCTGTCCTCTCTGCATCTTATTTCTGTAGCTGAGTGGTATCCTCCAGACCTCTTGGTGATGACCTCTATAAAAGTCAGGATTTATACTTTAGAATTTACATAAATATTCAACAGATTTTACAACGTGTGTTTTTGACTAAGGTGTATGGTCAGAGACTAATTTCAATACAGAAAGCTAGCTAGAACAGTCTTTTTAATAGCCACTCACCGTAGCGGTGAAAGCGAGCTTGCTATACTGCTGAGTATAGGAGGAAACCGCTTCCTTTTCTTTCGCTTACTCGGTGTGGAGGTTGATGCTCTCATATGTAGGAACAACGTCATATACACAAGTATTGCAAAGCTGTTTTACCAACAGCTAACTTTAGCCGTTAGCAAGCTTTCTTTCTCCATGAAAAACTTTGCCATTTCCACGTACGATTTGATGCTGAGAAAGTTTTTCATTTGTGTCTGTCCATCTGTTGAAGGTTTCACATAAGCTAACTCTGGTTTTAGATATTGTAAGGTCGCTCCTCTCCTGAGAAAGATTATGAAATCTCTGGGGCTCAGACACAGCAGCTAAACTTAGCGAGTGCTCCATTTTCTACAGTAAACACCTCGTTGCTACAGGCAGTTGTTTCCAATAGTTTTTGGCACACCGGCTGGAAGACATAGATATAAATACAGTGCGGTGGTCGGAAAAAGTTACCTTTTTTAATGATTTTAGGTTAAATATAACCTTTAAAGAAAAGGGTGCACCACATTCTGCAAACCTCTAACCTCCCCGTTGAATTATTACTTTTTTAAAGGGATAGCTTTCAAGAAAAATTTTCCATATTTAACCTTTAATCAAACGGCAATTTGTTCATCACCCTCACTTCAATTTTAACGTCAAGCTTATCTGGGTCAAAACATTCATCATTTCCTGAACACAAACCTGATTTATTAATGAATCTAATTTTACACTTTTGTCAACATTTTGTTAAAAACTTAAGACTTTAAAGAGTTTCCGTGTGTGGTCACACATGTTTCTGGGTCCACAGCGCTTGCTCTTTAGTAATGTTGGGCTGATAGTAACTTATTTGTTGTTGATACTATCAGTCGACCGATTAATCTGTCATTCTCTAAACTGCAGCATTAAAAAAATAGGAAGGAAGGTTGACACAGCGTGGAGAATAAAACATAACAGCCCAAAATGGATGCTTTTAATGCAGTTTGGAATTGTAACAATATGAAAATAATTTCAGGTTTTAAGAAAGCCATTTTTACATCTATAAGTTGCATTGTTGAAAGATAAAATGCTTGCCTGTCTTTGTTGCGCTTATTTGCAGCTAATCCAAGCAGGGAAAGGCGAAGCTCTAAGAATCCGAGCCATCCTTAGATCTCTGGTGCCCATAGAGGACCTGGTGGGGGTAATAAGCTTGCCGGTACAGATACCTGCATATGGTAAAGGTACGACCTGAATACATTTGGAAATATTAATATGTAATGGTGGTTTGTGGCGAGGTGTCGATTGAGAATGTTGTAGCTGATTTCCAAATATAAAGTTTTAGAAAGCTCAAAGCCATAAACGTGCTTTATTGGACTCAATTTTTGACTCACTTATACGGAAAACTGCTAACATTGAATGTTATTCCATCTACAGCGAAGCTTCTTAGAACAACACCAAAGTGCTAAAACAAATTTCTTTTAATTCCTGAAGTAAAGAGATTCTTTTTTTCTATACCTAAAAAAAGTTAAAAGTAAAGAACTGATTAGATTTATTTTTTTCCATAAGTAAAATGGTACAAGCAGACATAGCCAGAGTAGCAAACAATATAACAACTTGAAAACATTTTTCTGGTCGGGGTTAGATCAGATTATTAATGCCTCTATATTAGTTTGGTATTTGACTTCATCTTGCATTTTTAATTTCTGTTCAAACCACAGATAGTCAGATTATAGAGCCAAAGATGTCTGCCAGTTTCGTGCCAGACCACAAGGCCTCCATGGTGCTGTTCCTCGACAGAGTCTACGGAATAGACAATCAGGACTTCCTGCTTCATGTGCTCGAGGTCGGCTTCCTGCCTGACATGAGAGCTGCAGCTTCTCTCGACACAGTGAGTAGTGCAACACAAAGGGCAAAAACTGTTTGCGTTAATATTTCGGAGATTTCGGGTTGTCTAATAGTGGCTCTGTCTGATTTTAGGTGGCCTTCAGCACAACCGAAATGGCCCTGGCTCTGAACCGCTACCTCTGCTCAGCTGTTCTGCCTCTGCTCACCAAGTGTGCCCCACTGTTCGCTGGTACAGACCATCGTGCCATTATGATCGACTCCATGCTCCACACCATTTACCGCCTGTCCCGTGGCCGAGCCCTGACCAAGGCTCAGAGAGATGTCATCGAGGAGTGCCTGATGTCGCTCTGCAAGTCAGTATCAGTAATTTAGATAATATTTGCTTACAAAATGTAGGAATAAAAAAAAAAGGAAGGTTGAAATTAGGGATATTGGTAAGAATGGTGAAACGAGGACGGATGATACAATATATTCTGATATTTCGCAATGCAATGATTAAGACTATATATAGTGTGATTTTTTAAAAGGGATTTAACTCTAAAGAAATTATCACTGTATTCTAAATAGTCCAACCTGTTTCATTCATAACACATAACGCAGTTTTGTTAATAGATCCAGCTGATCCACTGGGAAGAAGAAGGTAAAAACTGTCATGTTAGGTGTTAAAAGAGGGCCAAAACACAGATGGATGATTTGTATTGATTTAAGGATTAAAAAGATGTTTAGAACTTACAATAAAAAAAGGAGGGCCTCAAAACACAGAGATGGTTAACAGGCCGTATGAAAGACAAGGAACTAGCAATCGACAGAGAGAACCAGGCAGCTTCAGTATACTTAGGAGAAGTGAAGAAATGAGAGAGAAACTTGGGGACCAATAAATGAAAGAATTTGTAGGTGAATACCATCTGTAACTGGGTCAGGGATCAGCAGGAGAGGGAGAGAACAGGAGAATAAACTGAAAACAATCCTACATAAGATGAAGGACAAAATTAGAAAGTAACTAAAGAAAGCTAAGCAAAAATCTAGGAGGAACTTAAAGGAGCACTGGAGAAACGAGAGGAGAACCAGAACAGAAGGAACTAAATGCTAGAAAGAGAAGCAGATAAGAAAACCGATTGGAAAAATAAAGCTAAACAAAACTAAGAAAGACAGATGAACTAAGGAAAGACAAAAAAAAGAAAAAACACAAAACCAATTAAACAAAAAATGAAAACACCTAAGGGCAGGAGGTGAAAAAACGTGGAAACAATGAAGTGTCAAAATCATAACAATAAATTAACAATGAAGTAAAACATAATACAACTGAAAATAATAAAATCATTTAAACACACCAAACACCATCACAGAAAACAGCCACCAACTGACTGTTATATTTTTCGTTTTACTACAAAACTACTGTCATCATTAATGGTTCAATTACAAGAAATATATACATCCTGACAGGAAATATTGGAATATTTATCTTTAACCCGTGATGTATCACTCACTACGTCTACAGGTACCTCAGACCCTCCATGTTGCAGCATCTGCTCAGACGGCTCGTATTCGATGTACCCATCCTGAATGAATATGCAAAGATGCCTCTGAAGGTCTGCCTCCTGCTTGATCACTCAATTCTGTGTTTAAAAATCTAGTTACATTACATTCAGCACCAGGCGCATGCAAAGTTCAAAAAGACGCCTGGACAACTTGTGCTTTTATGACTTTTAAATGCAGGAAAACTTTTATCTGCCGTTACTGAATTCACGTTTCACTTTTTTATTTTTTGTTTAAGTTGCTCACAAATCACTACGAGCGCTGCTGGAAGTACTACTGTTTACCAAACGGATGGGCAAACTTCGGAGTGAGCTCAGAGGAGGAGCTTCATCTGTCTCGGAAGCTATTTTGGGGAATCTTTGAATCTTTGGCACACAAGGTGAGACATTCTAATATTTTTATTGGGTTTATGTGTCGGTTGTTTCACACTAACCCTAACCTTTGCTCATGTGCGTCCTTTAGCTGAAACCATAGTTTGCAGAAAGGTTTAAAAGGATCTCGGTGTGTAAAGGTATCAGTCAGGAGAAGGGTACAAAACCATTTCCAAATAATCAATAGATGGAAAACAGCCAGAAGACGGAACATTTTCTCCAAATACTACAGGGAGAGGTCATGCAGAGAGCTGCAGGAGTTTCTGTCAAGTGCAGGACATGGTCGACATTTAGAAAACGTTTCTTGTATCTTTTGTTTTTCTGGACCGAGAGTTAGGATTGCAGGACATAACTGATTTCTTCCAAAGAGGACATCCAGAACTGTCTTAAAATCTCAAACATGGTGACAGCGTTGTGCTGTGGGGCTGCTATTTTAGACAAAGAACTTGGCTTTTTATTCAAGGTTGACGAAATTAACGTTTCTGAATGTTAACCAGATCTGGATGCGATCTGGTTTTCTGTTGAATTTTAAGCTATTTTTAGTGATTTTAAGCTATCCTGCAATAACTTCATTATTGAAAAACCTCAACAATAGCCATTTGTAGTGGTGATTCCTGTGGTTTTTAGGTCCATCCTTTTACAGATTCAATGAACCACTGCTGCACTGTAGTTAAGTTTCATAAGTTTCGTACGCAGTCAAAAGAAGTCCAATGTCCAAACTGGAAAATGACATTTTTATGTGTTTTTTTTCTAAGTTGGCAAACAATAAACAGATCCAGTTCCCGTTGTTTCCTGCTCTTTCTCCTGCTCTGGTAAAAAAAGAAAAAAACATAGGCCCACCCCAGTGCATGGTGGTCCTATGCCAGTGACTTCTACATATAGCAAAAAAATGGCCATACGTTTCTTCCTGGCTGACTTGTGTCGCTTTTTCACTAGGGTCGCTTTAGAACCGAACGGTACGGGACGGTCTAGAACAGGTAGGTTGTGTTTCCATTACCATCTCAGAAGAACGGATGTGGGGGAGGACTAGGGCTGCACAATAAATCGGACTTTGATCGTGATCATGATTTTGGTGGCCACAATTAAATGAACCTGATCGTGAACGATATGTAGATTCAAAATGCGAGCTCCACTGCGTGCCTCTTCATCATACACTGCCTCAACCAATAGTCTGCCAACCACAAGGGGGGCAAACGCATGGCTAAAGCTTCATTAAGCTGCCCAAATAAAAACCACGCACACGCCACTCAGCACCCATAATGGCAGCACTGCGCTTGCTACGCAGCAGGTGAAAAGGAGTATTACAGCAATTTAGTAGATCCAAATCTCCATTATGGATCTGACTAGTAAGCAGAACGTTCCTGAAAGTGTACTACCGCCACAGTAAGCAGCCGGTGGATGCTACGCTATCCCACAATGCAGCGGACACCCCGAAATCATAGAAGAAGAAGGACCTAGCTAAAAATGGCTACAGACGAACTGTTAACCATTGATACCGCCGCAGGTTCGGCAGATAAATGTACATGTAGCGATGTTACTGATTACTGTGATTGATTTTTGACTTATTAAACATTTAAGTTGTTAAGTCATACCAGACAAAATAACGGCTAGAGGATGGCGGCACCACAGGCGAACGTAACGTAAACATCTGGGTCAACGGAACAGTCATACGGGTCAAAGGACATGCAAAATGGTGTAGTAGTACGTCTGATTTCATGGCTATTACGCGATCTTTTGCTATGCAGTATTACATTAACAGGTGAGTAATAGTTGCTACGTAGCATATAGTAAATACTAAGGATTTGGATGCAGGGAATGTCAAAGGCCTTTTCTGTATAAGTTGTAATTGTTTCCGTTAAATTGCACTTTGAGATTGCACTCTACAATAATATATTTAGCTTGTACTTTTAAATATATATATAATTATTTATACATATACTATATACATAAACTAACAAAAACATATATTGGAGTTTGTTTTTGTTAGTTTTTTTTGCATTATTAATCATCTATTCTAATCTAAAGTTTTATTATTCACAAATTTTTTACATTTTTTAAAAAGTTTATAATTGGTGCAATAAAATGAGATATTTTACAGGACTGGATGAATGATCGTGATTAATAATCGTGATTACAATATTGATCAAAATAATCGTGATTATTTTTTTGGACATAATCGTGCAGCCCTAGTGAGGACATGAGCGGGCTTAGCTTAACAAAAGCTCAAAAGTCACAAAGTCATCATGGCAACACTGATCCTCACCTCTCATCTCACAGACATCGATCTGTTCTTCATGCCAGTACTGATCTAACCAGCAATCATCCAGTCTGTGGATGATTGCTTTGCCACCGATGCAGATCTCTGATCACAGCAGAGACATCCTGCTTCTCTGCTGCGATAACAGCTTCTCCCTCGCTGACGCCTCTTCCCTTTGATATACCGAATTCGCCTGCTACAGTTTTCCGATGTCCTAGATGCCGAAGCTGCAGCCCATATCAATGTAGATTCTCAACATCACCTTTCAGCTCCCTAAATACTATAAAACTGTTTATAAAGCAATATAAAGCAACAAAAAAAGTAATAAAACTTTCTCTGACACTTTAAAATATCCAATTTCATGGAGAACATTTCTGATCTTGGTGCTTTTAACTGTTACTATACTCTCAGACATCTCCTAAAACGAACAACTCCAGGCCATTCAGCAGCTACTGCTGCTAGGTAGCAGTGAGAGGGGTATCACATTACTGTACCAATCAGTCCATAGGCGGGCGTGTTGGGTCGCTTTGGCACGCTTTGGCACGCTTCGGACGAAGGCAGAGGTAGTCCAAAAATAGGGGGTCTGCTCGGACGGGACACAGGTAATGGAAAAACGGCAGAACCGTTCCAAAGCTACCCATTCCAGACCGTACCGACCCTAATTGGAAAGGCAACGCAAGGCAATTTTATTTATGTAGTGCACTTTCAACACAAGGCAACTCAAGGTGTTTTACTTGTTTTGAGACAAAGAAACAACAATGCAGCATTTAAAAGCATGGGGCACAAACATGAAGAAAATGATAAAAAGACGTAGCGGAAATTGAGAAATAAAAAGCTAAATAATATCAGTTACTCATTAGCAACTCTAAAAAGTTTTTATTTTAGATTTAAAAGATTTCAGTGTCTCTGCAGTTTTGCAGTCAGTCGGTAGTTTGTTCCAGATATGAGTAGCATAGAAACTAAAAGCTGCTTCCCCATTTTTGGTTCTGGTTCTAGGGACGATCAGTAAACTAGAGCTGGAGGACCTGACTGATCTGGATGGTTTGTACCGTGATAGCAGATCTCTAATGTACTCTGGTGCTAAACCATTCAATGATTTATAGACTAATAAAAGCACTTTGAAGTCTATTCTCTGAGCTACAAGGAGCCAGTGGAAGGACTTTAGAACTGGGGTGATGTGTTCTACTTTCCTGGTTCTAGTGAGAACACGAGCAGCAGCGTTCTGGATCAGTCTGATTGATTTTTTAGGTAGACCTGTGAGGACACTGTTGCAGTAATCATAAATGCATGGATGAGTTTTTCTAGGTCTCTTTGTGTCATCAGTCCTTTAATCCTAGAAATGTTCTTCCGGTGATAGAAAGCTGACCGTTTTATTGCCTTTATGTGACCCTGGAGGTTCAGATCTGAGTCCATTACTACACCTAGATTTCTGGCCTGGTTGGTAGTTTCTAGTTGGACCAACTGAAGCTGTGTGCTGATATTTAATCAAAAATAAGCACTTCAGTTTTGTTCGTTTGTTCGCTGTTAATTTGCATTGGGTTAAACATCACCTGGTGGCACTGAGATATAAAGCTAAGTGTCGTAAGCATAGTTGTGACAGTTGTTATTATTTGTTGTTATAATCTGGGCTAATGGGAGCATGTAAATGCTAAATAGGAGGGGCCCTAGGATGGAGGCCCAAGGGGACCCCTTATGTGATTTCTGTTTCTTGTGATAAGAATTTGCTTTTTGACAAAAAACGGTTCCTGTTCTTGCAGTAGGATTTGAAAAGAGCCATTACAAAGGAAAAAAAAAACAATTTTTTTACAGATATTAAGATACAAATATATATTTTAAAAATAACCCCAAAATGTAAATTAACCCAAGAACAAATTTAAATGAAATGTGAAATAATTCAAGTAAAAAATAAATAGCTCCAACACCATTTTTATAGTTATAAATGTACACTTTTTAGGTTCAATGGTAAGTATCTACTGAAATAGATGGGGAGAAAAAACAAAAGTGTGACAACATGAAAATAAATAAAATCTTCTTTTCTTCTCTGTTCAACACTTCAGAAATTCGATGCGGAGCTTTTTAAGATCGCCATGCCGTGCCTCTGCGCTATAGCGGGAGCCATCCCTCCTGACTATGTGGATGCAACCTACTCCTCTCACGCTGAGAAAAAGGCCTCGGTGGACGCTGAAGGCAACTTTGATCCCAAACCAGTCGAGACCACCAAGTAAGCTCTGCCAGGAGGTCTTTGTAACCCAATATAACATAAGTTACATGTGTTATAATTAGGGGTGTAAAGTATACTTTTTTAAGTGTCCTGTTTGGTAGTTTGGCACTCTTAGTATCTGAGTACTAAGCAGAAGCCCAACAGATTTACTTTGACAAGTGGAGCATTACTGCTGTACTATTGTACTCCACTCTATGTATATCTTTAATATCTTAAAATCTTTGCTAGAAATGTTCTTTTTATATTTTATGGAGTGCGCTTTATTGAAGAAAAATATGTAAAAAGTGCATACATATGTATGTTTTTATTTTTTATTTTGATTGGTGTTAAACAAATAACCTTTTTGGGAGTATAACGGTGCACAGAAATCTTGGTTCTGTACTGTGAGGTACACTTTAATCTGGCAAAAATAAATACAAATGTGCTTTAACTTTAAAAAAGTTTAAAAAATAGAACTTGCTGAAGATTAGATTGGAGTTTTTAAACAATAAATAAAACAGTACAAGCAGATCTAGCCAGAGTAGAAAACAATATAATCACTTAAAAACAGACAATGTTAATATTTGGAGATGCTTAAATATAACTTTGGGTATAAAACATGCTAATATCACTTTGGAATAGTTTTGATTATTCAACAGCCTAGTCTCCCAGCTGTCCTTGAACACAGCATGGGCAGCTGTTGGGGAAATCCCTTCTCATCAACAGGGATTCCGCTGACTTACATTTGATCCAGAATTTGTAGTTTGCTCTGATTGGATGCTACTGGTAGCCACGGAAACGTCAGCTGATTTTTCTCCAGAATCAGTTATGTTTCGGTTCAGCTTCACATTGTTTCAGGTGACTCATTAAGTTCAGTGCAGAGCGCGTTATGGACCTTTATTGCCGTTGAAAGATGCTGACAAAGTTCTGGTTCGGTCCATTTTTCTTTTTCCACCGTAGCTGCAGGTAAAAACCATTAATATTCCTAAACAGCAGAGTTTAGAGACAGCTGGGAGTTCTTTCTGGATTGTTTTGGTGTCATTTTTGAAAGTTGCTCTGCTCTCTGAGTTTCGCACATTAACATTCTATATGTGCACTGCAAAAGCAGCCCATCTAACGAAATCAAAAAGTTAAAATACTTGATTTTAGGCTTGTCCCAATACCCACACTGCACCCTACGGTCCTCCACGAAGGGAACAGAAGTGCAGAAAGTTTGCGAATAACTGCAGGATTGGGACGGAGCGGATTACTTCGTTGTTGCACTGTGCTCTGAGTCAAGCACATAAAATTTTTGCTCGAGTTCAGGTAGAAGAAGCTGGATTCGTTCGGTACCAACAGGGTGAAATCAGAAAATACAAATACATGTACCATTACACCCCTTGTTATAATGGATGTATATTCTTTCTTCTTTATTATGTGTCAAATCTGAAACCGTAGGGCAGACAAAGGGACAAATGATGTGAAAAGCTTTATATTCTCCCACAGCACCATCATACCAGAGAGGCTGGACGCTTTCATCAACAAGTATGCAGAGCATACTCATGATAAATGGGCTTTTGAAAAGGTCAGCGTGAAAAGAATATGGCTGACATTCGTTGAAAATATAGTCATCTCTTTAATATTTACCTCAATTATCTAAATGGTTTTTCAGATTCAGAACAACTGGACCTACGGAGAGGTGTTGGACGAGAACGCCAAGACTCACCCAATGTTGCGGCCATACAAGACGTTCTCTGAAAAAGTGAGAGTTCTTCAGTTGGGAATTTTTCTGAAGCCTAATTTTCAGAAAATTTGTTTTAAATATATTATTTTGAGTGTTTTTTTTGTTTTTTTAAACTTGCGTTTTCTTTGGGCTTCAGGACAAGGAGATCTACCGCTGGCCCATTAAAGAATCCATCAAAGCCATGCTGGCGTGGGAGTGGGAATTGGAGAAAGCCAGGGATGGGGAGGGCGAGGTGGAGAAGAAGACCTCCGCACGCAAGATATCTCAGACTGCTCAGGTACAACGCAGAGAGCTGCAAAACACATAGCTGGGATTACTGATTTTAAATAATTACCAGCGATTAATAAGTTACTTTTCTACCAATGTGATCAAAACATCATTAACATATCTTTAGATGACATGGAGTCTAGACATACTATTTATCTCACAATGAATGATAAAACAGACAATACAGATTTACCTCAGGAGGGGGCAGAATTGTCCTTTTTAGTCAGAATTAAATGCCAATTGACAAAAAAAAAAAAATGGTAAGGCACCTTCTAGCATTATTCTGCATCATTTATAAAATTGCTGCTGTAATTGCAGTGTCACTGTGTTCAATACTGGAGAGAAAATCAACCTAGTTCAGAAGTCTTATGCTGGCTCTCTATAGGTTAGAGAAAAGGTGTTAAAATACTTATATTAGTTTCTAAATTGGTGAATGGCTTAGCCCCGAAATACCTCAAAGATCTGTTGTCATTTTGTAAACCTTCCAGAAGACTCAGGTCTTCTGGTTCCAGTCTGCTCTGATTCCCCAGAGATAGAATCGGACATGGAGAAGCAGCTTTCAGGTTCTGATCTAGAATAAGCTTGCAGAAAAACTGCTTAAATACTGAGTTCCTTTCCTTCAGTCAATGAATGAATCAATCAGTTGATCAAATTTTATTCATAAAGTACTTTGATGTTCTTTTGAAAGAAAGCAGAAATGATCTAAATCGACGAGTCAGTCTTGAAACCTAGTATGAATATAAGGACATGTACACTTGAATAGGCAGCATTGGCTCCCTCTGGCTGGCTACATAGCGGTCGGCACCAAGTACCTTTTGGCAGTATCCAGCATGGCAATTCTTGTCGGCTCTGTGGCGGCGAAATAATACGACATTTGCTGGTTCAGACCCCACTGCATGTGGCTTTCAGCTCCCGTTTCTCAGCGGTCGGCGCCCTGAAACTCAGGGAACGTTTCGTCAGGCTTTGAGGATAAAGCAATGTCTTTGTTTATCAATGTTTAAAGAGGGGGTTGGTATGTAAAATCCACTATTTTAAGCTTTTCATCACATTCTTACGTCATTCCCTCCTTAAAAACATGCTTGAGTAATCTTTTAAAACTGTGGCGGCCGCCATTTTGAACGCTGAACGCCAGAGTCCTCCTGCGTATGCCCTCACCTCCCAGCAACGCCCCTAGATTTTGATTACCGCCCACGTCTCTCCATAGCCCTCCCTCCCACGCTCCCCAAGCACAAAAGCAAAACATCGTCATCAGCAATCCACTATCACCTGTGTGTAATAAGAGTAAACAGCAGCAACATCAGAAATGGGCTCCATAAAAATTGAAATATTCAAAGTCGCAGAGGATTTTTTATATTTGCTTAAAGTTGCACAATAAAAAACGGAGTGCTTTGTAGCGGTGCCCGGCCGCGGTGGGTCTGAGAGCGGGGGGAGAGAGTTGACATCATGCTGCCGACCACTGCTGTTAAGAGCGCTGGAGAGAAAGCAGCGGCCATAATGTAATGCTTCGATCCCATTCGACCGCAAACTGTTATGACGTCGAAGACGGCGTGTCAAAGTGGGAATGTCAAAGAGACATGCAACTAATTTCAAGGCATTTAGTTTGGACGTGTGAGTGCGATTTTCCAAATAGGTAATATATCATTTATTGAACTTACAGATCGATTTCCGTTGATATTACAAGTGTACTGTAACACAGAATTGCTCAGAGTTACAGGGTATCGGCAGTCTTTGAGCTCCATGGAGCGAGTTTCTCCCAGAAACTCGTGCAAAGGTAGTTGCTTTCGTCTTCTCGTAGCGAGCCGGCCGCTACCCGCCTTGGAGAAGCAGGTTGGTGGATGTTCCATCTGCACCCTTGGCCAGGGTTATGTGGAGAGGGACGAACAGTCGGCGGCCAGTTGTTTTTTTAGACTTTCAGCACCTCCTTCCTCTGTGAGAGTGAGTTTTCGTCTTCTGTGGAGCTAGAGTGTAGTTTAGCGCCACCCGATGGCTGTTTGTGACCCAACAGATAAAAAATTGTAGATTGAGAGAAGGTAAAACAGAAGTCCTTCTAAAATCACGTTTTTTTTCTCTTTGCCTTTAGGCCACCTATGATCCCAGTCATGGCTACAACCCTCAGCCGATTGACATCTCAGGGATGGCCCTGTCCAGAGAACTGCAGGTATGCATGTTTCTATGACGATATTCACCGACTGTGTTCATATCCTGCCTTAAAATCAAATTGCTTCTCATTTTCTCTCTCTACGCAGTCTATGGCTGAGCAACTGGCTGAGAACTACCACAACACCTGGGGCAGGAAGAAGAAACTGGAGCTACAGGCTAAAGGCAAGGGTTACATGGGTTTTGAGATAATCGTCTCATGTTAATAGATGGTAACAGCTGGGAATGTTGATCAGGATAATGTTTCCCATTAGGTGGTGGCACGCACCCTTTGCTTGTACCCTACGACACCCTGACGGCCAAGGAGAAGGCGCGGGACAGGGAGAAAGCCCAGGATCTGCTCAAGTTCCTCCAGCTCAATGGATACGCTGTGACAAGGCAAGGCCTCTAACCATTACTCCGACATGAAACCCACTCGCCTCTGGGCGAAATTTGCATGCTTTGAAACCAAAATAAGTGATCTACGTGAATCGGGGAGGTTCGTTGACAAAAAGTTAAGGCGGGGTGGTGTGCAGATATGACTGCTAATTTAATTACTACTTCCTATCAGGAGATGACAGACATCTGTAACTTTAATTTAAGCCACATTTTTGGGTGTATTATCATGGAAACTTTTGGAGTAAATCAGCTTTTTATGCAGCTCCCCCAGTGGAGAAGACAGCGTACAGCTGCTGTCACAGCACAAAGAGAGCGAGTTTTAGAAAGATAAAACTTATGATGACCCCCCCATGTCTGATTATTTCGTCCTCCATCTGGTCTGCCCCTGACTCACGGACTTTCTGTCACTCTTCCCCGTCCTCAGGGGCCTAAAGGACATGGAGCAGGACATTTCCTCTATCGAGAAGCGCTTCGCTTACGGATTCCTTCAGAAGCTTCTCAAATGGATGGACATCGCTCAGGAATTCATCGCTCATCTCGGTGCTGTGGTTTTAGAGGCTTCCCGTTGGTTATGATCCATCATTCAGTTCGCCGCAAACCTAATCAGCGACTTATTTTCCTGTCAACAGAGGCTGTAGTTAGCAGTGGACGTGTTGAGAAGTCTCCACATGAGCAGGAAATCAAATTCTTTGCCAAGGTGAGCTCGAGGAATTTTGCCTTGAATGTGTTTGATGTAAATTTGTTTTTTTCTCTCAACCTGGTCCTTATTTATAGCATGCATTACGTTCGTTTACTCACCCAGATAAGTTTGGAGCCACTTGAAGCCCTTTGGGAGAAGTTTAAATCCAGTGGCGATCAGCACATATCCATATAATGGGAGTCACGAGGGCACGTGAAGTGCCACTCCTAAAAAAGGGATTATCTGCATTATTATTGATTAAAAAAACAAATTTCCATTTTTCGGCAAACTCACGTCTGGCGTGCTGAAATGTTCTTTTATTTTGTTGACATCTATTACACATTCCACGTTTCCCTGAGAAATAAATGGACACAAGTTCAAGGACGGTTTTTTTCTCTGTAAAGCTGATAAATAGGCCATGAAATGGGTATTACTTGTTAATATAAATAGTCTTTCATTTTAACCTGAACTATCCTGTAGGAAACCCTGTAAAAAGACATTTTTTCTGTGTATATGTATTTCACTCTAACCACTACACTACGCAACAAAACGTATTTTTACCTGCTTGTCAATAATTTAAACAAGTAATATTTGTAATGAAACATACAGTAGGAGCCTTTGTAGAAAATGGACTTTTAAAGGACTGTAGATTTAAATTTTTTTTGCCTTTTTAAAAGTAATAATTTTCCAACATTTCAGACGATTTCTCAGCAGAAAGACCAGTGTCTGCTCTTGCGTTAGTTGGTTATGCCATGAAAGCCAAACAAAATATGATTATTAAAACATGAATAATGTGTTTTGCACTAAGAATCATTTCCTAATCGTTTTAACATGTCAACAAAATGATGCCCTTATTAAAAGTCTCCATCAATTATCAGTTTTTTTGGTGCCAATTGCAGAAAGTACCAACCTTAAATTGTGGTCAAGGGTCGTGCGAAATCAGTCCTAGGGCCATAAATGACTCCTGGGCCACACTTTGGACATCCCTTGTGTAAGCGCAATGACGCAGATCTAGGGACATCCCGATAAGCATTTTAGGTTTCCGATCCCAATCCGATTTCTTAACCTCAAATCCGATCTGATTTCAAGTCCCAATCTGATATTTTGTCTTTGGCAATGAGATTTAAAAAAATGAAAAATATTTTTTAGCAAGTATCTCAATTTAATTATAATACTAATTTAAATAATAAGCATTACAGTTTTTGTTGTAAATCCCATGAAATAAAAATCTTAAGGTCAGCTTCAGTTTATTATTTCAGACCAAAGTAATATACTTATAGCATTAAAAGCGGCACGACTCATCAGCTAATGTAGCCGATTTCAAATCACTGAAAAAACATGAAAATATCGGCACGATTTAATCGGAATTCGGACATCCCTACAAAGATCTAATTTTAATCAACTTTCTTTTTACGAGGAACAGTTACTTCTAGGGTAAGACATTGTTGAAGCAAGAGAGAGTACATTTTTCTACACAAGTTTCTTGCCAAAATTAGTTATTTTTGCCGATCAGTCATTGCAGAATCTCATTTTCTGTGCTAAATGTTTAAACCGGCCTTCACCTTTCCCAGATCCTCCTGCCACTCGTCAATCAGTACTTCAAGAACCACTGCCTGTACTTCCTCTCTACTCCTGCCAAGGTTTTGGGCAGTGGAGGCGTCTCCTCCAACAAAGAGAAAGAGATGATTGCCAGGTACGTCTCTATGGGTGCAGAGCGGTTTATCGTCCACCTTTCCCTTTAAGAAGTGACCGTGTCTGTCTTCTCCTTCTGCCATGTCCCTCCATATCTCTCGTGTTACAGAATATCCGTTATTTCCTGAACCTCTCTTATACTTTTTGTGTACCTGAAACGTTTGACCTACCCCTTTTCCCCCCTTACCATCCTCCTTCCCTGTCCCCGCTTTTCCTCTTTTTCTCCTCCGACCTCAGTATCTTCTGTAAGTTGGCTGCCTTGGTGAGGCACAGAGTATCTCTTTTTGGTAAGGAATTTGCATGGTGGTGTCATCCCCTGTCTAGCTTCTTTATTTATCCTATCTGCCTCCTCCTCCTTGATTTTCCATTGATACACTAACCAGCTGTTCCACTCCATCCTCCCATGCTGTCATCTTTCCTCCCACCTCACCAAGTCTTCTGTCTAATGCTTCTTTCTCTTCAGCTCAGCTCCCGCTTGGCTTCTATGTTTTCTGCAGTATTTTGCTTATCATTTTTACTTGTAAATTTGCCTTTTTATGGCTTTGGAGACGTTTTATCAACCCGATGTAAGCAGAATAAATCAGGTTTTTTCGGCTGCTGGTATTGCTCTGAAGTTCTGTGATGTGTTTTGCCAGCCTGGCATGTAAAGGCAATAGAGGCTCTATCCTCATTCTCTTCCGCTTCACCACCACGAGTCTCTAAAAGTCACTTTTATTTTAGTCAGTGGTCTGAACAACAACGAGCACAGAACTTATTTGGGGTATTTTACTTTTTTTTCCCCCTTCTAACTGGAGTCTTGTAATATCGTAGTAGTCTTTTACAGACTTTAGCAAAGGAACACATTTTCTGATTTTTAATGGATGTGTGAATTTGTTGGCTTGTTATCTAACACGCCACGATATACCATATTTTTACCTGTGTGATTCAAAACTCTTAACCAGAATTTTCAGTTAATTGAGCTTTTGTATTAGACAGTCCCTCCAGAATTTTGCGAGGTTACGATCAAAACAAATAACGCAAATTCAGCACGTCTTTATGCATGAAAGCCAAGGTTTTGATATTGCAAGATGCCATTTAGATTCAGATAAGGATGTGGGTGATTCAATCTCCATTGGAGTTTTTAAGATATTTATTAGGATCTGAACAGAAACCCATCTCTCAGGTCATTGCTCTCTCCCCCAGCTAGACATGAGTGTCTCTCACTCTGTAAACCCTGTGAACTTATCTCAGAGTGAACTGCTCCAGAGACATAACAATGTGTCTCAGTGTCCTTTAGTTGTTCCAGAGTCCCTAAGTCCCAAGCATTATGCTATATTCACCAGCTGCCTTTACTAATAATTACTAAACAGAACTAATCTTGAAATAAGTTTAACCTGTTTGACTATTAACCACTGGGTAACATATTGAGCAGGATATCTATTTTTTAATCTTCCGTTAAGACTTGCTCAAACCCGCTTAAAAAAGAGAAGCTTAATCCATAAACCAGAGAAGCGCAACTTGGAGGGACACAGCAGCAGCAAGCGGCAAGATTTCAGTTGAAAAGTCTATATGTGACTGGCAGCTGCAGTTTCAGTGAATTTTTACATCCATCGAGTTATTAAGGATTAAAAACTGTTTCGACCGAACTCGTCTAGTTTCCTTTTATTTGGGCTGCGCGATCGTAACTTCGGCAGCAGATCGAGGCTCTTTTTCCAGCTCTTTTTGGTCTGGCAGAAACCAAAACTAAAGAGTCAAAATCAACAGACTCATTACTTTGCTGCGACAAAAATACTTTCTCTCTCTCTGCAGACACAGAGACTCCTGTAAGTTTTTAGGATGTTTAATCTAAGTCAACTTAATAACTATTCCTAAACGTTCAGTGCTGCTTAGCAGGGGCTTATCTAGAAGGGGAATAAAGAGGGGCCAAAAGAAGCCAGGGTGGGTCTTGGACTGTAGCACCAAAATAAAAGCAGAGATGTTCTTCTAGTGGGGACTGTAAGAAATTAGTAACCTTGATTAACAACATTCTTTGTTTGCAATTGATTGCTTAAGCTTAGCTGACACAAAAACTCTAGTAAAAAACAGTGGGTACTCATAGTAACTGGTTGGGACATTTATTCTGAGTCAAGAGGTTTATTGCTTGTTCATAGGCGCAAGCAGAGGGTTTTATTGTCCCAACTACCGGGTCAGGAAAAGCAGATTTAAGAGAAACTTGTAAACCAGTAAACTTTGTTTTGTTTCTAAATTGCTCACTCTGAATTATGGTGACTTTTCGTTGACCTTCAGGTTTATTAAACACGCCAAGTAAAACCCCGAGATCACATGCTGTGCAGGAAAAAACAAAAATCCGTCCGACTTTATGAACTGACCCAGAGGCTCTTATCTGAACATTCAACTCGTCTAATAAGGCTGACAGAATTTGGATTTCTCTGTGCCCTCTCTGATCAAAATTACACGCATGGTAACAACCTTCACACATGTCTGAGGAGTTTTAAAGCGTAAGAGTAGAATAGGCTGTGATTCTAACAGGACCCGATCCGAGCTGGTCACATTTTAGAGTTTTCATGTTAAAATTTAAAGTCATTTTATTTTGCTATGGTTTACGTGAGCATTTAGCCTCTTAACTCTGCTAATACTGTTACAACTTATATATTTAAGATATATTTAAGATATTAAAAACTTGCTTTTCAAACAATTTTCAAGTGATTGGCGAAAAATAAAAGAAAATCACAAATTAATACACTGCAGCAACTGTTCACAAAAGCTACCGCAAAATCAGACATTTTAGGCCGCAGCAATCACACAAAAAAGTGCAGCAAAATCCTGGAGGGACTGATTAGATGGGTTTTAACAGAGGGAGAGCAATGACAGTTCATTGTCTGTGTGCCGTTTACAGGAACAGATGCACCCGCAGTGGTAAACTGTCTGCACATTCTGTCGCGGTCCCTTGATGCAAGGTAAATCAGCATCTACTCTCATCCCACTCTCATCATCTACCCAGAAGGACAGAAGATGGACACAACACACAAAATAATTCATTTAATTTGATCTTTGCTCTGTCTATTTTCTTTTCCAGGACTGTTATGAAGTCAGGCCCTGAGATTGTGAAGGCTATCCTACGCCAGTTCTTTGAGAGTGCTGCGGATGACATTGAAAAGATGGTGGAAAATCTGAAACTGGGCAAAGTGTCTAGTAAAACCCAGGTCAGAGAGAAAATAGCTGCATGAAGTTCAAAATAACAGCAGTGTGTTGGGAAAGGTGGATCTCTATGGAACACAATCTTAGCCAACTTTTTCACTCAGCAAAGACTGAGGAAAAGTAATTATTTGGCTCTACAAATTCAGCAATATGTATTTTCCTATGTCAGACAAATTGTTTTTACTGTAAAATCCCAAAATGCATCAGAGTTTCTTTTTCAACCAATAAGTTGGCTCTTTTTGTCAAATTAAAACATCTTGAGTGCTTCTAGCTTTTATTTGATGATGAAATTTGCTGGAACTTCTTGTGGATTGCTTGGCCTCAAATTGAAATCTTTTAATTGTTAGAGTATCCATAGACCTACTTAGATTAAAGCAGAGGTGTCCAAAGTCCCTCCCCAAGGTCCTTTTTTTCTATTATTTTACTACATCTAACACATTTTTGCAAGGTAAATGTTTTTTTTACTGAGCACTAGTTGGTGATGTTAGGCTGCTATAATTTTGAGCACAATTGTATAAGTTACTATCTGATTAGTAGATACAACATCAGAAACAATTTCTTGAAAGCCTGTTAGTTTTGGGATCTGTTAAACAGCAGCAGGTGAATTTAGGAACTCTACAAGCTGATTATCCATGACACAAACTCCTGGGGTCTCATTTACAAAGCTTGCTTACGCACCAAAACGTGGGTCTGAAAACTACGTGAGCAACTTTATACACAAAGTATGGGATTAATAGAAAAAAATGTGGCGGATACCAAAAATGTGAATCTAAGCCACATTTTCAGACTTGTAGACCATTGCACACATGAACACAACCAACACATAAACTTCTCCCCCGTCCCGTCTGTTGGAACTGAGAAGAAAAATGAGAATTTGATAAAAAATATGCCGCATTTAAGAATTGTGTTCATATGTATGTCTTCATATTTTATAGCAATTGCACGTATTGGTGTATGTGTGAAAAACAAATATGCTGCAGCGTCCCAACAAAATTCTGCACAATAGATGCGCTGGAACTCGTTGAAGATTATTTTTATGTCAGGCACGCTGCTGCATCAACACCGTGTCACCTGCAGCTTTACCGTTTATTTTTATGACCCCAAATCAATATTTTGCATGGATGATACTTTTTAAAAGTAGTTTTGAAGCGCACATTTTCGCCAGGCTTTAAATATCTAGGAGTGCTTAAACTTCTTATGTTCTATTGTGATTTAGTTTTATTAGTTTTAATTTGCTTTGATTCCAGGCTTACTGTCGCTACAAGAGATAATCATAGCCTATAATTGAAACTTTATATTTAATGTTTTTATTTGTTTCGTCTCTTGTGCTGGTGCTTTAATGTTTTAGTTATTTTTAAGTTTTTATTTTTTACTCTTGTCTTCTAACAAATTTTTTGTACCTATATTTTTGTCTTTTTATGTGAAGCCTTTGGCTGAGTAAAGCTCTATATCAGATCTAGATCTGACATTGATCAACATTGATCGATTGATTGCAATAAAAAAATTCTCTGCCTCCGCATGCCTGCAGCTATCTTTTTCCGCCTCTCGGTTGCCATGGTTACCCGTCTTAAGTCGATTCAGAATATTCACTAGAATCCTTGCATCAACCGTTTATGGAAGAAAGTGGGTGTGTGGTAGGCGGGATATGATCCAGAAACAGCTGAGCACATTTCTACGAAGAGTCTGATTTATAAAGCGGAGATTGCGTGCAGTTGTGCTACTTCAAGTTTGAAAGATCAGAAACTTACTAGGCGTAAGTAAAAAAAAGTTGCTGAGCTTAAGTACGGTTTTAGTATGGACTCTACTCAAAGTTTTATAAATGGGACCCCAGATCTTTTAATAAAACGTTCCTCAATAGTCATAAACGAGGAGTTTTAATTCCTCTCTGCTGTAAAGACCAGGGTAAAACTTCACGTAAAAGACACTTTCTCACACGAAGATTTCAGAGTAAAGTTGTGGTTTATTGATTGCCAGAATACTTGTATACCTAGGTTAAAGGTGTCTCCCAGAACATCAACTACACCACAACCGCCTTACTGCCTGTCCTCACTTCGCTGTTTGACCACATTTCCCAACACCAGTTTGGAGATGACGTTATTTGTGAGTTGAAAGTTTCATCTTAATGAATAAGTGTTTTCTTTTTTTGAGCTAGGACCTTACTCCATACTAATAAATATTCTTTTTTTTTTTTAACCCGTAGTGGATGACCTGCAAATATCCTGCTACCGTTTGATGTGCAGTATATATTCTTTGGGAACTGTTAAGACTCCGCATGTGGAGAAGTAAGTCATCTGGTGTACTAACATAAGGACAAACTAATAACTGGGGTGGACCATTGATCAAAGTTTTAATCAATTCTTGAACAGGGCTTGGCACACTTGGCAACTGCTAATGTTAGCATTCTTTGGCGAATATTAGACAACACTAGCACAAGCAACATTAACATTTGCCAGCTCATATTACTATTTTCAGAGACATTTAGATTTCATGGCTTAAATAAAAACTTTTATCAAGTGAAGTTTATTTTTATCTCACAAATTTGCGCCATGGCAGTTTAAAATGATCAACATGATAAAAACATTACACAACAAATTTACAAGGCTTTTAAGGTTTTATTTCTAAACAGAGAGCTACCAGCTCAAGGGAACTTGACAATTCTCATTTGTTTGTAAATTAGACTTACATAATTAAACTGAATTATTATGGAACATTTAGCAGCTAGCAATATTAGCAGATTCCTACTATTTTGAAATGGCTGCAAAGCTAACAATAGATATATTTCATGTCAGAAATTACTTTTTTTCTCTCATTCAGTACGCTGCAAAGGGTTGGCACATCTGATATATTTATGGAAAGATTTGGGTGGACCTAGCAGATGCTAATCTTATATTTAGCTAGTGTTAGTAATTGTTAGCAACAGTATGCTAACATGAAAATTTCTTAACAAATTTATTTTTAAAGCTTTATTTTATTTATTTTTTTAACTTAAGAATCACCTTGTAATGGTTGTCTTGTTTATTTTACTTTCAAATAGAGAGCTTTGTGCTTTAGACAAGGACTTGGAGCCGTTAGCAAATGCTAATGCTTGTGCTGTTCTTTGCTCAATTAGCAAACGTTAGCGTAATGCTAACATGAGTATCAGATAGCTCAATTGAATTTCTAAAGATAGATTTGTGGGGTTTGTTTTGTGAAAATATTTCTCATTAAAATGTTTTTATGGTAGTTTGTTCCTGAGAACTGATGGTGTATTTGACAGCTGCTAAAATAATGTTTTTACTGATATTGCAAATAAGAAATGCTAACTGAAGGATGTTTTTTGCCTTATGTAAGCATTTTTACTTGAAATAACGACATTCTTTTTTTCTCCCTTTATCTTCTGCAGACAGCGACCAGCTCTTGGAGAGTGTTTGGCACATTTAGCAGCAGCTATGCCAGTAGCCTTCCTAGAACCAGAACTGAATGAATTCAATACATTCTCAGTTTACACAACCAAGACTCCAAGAGAGAGAACTAGTGAGTTGCACTCCGTTCTTTTCCCTAAAGTGCACATTTGAATCACATGTATCCAGTTTGTTTTTAGTTTTTTATTAAATGTTATCCTTTAAAAGCCACATGTTTTACTCTATTCCTTCTCAGTTTTGGGACTTCCCAGTCAAGTTGAGGAGCTGTGCACCGACATCCCAGAGCTGGACGTTCTGATGAAAGAAATCCACGCCCTTGCTGAATCAGGAGCTCGCTACACAGAAATGCCCCATGTGATTGAGATCACCCTGCCCATGCTGTGTAATTACCTTCCACGTTGGTGGGAGAGGGGGCCAGAAAACCTCCCAGAGCAGGAGGGCCAGCTCTGCACCGCCGTTACCTCCGAGCAACTCAACCAGCTGTTGGGTAGCATCATGAAGATTGTGGTTAACAACCTGGGAATTGATGAAGCCTCCTGGATGAAGAGATTAGCAGGTCACTAAGCTTCAGCAAACATAACTGTCGTACCACTTAATGAAAAAAAAACGTTATCTTTGGATTGCACAAAAGTTTAATATTCATTTTTGCACTTTAAAGTAAATATTTGCTGAATATTTTTTCTCAATCATGTCGTTCCTGACTATTTTTGATGTTTTCACTCAGTTTTTGCCCAGCCCATCGTCAGCAGGGCTAAACCAGAGATGCTTAAATCCCACTTCATTCCCACTATGGAGAAGCTGAAGAAGCGTGCTGGGAAGGTGGTGGCAGAGGAGGAGCACCTGCGCATGGAGGGCAAATCAGAGGTGGACAGTGAGAACGGCACCATACGAGATGAGTTCGCTGTGCTGTGTCGAGACCTGTATGCCCTTTACCCGTTACTCATCCGCTACGTCGACAATAACAGGTTGGTGACTCAGTGAACTGGAAGAACGCTGCTGTTCACATTTAAATCTGAGGCTTATTTTCTGATTTACAGCATCCATAATCAGCTTTTCCTGTGTTTGTCAAAAGGGCAAGGTGGCTGACCTGTCCAGACCCAGATGCAGAAGAACTATTCAGGATGGTGGGAGAGGTGTTCATCTTCTGGTCCAAATCACATGTATGGGTTCTCCATCTTTTATTTTACTGTAATTCTTTTTTTTTTAAAAGTGCATCTGCTCTCAGAAATAAATCAAGATTCAACTTTTATAAACCGTAAACCGTCAAAACTGTTTTGAATCTCTTGCTTTTCTCTAATCTAATCGTCTTCTCAGTCAAAGTTTACAAAAGGGTACAGATTGCAAATTCAACAATTTTATCAATTTTAATAATCATTGTTATAGAAAATATTATTATTATATATTTTGTCCTAATTTTTTAGTAACAGATATACATTTTTAAGGAGTTTTCTTTAAAAAAAACACAAAATTAACCAACATGTTTTCCTCGTTCTTTTGTTTCTCAGTCACAGCAAAAATCTAAACATGGGCCCGTGTTTGTGTTTCAGAACTTTAAGAGGGAGGAGCAGAACTTTGTGGTGATGAATGAGATCAACAACATGTCATTCCTCACTGCTGACAGTAAGAGTAAGATGACCAAGGTAAAAAAGAAACAGAACACTGCCCATTCTGGATATGTTTGATCCACCATATACTGAGACATAACACATTAAGAAACTAAACTCTATTAATTCACGTATCACTAACGTCTGCCACTCCAAGCAGGGAATGGTTTTAAACGCAATCCATCCATTGGTATTAGGGTTGTAACGGTACACAAAACTATCAGTTCGGTACGTATTTGGGTTGTTAAAGTCACGATTCTGTACGGTTTCGTTTAATCAAGAAAAATAAATAGAAATGACTTTTTTTTTTACTTTAATCAACATTAAATGAAGTACCTTATTCTTCCTAAATTTCTTTTTTTTCCAATTCCTGAAATTAATTAGATTTTATTATGTTCTATCAGTTTAAAAAAACTGGAAAATATAGAACTCGTTGGAGATTTGATTGGATTAATAAAAAATAAAAAACAAAACAGTACAAGTAGACATAGCCAGAGTGTTAATGTTTAGAAATGTTTTAATTAGGGATGTCCCGTCCAGCGTTGTAGGAGATCCCGATCCGAAAAGAAACTCTGATGCCAATCCGATCTTTTAACATCCAATCCGATCTGATTTCGGTCACATTTTAGAGTTTTCATCTGTTAAAATTACATTTAAAGTCATTTTATTTAGCTAAAAAGCAATTAATGAAAAAAAAACCCTTGGAACCTTTGTTAACAAAAGGCTTTTCACCAAAAAGTGTAGCGAACGTTTAATTCCTCACATTATTGCTGCGGACTGTTATTTTGTCAAATAAATATATACTGTAAAATTCATGTAGCGAATTTATATATATATCTATATATATATATATATATAGATATATATAGATTATTTCAAAAATTTTCATCCGATCTTAAAATTGGGACATCCCTAATTGAAGCAACTATATGAAGTTTTTTGCTCTTACATTACCTCTCGCTCTTTACGATGGAGATAGCGAACGCTGCGAGCATGACGCTATTACGCAGGCCGCCCTGGAAAGCATTTCGGAAATCTGCTTTTTCTACCTGAACACTCGCTGTTTATGTGAACTTACATGTATATAGACCATGGCTGATTCTACTGACCAGGGGTATTTCTGGAGCATGTATTCATTAGTGGTTAAACGTATGTATAGTCCCCTTAAATAATACTTTGGTTTAAATAATTTGAGAATAAAGCATGTGTTAATACTTCACCATGGGCAGCTGATTGGAAAATCCCTTTTCAACAAAGGGTATTCCTCCACTTGCGTTTTATCCGAAGTCATTTATTTGGTCTGATTGGATGCTACTGGTAGCCATGGTGATGTTTCCATGCAGCTTGACGTTGTTTCAGGTGAGTCATTTAGTTCGGTCCAGCGCGTCCTATGGACCTTTTTGCTGTTAAATTATGCGTTCACTGACAAAGTTGTAGTTCGGTCCATCTATCTTTTTCTACTGTAGCTGGAGGAGAAACCATTAATGTTCCCAAACTGCACAGTTTACTGATAGCTGGGATTATTTCCTGGTTGGTTTTAGTGTCACTTTTTACTGTTGCGCTGCGGAACGTTGCACCGCGCTCTGATTTCTGCACATAAACATTCTGCATGAGTTCAGGTAGAAAACAGCAGGATTCATTCGGTCTAGCTTTCTTTCCTTACCGTACCGAAATATATGTAGAAATGTACCGTTACATCTCTAATAGCTATATATTCATATATTTGCATTGTCATTTCTTTTTCCTGTAAGTTATTAGGAACATCTCTAATTAATGATTATTCAGTCATTGCAAATGAGCGACTTTTTGATGATGTTGATTTAATCTGACAAATCCTTTTCCAGGGTGATGTAAGTGGTTTAGTGTTTAGTGAGCAGTGTTGCTAATTGTGTTCTTTCCCATATATCCTATGACGGTGGTTGGACGCTGGGTCACTAGGCTGGAGACGGAGAGGTTAGATTGTGTTTGTGCACGAGCGCTGTGCTGATCGCATGGCACCCTGAGTTTGAGAGGCAATTCATCGAGCTCTCTTGTGGACCCCATTATTCACACAAATGCATGCACATTAAGAGGACTCTGAAGATATTTAGTTTTGGAGTCAGTCACGACTGTGGGTAAAAAGCAGAGAATAGAAGGGTTCTTGTACACCGAACTGGCAATTAGTTTTTAGTAGGGATGTTCGATATTGGCTTTTTTACCGTTATCCGATATACTGATATAGCTTAACTCATAATTTCCGAGACCGATATGTCGGGACCCTCCCTCATAAAAAACTACTAAACCCTTTTAGGTAACCACAATGAAATATCTTGTATCATGCATACTTGAGTTTTAAAAATTTAGAAAATGTAATAAGTACTAGAATTTTAATCAGACAATAGAAAAAGGTGCCATTTTTATTTTGTCCTCAAAAGTAGCTGGAACATTTTCTCAAACAGAGAATACTGACAAAGGCCCACCACTCAGTGCACATTTCTACTTTAAGAAAATGTAACCAACATTATACCTTTATAGCAGTGAGGTAAAGTGGAAACAACTGAAGCAAGAGTAAAAAAAAAAAAAAAAACAGCAAACATTTAAGCTGGGCCAATAATTAACCTACCTTTTGATATATTGAAAGTTGTCTCAAACAAATATCTCAAAAACTAAGCCTCAAATCTGTCATATTTTTACATTCTGAGAGAGAAAAGAAGTAGCTGAAGAGTTTGATAAATAATATGTGTATGGTGTGAAAAACTCATCTTATTAAAGAAATAAAAACCGATACCGATAATTTTCGATATTACATTTTAATGCCAATATTGTCCGATAATGACTTTAGGCCGATAATATTGGACATCCCTAGTTTTTTGGAATATAAGGCACTGTAGTGAGGATGTATCACTCACTGTGTGCCCATCAAATCCAGGCCTTCTCTATTTAAACTAGGCCGGGACTCGATTGTAATTTTCAATCTAATTAATTACAGGCTTTTTAATTACTTAATCGATATTAATCGCATTTTAATCGCACATAAATATTTGACCTGAGAAAAGTGAGAATTTTCTTCATGTCTTTGAATAAGACTTGATTTGAATAATGACTGAATACATAAGTTTAAGTTATCAGAAAAAATAAAAACCATCATTCTGTCAGAACACCGATAAGAGAATCATGGAGAAAGCGGAAATGTCTCTCAGATAGAAATAGATAAATTAACACGGTGATGACCAGGAAGCCGCAGCGCACCACCATCATCCCTCCTTGCAGAGCTGTGGAGGATGAAATCCCTCTGTGGAATGAGTTCTAGAAGGCTGCGGTGCATAAATAGGTCCGATTAAAATGCGTTACAAAATTTAAGCATGTTATTTTTGTGTAATTAATTCATCTTAATTGACGCGTTAAAGTCCCGCCCCCAATTAAAACACACATTCAACAATACACAAGTGTCTACATTGGGCCCCCAAATAGCTAAAATCCATGAATACATGAGACCCTGTTAAAACGACTGCAACTGCCTATTTTCATAGTTCAAACACTAAATGTTTTATAATGCATCAATATGCTTAGTGGAAACCGTCTTTGCACTACCATAAAGGCTAACGTTCACGGTCTTCCTTATCTCCACTCTTGGGAGTAAAGCCAGTCATTGCTGAGGAAAATGAATCACAATCCTGGGTTGGCCGCTTTGTAACCCCATCCAGTAACGTGTGAAGTAGAATTTCAGTATTTCAGTTCCCCAAGCTGCGTTTTCTTTTGAGTATTTTATATTTGGATTACTTTTTTTTATTGCTACTCTGTTATTTGAAGACAGGTGATGTGGACAAAAGAGTTTAAAGTTAGCAGTAGCTGGGATAGCATCAGTTTGTATAAAAACTGAAAACCCTAATTAAAGTAAACATCGTTAATTACTGACTACATTTTAAAAATCTACCATGAACTAAACACAATTTTCATTAAGCAATATTTTTACAATATTGTATAAAACTAAATATTTTTAGCCATTTAAAAAAAATGCTTAAAAAATATGTTTTTCCCAAATACTTTCACTTTGAGCGACGGGGTCCAACAAAATGTGGTCAATTGTTTTTAACGGTCAGTTTTTAAAATGATAATAAATTCAATAGTATTTTTTACATTTCATTTCAAATAATATTCAATCTAAAGAACAGAGAACAAAATTTACACTAAGAACTAAAGCGATTGTAAAATAAAACAGGGTCTAAAATGGGGCCAGTAACCAGAGGGAACACTTCCTTAAATAATTTGGTTGGTATTGGGTCTAACATAGAAGTTGAGGGTTTAGATGAAGCTATTATTTGTGATAATTCCTAAAGTTCAACAGAATCAAAATGGTACAGACATAAACATGGTTCTACAGTTCTCTCTGATGCTGCCTCATTTACTGAAAGAGAGTTAATCATGTTTGGGAGAATGCCAATGATTTTATTTTTAATAGAATGTATTTATTTATGAAGAATCCCATAAAGTCATCACTACTAAGAGAAGAGGGAATAGTTGGCTCAACAGAGCTATGACTCTGTATAAGTTTGGCAACTGTACTAAAAAGAAACCTAGGATTGTTTTTATTTACTATTTACTCTATTAATGATGAGAAATATGCTGTTTTGTGTCTAGTGCCAAACGCAGTGAGGAAGTAATACTTTGAACCAGACCATCAATTTCTGAAGGGTTAGTGTTGGAATTACTGCCATTCACTGTGGTATTCTGAGACACGTAGGGAAGCAAGAATGGAACAGATTCTTTAAAACTTGTTACAGCACTGTCTGATAAAGTTCTACTGTTATGAAATTTTCTTTCAGATTTTGGAACATTGGGTAATGTAAATTCAAAGGTTATCAAAAAATGGTCAGACAGGACTGGGTTATGTGGGAGGACTTTTAGTTCATCACACTCAATTCCGTATGTCAGTACAATGTCTAAAGTGTGTTGACCAGAGTGTGTGGGTCCCTTCACTTTCTGAGTAAAGCCAATCGAGTCTAAGATAACATTAAAGGCTGCAGTTAGGCTATTACTTTCAATGTCCACGTGAATATTGAAATCCCCTACTATAATTACCTGATCAGTGTTTAAAACTAAATCAGATAAAAAAAAAAAATCTGATATCTGGTACAAGAATTGAGAGTAAGGGCCTGGTGGATGATACAAAACCACAAACAAAAGTGGTTTTAATGTTTTTCAGCTTGGATGAGAAAAAATAAGGATTAGATGTTCCAAAGAGCTGCAGTTAATAATTGGTCTATTGCGAATTTTTAAAATCTGAATGAAAGATGGTTGCAACTCCTCCTCCTCTCCCAGTACTTCTAGGAATGAGAACATTTTGATAATTAGAAGGATTTGACTCATTTATAATTACAAAATCCTCCTGCTGCAGCCAGGTTTCTGATAGACAAAATAAATCAATTTTATTATCACATATCAAGTCATTTACTAGTAACGTCTTTAAGGAGAGGGATCTTATGTTCAGTAAACCACATCTAATTGCTCTATTTCCTTGTTTGGTCCGAGTTTATTTGAATGAGATGTTCATAGTTTGCTTTTGTCAGGTTAAGTTTTAGTCTATTTGATTTTGGCCGTGGGTAAGACACTGTCTCAATAGGGTATTGAGTGGGAAACAGAATATAGAATCTGCAGAGAGGTGGTTTAAAATATGACTCTGCTTCCTGGTCTGGACCCTAGTTTTTAAATAAAAGATAGAAACTGATTTGCATTGTATTGAGAGAAATAAGTATTTGAACCCTCTAACAAAAACAGACTAAATGCTTGATGGTAAAACCCTCATTTGCAAGCACAGAGGTCAAACGTTTCTTGTAACTGATGACCAAGTTTGCGCACATTTTAGGAGGAATTTTGGTCCACTCCTCTTTACAGATCGTTTCTAGATCACTAAGGTTTCCAAGTTGTCTCTGTGTAACTTTGAGCTTCAGCTCCCTCCATAGGTTTTCTATTGGATTAAGGTCCAAAGACTGACTAGGCCGCTCCATGACCTTATTGTGCTCCTTCTTGAGCCACTCCTTTGTTGCCTTTGCTGTATGCTTTGGGTCATTGCCGTACTGGAACACCCATCCACGACCTATTTTCAGTTTCCAGGCAGAAGGAAGGAGGTTGTTGCTCAGGATTGTACGATACACGGCTCCGTCCATGTTCCCATTGGTGCGGTGAAGTTGTCCTGTGCCCTTAGTAAAAAAAAAAACACCCCCAAAGCAAAATGTTTCCACCTCCATTGCTTGATGGTGGGGATGGTGTTTTGGGAGTCATAGGCAGAATTTTTCTTCCTCCAAACAGGGCGAGCTAATGCCAAAGAGCTCGATTTTGGTCTCATCTGACCACCGCACTTCCTCCCAGTCACTCTCTGAATCATTCAGATGTTCATTGGCAAACTACACATCAGAATAAGCTTTAATGGCCAAGTATGACACATACAAGGAATTTGACGGCGGTAAATTTTCTCTCTAGTACACTACTTAAATAAGTGAAATAAAAATAAATACAAATAAATAATAAAGGATTATGTATACACCAAACTGGGGTTATTGTACAGTGACTCACACTCTGTGACTACACAGAGTTCATCAGAGCGACAGCCCGGGGGAAGAAACTGTCCTTATGTTGGGTGGTTTTGGCGTACAGCGCTCTGTAACGCCGGCCTGAGGGGAGGAGCCTAAACAGATAGTGGCCGGGGTGTGAGGGGTCTGTAGTGATTTTCCTGGCCCGCTTCCTGACCCTGGACTGGTACAGGTCCTGAATGGAGGGAAGATCAGTACCAATGATCCTCTCCGCAGACCTGACTGTTCTCTTCAGTCTGTCCCTGTCTTGCCTGGTGGCGGATCCGAACCAGACAGAGATGGATGAGGTCAGGACAGACTGGACTATTGCTGTGTAGAAGATGGTCAGCAGTTCCTGAGGCAGGTTGAACTTTCTGAGCTGACGCAGAAAGTACAGCCTCTGCTGAGCCTTCTTCCTTATAGAGTCTATGTGGGAGGTCCGCTTCAAAACCGTGCAATGCTGGATCCTAGGAACCTGAAAGACTGTCCTGTTGAGGGTTGTGAGAGAGGGTTGTGCTTAAGCAGGGGCACCTTGTGAACGCTGCAGTGTAATGTGTTTCCAATGGTTTTCTTGGTGACTGTGGTCAAAGCTACTTTGAGGTCATTAACTAACTCCTCCTCTGTAGTTCTAGGATGATTTCCCACTTTTCTCAGAATCCTCGACGGAACCCCAGGCCGAGGTCGATTGATGGTCATTTTGTGCTGCTTCCATTTCAAACAATTGCACCAACAGTTGTCCCCTTCTCTCCCAGCTTCTTGCTAGTGGTTTGTAGCCCATTCCAGTCTTCTGCAGGTCTATTTATTTTGTCTCTGACATCATTGGACAGCTCTTTGGAATCTGCTTGATTGATTGATTCTGTGGACAGGTGTCTTTTATATAGGTGACTGGTTAAGACAGGTGTATTTAATGACCTTGACTAATGAGTAGAGTGTCTAACCACTCAGTGGGAGCCAGAACTCTTAGCGGTTGGTAGGGCTTTAGATACTTTCAGATATTATTTCAATCATTCAAATGCAAATCAGTTTCTATCTTTTATTTAAAGTTATTTTTACAATTTTCCTTTTGATGTGCCATCTGTCAGTGTTAAAATAAACCTACCATTAAAATGATACTGTTCTTTGTCATTGGACAAACTTACAAAAACCAGTGAGGGGTCAAATACTTATTTCCCCCGCTGTATATGTCCTACGAGTGAACCTCCACATTTAATCCTTGAGCTCTGATAGTTCATTTAATTCTAGAGAAAGTTTTTGTTCTGTTCTTGTCAGATAACTTCTCAGACGCTCGTCACGTAAGTGTTTACTCACGATTTTTAAGTAAAAAGTTTTGCTCCAAATTATTAAACACCACTTTTAAACATCTAAACATGGGCTCAACAACTTTTGTGATGTTGAGAGCTACTTAAAGGGTGCTGAGTAATAGACAGGGCTACCTGGCTAATCTGTACTTGTTCGCAATTCGCCTTTGAAAGGTTCTCACTGCGGATCAACTGCTGTTTAAAGTCCAAGCTGCTAGCAGCGTGAGAAGGTGTCAGTTTGGTGTGTAAGATCGTTCTTTGTTTGTATTCGTGTGATTAGGGGGTCCGGGCGGGTTTAATGAAAGCCATTTTTTTTTTGCTGTAGATGGTAGTGGCCTGTGAGGTTTCATGGTGCTCTGCTGGGCAGCTGAGCGTTTGCTCTCAACTGCCGCCGAGCGTCATCGCCCAGGGTTTTTTTTTTTTTTTGTCTGATCAATAAACACTTTGCCTTTAGATCGTCCGTGTCGGATTCAGCTGTGAAGCCGTTTGCTGTTTGTGAAATTCTGTTTTTTTTCCCCACAGCATTTGTGGTTAAGATTCCTGCTCCGGAAGACTCCTCTCTTTTCAGCATTTGTATTAACTTTGTGCTCACTACCTGCTTGCAGCCATAAAAAGTAGCGTTTCTTAGGATTTTCCTGATATTTCTGCAAAGTCTCTGAGTAGGCGTACCTGTCAGGGGAAACTAAAGCTTTCTTCATTTCAACTAACCGAACTCATCTCTTCTTGTCATGCTCATTGACCCAATTAAAACTGTTAAATAATCCAACTTCTAATGATTGCGTTACTGATGTTTTATATGGTTGCCAGAGATCTATATTGTAGTAAGTGTCTGTGACATACACTACCGTTCAAAATTTTGGGGTCACATTGAAATGTCATTATTTTTGAAGGAAAAGCACTGTACTTTTCAATGAAGATAACTTTAAACTAGTCTTAACTTTAAAGAAACACGCTATACATTGCTAATGTGGTGAATGACTATTCTAGCTGCAAATGTCTGGTTTTTGGTGCAATATCTACATAGGTGTATAGAGGCCCATTTCCAGCAACTATCACTCCAGTGTTCTAATGGTACAATGTGTTTGCTCATTGGCTCAGAAGGCTAATTGATGATTAGAAAACCCTTGTGCAATCATGTTCACACATCTGAAAACAGTTTAGCTCGGTACAGAAGCTACAAAACTGACCTTCCTTTGAGCAGATTGAGTTTCTGGAGCATCACATTTGTGGGGTCAATTAAACGCTCAAAATGGCCAGAAAAAGAGAACTTTCATCTGAAACTCGACAGTCTATTCTTGTTCTTAGAAATGAAGGCTATTCCATGCGAGAAATTGCTAAGAAATTGAAGATTTCCTACAACGGTGTGTACTACTCCCTTCAGAGGACAGCACAAACAGGCTCTAACCAGAGTAGAAAAAGAAGTGGGAGGCCGCGTTGCACAACTGAGCAAGAAGATAAGTACATTAGAGTCTCTAGTTTGAGAAACAGACGCCTCACAGGTCCCCAACTGGCATCTTCATTAAATAGTACCCGCAAAACACCAGTGTCAACATCTACAGTGAAGAGGCGGCTGCGGGATTCTGGGCTTCAGGGCAGAGTGGCAAAGAAAAAGCCATATCTGAGACTGGCCAATAAAAGAAAAAGATTAAGATGGGCAAAAGAACACAGACATTGGACAGAGGAAGACTGGAAAAAAGTGCTGTGGACGGATGAATCCAAGTTTGAGGTGTTTGGATCACAAAGAAGAACGTTTGTGAGACGCAGAACAACTGAAAAGATGCTGGAAGAATGCCTGACGCCATCTGTTAAGCATGGTGGAGGTAATGTGATGGTCTGGGGTTGCTTTGGTGCTGGTAAGGTGGGAGATTTGTACAGGGTAAAAGGGATTCTGAATAAGGAAGGCTATCACTCCATTTTGCAACGCCATGCCATACCCAGTGGACAGCGCTTGATTGGAGCCAATTTCATCCTACAACAGGACAATGACCCAAAACACACCTCGAAATTGTGCAAGAACTATTTAGAGAAGAAGCAGGCAGCTGGTATTCTATCGGTAATGGAGTGGCCAGCGCAGTCACCAGATTTGAACCCCGTTGAGCTGTTGTGGGAGCAGCTTGACCGTATGGTACGCAAGAAGTGCCCATCCAACCAATCCAAATTGTGGGAGCTGCTTCTAGAAGCGTGGGGTGCAATTTCTCCAGATTACCTCAACAAATTAACAGCTAGAATGCCAAAGGTCTGCAATGCTGTAATTGCTGCAAATGGAGGATTCTTTGATGAAAGCAAAGTTTGATGTAAAAACAATCTTATTTCAAATAAAAATCATTATTTCTAACCTTGTCAATGTCTTGACTCTATTTTTTATTCATTTCACAACGTATGGTGGTGAATAAGTGTGACTTTTCATGGAAAACACAAAATTGTTTGGCTGACCCCAAACTTTTGAACGGTAGTGTAAGTCCACAGATAATTGTTTTCTAGATCATAAAGTTCCCCTGAGCGTTTTCTATGAAATCAGAAAGGGTTGCTGTGAGACGAGACAACATCAATGGGGACGTCGGTGCGAGAGGAGCTTCGAGGTTGATGGAGCAACCTCCAAAGAGAGACGTCGGGCCATCGGATTACTAACAACAGGGCTGCTCTGTGTTTAGCAGCTGTGGCTGACGCAGCAGTGAATCACCTGAACCAAAAAAAATCTTTGTCTGCATGCCGTTTCTCGCGGTGTCTATCATTTCCTCACCTTGTCCTGTTTTGTTTTGCATCAGTAAATCTGTTCCAGCCTACTATTTCTAAAAAAAAAAAACACACAAAAAAACAGGGACTTTTTGGATTTTCTTGGCGAACCTATACTGACGTGTTGTTCTTTTCAGTCTGGAGGCTCAGAGCAGGAACGTAGCAAGAAGAAGAGACGAGGGGATCGCTACTCTGTGCAGACCTCCCTGATTGTGGCGGCGTTAAAGAAGATGCTCCCCATCGGCCTCAACATGTGTTCTCCCGCCGACCAGGAGCTCATCAATCTTGCTAAGATCAGATACTCGCTGGTACTGTGCTTCTAGACGTGTTTACTTTGGAAATTCAAGATGGACAACTGGTTTTAGAGTTTTAGAGTGAATTAATGCCATAGTAGTGTAAAACGTTTGAACAGCCAGACATCAGCGTGTTGAAGCGTTTTTCCAATATTCTGTCTTGTAGAAAGACACGGATGAAGAGGTGAGGGAGTTCTTGCAAAACAACCTACATCTGCAAGGCAAGGTGAGTAGATGTTGGCGTCAGAAAACCTTTTTTCTCGTAAAAAAAAAAAGGCTGCTAACAATCTACGAACGATTTGTGGGTTTTTTCCTAAGAATCCAGCATTGGTAGCCCGTTTCTAGTCGGAACTTGGAGGTGGGTTTTGACGTCACGCCGGAGTAAACGGCGTTCCAGTTAGCGTAGTCAAATAAGTCGGGATTCCAATATGACATGGTCCAGGTAGCCATTGTTGGTAATAACTTTTAAACATAGTTTCAAACGCGATGTAAAGCTTTAATTATATTAGTGTTGTCACGGTAGCAAAACTTCCGTATTCGCTACCAATACTAGTTAAAATCCATGGTTCTTGGTACCAGTATCAGTACATAACCAAAGTTTGGTCAAAAAAACCATCACAAAGTGACTAGTTTGGTTGGGGTTTCTTTAAACAACGACCCGAAGCTTGGAAAGTAGCAAAACTTTAAAGCACACAAAACACGGCAGGGACTCTGACGGCCTCAACCACAGAGTTAAATTGTAATCTTGCGGTTTTGGGCAGTGTGGTCGCGCACAAAATATTATATAAGCATTAGGATCCGTGTTGCCAACTTAGCTACTTTTTCGCTATTTCTAACGACTTTTCAGACCCACTTAACGTCCTTTTTTGCAAAAAGTGCCTAGCGACATTTCTGACCACCTTCTGTCGCTGATATTCCCTGCAGATTATAGACCCGATTTGCTCTGCTCTGAGCCGTCTTTGACACGTCATAAACCTCTCTGTTCATTTCACCCAGCAGCAGAGAGATGGAGCTGATCTCACCCGATCACTAAAGAAGTTGTTTCTTCAACATGGATTGAAAAGTAAAAAAAAAGGAATGTGCGTGAATATAATACCGATCGTTCTTTTTTAAGACACACAAACATCATTCTTTACCTTCATCTTTCAAACCTCTCCTTACGAAGGGGGAATAAAAAGCAGAAATTGTCTGCACGCTGCATTTGCACCTGTGGTGCCTTTAAGAAACCTTCAAAATTTACGGTCAGTTCAATAATTGTTGGCAAGCAATGTTTGATGCGCACTAAATGTGCCTTAAGAGGTATTGGATGTCTAGTTATAATTTGATGTCTTATATGGTGCCACTTCCCTTCTCTCATAATAATACAAAGTGTTACACAGTTTACGGTAACACGTTTTCCCTGTTTAAATATTGTTTTATTTAACCATGTTTTATTTAATCCTAATCTAGATATAATTAGTTCCTCCTTTCTGTTATGCCTCGTTTTCCTTATCATACCAAATATCCTTTGAAAGCCACATACCAGTTTTTTTTCCTCTTTAAATCTTTACTTGACCTTTTAAGGCTGCCTTTTATTATTTATAATTATTATTATTTTTTTTCATATGTCTGAACAAAATAGTTTTTGCAGACAGTTTATTTCCAAACTGGTTTTATTTGTGTTTAATGCTGTAGAAGAAAATAAACATCGCCATATTAGTGACGATGTCATCACGCTACTGCGACGTGATGGCATAATTGAAATTCAGTTTAGCATGTGACGTCATCTGGCGATATCTAGCGACTTTCATGGGCAACTTCTGATACTTTCTATCAGAGACAGTTGGCAAGACTGATTACGATCCATTCTAGTACATTTTCTTGACGTGTGAAAGCAGCCGACAAGCAGCTACGGTTAAAGTCTGAATGAAAATGTCAATGAATATTCCAGTGTGCGTATCCGAAAAACGGCTTTAATAGTAAGCAGATGTTTTCTGTCCCCTTTCTGATAAGGACCTCTCAACTCTTACAGGAACCCATTCTAAACTCCATGTTTTGCCAATGACATTGCAGAGTTCACACACTAGGGCTGAGTCCCTTTAAATGTAATAAAACATAGATTTTCCTTCAACAGTATGCGACAATAACACGTTAAGTTGTTCCTGGAGGCCCTTCCATCGTCGTACAGATTGAGGTTTGTTCTCAATGTGAGGTTTGAAAACATTTGAAGCGTTCCAACATGACAACTACACACAGTAAAACTGATTTTACAAAAGACCATGCTGACCGACATTAAGAAGCGATTTTCTTAAATGCTCAACATCGACAAGTAGAAGTACAAATTTTGTGCAAAATTTGTCCATCATAGCGGAAGTAAAGCTCATCACAATCGATTTAGATAAAACAAGGATAAAGTAATGCAAAGAATATCTTAAAACACAATGAATACACAAAAAAAGCAGAAATGTCAAAGTATAATCTGAGATCAATGTTTCTGATCATATTTGGGTCTAGGTGGAGGATCCAGCTATGCGCTGGCAGATGGCTCTTTACAAGGAGATGTCTGGAAAGGCAGAAGATGCGGAAGATCCGGAGAAGGTGGTAAAGAGGGTCCAAGAGGTCTCAGCTGTCCTTTACCACATCGAGGTGGTGAGTGTTGCCGCAATCCGCATGGCTGTGGAAAGCGGCGATACAATAAAACGATAATAAAAATGAATAAATGATTAAAAAGGACCTGATGCTTTTGCTCTGCAGACCGAGCATCCCTACAAGTCGAAGAAAATGGTATGGCACAAGCTGCTGTCCAAACAGCGCCGCAGGGCAGTGGTGGCTTGTTTCAGGATGACGCCTCTGTACAACATCCCAACGTAATGATCCCCATCATCCCGAGCAAAAATAAACGGAATGTCTCCCGAGATTGACGATCCCGTACCTCATCTTTCACAGGCACAGAGCCATCAACATGTTCTTGAATGCCTACAAGCGCAACTGGCTAGAAACTGAGGGCTACTCGTTTGAAGACAAGATGATCGATGACCTGTCAGTAAGTAACATCTGGTGTCAGTGAGTGTGTGTGCTTTAAAAACAGCTGATGATTTAACATAATTTGTATGGGGTGAAGTTACACTGTCAAAAATGAACAGCAATTAGTGGGGTTATTTAGTCATAATAGGAAAAAAGGTGGTTTATCTTTCAGTCATATTTGCATCAATGTTATTTTATAAATGTCACAGTTTCAAACTTAACATTTGCTTAGCAAGCTAACCTGACTGGCTAAATGTTTAGCTTTGGAGTAGATAATTCACTCAGAGCTAAATATTGAGCTAATATGCAAATTCACTTGCCGATTGGTGGAAGTGGACAAAAATAAAAGTTCCATCTTGCAAACCTCTATATGTCCTGCAATTGGTCCAGTCACTGTTTCTGTAAATAAAATGAGAAACATGCAGAAACGGTTTGAGACATAAGCGAACTAAACGGTTGCTTAGGGCCCCCCCAAACTGATCCCCGTAAATGCTGAAATTGAACAGAGACAAGAGATGTAGCTTATTTCTCATATTGATTTATTTTTGTTTCATTGGAGATAATAATTTTTTAATTTTTTTTATATTTTTGTGTTGCAACTAGGCAAGTTTCTATGTAACTAATTATTAAAAATTATTTGTATATTATTTATTATATACTATTTTTATTTTACAAAATGTAAAAAAAAAATGCAAAAATCTATGAATAAAAACATAAAAAGGAATATACTGTACCTTTTAATGTAGAATTTTTTATGGTTACATAACAAAATTTGAATTAAATGAAAAAATTTAGAATGCCTTTTTAATATTCATATTTAGTTGTGTTACAGTCCTAAGCTTTAGTTTAACTTTTCTATTTTGTTTGAGCTTTAGATTGTCTCAGATAATATTACCTCTGATTGATTTTTAGGATCTGCTAAATAAACTCTTCCTCCTCTCCCAGATTAGACCAAATCTTAATTGAAACACCGTTATTATGGTCTGAACAGAAAGGGGGCCCCCTGAGCAAAAATCTGCTTAAGGCCTCATAAGACTTTGGGTCAGCCCTGGAAACATTCATACTGCTGTTAAAACAGGTCAGCCTACATTTCTAGCTGAAATGTTTTAAATGCTGGAATGAGGTAAATAGACAACGATAAAGAAGTTACATTTTTGTCTCGCCAGCAGTTTATATAAAGGTTCAATCGACCTAGCTTTTATTTTGGTAGTCCACTTCCATTTATTGGCAAATAAATGTGCATATTTATAACGATTTAGATCAACCAAAATGTTTAGCTTGAAGCTAAATATTTAGCTAGGCAGTTTAGCTTGCTAGCAAAAAAAATATATTTAAAAGGTTATTCCACCCCTAAGTAAAAAAAAATGTCTGCCATATTCTCTAGAGTTAGATAAGTGACAGAGAGAGAAAAAAAAACAAAACAAAAACTTTTATAACCAGCATAGTAATTCCCCTGATCCGACAACAGTCTGTTAGCTTTAGCTTAGCATAAACCAAAGAAAATGAGTGGGAACTACTGGCATACTAGCATTTATATTTAAACCCTCCCCCTTTAAAATAAATATTCAGCTTGCTAACTAAGTATTTAGGTTAAAGTTAAATGTTTATTTTGTGAACCAAATATTTGATTTTAACCAGCCAGTTTAGCTTGCTAGCTAAATATTTATCTTTAAAGTGATATTCCACCCCTAAGTAAAAAAAAAATGTCTGTTGCCATATTCCTTAGTCAGATAAGTGACAGAGAATGAGAGAGAAAAAAAACAAAGAAAAAATCTTTGTAACCAGCATAGTAATTCCCCTGATCCAGCAACAGTCTGTTAGCTTTAGCTTAGCATAAACCAATGAAAGTGAATGGGAACTACTGGCATGCTAGCATTTCTCTTTTAACCCTCCCCCTTTAAAGCTAGCTTGCTAGCTAAATATTTAACATCGTACTAAATATTTAGCTCGCTAACTGTTTCGTTTAAAGTTAAATATTTAGTTTACAAAATAATTACACAATAATGAACATGGATGAAATCATGATATTAAAAATGAACCCACATTTATGTATTTATATGTTATGACTAAATAACCCTAATTATTTCTGTAAAATTTTGTCTGACTTTACAGGCAGCATATCATAAATATCATCCAAACCTCTTTTCAAAATACCAATTGAATTAAATTTAGATTTAAGCTAGACCTTTCTATGAAGATTTATTACCACAATCAAAGACAAAGGTTAATAAACTTTAGTAAGTGGATGTGAAGCTGGCATTTTAGGGTATGAAATGGTAACGTGCGCACCAAAGTGTGTCCCAGCTTTTCTGTAGAAGAGTTGTTGCAGACCTGTTGTTTATCGTGAGGGTTTGTCATGCATCATATTATCTCCAAAAACTAGAAAGCCTTGGAGGAAGAGGAGGAAGAGGAAGAGGAGACCGAGACGAAGCCTGATCCTCTTCATCAGCTAATTCTGCACTTCAGTCGCACAGCTCTCACAGAAAAATTGTAAGAGCAGGTTGCAGCTTTTCCCTCCCTCACCTTTTATTTTAAATATGAATTCATCTTCATTGTTCCGTTTTTTTTTTCATATCATTACAGGAAACTTGAAGTTGACCATCTTTACATGTCTTATGCCGATATTATGGCAAAGGTACATGAAATCTTCTCATTAGTGGATGAAAACTTTGTATTCAGAAGCGAGCGTAATTTGAAACATGCATTCATTTGATCTTGTATTAAATTCCTTCAGAGCTGTCACATGGGTGAGGAGGACGAAGGGGGAGAACAGGAGGGGGAGGAGCCATCCTTTGAGGTGCGGCAGACAGAGATGGTATGGGGGGACCAGGGGAGGGGGCACAGGGGAGTCGGCGGACAAGCAGCTCCCCGCGCACCGAGTGACCACACCGTGACATCACACCCGGCACACCCCCCACCACCACCACCACCACCACCAAACTCCTGCTGTCTTTTATTTGTTCACTCACTCCACTCGTCTATTTCCTGCAGTGGTGGACTGACCTGTGCATGCCTTTGCTGGACTACCAGCAGGATTGGTGTTGTGGATTCAAAATGTTCCTAAATTGCATGACTTGAGCGCAGAGAGATGGTGTAGCTAAAGACAAGAAAATGAAAACCAGAGTAAAACAAACCCCTTAGTCTTGCCAGTTGTTTGACTTTGAAATCACAGTTTCTACACCTGATCAGCATCTCAACGAAGACCATATTAAAGGGCGTATTATCATCTTTAATCATTTATTGGTTTTACAACCTTTCCTTTTTATTTGTGTCAATGCTGGTAGTGCATGATAATAGTGTTACTTTGACGATGAAGAAGCCGAAATCAGTGCATAAATACAGCGTTGCACCTCACACTAAAAGTAGTTCATGTTAATGGATTTAGCATTTTAGTTAATAATGTGAAAGGTGACTTATCAAGAGAGGAAGAAGAAGTCGAGAGAAATCCTTTGTGAGCGCAGTAACCTGAAGACCTTACAAACCAGAACCCAGTTAAAAGGGTTTCCAGCTGTAACTTACAGGAACGCAGTGGTTGTGAACGCTTCATTTCTATTCTGCGCTTCACACTTTACAGTTTAAGCACGCAGTATTATCATAGGCGTCATTTTAACCGGGGACCAACACAATTTCCAGATAGCCAATCCACTTCCTTAATGCTGCATTCACACCAACCCCATGCGTCAGCGTCAGTTGCGGCAAGATTACATGTAAAGTCTGTGGTCGAGTACGTCAGCGGTCCCTCAAAGTCTCTGCGGTGCGTTGGCTCCATCAACTTTACTTGCGTTACATACGGCAACGCAAGCAACACAAGCAACGCAGAAGTTCAGCCAGCTGAACTTTTGACGGACCCAACGCAGTTAACGCAGTGCGGCAACCAATCAGAGTGTCTCACTGTAGCGATGTCTCTATACACGTATCTTTAATGAAGCGTGGGTCCAGTGAAAACATTTTCAACAGACGCAGATGAAGATAAATTCAAGCCACTCTCTCGTTACGATCCGCCATAGTTCAGAATGTGCGGCAACAGAGGAAGCCCCGCCCACGCGCTCCTTTTTACTCAGAAGCAAACGTTGGAAGCCAAAAAGTACACGCGTCAAACTACATGCGTTGAATGCGTTGCCTGACGCAGACCGACTGTGCGGTGTGAATGCACCATTAGACTGCCGCACACGAGAGCAATCTACTGAGCTAACAGTCATTCGAAAACGTTTGCTCAGCAGATAGCTAGCTGTGTGTGGCAATTTTTCTTTTGGTGAGTTTTCTGCCTCATGAGGCGCTGAAGTGAATATCAAACAGGTTTGATATTTTCCGCCTCGCGAGGCGAGAAACTTGCCGTGTGCGGTCTCTGTGAGCTGTCTGCTGAGCTCAAATATTCAAGCGACCAAGCAAACCGCGGTCTATGATCACATGATTCCAAGATGGCAGCCCGCGGAGAAGATTACATTTTAGAAGATTAAAGACTCGTAAAAATTTCGCCAGACTGTACCTGTTCATATGATGCAACGAAACACGGCAAACACGTTTAGCGCAGAGTCCTGCAATGTAGCGGTACCGTTTCAAGATGGAACAAGTACATTATCTAAATGTCATGGGTCAGGCTGAAGTTTATTTACTGTGGGGGTGTCCGTTTAAATGTTCATCGAATACTTTTTTGTTTGTTCAAGACTCCCAAAGAAAATCTTTCGATTAAGTTTGCGGAGAGAGTGAGGGACTGGACAGTGTTACGTTTCTGCAAAGTGATGTCTGACTAAAATAAGTTTTAGCGAGGAACATACCAAAGATACGAAAGACATATTTTATAATTTACAACCAGCCAGGGGTTGTGTCATTTTCAGTCTTTGATTGTTTAAAACTGTAATGGAAAAACCTATATACTGTCGATCTTTTTAAGGGTTTCCAATTCACAGCTGTTGACTTGATCCAAAAACCACAACATTATTCCAGTCCTCAGTGTGTGACCAGAGCGGATTCATTTATTTGATTCAGATTTCCCTGTGCAGAAACTAAACATTTTCCACAGTCCCTGGTTTAACTTTATTCTCTATTCCATCAGCGCTGGACGGATAGATAGCGAGAAACTTGCCGTGTGCGGTCTCTGTGAGCTGTCTGCTGAGCTCAAATATTCAAGCGACCAAGCAAACCGCGGTCTATGATCACATGATTCCAAGATGGCAGCCCGCGGAGAAGATTACATTTTAGAAGATTAAAGACTCGTAAAAATTTCGCCAGACTGTACCTGTTCATATGATGCAACGAAACACGGCAAACACGTTTAGCGCAGAGTCCTGCAATGTAGCGGTACCGTTTCAAGATGGAACAAGTACATTATCTAAATGTCATGGGTCAGGCTGAAGTTTATTTACTGTGGGGGTGTCCGTTTAAATGTTCATCGAATACTTTTTTGTTTGTTCAAGACTCCCAAAGAAAATCTTTCGATTAAGTTTGCGGAGAGAGTGAGGGACTGGACAATGTTACGTTTCTGCAAAGTGATGTCTGACTAAAATAAGTTTTAGTGAGGAACATACCAAAGATACGAAAGACATATTTTATAATTTACAACCAGCCAGGGGTTGTGTCATTTTCAGTCTTTGATTGTTTAAAACTGTAATGGAAAAACCTATATACTGTCGATCTTTTTAAGGGTTTCCAATTCACAGCTGTTGACTTGATCCAAAAACCACGACATTATTCCAGTCCGCAGTGTGTGACCAGAGCGGATTCATTTATTTGATTCAGATTTCCCTGTGCAGAAACTAAACATTTTCCACAGTCCCTGGTTTAACTTTATTCTCTATTCCATCAGCGCTGGACGGATAGATAGCGAGAATATTCCGCGGTCAACGAAATGTCGTGAAATATTCGGTTTTTGTCTTTCCACCAAAAACAAAATATCAACATGATCATTTATACCGTATTGATCATCTTTGGCAGTCTTAAACAAATCATTTAAACAATTTTATTTTCTTACTTCTTAGTCCTAACCCGCCTGCATTAATGAAATTGAAGTTGAAAGTTGAAAAACAAATCGTTTTATCGTTTAAGGTTTATGGTTATTGTCCCCGGCACTTGGGGTATTATACCTACACGGGTCTTTCTACACGTGATGTCTTCAGTAAATGAAGATTTAACGTAAAGAAAGAAAAAAGTAACCAACGTTGAAAGACAACATTGTTAGGCAAACTTTCTTGTGAGCTACTGAAATGTTCTTTGATCTACACCTCCGCTTGGCTTGTGGTATCTTTTACACCTTCTATATTTCCCCGAAATCTGAACACAAGTTCAATGATTTTGTTTTGATCTGCCGGTAGGGCTGTGTAGGTAGTAATTTTTCATTTAAAAGGCTTTTAAAAGACTAGAATTTAAGTTAAAGAAACTTGTAGGAAACTGTTATAAATTTCAAAACCGTATCCTTTGGGCATCATCAGAACTCGCTGTGGCTTAGTTGCTTTTAAACTTACTTATTGGATTTACAAGAAAACAATAAAAAGGCCAATTGTGATTTATGTATGTTTCATACTTTCAACATTTAGGGTTTTTTGGCCCTCAAACATGATATAAGCCCTTTAATGATTTGATATCTGATATCAGACTTGGACACTGTGATGTTGTACTTATCCTGATCCATGCTTTTCTAGAAGGACAGCATTACACATCTTTGTACTGAAAAAAATTTTGTTTTATAGTCCTATGTCTCAATAGTTTTTGTTTTTTTTGTCAGTTGAGAATGTGCTAAACTTTTTTTCTTTGGACCCTCGTACGATCATTATGTTTAGGACTTTTAGCTGTAGAGAAGCACACCCACCTCCAAATTGCACATTTAAGCTGATTGCAAGAGATCAAATGGTCCAAAGTGATTTTTTTGGGGGGAGTTTCAGAAATCATTTTGATATTAGAAAATTATATTTTGTAGAAAAAAACCTTTAATATTCCCTTCTGACCCCGACAGGTAAATGTAATGTTGTCTTTCAGAAACGTTTTTAGTAGCTACATATTAAAAACCTATTAGTTCTGAAAACACAAGCATGTTTTTCTAACAAACCTTTTTGTCTTGAATTTGTGCGTTTGCTGCAAGTCACATCCTGACTTGAACCACCGTTTCCTGACTAACGTTTCTTACTCCCTTAAAAATTTGATCGTTTTCACCCCACGTTGTCCCAAAAGCTCCACTTTGACTTCTAACAACTGACGACTAACACACACTTGTCTTTAATCTGAATTTGACAGTGGTAACCAGTGCTTTAAGTGGAAAACAAGAAGTGCCAGTACTCTCTTTCATCGAGGTCACAACATAAAATAGAGATTCCTGAATGTGGATATAGCTCAGTAAAATTAGATCCACCACTCTGTATGTGTCATAATGCAAAAATAACGTGAGGGAGCTCAAGTCAAATCTCCTATATAATCAAATTGAATCGTATGTTGACTATGTACATAAAATTATTTCAGATGAATGCATCTTTTGCTCTATTAATAGAAAAACAGGCAAGAACACCTCGGAAGTGCTTCTTGATTGTCTTATGGGCCGATTTGGGGGGTAATCAATAAAACAATAATAAAAAAGCTGGCGAATCCGCCGCGGTAAAACACAGACTGGCAGTCTGGCTGCAGCGTCATGGTGTATTACCAGAGAATGTCTAATAAAGAAAGAACTCCCACTCTCTTGGTACTTCCGGCTTTTGAACTGGTTGCAGTTCCACTACGTTTCCATGTGAGGGCGCTCTCACAACTAGTGCAGAACCAATGGAGCTCTACGGAGCAATATCCCTCAAACCTCAAATTATTTGTCTAGTAATTTGCCTTGCCTTGCCTAGTAATTTGAATATTTTTTTCGAAAGTAGATGCAAAGAAATTACACATTGCTGGGTTTTAGATTTTTAGAGTCACTTATTTGCTTTAAAAAGTACTTTAAAATGTCAATGGCATCAAACACATCGTACGACCAGACATACTGCTTTACGGCAATCCTTTTTTTTTCCCCGTTTAAATTTCACATTACGTAGATAACGATAGGCAGATAAAAGAGCTAGCAACAAAAAAAGTGGTCAGGTTAAAAAAAAAAACGTTGGTGAAAAAGTCCGCCTTAACATTCTGGTACCGCTTCGGATGCTTTCATGCCGTTAACCGGTACATCTGGTTGTAATCAGTCCTTCACTGACCAATCAGCGGTTATTAGCAAAATGCTAGCGAGTTATGGGCAACAACAACTCAACCTGTAAGAAAACCAAAGGACATACGTACTCGTTCTTTCAACTTTCCTCCTATAACCCATCTTGAACTCGCGAAATCTACAATCAAATCTGAGATTTCTCAACAGTAATCGAGCGAAAGAGACAAATTTATCCGTCTAGCTCCATAGACTCCCATTCATCTTGCACTCATGGTGATCGCCCCCAGTGGAACCCTGGTGGAACTGCAACCAAATTTCGTTACAATGCGACTGAATGGAGAGTGGCAAGGCTGTCTGTAGACGGGCTCTGGTATTACGTCCAAATCGGCCTGGAAGAAAATACAGATGCACTTCTGACGCGTTTGTAAGTCAATGTGTATAATTAACATGGTAAAATGAAGGCGTTTGGGGCAGATTAAACCTCATTACAAGCGCAGTTTGTCCTGCCTCGAGCACTCCCGCCTTATGGAAACAGCTGATCAAGACTGGATGTATAAATACAGCTGAACGGCTCAAACTGGCTCCATACTTTTCAGGATGAGTGAAGAAAACATAAAAATAGCTAAAAATAAGATCCAGGTTGAAAAAAACAACAACTAATTCATCTTTAAATAAATGTGCAGAAGATACAGTAAATTTAAAAAAAGGCGGTTGTCAAACTATTACAGTTTTTGTCTAATTAACACAGCGTAGCTTTAAAATAATCAAAATTAATTCATATACCTAAAGAATTAGAACAATTAGATTAGAAGATGAAAGTGTTTTTAAGTTTCACTGCAACACAGACTGCTACAGAAGATCCTTCCTGCCCACAGCCATCAGGTCTACATCATATCATTGAAGAAAAAAACCGAATGAGCCACCACAACTCTTAATTTCTCTCTGGAATAAATGAAATATTTTTATCTGAATCCCTAAGACAAAGTTGATCAAGGACAGAACAGGTGTTGTTGTTTATTCTAGGGCTGGACAAAATGGACCAAAATGTATATCTTGATATTTTTCAACTGAAATCCGATTTTCAATATATTTATAGATATTTTTTTCTCCAAAAAGTGTTGAGGAAAAATCAAATAAGAATCTAGGTTATATGTCTCAAGTGTCACTCAGGCACTTTTATTGATATACAGCTCTAGATGTAAATTAGAAACAGTGTCAAAAGTAAAGTATCGACATTTATATTATTAATATTACTTTCTTGAATAAAATAATGTTCTATTCCTCCAAACTAAACTAATCATAGCTTTGCTTTATAGCTTTGTGCTGATGTTGATACTGGTGTTGGTTCTGACCGGTTCTGACAGGTCAAGAGTTTAGTGCCTGTTTTTTTTAGTTTGTTGTAGGCCCACTTAATATAAAAAAACTGCCATTGAACAGAAGGTTATGGCTTATGGTATTCAATGTTTTTTCTTATAAGTTTTGTATGTGCTCTATTACTTAACATTCGAACATTCCTTGAATGCACCACAGGTGTGCGACGCAGCAAAGCAGCGCCAGAGGAAGGCGCAGTACTACTAATGAGCGAACCAGGACTCTGTTTGAACGTTTTTAGCGTTTGGAGAAGTGGTGGAACTCTATGAGCTATTTGGGTTTGTTGTTTTTTTTTTTTGTAGTGGTGGTACAGAGTACCGGTGCGTACCGGCCCACTCAAAGCACTGGTGGTAACAGCTCTACCTCTCTGTGCACACCAAGGACTACAGTAAAAGCCTGCACAGTCCGAGCCCAGACACTCTGATGCAAGCTTACACTTCAAACCACTGAACTTACACTCATCCAGACATGCAGACACGAACATTCGTCTCTTTGACCTCTCACACTAGAAGACGAATAAGGAAACGGAAGCTCAGTAACATGCCCACACACCGGTTTCATTCATGTCAGAGTGTGAGGGAGGGGTGGGTGGGATGGATGGAGTAGCTGTACTTCTGTGTGCTTTTGGGAGGGGTTTTATGCATGGTATGCAGTGGGTGAGGCTGGCTAACCTCTTTTGTCAACAGGACCAGTGAAGCACAGCAAAGTTTAGTTACACGAATCTGTGGCTGTTTGTGGACATTTTTCAATCTAATAAATTATATCAGGAGCCAACAAAATCTACTTAAGTTATCTAAAGTTTCTAATAATTTGACAAGAAATAAACAAAGAAGCAAAGGTTTTTTTAGATAGGAAACCCGTCAACTGTTCTGTTGGAAGCAGAGGTTGCATGATGTGGAAGAATGTGCGACGTGTTTGTGTTATGCTCTGGTGTCGGCTGCCACTGAGTAACTGAATAACTAATATACACTGTGTGAGAGAGGAAGCGTGTTTGTTCAGTGATCCGTAGTAACATTTATTGACAAAACAACCATCTACTGTCAGGTTATGGAGATCATAAAATTAGGAAGATTATAATGAGACAAAGACATCCATCCATCCATCCATCCATCAATCCATCCATCCATCCATCTTCTCTATTTCCATCCATCCATCCATCTTTTCTATTTCCATCCATCTATCATCCATCCATCCATCCATCCATCCATCCATCTTCTCTATTTCCATCCGTCCATCCATCCATCCATCCATCCATCCATCCATCCATCCATCTTCTTTATTTCCATCCATCCATCCATCCATCCATCCATCTTCTTTATTTCCATCCATCCATCCATCCATCTTCTTTATTTCCATCCATCCATCCATCCATCCATCTTCTCTGTTTCCATCCGTCCATCCATCCATCCATCCATCCATCTTCTTTATTTCCATCCATCCATCCATCCATCCATCCATCCATCCATCCATCCATCTTCTCTGTTTCCATCCATTCATCTATCAACCATCTTCTTTATTTCCATCCATCCATCCATCCATCCATCTTCTTTATTTCCATCCATCCATCCATCCATCCATCTCCATCCATCCATCCATCCATTTCTATTACCATCCATCCATCCATTTCTCTGTTTCCATCCTCCATCCATCCATCCATCCATCCATCCATCCATCCATCTTCTTATTTCCATCCATCCATCCACCATCTTCTTATTTCCATTCATCCACCACCATCTTCTCTGTCCACATTCATCTACAACCATCTTCTTATTTCCACATCACATCCATCCATCCATCCATCCATCCACTCTATTTCCATCCATCCATCCATTCATCCACTTTCCACCATCCATCCATCCATCCATCCATCCACCATCCATCTCTCTATTTCCATCATCCATCCATCCATCCATCTTCTTTATTTCCATCCATCCATCCATCCATCTTCTCTATTTCCATCCGTCCATCCATCCATCCATCCATCCATCTTCTTTATTTCCATCCATCCATCCATCCATCCATCTTCTTTATTTCCATCCATCCATCCATCCATCCATCCATCTTCTCTATTTCCATCTATCCATCCATCCATCTTCTCTGTTTCCATCCATTCATCTATCAACCATCTTCTTTATTTCCATCCATCCACCCATCCATCCATCCATTCATCCATCTTCTCTATTTCCATCCATCCATCCATCCATTCATCCATCTTCTCTATTTCCATCCATCCATCCATCCATCCATCTTCTCTATTTCCATCCATCCATCCATCCATCTTCTCTATTTCCATCCACCATCCATCCATCCATCTATCTTCTCTATTTCCATCCACCATCCATCCATCCATTCATCAATCCATCCATCATCCATCCATCCATGAAGGAATTGTTGGTGACATTGAACAAATAAAACCCCACTGTTAAAATTTTACATATTTTTTGCAATTTTTTAGCTTTATCAACATTAATTTTCCTCCTCCAGGATAATAAAACCCATAACTGATCCAGAGATTATAAGCAATATTATAGCACCACTCTCTGCAGTGGCTAAAACTAAACGGTTACCTAATATTACGCTGGCTAGTTTTTGCATTGCTAGTCCAAATTTCCGGCAATTAAAAACTTGTTGGACAGATATTATCAAAATCCATAGGTAATTTTGGATATTCTATTAAAAATTTTTATTTTTTAATTTTTTAAAACGCTGCTTATAATGTCTGCGATGGGCTGGCGACCTGTCCAAGGTGTACCCCGCCTGTCGCCCGTTGACAGCTGGAGACAGGTTGACAGCGACCCCTTGAGGATTAAGCGGTTCAGAAAATGGATGGATGGATGCTTATAATGTCTGATTGTGGGTTGGTTTTTTTGTTTTGGTTTTTATGATCGCTGCTAATTATGTTTGCGATCTAAGCTACACATACCAAGGAGTATCTCAGAATACGAAGTAGACCACCTTTGACATACCTTTATGTTCATCAGTCCAGCTGCAAGCTAAAGTCCTGTTGGTGTTTTAGAGCTTAAATACGACAAACCTGGTACCTCCCAGATCTCAATAATTTAAAGTTGGAGGTGAAAATTAAATGATTAACATTAATTTGTCAGGAAATGAGATGCATCAGAATATGCTTTAAATTTAGCTTTCGCTGGAAGAAAGTTTTTGTGTGTGTGTGAGAGAGAGAGTGTGGGGGGCAGTGCAGTTTCTGTTGGCAGAGTTACAGCTATTCCTCTCTCTGCTCCACAGGAAAAGGAGATGGAGAAGCAGAGGCTTCTGTACCAGCAGTCCCGTCTGCACAACCGTGGGGCTGCAGAGATGGTGCTGCAAATGATCAGCGCCTGTAAAGGTAGCTGCTGCAGTCAACACACCGTTAGCTAGCATTTATTCAATAGATTATGTTGCTTCTGAGTCTGCAGGCAGCTGGGAAACCTCTGCGCACTTTATGTGGCCTCATCACTTCATGGATGAACTGCTGTCATTCCCATTCCGTCTCCTTTTGTTTTCGTACCTCCAACAGCTTACTTCTTACATGGGACGCATCATGATACAACAATAAAATTTAGAGAGTACCATAGAGAAAACCATTCTTTCACTAATGTTTGTAGAAGCAAGCTTCACAAATTGTTTTTTTTTTACACCTGTGGGCATGAAAGAGATTGGAACACCTGATTTCAAAGGGTTAGATGGGTCAAAGATGCTTAGTGTTTCATAACAAAATGTTTTATATGTATTTATCTGCTTTGAAAACATTGAAAAGACCAATTGTTAGTAGTATAACTTGTTAGGAGTATAACAAGAACCACAGGTCCGTACGTTTCTGGTGCACTTAAATCAAGAAAATATTAATCAAAATCTGGATTATTATTATTTCTTTTTACTTTGATCAACCTATGTTCCTGAAATTCTTCCTTTCAGTCCCACATTTTAATTTAATTTTAATATGTTCTATAATGTAATATGTTAAAAGCATAGAACTGATCAGATATTTTATTTATTAAAAAAAAAGAAAGAAGAAGAAATAGTACAAGTGGACATAGCCAGAGTACAAACCAATATAACCACTTGAAAACAGTCAGTGTTCATTTTTAGAAATGTTTAAATAATACTTTTCCCATAGTTAAGAATAAATCATGCTTCAATCACTTTGGAGTTGTTTTTAAGTTTTGACAGCCTAGTCTCCCAGCTGGACTTTTGACTTGCATTTTATAATTAATAAAGAGTTTGGTCTAACTGGATGCTACTGGTAGCCAGGGTGGTGTCAGCTGTTTTTTTCCCCAGTATCAGTGATGTCTCCATTCAGCTTGATGGTTTTCCAGGTGAGTAGTTCAGTTCAACATAGAGAGTCGAGTTTATTGTTGTTAAAAGACGCGTTCGCCAGCAAAGTTCTGGTTCGGTTCATCCTTCTTTTTCTGCTGTAGCTGCATGACAAACGATTAATTATCCCAAACAGCAGAGTTTACTGATAGCTGGCCGTTTATGGTTTGCTTTGGTGTCACCAGTTGCACTGCGCTCTGAGATCTTTATATAAACGTTCTGCATGTGTTCAGGTAGAAAACAGCTGGATTGGGTACAGAACCGATAGGACCGTACCGAATACTCTGAACACGTGTACTGTTAAACCCCTGTATTTTTGTGGCACTGCATGTCTGCAGCTTTCCACGTTTTACATCATCACAGTTAGGCCTGGGCTTTACACCGGTTCACACTGGAAACTGGTGTTTATTTTTGTTATATTAATTTTTAAAATACCGCTATACTGGTGAATAGCTCAGACAGAACGTTTAATGTGGAGAAGTATTTCAGCGGGGACCGATTTCACTGCTACAAGCTCTTCACCACAGCATGAAAAGTAACGTTTTTGACTAAGTACAGCTGCTGGCATGAGCTACCAGAGAGAAGCACACAATGCTGAGGAAGTCATTCCATAAAGAGGGGTCGCGTCTGAAGTTTCTAAGTTTATCGGCTTTAAAAGGTCAGACGAGAACCGAAAAGCATATTTTTTACAAGCGTCTGTAGCTAAACACGGCCAACGGCAGCAAAACCGGTAGGAAAGAAATCGAAAAATAGCTGTAAATATGTTTTACATACCATCTACGATACGTCTATTATCTGAATATTAACCAGCTAATAGTCTCCTACGGTCGCCATGTTTATTTTACTTCTTCTTTGACAAAATCCGACTTGAGTCTATACTCTGCCCCCTAATGGTATTGCTCAGTACTACATGCAAAGCAATTAGAAGATGCAATTCGCTGCTTGCGTCAAAGTGAGGTTAAAAAACAAGTTTAATTTCAGCCTTACCACATCAAGAATGTGTACTACAATCATAATCATTTTAATTATTTTCATATCATTCACCTGTGTCTGGGAAAAACATGATGCAGTCTATATGACAGTAAAATGGGCTATTGAAAGGAAATTTTTATACTATTCATCCTTATAAGATAATGTGGATATGAACGGTCTTGTATGGACAAAAATACCGTTAAATACCGTATTACCGTTATGTTTTTTAAAAATACAGTGATATGGAAATTTTGCCCAGCCCTGATCACAGTGGTTTAACTGTAACAACAAAAGAAGAGCTGAAATATTTCTGCAGATTGTACTGGTTAGTGTGGTATACCGCTTGTCTTTATGATTGTTCCAGGTGAACCTGGAGCCATGGTTTCTTCCACACTCAAACTGGGAATCTCCATCCTCAACGGAGGCAACAGTGACGTTCAGCAGGTGAGCCCAGCCTGGAAAAGTTTCCCCAAGCTCAAGTAACATCAGATTCCTCCTGATCTAAGATAACGTAATGTTTCCTAACATAAAAACGCCCTTCTTTCCGTGTGGCGGGGCAGAAAATGCTTGACTACCTGAAGGACAAAAAGGATGTGGGATTCTTCCTCAGTGTTCAGGCTCTGATGCAGACCTGCAGGTCTGTGTGGATACTTTTTGTTTCGTTAAAATCTTCAAAACGTCTACTCGATAATTTGTTCTAATGAGGGCAGCTGTGAGGGAGAGGTCGTATGTATGAACCCATTAAAGCATTTTTTTTTTTTTAATTGACAGTGTTTTGGACTTGAATGCATTTGAGAGACAGAACAAGGCGGAGGGACTTGGGATGGTTTCAGAGGAGGGCTCGAGTGAGTATCCACTTTACCGCAGAAATAATATTACATGGCTGCAGTGTGATTCTATTGGAATATTTTTTTTAATCCTACTGTGTAATCTGTTCATGTGTATCCGAATGCCTGTTTATGGACAGCTGCTTCCAGGAATGAATCAAAAAGTTCTAGAACCAGCGCTGATTTTATGAAGTCAAAGAACCTAACTGTTTAAATATGAAGTTATTCATCATCCACTGACAGCCCTGATTTTTTTTGGACTCACTCCGTCTCTTGTTTTTCTCCCGCTTTTCTTTCATGTTTTTCACTTTGCCTCCATTTTGTATCTTTTGCCCCTCATGCCCTTTTCCCATCTACACGCCAATTTGCTGCGCTCAGATAAGAAGCTAGAACGTGGTAAATGAAACTTTGCTGTGGCTTATTTTCTTCCTTTCTCTTCTTCCTGTCCTCCCTGTCCTCTTCCTGGCTCATAATCACACAGCTAGTCTTTTTTTATTTAACTGCTGTGAAATTAATATGCATTTCAGTTCACACTCAAGGACACAATGATATTAATCTTTGATATTAATCTTTGTGATACTCTGTATCTCTGCCATTTTACTTTGGTGACTGCAAAGTTTAATCCTAACCCTTGAGTGTTTTATCCCAGATCTACTGTAACTCCAGTAATCTCTGTCTCAGGAGGGATGGACAGTAACTCCAGCCTTCCTCTCCTGTGTTAAAACTGAAATGAATTGCAGCAGCAGTGGGGAATTGATCCCTAACAGCTAGACCAATTCAGGAAATCACCTCCATATAATTTTTAGGGGGGGGGGGCAAAGGCAGAGGGGTAGGGGAATGCACCCAAATATAAAATAAAAAATGCAGTTTCAAACGGGCGCCAATTTACATGTTGGTCAGTGGGTGCTCATACCCACCTATTTCCCCCCTAGTCCTTTAGTTATATCCTAATTAGTCCAATCTAAACGAATAAACCTCATAATACCATCAACAAGAGAATCACACTTGGACGTTATATCACTGTTCATATATGCTGGAGTGACTCTTTATTTCTAGCGAGCGTCAATAAGCTCACATTCATGGAGAAATATAACAAAAGCCCATTCTAAGAGATTAGTCAAGAAAGCTTTAATAAATTCACGATAAGTATGTTAGGTGAGGTTAAGGGGAAATTCCTGGGTTGTTTTTTCAACCTGGATTTTAATTTTTTAGCAATTTTTTAAATTTTTTCCTCTCACCCTGAGAGGTTTAGAGCTAGTCTGACCCGTTCAGAAGTATTTATACATCCAGTCTTGATCAGCGTACAATCCAAATACCGCTTGTAATAAGGTTGAATCTGCCCAAACGCCTTAATTTCACCATGTTTATATTCTCCATGGACTTGCAGACGCCACCAAACTGCGTCTTGATCGTCTTCCGGGCCGATTTGGGGGCTTAACAATAAAACGACAAAAAAAAAAAAAACTGACGAATCTGCCGCAGCAGCATCCGCCATCAGCAACTTTTAGCCAGTTGCTAAGTCAACTGGTTAACATTTTCTGTGTGTAAAGCTGACCTGATCATCCTTTTTGTGGAACTGTCCTGCTACAACAAGAGTGTACTTTTCAGTCAAAAGCTTCCACAGTTTTGCAACAACACAAACTGCTATTGTAGTGGTGGAAACAAGCTGTCTATCGAGGTACTGATTCAGGGTGAGTTCACTCTGTTCCCCCTGGGAGAACCTGCCACAGCTCCACTTAGGGCCATTCAGAGAATAAGTACGAGAAAAAGGCAGTTATATTTATTTTTTTTCTTTATTATTTACACACAGCTGCCGATACAGGTTTGGATGGTGTACATGTGAAAAGGGACATGAATGTATTTGTGGTCTTCTATAAAATAAATAAATACAACTAAGGTAGTAGAACTAACCAAAATATATGAACAAACGTAACGTTTGGATATCAATAGTCTGTGTTAAACATCACATAAATCAAAGTCAATATAGACTTAGTAATCAAATGTCGTAATTTCCCATTTTCCCATAAGTAAACACTCAGTCGATAAAACTATCCAATTTAACATTAGGAAATGAACGCTCATATTGTGAAGAGCATGCACAGCTACTTCCGCTGATGAGTTAGCATTAACTTAAGTCTGCAAACAGTTCTTCAACACTAATATTGCATTTTAACGCAGCGGTAACTCACTCACTCATAAAATGTAAAGAAACGATACATTGAACCAACATGCGTAAAGCAACATAAATATGGCGCATCTTTACTTTCTGCACTACGCATGGGGGGTGGTCAAAACGCCAAGCTGACATCCACATGAATGACGTTTAAAAAATGTCATTACGTTAATTCTATGAATGAATCGACCGTGCGTTAATGCGCTAATTTTGACGGCCTTTAATATTTTTTTATATGTGAGTAATGTATGAGCACAAGTTTACTTTAAACTCAATCAGATATTTGCGTGGGCTTGTCTTGCAACACGCAGGTGTGTTTTGCAAGGGGCGTGGTTTGTAGCGTCTGCGGTGGCCGCAGTTGGGTTTCATTGTTGAAGACTTGGCAACCTTGCAGGCTCACATGTGATTGGCTTGGAACCAGGAAGTATGGATGCGTGACAGGTGTTTTAAGCAATGACCAGCGTTTTTATTTAAAAACAAAAACTTACAACCGATCAGCTGGCTAAGATTGAACTCTGTTTCAGTATAACCTTCCATCTAACACGATCAAGACTTTAGACAGTTATGTAACTAATTCACTGTAAAATCCTTACATATTGCACTTTTAATAATTTTTACATGTTAAATAATAAAAGTTCAAAGCATAGAAACTACTGGAGATTTACATGGATATTTTTGGGAATAAAATAGTACAAGCAGACATAGCCAGAGTAGAACAATATAGCCAGTAGAATACAATCAGTGTTAATGTTTAGAAATCTTTAAATAATACTTTGCTCATATTTGAGAATTAAACATCCTTAAATCAGTTGGGGTAGTTTTTATATTTCCTTTAGCCTAGTCTCCCAGCTGTACTTGAATGCAGCATGGGAATCTGTTGGCTAAATCCCTTCTCATCAGCAGGGATTCCTTCGATTTGTATTTTGTCTATAATCAGTAGTTTTGTCTGACTGGATGCTACTGGTAGTCAAGGTGACATCAGGTGGTTTTTTCTCCAGCATCAGTGACGTTTCCATTCAGCTTGACATTGTTTCAGGTGAGTTATTCGGTTCAGTGCGGAGCGAGTTATGGACCTTATTGCTATTGAAAGATGCGTTCGCTGAAAAAGTTCTGGTCCGGTCCGATTACTGTTTTTGACTAGAACTATGAGAAATTATTAATTTTCCCAGATAGAGTTTAGTGAAAGCTGGTCATTCTTTCTGGTTTGTTTTGGTGTAACTTTTTCAAGTTTTTCTGCACTCTGAGTTCTGCAATTAAATATTATATATGTGCACTGCAAAAACTGTCAGTTGTTTCCGGCTAAAAAGTATTTTGATATTTTTTTTAGACTTCTATACTAAGGAAAAGCAGAAGGTGTTAGATTATTAATTTTCTTTTGAGTATATATTTTTTATTCTGAGAATTTTTACCAAGTGCAAATTGTCACATTTCAACCTAACCCTTAAAATACTTGAGTTTTTAAATTAAGTGAAATAATCTGCCACTGAAATAAGACAATTTCCTGCAGCTGCCTGGTGGTTTATATCCACATCATAATTGCACACTGTGCAAAATACACGATGAGGAACTTTAGAGGGTCACAAGCATGGCCGCTGTTCTTGATAATTATTCAGAAACTTCTGAGGAACATGGACCCTCATGTTTAGCAGATCTAAAGACTTGCACAGAAAAAAAACTTTCAGTTTAGTTTTTTTCTTTTTTGATAACTCCTACGTAAGGGAAACACTGACTGCTCACATGCCTGTTTGGATTCCTTCCATTTTATCGCCATAATTATGGAAAATAGTGGGAAGTTAGGTATTAATTATTGATCAGTTGATCCGTCCACCATTTGTTTTTGTTTTGTTTTATGCTTTGTCACGGATACATTTGGGATGTTGTTTGTGCATTTCTGTAACAGACGCAGATGTCTGCTGGCATGCTAACTTTGCAAACACATGAAAATAAAAATTTAAATCAGCCAAGTTTGACCACTTTAAGAGCTAATGCTACATGTTATATCTAAAGACCAAAAGCTTTGCTAAGAATCCATGTATTTGGGTTTTGTAGAGTGCAGTTGATCTGTCCCGCATGGGTGTGTGTGTTCTGTCAATGTCCTCGTCACATTTGATGTGTTTCTGTGTTTTTAAGTCTTTATTTATCTGTTATTTTTGGTGTTCTTGTTAAAATTCATATACCTGTTTGTCCTTGTCTAGCTCTGAGTTTTGTTGCACCGTTTCCTGTTAAAGAAATAAGTTTAGGAAAAGGAGAAAACCTCAGAGGAAGCCTGCAGCTCATAAATTTAACAGAGCCTCTTAGATCCTGGCTGTATTTTAACAGCATGCTAATCAAAGAAGATGGTACAAGCAAACCTCCATAATTACTGGCAAAAAGCCTTAAAATTAATTTTCTTTATCTCATTCCAAACATTTTAGAATAATCCAACTTTCAATCTGAGTGTGTTCATTCAGAGGAGGACACAACTCATTTTAACTATTGTTTTTGCTTCAGATTCAGTTATTACTTGTTTTTCTCTTTTAATATTTTATAATGCTGGACCATTAAATTGATCACATTTTATTAAGGATTCATTTTGTTTGTTATACACATCTTTAACTTGGGTTGCTGATGAGTATGGAGAAGTTGCATGGTTTTTTGAATACAAACTTTTTTGATTTAACAAAATATTAGAAAACACTGTTACTGCAAAATGATTACTTGGATGATGTAAGAATCTGTTGTGTAGATCCAGATTTGGCAAATGTTGAAAGGAAATTGTAGAATATATTTTTTTTATATGGAAATCCAATTTATAAAAGTAATAAATTCAAAGAAATAGATATATTTGCAGTTTTTAGATATTTATATTTTTCTACATTAGTTCTCAACGATACATTCTGTGATATTTTTTGATAAGATATAACATTTCAGCACAAAAAAACCCTTCCAATAACCTAACTTTGTAACCTTAATGAAACTAACGGCCTGTGTTGAGTTCGTTTACTTCTTTTTTTTTTACAACAGAATAACCCAATCCAACTCTCCTCTGCTGTCAGTACCACTATTTAACTCATCTCTTCTTACTCTGCTTCAGATGAGAAAGTGATGGCGGATGATGAATTTACGTGCGACCTCTTCCGCTTCCTGCAGCTCCTATGTGAAGGGCACAATAACGGTAAAAAAGATCAAAAGAAAAACTAAAGGGACAAAATATGACATTAGTGATATGTAGCAAAATGAAAAGTATGCTTTTTTTAACTGGTGTGGTCAAAAAAAAAAAAAAGTCATCTCACCAGCTCCATTTTCGGTTCTGTTGTCTGTGTTTAGATTTTCAGAACTACCTGAGAACTCAGACAGGCAGCACCACAACCATCAACATCATCATCTGCACTGTGGACTACCTGCTTCGACTTCAGGTCACTCTGACATTCCTTTAGCTGAGCCTAAACCCGAAGGCTGCAAATACATGGCTAATTGCAACGTTAACAGCCAGGAGTTTTTTTTTTTTTATGCAGTAGTTGATGGTTAATATTTAATTAATAATGAAACTACATTGCGAGTTCTTACTTTGCATGGCAGTAAAATATTCACTAACTATTAAAGGAGAATGTTGCATAATAACAGATTATAAGAAGTTAGTGAGGGAGCCCTTTTATGTACCTTCCCTCTCTCCAGGAAGAATTTTTTTTTGAATGGACCTGGAAGCAGAAGCTGGGTTTAGCGCAGGCAGAAACGATTTGAGAATCCGTAGAGTGGTGCTGCACAAAAAGGGGCCTGTTGTAGTAGGATCTGGCCATAATAAAATATTGAAAATGCTAATCCAGACTGGAGCCTCATGACATTGTTTTCCATAACATTACATTAAAGACAGAAAACTAAAGAATACAATAAATTAATAAAATTTTTGAAAACTACAGAATATAATTAATAAAACACATAAATCTCACATAAATACATAAAAATATAAAACAGAAAGCTACAGTATATAATAAGTAAAATACTGTGGAGCAAAATATATTGCATATAACCCATAATGAATTATACATACATTCAAACATAAAATACATACAGACGTGGACAAAATTGTTGGTACCCTTCATTAAATAAAAGAAAAACTCATAATGGTCACAGAAATAACTTTATTCTGACAAACGTAATAATAAATAAAAATTATATAAATGTTGACCAATGAAAGTCAGACATTGCTTTTCATCCATGCTTCAACAGAATTATTTAAAAAAAAAATGCATGAAACAGGCCTGGACAAAAATGATGGTACCCCTAGAAAAGAATGAAAATAATGTGACCAAAGGGACATGTTAATCCAAGGTATGTCCACTAATCAGCATCCTAGGTGTCTACAATCCTGTAATCACTCAGTGGGCCTATATATAGGACTCCAGGTAGTCACTGTGTTGTTTGGTGACGTGGTGTGTACCACACTCAATATAAACCAGAGGAAGCAAAGGAAAGAGTTGTCTCAGGAGATGAGAAAGAAAATCATAGACAAGCATGTTAACTGTAAAGGCTATAAGACCATCTCCAAGCAGCTAGATGTTTCTGTGACTACAGCTGCACATGTCATTCAGTAATGTACGATCCATGGGACTGTAGCCAACCTCCCTGGACGTGGCTGCAGGAGGAAAATTGATGACAGATCAAAGAGACGGATAATCCAAATGGTAACAAAAGAGCCTAGAAAGACTTCAAAATAGATCCAAGCTGAACTTTATGCTCAAGGAACATCAGTGTCAGATCGGAACATCCTTCGCTGTTTGAGCCAGAGGACAAATCATAAAAAAAAACAGACTGGAGTATGCCAAACTACATGCTGACGAGCCACAAAGCTTCTGGGAGAATGTCCTGTGGACAGATGAGACAAAAATTTAACTTTTTGCCAAGGCACATCAGCTCTATGTTCACAGACGGAAAAATGAAGCATATCTAGAAAAGAACACGGTCCCTACTGTGAAACATGGGGGAGGCTCGGTTATGTTCTGGGGCTGATTTGCTGCATCTGACACAGGGTGTCTTGAATCTGTGCAGGGTACAATGAAATCTCAAGACTATCAGGGGATTCTAGAGAGAAATGTGCTGGCCAGTGTCAGAAAGCATGGTCTCAGTCGCAGGTCACGGGTCTTACAACAGGAAAATGACCCAAAACACACAGCTAAAAACACCCAAGAAGGGCTAAGAGGAAAACACTGGCCTTCTATGAGCCCTGATCTCAATCCTATTGAGCATCTTTGGAAGGAGCTGAAACGTGCTGTCTGGAAAAGGCGCCCTTCAAACCGGAAACAACTAGAACAGTTTGCTCATGAGGAGTGGGCCAAAATACCTGCTGAGAGGTGCAGAAGTCTCATTGACAGTTACAGGAATCATTTGATTGCAGTGATTGCCTCAAAAGGTTGTGCAACCAAATATTAAGTTGTGGGTACCATCATTTTTGTCCAGGCCTGTTTCATGCATTTATTTTTTAAATAATTCCGTTGAAGCATGGATGAAAAGCAATGTCTGACTTTCATTGGTCAACATTTATATAATTTTTATTTATAATTACTTTTGTCAGATTAAAGTTATTTCTGTGACCATTATGAGTTTTTCTTTGATTTAATGAAGGGTACCAACAATTTTGTCCACGTCTGTACATGTACTGTATATAATGAATGGATTAATGAAAAATAAATATACTGTATTTCAAAAATAAATAAAAAACACAGTAATATGCAGTAAGATTTGAAGTTTATGAGCTGATTATAGTGAGCGAAGTTTGAAAATGTGAATTAGATCCTAAAACTAGGGGTGTCACGATCTCGATTTAAAAAAAAAAATCGAAATCGATGAAAAACTATGTTACGACCTTGCACGTCGAAATCTAAAGACGATCGCAACCACCTCCTCCCATGTTTACATACTGTAGCGTCACTAGCGTCCTACTCGGACTCAGGAGCAACAGTTAGCAGGCAACCGTCTCATCACAAGGAACAACACAATGCATTTTCCCTAACAAGTAACTCTCACCAGTTCTCATACAACTCACAACAACATATGGTAACATTTTAACATCCTGTATCACATCCCCCGTGATGAGAGCACATGTCTACAGAGCACGTTAACTGACGCTAGCTAGCAGCTATTAGCTAAGCTACAGTTAAACCATGGCTATTAAGTCAACGTTCTCGTTTTAAACAAGAGGACAGCTGTTAGCTGAATTTTTCTCGGGTCCCATGAGCCATCTAGCCTTTGGGTCTCCAGTTGTTGTTCTGAAGTAACTAAAAAGAGTCACTAAATGGCAGCCACTCTCTGTTACTTTTATTTTCTTTCTTTTTTTCATTGAAGTCAATTTCGTAACAGTCAGGTAAGATGACAAGATGTAACAAAAGACGTACAAAGATGTACGAATGGCAAAAAAACAACAAAAGAGTAACAAAAAGGAAAGGAGAATGAATACAATAAATAAGTAATAGAGTAACACAAGATAAATACACTTGTGATGTCCGTACAGTTTCATGTTTGCATATAGCTAGAGGTTTTCCATAAGTTCAAGTTCGCCGTCCTCTTTTACTAATAATTTCTGTTATTTAAACAAGACTGCTACACTTTTATTGTAAATACATTATTTGAATTTGACCAGTAATGCCTAATGTGATACATTACACAAGAATAGAAATTGCATTACTTTTTGTCTTTTGCTTGTAAGATTTACTTTACAAAATGTAATGAATAAAACCAGTGATTGTCGACTAGTCTGGTCGAATGACATAGGGCTCTGTAAAAGGAAAAAAATTAATCAAGAATCGAATCCTGACCCTAAAATCGAAAATCCAATCCAATCGAGGATTCAGAGAATTGGGACACTTCATTACTTGTGCATTTCTTATAAAATATATTAAATACATGAAACATTTTATTTGCTGTCTTTCGGTTAGAGCAGTGGTAAAATAGATCTAGCGGTAACAATAACTTCCTAATATCCCCTTCATCTCTCCTGTATGCAGGAGTCCATCAGTGACTTTTATTGGTACTACTCGGGGAAAGACATCATCGATAAGCCCGGGAAGAGGAATTTCTCCAAAGCCATGACTGTAGCCAAACAAGTCTTCAACAGCTTGACTGAGTACATCCAAGTAAGGAAGTTATGGTGTGAATGTGAGCAAATCATAACACAGGACGTCACTAACAATCAAGCACAATCTTATTCTTTCGGACAAACCTCAAAGTAATCCTGTGAAAATCAAGTTTAATGGCGTTTTTGTGTCTTTCAGGGTCCCTGCACTGGTAACCAGCAGTCTCTGGCCCACAGCAGGTTGTGGGACGCTGTTGTCGGTTTCCTCCACGTTTTTGCTCATATGATGATGAAACTGGCTCAGGTGAAAAGATCCTAATACAGAAAATAATTTTGTAATTGTAACATTTCCAAGCATGATGTTCGGAAATTGTATATCTTGTTTTACGTTTGCTGCTTTTATTGTTATTTCTTAAATACCGTCTTGTTCTTTATCAGGTTTATAAATGAGAATTTATCTACAAAAACATATATTTCACATTATTGCTATTTGATAACAGCGGGGTTCTCCAAACCCCAGACGGTCTCGGCAGATGACCGCTAATGCTGAGCCTGGTTCTGCTACAGTTTTCTTCCTGTTAAAAGGGAGTTTTTCCTCTCCACTTTCGCTTCATGCTCGCTCAGTATGAGGGATTGCTGAGAAGTAACAACGCAATCTTCTGTGGTTCTCTAATTCCTAATTAAACATTGTATTGTAATAACTGTTCTTGTAAAGTGCCTTGAGATTACATCTGTTGTGAAACGGCGCTATATAAATAAACTGAATTGAATTGGTAAACTAGATTACAGGGATATTCCACTCATAAGTAAAAATGTCTCTGTTGCCATATTCCCCAGTGTTAGATAAGTGAAAAAAATATTTTGCAAACAGCCCAGTCATTCCCCTGATCTGCCAGCAGTCTGTTTGCTTTAGCTTAGCATAAACTAATTCAAGTAAATGGGAACTGCTAGCATGCTAGCAGTTCCCTTTAAACCCTACCCCTTTCAAATAAATATTCAGCTTGCTAACTAAGTATTTATGTTCAAGTTAAATGGGTAGTTTGTAGACTAAACATTTACTTAGGAGCTAAACAATACTTAGCTAACCAGTTTAGCTTGCTAGCTAAATATTTAAATTGCAGGTTTTGCTTGTTACCTAAATATTTAGCTTTAAACTAAATATATAGTTTCATAACTAAGTATTTTGCTTAAAGTTAAATATTGAGCTTGTAAACTAAATATTTCGTTTACAATAGGGATGAAATACAATATTGCTATGCAGTCCATTTGTTTTAGCTCAGCATGAACCAATGTAATTGAATGGGAACTACTAGCATATTTCCCTTAAACCCTATCCCTTTCAAATAAATATTCAGCTTGCTAATCAAGTATTTAGGTTAAAGTTAAATGCTTAGTTTGTAGACTAAACATTTAGTTAGGAGCTAAAAAATATTCAGCTAGCCAGTTTAGCTTGCTAGCTAAGTATTAAACTTACAGGTTTTGCTTATTACCTAAATATTTAGCTTTGCCAACTAATTATTTTGCTTAAGTTTAAATATTTAGCTTGGAAACTAAATATTTAGTTTACAATAGGAATGTAAGACAATATTGCTATGCAGTCTTTTTGTTTTAGTTCAGCATAAACCAATGTAATTTAATAGGAACTACTATTAAATTACATGGGATACAGACAACAAATGGTGCCTGCTGCCTGAACAGGGGCATTACTCGGCTGGTTACAAAATAATCTTTTTCTCACTTATCTAACTTTGGGTAAAAATACACCAACAGACACCTTTTTACTTAGGGGTGGAATATCACTTTAATCCAAAATGGATGCAAACTATTTTGGTCAGACTCTGCATTTTTCAGATGATTCACCAAAGTTCCACACATTTTCTGAAACTGAGGCAAAGCAAAGATGTTTGTTAAAAATAGAATATGCCACATTTGTAGAAAACCTCTTTCCAGCTGTCAAGCACGGAGGTGGAGGGCTGATGATATGGGCTTGTTTTGTAGCCGGAAAACCAGGGTAACCTTGCAGTCTTTGAACGCATCACAAACTTCTTTGTTAACCAAGATACTCTTTCGTCATGTTTGACGAATCTGGCCTTAGATGACAATAAGTCTGTAACACTGTATGTTTTGGACACTGTTAACATGAACAGATGTCTACAGATAACGTGTTTGTCTTAATGTGTAACCCTGCTAGATGCACCCTGATCCTGGACAACGGAACGTCGTAAGACTCTGTGTTATTCCAGCAGACGTTGTTTCATAGTCCCCTCACGCTTTCTAAAGGAACGCATGCTTTTCCATCATTTTGCAGTTCAACACTCTGCATCATTGATTTACGTCTCTCATTTTCTGCTCGTGGCCTCCAGGAGCACACAGATCAAAGTTGCTTTTTTTCCCATCCTGTCCATCCTTTTTTATTTCTCTTTCACTATGTAATTAAATTTTTTATATATGGTGTTAAAAATGACAATTTTCTTGTCTATAAATGCAAATCCAGGATCATTTTTGGAGTAGAACACACTCTGAGGTAGAATTTTTTTATATTTAGAGTCTCAAAAGAAGTACCTATGTCCTTCAGTTAAGCTGTAAAATGTAGAGGAAATGTAAAACCTTCTCTGGTATAATGTGGTGTGTTTATTTTTGCAGGATTCAAGTCAAATCGGACTTTTGAAAGAGTTGTTGGATCTGCAGAAGGACATGGTGGTCATGCTTCTGTCTCTACTTGAAGGTGAGATCCCTTTTAATTTTCTGTTTTGGCGATAGTGTCCGAGCATTTTCTCACGCTTTGCTGCTGTTAGGCAACATTGTGAATGGCACCATTGCAAGGCAAATGGTCGACATGTTGGTGGAGTCCTCGAGCAACGTGGAGATGATCCTCAAGTTCTTCGATATGTTCCTCAAGCTCAAAGACATCGTGGCGTCTGACGCCTTCCGAGACTACGTGACGGATCCTCGCGGACTCATCTCCAAGAAGGATTTCTCCAAGGCCATGGACAGCCAGAAGCAGTACTCCCCATCAGAGATCCAGTTCCTGCTCTCCTGCTCAGAGGCCGATGAAAACGAAATGATAAATTTTGAGGAATTTGCGGACCGCTTCCAGGAACCGGCGAAGGACATCGGTTTTAACATCGCCGTTCTGCTGACCAACCTGTCCGAGCACGTGCCCCACGACACCCGCCTTCAGAACTTCCTGGAGCAGGCGGAGAGCGTGCTGAACTACTTCCGGCCTTTCCTCGGCCGCATTGAGATAATGGGAGCCAGCAGGAGGATCGAGCGGATTTACTTTGAGATCAGCGAGGCCAACAGGAACCAGTGGGAAATGCCACAGGTCAGGGAGTCCAAGCGGCAGTTCATCTTCGACGTGGTCAACGAGGGTGGCGAGAGCGAGAAGATGGAGATGTTTGTGAACTTCTGCGAGGACACCATCTTTGAGATGAACATCGCTGCGTCCATCTCCGAGCCCGAGGGAGACGGGGAGGAAGAGAAAGACGAGGAGGAGGAAGAGGAGGGCGGAGGAGAGGAACCAGAGTCCGGAGAGGGTGAGGAAGGCAATGGAGAGGCCGCCGTTCCGGAGTCAACGTCTGCCTTTGCAGAATTCCTGAAGAGCATGATGAACTTCTTCGGGATGTTCACCTTCCGTAACCTGCGCCGCCAGTACCGAAAACTCAGGAGGATGACGGTGAAGGAGATGGTGATCGGACTGGTGACGTTCGTCTACCACGTTCTGATGGGAATCCTCATATTTGTGTATAACATATGTAAGGGTTTCTTCACGCTCATATGGAAAGTTCTGTTCGGCGGGGGCCTGGTGGAGGGAGCCAAGAAGATGACAGTCACAGAGATCTTAGCCAGCATGCCGGATCCGACGCAAGACGAAGTGCATGGAGATGTGCCACCCGAGCCAGGATCTAGAGAGGTCCAAGAAGCAGATGGAGGGACGGACCACTTGGATACGGCTGGAGGAGAAGAGGAGGAGGATGATGGCGAAGAAGGGGAAGGTGGGCGTCTGCCTGGCTTCAACACGCCGGGAGGTCTGGGAGACTTTGGAGAAACGACACTAGAAGAGCCTCCAACTCCAGAGGGCACGCCGCTGTTAATGAAAAGGAAACTGGTGAGTTGTTTCGTACTTTAAGACTTTTACATCTTTTTCATAGACTAAAGCTTAAAACACTTAAAAATAGTTTCGACATTTTAAATACATAATGGTGGGACTGAATGTCACCTCTTTGTCATGTTAGGTGTGGTTCGGAAAGTCAAAATGCAGGAAGCTGTGAAGCATGAGAAGTTTTTTTTTTATAACTGACTTTCAAGAACTGAGTCAAACTTATAAGCAAGGCAAGGATAAAAAAAAAGGGGAATATAGACAGAGTATCCAGTAGAAATGACAGGAAAAAAAGCAGCGAACTGATCATTGGAAAGGAGATGTAGTTGAGAGGTAGAGAGCAGGTGGAGAAAAGTGACAGCCGGGGAAGGAAGCAGAACGGCATGGAGGAAAAAACAGAACAGAGAGGGAAAACAATAGTGTAAACAGAAGAGAACACCAACCCGAAAATAATCCTAAATCAATAAGAATGAAGAAGTTGGAATAAATAACAGAAGCGGAACTCAAAGTAAAAACAACAATGGATCTAACAAGAGCGAGACGAGAAAAACAGAAAGAAAAGATAAGTATTAGCACAGGAAAGAAACTCAAATCAGAGAACCGTAACCCTAACACAAGAAATAAGGGAAAAAAAACAGAACTATAGCAGAGAAAAATAAGATGCCATATAGCAAGATCAAAACGACTCAAAACAAAGAAATAAACTGGGTTTTATTATTTTTTTCCATTTTTCATTTACCACTACATTGGTGAATAGCCCAGACAATGAACTTTTGATGTGTGGAGGTATTAAAGCGAGGACCGATTTCACTGCTACACACTTTTCACCACAGTGTGCAAGGCATTTTATTTATAAGTATTATTATTAACATTTTTATGCTAAGCACGGCTGGTGGCAGTAGCTGTCAGAGCGAAGCACACAATGCTGACCCAGAGGAACTAATTCCAAAAAGGAGGAGTCAAGTCTGTGCTAAGATGGTGAACTAAACTGCAATCTTTTACTAAAGTTATTGCGAAAACCCAGTAGGGGGAGTATAGAGCACTATTTGACCGGCTGAAGGTATAAGGGAACAATGGCAGCAAAACCAGTGGGAAAGGAAGCAACCATCTGCGATACTTTTTTTTCCCAGTCGTTATCTGAAGATTAACCAGTAAATGCTCTCCTAATGTCACCGTAATCGTTCGTTTCTACTCTATAAATCCGGCACTCTATCCGGTCTGGGTTCTGTACTCTGTCCCTTAGTGGAATAATCCAGTACTACATGCAAAGCAAGTAGAAGATGCAGCCTGCTGCTTGCATCAGCATGAGGTTAAAAAGCAGGTGTATTTGCAGAATTAGAGTATCGAGAATCTCTCCTCTGTTTTGAATAGAATCATAATCATTTTAATTATTTTCATAGCATGATAAAAGTATGAAAATTAAAAACAGAGAAACAACAAAAGAAAACCTTTAGCATTTCATTAAAAACATAAATTTAGGAAAACCATAAAAAAATAAATGAATGTAAAAGTATGAAAATTAAAAACAAATGGAACACAAAAATAAATTAATGAAAACATTTAGCATTTCATTAAGAACAACAATTTAAGAGAAGCATAAAATAAATTGGTCAAAAATCTATATTAGAATGTTACTCAAAAGCATCTCTGAGCGGGAGAGTTTTAATCTATAATTTGATTTAGTAGCTTTGCAGTCATCAGGAAGTTTGTTCCACAAAAATAAACACATGATAGAGTCCGTTTGGCAGTAAAATTGGCTAATTAAAGTCAAGCCAGGGTATTCATTCTTTTCATTTAGGATAATGTGGGTATGAACGGCCTTATATCGCAAAAAATATCGTCAAATAAAATACTGCAATATGAAAAATTTGCCTTTACCGCCCAGCCCTACTAACAATCATAACCTGTCTGATTTCATCCCAACATGTCCAATATTTCAGCATAAAACACAGGATGAACTATTTTACAGGCAAAACGGACCTTTTCTGATGGCAGCATTGACTTAACCAGAATCAAGAGTTTATTTACAGGTTCCCAAAATCCAGCTTTTATTTGTGTATTGCACTTCCGCTTCTTGGTTACATATGGTTGCAAACATGACTTCAAAAAATGATTCTTCATTTATTTGTCTTACTACAGCCTAACGATCCCGAATTATTGCTGTTAATTTGTGACCGTCTTTTAGAAACTGCTTCCAATAGTGTCTGCCAAATAATTTTTTTTACATTTATTTTAAGATTTAGTATTCTGTTTGCCCTGGTCAGCCTAAACTGAAGCATGTTTCTTCTGTTGTTTTATGTTAACAAAAAGCTGGCTGCAGTGGGAGGACAAGGAGAGGAGGAGAAAGTTGAACATCAAGAGGAGGTCCCTCAGGAGACCGAGAAGGCCGAGTAAGTTTAACACCCGATGAATGAGCCCTCTGTCTAACATTAAATCTCCTCAAGCCTACAATAACAGCCGTGATCCTCTTTCATGCATTTGCAGACGTGTTTAATGTTTGCATTGCTGCTTGCGTCTGTTATCAGATGGTAAAGCAGAGCACAGAGTCTTTAACAGGAACAAGCCTGTCTGGGTTTTTTTTTTTCTCCCAGCACTGAGAATGGAGAGAAAGCAGAGAAAGCAGAGAAAGCAGAGAAAAAAGAGCCAGAACCCGAGGTGAAAGAGGAAGAGCCTGTGGAGATGGAGGAGAAACCGGTGAAGACAAAAACCAAAAAGGACAAGAAACCTGCTGAGGAGGGCTTTGAGTTGTGGAATGAGCTGGAGGTGCAGAGGATTAAATTCATGGTGAGCAGTTCTCTGAAAGAGATGTATACGTGACAGCAGCACCTTACCAGAGTTACAAACCATTTATTGCTGATGACTCTATGTTTGTGTAATTAAATTTTCTGATTTCTGTGTTTTTCCCCCCCAGAATTACCTTTCCCGTAACTTCTACAACCTGCGGTTTTTGGCTCTGTTCATCGCGTTCGCTCTTAATTTCATCCTGCTCTTCTACAAGGTCTGAAAATGTAGATTTTAGCGGCATGGATGGATCTTCTTTCCGCCATTCTCATTTGGTTTGGGACGTTTGCAGGTATCCGACTCTCCTCCAGGCGAGGAGGAGTTAGAGGGTTCTGGCCTGTTTGACGGCTCCGGTCTGTTCGAAGGCTCCGCTGCTGAGGAAGATGGGTCCGGATTGGAGGAAGGTGGGGAAGATGACGATGAAGAGGGTCCCTTGTACTACTTCTTGGAAGAGAGCACCGGTTACATGGAGCCAGCCCGGTCTTTCCTCGCCATCGTCCACACCATCATCTCCTTCCTCTGCATCATCGGCTACAACTGCCTCAAGGTGCGGGCCGTCCCTCTTCCTCTACGCTGAAACATCGGCCTCTTTTTTTTTTTTTATGTGCTTGAAGATTCATCTTCTTATGCATCTGCTCCTCCCTCATCAGGTCCCTCTGGTTATCTTTAAAAGAGAGAAGGAGCTGGCCAGAAAGCTGGAGTTTGACGGTCTTTATGTCACGGAGCAGCCTGAAGATGATGACATCAAGGGCCAGTGGGATAGACTGGTCCTTAACACGCCGTAAGAAACGCGAAGATGTGCAAAAATATCTCAATACACTAGAAAACGTTTGAAAAATACACAGTCATGCTTATCTTATAACTTCTCGGGCTTAGGAGAATGAGGACTGGACTCTTTCTGGGTGCTCCAGTGTCCCCTTTGTAAATGAAACAGGAACACAATCGATGTTTCTTGAAATCCAGCACAAAGTTTCTACACATGGTGATGGTTTAAGAAGCCATTTCATCTGCTGGTGTTGGTCCACCGGGCTCAATAGAGTCCAAAGTCAGTACAACTATCTACAAGGACATTTTGAATCACTCCTTCGCTGACATGCTCCATGGAGATGCTGATTTACTTTTCCAGCAGGCCTTGGTGCTGACCCATACTGCAAAAAGTGCCAACACATGTTTTAAAGACCTGCGTGATTGGCCAGACCTCTAGTGTGTAGGTGTAGACCAAAACGGGAAGCTAAATGAAAGCACATTTGGCTTTCTTTGCTGGACTTTCCGATGCAGTCCGTTCTTGCATGTCTGGAAAGGCTGATGCAAGCACAACAGTTGTTGAACTTGTTTCCGGGAAAAAGGCAAGGCAAGTTTATTTATAGAGCACAATTCATACGCAAGGCAATTCAAAATGCTTCACAGTTGCATAAATGTTCCTGATTTTAGCTGCCTGAAACGGAAATGCAGCCTCACGTAGTGGCACAACGCTGCATCTGCAGTTAAAATAACATCCATATAGCTGGCGGCGGCGGCGGAAAAAAACCCTGCCAAACACCAATCACTTTCCCGACAATCCTCTCTGCATGAAGCCTTACATATGGTAATTAAACATTAAATAACCATGGCAGTTTGGATTGGCCCGGGGTGTCGGTGGTGTCTGCCATCCGCCGTCCGTCCCTCCTTCCTTCTTTCTTCATTTTTGTTTTCTCAATTTCTTGTCCATAACTTTAAGAAATGAATCCCACAGTAATCATTAATTAAGATTTTTCATACATACTGTATATATTATAGCAAAGCTTTAATGCTCCATTTGAGAAAGTAAATCTGTTGGGCTTGTACTCAGACACCAATTCTGAGTAAAAAAACAAAAAACGAACTTAAATGACCTGCAGCTTTTAATCATGTTCAGCTTGTATGTGTACACATTTGTCATTTTCGCCCAAACATAGCCTGTTGTGGCTTATAATGACTTATGCTGCATTCAGACCGCCCCATGCGTCAGCGTCAGCTATGGTGGAGTACGTCAGAGGTCCGTCAAGGGCTCTGCGTTGCGTTGAGTACGTTGGCTCCATCAACGACGCTTGCGTTTCATACGGCAACGTACAAACGGATGCGTCACAGAAGTTCAGCGAGCTGAACTTTTGACGGATCCATCGGAGTTAACGCAGTGCGGCAACCAATCAGAGCGTCTCACTGTAGTTATGTCACTATATACGTATCTTGAATGAAGCGCAGGTCCAGTGAAAACATTTTCAACATACGCAGATTTAAAAAATCATAAATAACACTTACCGAAGACAGATGGACAGGCACTCCTAGAGAGGAACAGAAAACCTGCAGTTGGTGTCCTGGTAGGAGATTTAAACTCCGATTCGGCCGAGGAGGTCGTAAAATTAGGCGCGGGACAGACGGAAGTAGCACTGAAAGCGAACCTCATCCATAAGCAGCTCCTGGACCAAATGGTTAAACTCCCCAAACTCAGAATAATGGGCGCTGATGCACCCGATGTCAACGTTGTCTAGGTTTATCTAGCAAATAAAGCCAAGCCACTCTCTCGTTACAATCCACCATGGTTCAGAACATACGTCAACAGAGGAACCCCCGCCCATGCGTTGTTTTTTCCTCAGAAGCAGGCTATGGAAGCCAAAAAGTACATATGTCAAGCTTCATCCGTTGGATGCGTTGCTCGAGCTCAGAGTACAAGTGATTCATTTCTGTGGCTGCAGAAAAGCCCTCCCACACTGAAGCTCTTTATAAATACTATAAATACAATCTACTACATGGAGACAATGAGATAAAAAAAAAAGGCCTGCTTGATTTTCCAACAAACTGGTCTAACAGAATCTCATTTAAAATCTATGGAGTATGGTCAAGAGGAATATGAGAGACAGCGCACGCAACAATGCAGAGGACCTGAAGGTCGCAATCGAAGCTGCATTGTTTAAGGATTAATACAAAGGGAACCCCGACCATTTATCCAGTGCATATGTGCATTCGTTTTCATGTAATATCCTCATCTTCATCTAAGAAATTAAATTAAGGTTTCATCAACTTTTGGTTCAAATCATCAGAATGAACAGAAATATTAATATCAGTGTTACAAATCCATATGTTAATTTCACTTTTTAATACATTAAGTGAAATGTATGATATTTTAGTTTACTGACTTCTACTGTTTGTTACCGGATCAGCTGGAAAAATAAGATTAATAACTTTTTTCTTTTTGTTGTTGTTGCTTTTTTTATGGAAATTCAGATCCTTTCCAAATAACTACTGGGACAAGTTTGTGAAGAGAAAAGTAAGTTCATGTTTTTCTACTTTATATAAAGTTTCTGTTGAAGTGCGTTTTTTATACCAGGAACACATTGCAAAATAAAATATTTTCAAGAAAGTGAAAATCTATGAGGAAGTATTAGGGCCATTCTAAACAAAAGAAAAATACTTTGGAGTAAATTTCCGACCAAAAAAACGTAGAAATTCTGATATTAAAGTCCAATATTTTCCAGAAAAAACCTTTGAAATTCTCTGGTGTCAAAAAGTAGTAAAATTACAATTAAAAATAAGAATTTCTGGGAATAATTGCCAATATTCACCAGTCATAAAATTATGAGTTAAAAGACAGAATTTTTTAGATTAATTGCAGATATTTTCTATGGGAAAAAAAAGCGCAATTATCTGATGCAGAAAAGTAGAACATTTGTGAGAAAAAACCCAAACATTTCTTTAATTGAAGGAATACAATTTTTATTTTACAATTTTCTGACTTTACAATGTCAGAAATATCTTAGTTTAGAAATCGAAAATGTATGCCTTTAGTCATAGAAAGTTTTTTTCTCGGAAATGTTCTACTTTTCTACATCGGATAATTGCGCTTTTTTTTCCCTAGAAAATATCTAAAATTAATCTAAAAAGTTCTGTCTTTTAAGTCGTGATTTTTTTACTCTTGTGACAGAATAATCAAGTTTCTTTCTGGAAAATATGTGCAATTAATCTCAGAAATTGAGATTTTTTTATTCGTAATTTTGCTACTTTTTGACATCAGAGATTTTCCATGGTTTTTCTGGAAAATATGTGACTTTAACCTCAGAATTTTTTGAGTTTTATTTTTTTTTGGCAGAAATTTACTCCAAAATATTTTTCTTTTGTTTACAATGTCCGTAATACTCCGTCGTAAAAACCCCTTGTTAATGGACATTTGTTCTAGTTTTTTTAAACCTATTCTCTTAATTCAAGAAATTTTTATCTTTATTACAAGCAAAAACGTTTTTGTGTTGATTTATTCATTTTTTGTTGTTTCTAGAGTAGACATTTTGCAGTGTATTAACCCAAACAAACTCTTGCGACCTCCAGGTTCTTGATAAATACGGCGACATCTACGGCAGAGAGAGAATCGCCGAGCTGCTTGGCATGGACCTCGCCTCTTTAGACGTCAGCGCCATGACCCATGAGAAGAAACCAGAACCTGATACCTCAATGTTCAGCTGGTTCGCACAGTTCGCACAGTTTGCACCTTCAACCAGCACAGTTAGGCAAGAAACAAACAAGTGTGAGGGAATCATCCCTCTCTCTCTCTCTCTCTCCCTCTCTCTCTGCAGGATAACGTCTATTGACATCAAATATCAGATCTGGAAGTTTGGGGTCGTCTTCACCGACAATGTGAGTCAAAGCAGCAGCTTGGAACGTCAGGAGAACAGTTTTGAGTTTGGTGTTACTCATGTCACTCTCGCGCCTCTTTTAGACATTCCTGTACCTGGTCTGGTACATGCTGATGTCCATGCTTGGACACTACAACAACTTCTTCTACGCCTGCCATCTCCTGGACATCGCCATGGGGGTCAAAACGCTGCGGACCATTCTGTCCTCTGTTACACACAACGGCAAACAGGTGACATGCACGTTAACGACGCGTCGTGGGGATTTCTGGGTCGGCTGATTGAAAAGCGAACACCGTCTTTGACCTGTGTGTCGCAGTTGGTGATGACTGTGGGCCTGCTGGCTGTTGTGGTTTACCTCTATACCGTGGTGGCCTTCAACTTCTTCCGCAAGTTCTACAACAAGAGTGAGGACGAGGACGAGCCGGACATGAAGTGTGACGACATGATGACTGTGAGTGGAGAGCAGTTCCGCCAATATGTTGGGAAAGCAAGCTGGTCTTATCATCCCACCTGTTTTTCACGACCATTTTCTGACTGGTTTCCGTGCTCACCACAGCACAGACAATATAGATTGTGGTAGAACCACAGTACTGGTTCTAGTGGACCTAAGTGCAGCGTTTGACTCTATTCATTATAAAATACTACAGGAACGACTGGTACAGTACTTGGGTGGTTTGATTCCTACCTTAAGAACTGGAGATTCTTTGGCAATGTCTCATCAGAACAGACAGAAATCACATGTGGGGTCCCACAGGGCTCCATCCTGGGACCCTTTCTGTTCATATCTACATGCTCCAACTAGCAAAGATTATAAAAGCCCATACGATTAGCTACCATAACTATGCAGATGATACTCGGCTGTACATTACAATGTCATCGGGTGACTATGATTCCATCCAGACCCTAAATGAATGCATTGAACAAATCAATAGCTTGATGTCCCATAACTTCCTCCAGCTGAACAAAAACACAACTGAGGTAGTTTTTTTTTTATTTAACGAGGAACGATCAAGAGTCAGACAGCTTCTGTTAATACAACTAGAAACTCGTGATCAGATGCATAATCTAGGTGTAATCATGGACTCAGACTTGAACCTCCAAGGGTCACATAAAGGCCATAACAAGGTCAGCTTTCCTGAAGAACATTTCTAGGATTAAAGGACTAATGTCACAACAGGACCTCAAAAAACTCATCCATACGTTCATCTTTAGTCGGATGGATTATTGCAACAGCGTCCTCACAGGTCTACCTAAAAAGTAAATTAGACGGCTGCAGCTGATCCAGAACGCTGCTGCTGGCGCCCTCAGTAGAACCAGGAAAGTAGAACACATCACCCCAGTTCTAAAGTCCCTGTAGCTCAGAGAATAGACTTCAAAATAATTTTACTAGTTCATAAATCTCCAAAATATGTTGAATACCTGCTGTCTTTATACTAACCCCCAAGACCACTCAGGTCCTCCAAGTCTAACTTATTAATAATCCCTTGACTCAGAACCAAACAAGGAGATGCCACTTTCATTTTCTATGCTCCCCTTATCTGGAACAAACTTCCTGATGACTTCAAAGCCGCTCAAACAATTAGCTTTTTTAACTTTTGCTAATGTTTTTTTTTTCATGCTCTTTTGGGTGCTATGTTTTTCCATGTTTTATTCCTGATTGCTGTTACTTTCCACGCTTTCATCATATGTTTGGTTTCTTTACCACCGAATCATGTAAAGCACCATGTAAATTACCTTGTTGTTGAAAGTGTGCTATACAAATAAAACTGCTTTACCTTGCTCCCTCGCCCCGCGTCCCGTCTCTTCTAGTGTTACCTTTTCCACATGTACGTCGGCGTGCGAGCTGGCGGAGGCATCGGAGATGAAATCGAGGATCCGGCCGGGGATGAATATGAGCTCTACAGAGTTGTCTTTGACATCACGTTCTTCTTCTTTGTCATCGTCATCCTGCTGGCTATCATCCAGGGTGAGTAGTTGATGTCGCTCTGTGTGATCTCACTAAGGACTCCTATAAACTAAGATAATTTTTTTTGTGCTAAACAAAAAATATAAAAATCAAAGGAGCAGGCACTTTGAATCATGCTAAAACTGTATCAAGGAAAACTAAATGATTCTATTGCCCTTTGGTTCATACCATTGAAATCTTCTGTGTTATTTTATTGCACTATATTATTCAATATAGCAAACAGAGGTTAAATTAAACTGTACTTAATATGATGTAAATGGTTTTTGTCAGTATATATTAGTCACTGGCTTATAGGATGGATGGACAAAGGATGGATGGAAATAGGATGGATGGATGGACGGAAACATAATGGATGGATGGAAGAATGGATGGATGGATGATTGTTGGATGGATGGATGGATAGAAACAGGATGGATGGATGGAAACTAGATGGATGGCTGGATGGATGGAAGCTGGATGGATGGATGGATGGAAACATGATGGATGGATGGTAACAGAATGGATGGATGGATGGATGGATGGATGGAAACAGAATGGATGGATGAATGGATGGATGGATGGTAACAGAATGGATGGATGATGGATGGATGGATGCATGGATGAATGAATGGATGGATGGATGGAAACAGGATGGATGGAAACAGGATGGATGGATGGAAACAGGATGGATGGATGGATGGATGGATGGATGGAAACGGAATGGATGGATGGAAACAGGATGGATGGATGGATGGATGAATGGATGGATGGATGGAAACAGGATGGATGGATGGAAACAGGATGGATGGATGGATGGATGGAAACAGGATGGATGGATGGATGGATGGATGGATGGAAACGGAATGGATGGATGGAAACAGGATGGATGGATGGATGGATGAATGGATGGATGGATGGAAACAGGATGGATGGATGGAAACAGGATGGATGGATGGATGGAAACAGGATGGATGGATGGAAACAGGATGGATGGATGAATGGATGGATGGAAACAGGATGGATGGATGGATGGATGGAAACAGGATGGATGGATGGATGGATGAATGGATGGATGGATGGAAACAGGATGGATGGATGGATGGAAACAGAATGGATGGATGAATGGATGGATGGATGGATGGATGGATGGATGGAAACGGGATGGATGGATGATTGTTGGTTGAATGGATGGATGGATGAATGGATGGATGGATGGATGGATGGAAACAGACTAAACGAAGCTGCAGAGTCACCTGATGGACGTTGTCCACACTGTCTCAGTAAAAAGGACGTTTGCGTCTACAGGTCTGATCATCGATGCGTTTGGCGAGCTGAGGGACCAGCAGGAGCAGGTCAGGGAGGACATGGAGGTAAGACAACACAATCATCATCATCATCTTCTTTATTTCCCCCTTCGTCCCGTTATTCTAAACTTCTCGCTTCCCTTCCAGACCAAATGCTTCATCTGTGGAATAGGAAGCGACTACTTTGACACCACGCCGCATGGCTTCGAGACACACACCTTAGAGGAGCACAATCTAGCCAACTACATGTGAGCTGCACGTCATTTAGCCGTCACTCTTTGGCTCATCAGATAATCTGTGTGTTCTATAGAAAGAGGAGACAATAAACTGTGAATTATTTTTGCTTCTTTCAGGTTCTTCTTGATGTATCTCATCAATAAGGATGAGACGGAACATACAGGACAGGTCGGTCATCTAGCAAGTCGACTCAGAAAGCTTTCTTAATCGCACAGCTTTTTATTCTGTGTCGCTCGATTTTTCTTTCAGGAGTCGTACGTGTGGAAGATGTACCAGGAGAGATGCTGGGACTTCTTCCCTGCTGGAGACTGCTTCAGGAAGCAGTACGAGGACCAGCTCGGATAAAACCCCCACCGGTTTATCCTCGCTTCCTCACAGGGAACGCGAGGCGAGAGGAGCGAGAACAGAGAGAGATCCTGAGATGTAGAGCTGGAACACGTCCGTGTCTTAGTTTTTGTCATTTTTCTGCGCACCCCATCCCCCTCCTCCCCGTCTGTTAAAAGCTATGCACACATGTGACTGCACTTTTCAACCACCTGCAGCAGAAAGTTGAAGGGAGTGATCCGAGCAGGGGGAAACGAAGCCGCTGCGGTACACATTGCCTTTCCTGTATAAACTAAACGTAGATTGCCTTGTTCATCAACCGCGCCTGTACAGGTGGGGGTCCTGCTGCTGCCACTGCTGTAAACGTTCTAGTGCCTATAGCAGCGTCACTGCTTTAGCTGTCGGTTTCAATCATTTCTCATTACGGTTTAACATTTTTGACAGAAGATCTGAGCAAAACCAAATTTCCCTGCTTCCTTAAGGAAGTCTAAACCCTCGTTCAAAAGGGTTCTTCAGTTCTGATCGCGTGCGTCTCCTGACTTCCAGAGTTTATTAGTATGAGAGGTTTGTTTTTTGAAGCATGTTTTGAGTATCTTGATGAGCTGCCATTTGTTTTTATTTTACCCCCATGTCGGGCACTAGTAGCGGTGTAACGGTACGCAAAAAATCCCGGTTCGGTACAAATTTAGTTTTCTAAATGCATCCCTTTCGATTCCTGAAATAAATTTGATTTTATAATGTCCTATAGCTTAAAACAAGTATGGAATAGAACTGAGATTTCGTTAGATTTTTAAACAAATGAATAAAATAGTACAGGCAGACATAGCCAAAGTAGAAAACATTAAAGGTACTTCCAAAGAGTCAGTGTTCATGTTTTGAAATTTTTAAGTAATACTAGGCCCATATTAAAAAAATATATATTCTTAACTAACAGTTAACTAGTTTCCCAGATGTACTTCAATGCAGCATTGGCAGCTGTTGGGGAAATCTCTTCTCATCAACTGCTATTCTTTTGATTTGCGTTTTTATCCAATTTCAGTAGTTTGGTCTGATTGGATGCTACTGGTATGTTTCCATTCAGCTTGACGTTCGTTTGGGGTGAGTCATTCAGTTCAGAGAAGAGCGCGTAATGGACCTTATTAGTGCTGAAAGATGTGTTCGCTGACAAAGTTCTGGTTTGGTCCATCTTTCTTTTTCTAATGTAGCTGCAGGAGAAAACCCTTAAGCAAAGTTTAGTGATAGCTGGGAGTCTTTTCTGGTTGGTTTTGGTGTCAGTTTTTTAAGTTGCCCTGAGAAACGTTGCCCTGCGTTGAGTTATGCACATAAATACTCTGGTAGTAAACAGCTTGACATGGTACATGCGCCTACTGAACCAAAAGGGCTGTACAGGAAAAAAATCTGAAATGACGTACCGTTACATCTTTAATGACTACTGCCTGCCATTTACATCTGGAAACATTAGAGAATATTGGGAAAATTACAGCTTCCATGCATCTTAAGTGAAACTTGCAAAGAAAGAGAAATAAACATTATATTTGACTGAATGTGCCTCTGAACGAGAACATGCCGAAAGCTTTACTCTTAAACTTTTGGAACAAATATAAGCGTTTTCCATGCTGCAGTTCTGCTCATAAACATTCTGCAGGTGTTCAGTTAGACAACAGCATGCGTACAGAAAAATACAAATATGAATACAAGTACAGTTACATCCCTAGGCATTAATGGTGTAAAAAATTATGACAAACGATGGCATTCAAAGATCAAGAATCAGTCTGTACTCAACAACCCTCCGGTCCCCGATTCTAGTTTGGACAACTCTGCATGTTGAATGTGACGCAGTATTCGTTGTTGCTACTGCTTCTCTGATCATTTTCTGTGCCAGATTAGGTTCGGTCGGGATTATTTGACAGATTTTATGGCTATTTTGAGTTTCGCAACACAAGGACTGACGCACCAAATCCTCAAATATGACTCAATAAAACATCTGTGAATCAGTTAGACACTCTGCAGTCTTACAACGCGTCCCTGGATGTGTGTGGACGCCGGCGTCTGTGCCGTCATAGACAGTGGGACGAACACACATACCAGGGGGACGCCGAGGTAATTTATTCTGTTTTACACAGATCAAGCCATCTAGAACGAGATTTTATGCACAAAGTCGATGCGCTGACACAAGCGTGGAATGTATCTACCGAGAACTTGATGAAAAGACATATTTTACATACATCATGGGTTCTTGTTTTTGCTTTTCTTTAAGGATCTAAGGCGTGAAAATAGTCTTTTTTTCAGACAGGAAACGGTGAGGAGAATTAGTCTTACAATGAAAGAAGAAAACACGTTTGCTTTTGTTTCAGCTCGTTAGGTTTTTACCAAAGCTATTTTTAGAAGTTCAGCATACGGATTATTTTTCTCAGTCAAGGTTGTGCGCAATGTGTTGATTTATGACACATTCACAAACTCTTCATCTCGTATTAGCGACCTGTCGGGAGACGGCGTTGGTGTTTTGGTTGCTGATGGCTTTGAGGTGGAGGTGATGGTTTGCAGACAAATGGAGGTCACAACTTTCCATTTGACTGACTGTCCTCTGATTAAATAATGTGTTTCAATATGGAATAAACAGATTATTTTAAGGAGAACTGGAGCTTGTCTCGTCATTTTTGTTTGAGCTTGGTGGGTTTTTGATTTTTGATTTGGATTTTATGTCTTAGACCAACAGAAAGTAGCATTTATTGAGTGTGATGCACCTTTCTAGAAACAAACTGGTTTCAGATTTTATACAAGAAATTGATTCCACTTTTGTTTGAGAGTATTGTTGAAGAAACAGCATCATGAAGACCTAAACACACAGCTGACAGCTCAAGGAGAACGTTGTGGAGAAGCATCAAACAACCTACCAGGACAAGGACGTCCATCTGACCTGACCAGGAGGCGCGATGAAAGAAGAGAATAATCGACGAAGTGCGCAATTGGTCAATTTTTAAAGTAAGGCATTGCATGTTGGTTTGGTAACTTGTAAAATCAAAAGATCATTTTAACTTCATGGGTTCACAGCTCCTCTGAATCCTTGATAAATGTTTGAGCAGCCGATTCTCAGACAGGCAGAATGCATTTTAATAGATGCGTCTAATGTTCTGCATTCTGAGTGTGTCTACTAAACATGGGGTGAAGTTTTATTTTTGTTTTTTTTATAATCGTATCTGGTGCAGGTCTTCATTTCTTCCCTGATCAATTAAGGTTCTGACTGAACACAGCATGAGATGTACAGGTCCAGAAACTTAAAAAAAAACTACCTAGACAACTCATTTTGACAGTTTAGTCCCTGAATATTGAGGCTAAGATATGCATGAGATAGGTCCAAATTAATATATATTTTTTTTTTGCATTTATTTATTCATCCATTTTAAATACTTTTTAGAAGGGACGTATGCACATTTATTTTGTTTTCCATCCTTTTGTGTTACTATTTGGATCTCCGACCAGGTGGTTGCCCTTCAAACTACATAAAAGTCCACATCGTTCAGTCAGCTAAATGTTAAATATAACTATCACTTCATAAGACCACAAATACTCTTATTTGATCAATTTACAAAATATCCCACGAGCCTTTCCTGCTGCACCTCTCTGGCTGCTAGCTTAAGCTGCTGTTATGGATATGGAACGGAAAATGCTTACCTATTCTCTTTCTCTTTATTCAGACATTTAACAAAACAAATATGTATTTTAAATATTTATTAATATAAAACAAAAATGTTTACTCTGATTTAATGTTTGACAGTAAAGCTAAAAATGATTGTGTGCTTTTATTTTCCCTTTAAAGTGTATGAAAAAATTTGGTTTCAACCGTATGTATGTATACACTTTTTTTGTCCTTTAATTGAGTATTCTATTGAGGGTTGGTCATTAAATCCCAATGAAATACACTCAGTTTTGTGTTTTAATAATTGTCGAAACAGTTCATAGTGTCTAACTAACTTTTCGATGCACTCCAATCTTTTGTATGTTGGTATTTTAAATAATAAAATTTGTGCTAGCCAATAAAAAAACTGAACTAAGAGGAGTTATGTTCCAAAACACATATATACCACTAGTTATCAGTGAGATACATTTGAGGCATTTCTTTTAATGAAGTAAGGTACTCTGTAAATAAACTCACCGAGCATCCTCCATGCTGTCTCTTCTCTGTCTTCTCAGACCCCCAGACGGTCGTGGCAGATGACCACTTGTACTGAGCCTGGTTCTACCGGAGGTTTCTTCCTGTTAAAGGGGAGTTTTTCCTCTCCACTGTCGCTACATGCTTGCTCAGTATGAGGGTTTGCTGAGGAATTGCTGTGGTTGGAGTCTGCATGATCCGGGCACAGCCTCACGTCGATGACTCATCGCAATCTGCTGGGATTCCTTACATAGAAAACTTTTAACTGATTGTAATGTTTGTGTAATTGTATTGAAAGGACTTTTGTTGTAAAGTGCCTTGAGATTACATTTGTTGTGAATTGGAGCTATTTAAATAAAAGTGAATTGAATTGAATTAAACATCAAGCCTCTCCACAGTTTAGTTTTTGACAAAAAGGTGACAAGAACCTTAAGGTTGTGATATTTTTCAGTACTCTTATATACAGTAAATATGAAAAGTATAGAAAAAATCTGAAAAAGGGGGGCAGATTATCCATTAACCTGCCAGTTTTGTTCCCTTAAACATTTGTATTAATAGACCTACTTACTTCAAAGTTTACAGAGGATTAGGAGGATTAACCTCCTACCTGAATGGAGTACAAATAAGGAAAATACCGTGGTTACCTGAGCTGCACATAAGGGTTAGTTATTTCTGTTTCCTGGTTTGAATCACGGGCGTCGTTTTAGTTGGGGACATTTCCCCGCCAATATCTATCCCTATCTGTTTTGGTCCCCACTAGAAAACTACTGACATTAGAAAACTACTGAGTTATTTCTTACCAGGGCAGATCTAACATCCACTTCTACTCAGAGCAAAATTTCCCTATATTCAGTCGCCTATCTGAACTGATTGGTATGTCAATCACTCTATTTCACTATAGGCTAGTCGTGGTTTATTTTCTGCACGGATGGTGCAGCATTTGTTGACTCACAGTAAAGGACATGATTCAAGCCTTGTACTTAAGTGAAGCATTCACACTGATTGGTATCTCTTTAATGCAAGTTTTGCCTGCTCCATGCATACATATACGCACAGATGGTGCAAGTCGTGCTTGCATACACTTGGATCTTTTTCTACCAATTTCAGAATTTGTTCGATCGGGTCGTTTTTTTTGTCTAATCGTACAGAGGAAGAATCAAACTGTTTGATTTTACCTGAACTTCACAAGTCACTATATATATATATATATATATATATATATATATATATATAAATATATATATAGCGAGTATATTAGAGATCTGAGGAAATATCGACATGCCACTACATCTCAATATTTTATGTCAAAATCGATATTCAAAAGCAAAATATCGATTTTTGTATTTTTTAGGAATTTTACCAATTACAGTAAGTTTTGTCTTAAAAATAAAAGTATGACTGGTAGTTGGTGGTTGTTGTCACCTTCTTTGTTTGAGTCGATCAACTAGATCCAGTCATAAAACAGGTTGTGTTTAGAATGTTGTGACACAGTTTCTATAGTTAAATTCAGTTGTAAAAATCTCAATATATAGTCTTATTCATATTATTGTGATATATCACAATATATCGTATCGTCCCTTTTGTACCGTGATACGTATCATATCGACAGATCCTTGCCAATACACATTTTGTATCGAAATCAGTCTAAATTACATTATGAATTAAAAAATTGACATCCAAAAGAGGATTGTGATCACCTCCTGCCATGTTTACACTCGGTGCGTTGCACTTGGGACTCCGTAGCAGCAGTTGGCAGAACACCGTCTCATCACAAGGAACCACGCATCGCATTTTCCCTAACAAGTAACTCTCACCAGTTCTCCTACAACTCAAAATAACACCTGGTAACATTTTAACTGCCTGTATCACAGGGGATGTGATACAGGCAGTTAAAATGTCTACAGAGCACATTAGCCGATGCTAAAAAGTAGCTATTAGCTAAGCTACAGCTCGACCACGGCTAGGATAGATGAAGCAGCGGGACCAGAGCTAACGTCATTTCTTCTACTCTCAAATCACTGGTGAGGAAATTTTGAGTTTCCGGCGAGTTAAGTTCACATTCGCATTGTAAACAAGAGGACCACTATTAGCTTTGTGCTCGGTTCTATGAGCTATCTGGAGCTTTATGTCTCCACTCGTTTTTCAGCGGTAGCTTTAAAGAGTCACAAGATGGTAGCCAGCCTCTACTACTAATCGTTTCTGTAATGTAAACAATACTCTTACAGTTTTATTGTAAAAAAATAAATAAATTCAGCTTGACCATTAATAGGGAGCCTAAGTCTCCTCCCCTTCCTGTCAGCCCTTTTGGTCCCCTGGCCGAAAAAATAATGAATGGAAGTCCCTGGAGCGATAAAAGTTATTTTCTGGTCCGCTTTGTCTTACGTCCTGAATAACACATATGTTGTAATTCGATTTAAATGATAACTAATGATGTACATTTCAACTGTGCTCGTTAAGTGATTTGGGATTTATTTGAAAATTCGCCATTAAAATGCCTACAAATCAGAAGTCAGAAGTCGCATATATGACGCCATTTGGCTAACGGGAGCTAGCACTAGCTATAGCACGTAAAACACTCACCTACAGCTTGTAGAGCTTCTCCTCCATGCTGGCTCTCACTCCACCGACTGCTTTATCCCCAACATAGCTACTACTTTCCACAAGGTCAGATTAATAGAGGTTTTCTCTGTGTTTAATGCTTCTTTCTTTGTCCTAGAGGCTACGACCATCGCTCTCCTTTTTCTTCTGCAGTTGTAGTCCGCTAAACGTTTTTACACAAAACCTAAAGTAACTTTTACCTCCGGTCGAAAATCAGCGTTTTCTCTGCATCACAATTTGTCTTTAAAATTCACTGACATCATATTTTCGATCCACGGCGCATTTCAAACGAGATCAGAAAATAACTTATCACTCCATTGACACTCATTTATTTTTTTGGCAGTAGGACAGGAAGTAGAAGGGCGTGACTTAGGCCCCCCATGCTTAATGTGATACATTACACAGGAATAATAAAAATTGCATCAGTTTTTCTTTTTAAATAAGATTTTTTGCACAAAATGTAATGAATCAAACCAATGATCGTAGATTAGTCTAAAAATGACAGGGCTCTGTACTGTAAACGGCACAAAATAAATAAATAAATAGAAATCGAAAATTGAAATTAATCGAGGATCTGGAGAAATGACACCCCTATTGTATATATATATATATATATATATATATATATATATATATATAAATATATATATATACACTACCGTTCAAAAGTTTGGGGTCACCCAAACAATTTTGTGTTTTCCATGAAAAGTCACACTTATTCACCACCATACGTTGTGAAATGAATAAAAAATTGAGTCAAGACATTGACAAGGTTAGAAATAATGATTTTTATTTGAAATAAGATTGTTTTTACATCAAACTTTGCTTTCATCAAAGAATCCTCCATTTGCAGCAATTACAGCATTGCAGACCTTTGGCATTCTAGCTGTTAATTTGTTGAGGTAATCTGGAGAAATTGCACCCCACGCTTCTAGAAGCAGCTCCCACAATTTGGATTGGTTGGATGGGCACTTCTTGCGTACCATACGGTCAAGCTGCTCCCACAACAGCTCAACGGGGTTCAAATCTGGTGACTGCGCTGGCCACTCCATTACCGATAGAATACCAGCTGCCTGCTTCTTCTCTAAATAGTTCTTGCACAATTTCGAGGTGTGTTTTGGGTCATTGTCCTGTTGTAGGATGAAATTGGCTCCAATCAAGCGCTGTCCACTGGGTATGGCATGGCGTTGCAAAATGGAGTGATAGCCTTCCTTATTCAGAATCCCTTTTACCCTGTACAAATCTCCCACCTTACCAGCACCAAAGCAACCCCAGACCATCACATTACCTCCACCATGCTTAACAGATGGCGTCAGGCATTCTTCCAGCATCTTTTCAGTTGTTCTGCGTCTCACAAACGTTCTTCTTTGTGATCCAAACACCTCAAACTTGGATTCATCCGTCCACAGCACTTTTTTCCAGTCTTCCTCTGTCCAATGTCTGTGTTCTTTTGCCCATCTTAATCTTTTTCTTTTATTGGCCAGTCTCAGATATGGCTTTTTCTTTGCCACTCTGCCCTGAAGCCCAGAATCCCGCAGCCGCCTCTTCACTGTAGATGTTGACACTGGTGTTTTGCGGGTACTATTTAATGAAGATGCCAGTTGGGGACCTGTGAGGCGTCTGTTTCTCAAACTAGAGACTCTAATGTACTTATCTTCTTGCTCAGTTGTGCAACGCGGCCTCCCACTTCTTTTTCTACTCTGGTTAGAGCCTGTTTGTGCTGTCCTCTGAAGGGAGTAGTACACACCGTTGTAGGAAATCTTCAATTTCTTAGCAATTTCTCGCATGGAATAGCCTTCATTTCTAAGAACAAGAATAGACTGTCGAGTTTCAGATGAAAGTTCTCTTTTTCTGGCCATTTTGAGCGTTTAATTGACCCCACAAATGTGATGCTCCAGAAACTCAATCTGCTCAAAGGAAGGTCAGTTTTGTAGCTTCTGTACCGAGCTAAACTGTTTTCAGATGTGTGAACATGATTGCACAAGGGTTTTCTAATCATCAATTAGCCTTCTGAGCCAATGAGCAAACACATTGTACCATTAGAACACTGGAGTGATAGTTGCTGGAAATGGGCCTCTATACACCTATGTAGATATTGCACCAAAAACCAGACATTTGCAGCTAGAATAGTCATTTACCACATTAGCAATGTATAGCGTGTGTTTCTTTAAAGTTAAGACTAGTTTAAAGTTATCTTCATTGAAAAGTACAGTGCTTTTACTTCAAAAATAAGGACATTTCAATGTGACCCCAAACTTTTGAACGGTAGTATATATATATATATATATATATATATATAATATATATAATATAAATATATATATATATATATATATACATATATATAAATATATATATAAATATATGTATATATATATATATATATATATATATATATATATATAAATAAATGTGAGCCCACATTGTTCTTTAGGCTATAATGTGGAATTATTCTTAATACTACTATGGTATAATGATCCTTCCTAGCTCTGAAAGCCTAGAGATGGATTTAAGGGCCGTTTGAAAAACAAGCCGAAACACATCTTGCTTTAAACTTTTAGCCTGTTGATGGAGTTAAGCTATGATCTTTAAACACCTGTCAATACACTGCAGTGCACATTGTAGCCGTATGAAACGTCAAACAGATAAATACTATAAAGTTACAGAGTCAAAACATTCAAAGCAATACTTGTGATTATTTTTAGCCTGTCATAAAATAAACAAAAATTAGGTTGCATATTTCAAAAAAATATCTTTATACAACAGGGTAACTCAAGGTGCTTTACATGATTTGTTGCTGCAGAAGCAATGGAAAGCATTGAATACAACATTAGAAAAAGTAAAATCAGTAATTAGGAAAGATGTCTGTAAAGACAGAAGTAACATTATTGCACGATTAAAAGCAATTAAGATAGTATTAAATACAACATTAGAGAAAACAACAAAAACAGCAATCAAGCATGAAAATAAAGCTTATAACACATCAAATTATACATAAAGTAGTAGTGTATTAGTTTGTAAAATGAATATTTGCTTTTAAATTTAATATTTTGCTTGTAAACTAAATATTACATTCGGGAATGTAACATTTTAAAATACACAAATGACGAAATTAAAGAATGCAACCCCTTTTTCCCCCCACTTAAATAACCAAAAATATTCCTGTGAAATTAGGACCATTGATCAGGTTAAAAATGATGGCTGATGCTTTATAGTTTTTCTAAATTCCTGTTTGTTGCTACAAGAAATAGGCCTACAGTAGTAACCTTTTGATTTATATTAGTTCTAATAAATTTGGAAAGCTCTGACGTGGTTATAGAAGGTGATTATTTGAGTATCTGTTTGAGATACTAAAAGGTGAATAGGTTTTGATAATCAGAACGTTTCGACATGGTTGAAAACACACACCCTCGTGTGTTTTATGAGCATTTTCTCGGCAGGGATAAAGGTTAATTTGCATCTTTCTCCCCTAAAGTCAACAATACTATGATTCAGTCATGGGCTCGGCCGCTTCTCTCCTCCCCTCCATTATCACTCGTATAAAGCGAAGCGCCCAGTCCAGATCTGTTTCTAACATAAAAACGCCTGTTTTGCTCCTGTTTTCCTGTTCGCTGTCTGACACCATGACTTTCGTCGCTCCTCCAGGCTACCAGCCCGTCTACAATCCTGTAAGTATCCTGAAAGGAAAGCAGGTTGAATGAGGAGGAGAGGGACAAAGTTTCTTACTAAGGGAACAAAATATATCGTTATTATTACTCAGAGCAAATGCTGATACGAATGGCAGAACTTTTTGTGAGACCATTAAATCTCATATTTGTTGGTAGGAGACATGAGAAAGGGTCAGAACAAAATGTAAAGCACATTTTTTTGTTCTTGGTTGTTACAGCTCTACTAAAAAATAAATATTATACCAATGGAAAGCCTTTTTTCATTTCCCTTTTACATTTTTGCCCTATTTGTGAGGAATATAGATTTGTAGGTTGAGCAGTCTAGAGGAAGACTTAATGAATCCTCTCTGATATTAACATCACTGATCATCCCCACAACGCAGGGTTTATCAAACCCTACCGTCAGAATTGGGAAGTGGAAATAGTTGCTGTTTGTGGCAGAGTGACCAACACAACCACATCTTTTTGTACTGGCTAAAGAGTAGGATACCAACCCACAGCTGGAAGATGCCAGGCTTTTGCGGTTTTATATATATATATATATATTTTTATATATATTAATTAGGCCAGACCAGCCCCGAAATCGTATCAGTTGTTCCTGATGTCCACTGCGGACGTTTCCTGAAAATGTCCTCAAAATGCATCAATAACTTTTTGAGCTATGTTGCTAACTAACAGACAAACCCTGGCGAAAACACAACGGTTTTGACTCAGCGGGGGCCCATTTTCTGTTAAGACCACCACCCACAATAACTGTGTTTCAATCAAGATTTGGTCTAATCTGGGAAAGAAGGAAGAGTTTATTTGGGTGATACTAAATATCAATCAGAGGTAATTGTTAATATTATACGAGACAATCCAAAGCTCAAGCAAAATACAAAAGTCTAAATCAGCAGATTGTATCAATGGTAACACAATAATTAATCAATGAATATTAAAAAGTGATTTTAAATTTTATTTTGATTTAATTCTAATTTTTAATTATTTGTTTTTAAAACTTCTACATTAATATGTAAAGTTTATATATTTAATTTCTTTAAATGTATTTGATTTAAATATTTCTGCAACATTTTACAAAGAAACTTGCCCAGTTACCATAACATTTTTTAAAGAATGATTATTTTTTATTATCTACTATGAAGCAAAATGAAAGCAAATGGAGTAATATTCACATTTTCATGAATTTTAACAATCTGTAGTCTCTGTTCTATTTCAGCATTTATGGTGGTCCCGAATCAACCACTTAGTTTGCTTCTGCCTTGGGCCGGCTATGCACCGGAGCTAGTAAATGAGTGCAAGAGTTAACAGCAGAATTTTTTCCCACTTTTTCTGCCATGTATAATTCAAATTAATCATGCCCAGTTAATCATACACACTAACATAATCTATGATATTTAGATACCTTATATTTTTTGAACTAGTTATGATTCTGTTCATCTTTTATTCATGATGATTTTTGTGTAAATCAGTGACCAATTCCCCCTTTAGCATGTTTACATCCTGTTGTCGGTGTGTCACATCCTGGGTCAAATCAGCTTTTTTTCTCACACCCTTTTCAAGGACATTTACATATTGCACATAATTAGAGAAAGTTTCCAGATTTTTGAGATTCCAATGATGAATGCCGATCAAGGACACAATTGAAACTGTGGACACAGTGAAAAGTTTGTCAAACCACTCGGAAAGAAAAATAATGCGCAACTCAGCGTTCGAAGCCACATATCACCATTTTACGTCCATAACAAGTCTCATGTCCACAATCCAACATAATCTGCTGCTCAAAACCTCAATATTTACCTTCCTTGTTAGCATTTCTCACACTTTCTCCATTCGTAGCATATTCCTACGTATTAGCCAAAAAAATAACACTGCGCTCTTCCTCTCCTTCAATGATGTTTATTTGCGACTTTAAAACACCAAATTGATGCATTACCGACACTGACTGGTATGGAGCTTGGACCACAAATTTCCCTCAAGGTTAAGCTCACCTCTCTAAGACTGGTGATGTGTTCGTATCGTCCCAGCTTGGTTAGCTGATTTGAGTTTAGAAGAATTTAGGAGTAAACCTTCTGAATCTATTCCATCTGCGTTGTGTAGCGCACCATTACCATAGACAAAAATATAGCTCCAGATGATTGACAGTTGGCAGATTGTTCTTAGGTTTTCCAAACTCCCAATGACTCCTGTAAATAAACTTTTTTCTGTCATTGTAGCCAATGGTCTTTGTATCTATTTATGTTAAACTGGATTTACCAAACCCAGTGACACTGATGATTTGAAGTTTCTGGTTGGTGGCTGACTTCGTACTTCATTAGATCAGAAACACTTACTGAAAGATTTAAGTTAATTAATGTATGAATCTGAACCTCAAATTTTGAAATTCAAACTAGTGTATCTTGTAATTAAGTAATAGCAATTGTGTGTTGCTTAATCAATCCATCCAAAACAATAAAAATTCACATTCATACCCATGATGATGCAGTTCGAACTTCCACGTTCAAAAGTAAACAGCAATAATTAGGGTTATTTAATCTTTGGTAAGAGAAATAAATGAGGGTTCATTTTTCAAAGTCATATTTGCATCCATGCTATTTATTCATTTACAAACGTCACAGTTTAAAACTAAATATTAAACTTGTAAACTAAATATTTAGTTTGTAAACTAAGCTAAATATTTATTTCACAAATCGAATGTTTAGTTAAGGTTTTTAATATCTAGTGCCTAGCTAAACATTTAGCTAGCTAGCTAATCTCGCTAGCTAATTATACTGTTGGTTAAATAGCCTCAATATTTAGCTTGTTAGCTAAATTAATAAATGAACCACTATTTTTGTCTCCTATAAGACACTAAATAAACCAAATAATTTGCAGTTGATTTTAACAAACGGCACACCATAATTGTGCCGTACTTTCATTGGATGATGTTAATCCTGTCTGATTAATTTCCATATTTTTGTGCACACTACAGAGAATTCCCTATCTCGGCCCTATTTACGGAGGACTAAGGGAAGGGGTTTCCATCTACATCCAAGGATCAGTTCCTGAAGACATCACCAGGTGAAAGCAAGCTGACAGCAGCAGTTTTACTGAAACTTGGCTGAATCTGAAGCTTTGGTTTCCCACAGAGAACTTTTTTTTTTTATCTTCAGAACAAACCTTCTGACTCCTTGTGAACACTGACGGTCACACCTTGTGTAATCTCTCTCTGGGTGGAGTCAAGAGTTTTCAAGACAAACCCACACCTGAGTTTTTATTATCTTCTGTCACAGCTCTTTTAAAATATAGTCCCTTATCAGTCAGAATACACGCAGCAAAAATGTTATTTATTTTATAAAGTCATGTTTCTTCTGGTCTGTTGACAGTTCTTCAGCTTGAAAGCCAGATTAATTCATCAGCTGCTGCAGGACTCGTTTACGTGAAATGTCTCGCAAAACCGATTACAGTCTGTCAATAATTTCATTGTTATGCATGATTATTTTCAAAAAAATGTAACAAAAGAAATATAAAATGTGTGGCATGCATTCATATTCATCCATCTTTGATTTATTTAAATGGTAAATGGTACTTGTCTTTGTCCCAAAAGACCCCAATCGCTTCACGCTGCATTCAGTCATTTATCCATTCATGCACACATGAACACATGTGAAGGGTCTCAAACCGGCAACCCTACGGTTACAAGACAAACTCATAGCCTAACCATAACTCTCACTCACGCTTCAGGAATTTCAGGAACATGTATGGTTTTATTTGTGTACTTTTAATTATTAACTGACACAAAATCAGTGAAAAGTTTGGAAAAAGAGAAAGAATAGAGTTAATCTATTAAACTGACAGTAAAATATCAAAGACTGGAGTATGCACTTTTTATAAGTGTCTTTGTTTGGCTTCATCTATTTTTGTTATTATTTTGAAAAGAGAATATTCATTTTCTCAGAATATAATATCAGATTTTTGTGTAGTTTTTTCCTGTTTGACTTAGAAAGTGAATGATTATTATCATAGGTTCGTTTTCTAATACACAAAACGAATTGTTCCTTTTGTTATTCAGAGATTTTAAAGTCATTTCTGTGATGTTTGACTTATCTGAAGTTTATTTAAGTATTCCCTCTAACCACATTGACCAAGAAAACTTGTAATATGTTGAAATCAAAAGTTTTCTTTAAGTACACAGAAAATGTTTGATGTGTTTCAGGAGTGGACCAAATCTCTTCTTTTATAAAAATCTAAATATTATTCCTCTGGTGCCAAGACACATTTTATGTAACCTTCAAGGAGTTGATTATAAACGTTCACCAGACCTTTTATTTACTACTTTATCTTGGGCTACAAGACCAAACTTCATTAAAACGCCATGATTATGTGAGAACATGTAAGAGCAGTACTGTGGTTAACCCAGTTCTGTCCTTATCAGGTTTCTCATCAACCTTCTTTGCGGAGAATCTGAGTCCAGCGACATCGCCCTGCACATCAACCCTCGATTCGACGGCTGGGACAAAGTGGTCTTTAACAGCCGTAGGGGTGCATCTTGGGAGTCGGAGGAGAAAATCCGTCGCATGCCGTTCTCCAAGGGCGAGGCCTTCGAGTTGGTCATCTCGATCACTTCAGAGGGATTCCAGGTCAACAAAAGCAACACAAGCATTGTGTTTTAACAAAGTTTTTGAAGCAGCGGACTCGGGTGTCCAGCTAGTTTGTTCTGGAGTGATGAGTGAGAGAAACCGAAGTGCTTATTTACTGCTCCATCTACATTTTAACCCTCACCCATGATTATATGTATTAATACAAATTAGAACGGAAGGTGTCACTTTTTTGAAGCCTGGCATTTATCTTTTAGCAAATATTAAATTGATTCATCACCCAGACAAGTTTGGTGCAACTTGGAGTCCTTCGGGAGTTGTTCAGTATATTCAGTCGCGATCAGTGTACATCTCTATAATGGAAGTTGTTGGGGCTTCCAAAGTGCCGCCTCTAAATGATGCTTTTTCTGCCACAAAACCTCTTCATTTCCCTAATGTTTTGTTAATAATTGCTAGCACGCTTCCCCTGTGAATTCAGAGCGTCTCGTAGGTGCTGCGTTTTTTCCTGCAGGGGTGATTTACAGGCTTTTAATCCAACTACGCTAACACATGATTTCAATTACGCCACTGCCATTCGGCATTCCGGTTGTAGTTTGAGATGACTTTCACAGAGTTCGGTCTGCATGTTTCCTAATTCCACCAACAAAATGACCAAGTAGACTAAGTTCAGCTTCGACAGGCTCCGTTTCTGAAACCTGGTTAGACTACAGCTGCAATGGTGGACGGCTGCGAAATCACTGAAATTGACTGCTAGTGTAAATTGGAATCGGTTGAATTAAAAGCTAAAAAATTGGTGAAATGAAGGAGTCTTGTGCAGATAAGGCCTTATTGAGAGGCTCAATTGCTGTGCCCCCTTTAACTCCCATTATATGGATATATACTGACCACATATGGATACAAACATCTACCAAAGGACTCCAAGTGGCTCCAAACTTGTCTGGACTAGTAAAGGAACATAATGCATGCAAAAAATAAGGTCCAAATTGAAAAAAAAACAACTTCCCCTTTAACGAATAATCTCAAGGCACCTTAGAAAAAACAGAGTCTTTTAAGACTTTGTGCCATTAGTGCCGTTTATTTATTTGTAGCAGTAGATGTCTTATGTCAGGAATTGGACCTGGGATACCTACAACGGGGATTGTAAGATCTGCATATAGTGCGCTTGAACCTCCGTTGAGCTCCACTGTATGTCAAGTTGAAGCAATTTCTATACAGAACTACAAATTCAGATCAAACCAATGATATTGACCGATTAAATTACCAACATTTTGATTCAGGACGGATCATAAATGCATTTAAGTTCAGGTCATTAAGGGAGTTGGTAAAAAAAAAAAGAAGATGTTTTTAGTAAAATCAGTAAAGTGAATTGAGTTCTGCTGACTTTGCAGCAATCCCTTCTACTAAAAGAGCATCATAAGATAGCAAAGAAACCTCTCTCTACTGGAAACAAGCATCAACAGCTAGTTAGCTTTGGTAAAATTCTTCCAGGACCATCAAGTATTTAGCTTAGCAGCAATCACTCCTAAAAAATCATCATCAGGTTATAAACATTGCAGCAATCCCTCATCCTAAACAAGCATCATGTTAGTTAGCTTTTCTAGCAATCTCTCCTCTGAAACAAGCACCATCTGCTAGTTAGCTTAGCAGCAATCTTTCCTCTTAAACAAGTGTCATCAGCTAGTTAGCTATGTAGCAACCTCTCCTCTGAAACAACCATCATCAGCTAGTTAGCTTTGCAGCAATCCCTCATCCCAAACAAGCATCATGTATTTAGCTCTTCTAGCAATATCTTCTCTTAAACAATTATTTTAAAGTAGTTAGCTTTGCATTCATTCTTTTCCTGAACAATCATCATCATGCAGTCAGCTTTACAGAAATCTCTCATGTGAAACAAGCATCATCAGCTAGCTAGCTTTGCAGCAATCCCTCATCCAAAACAAGCATAAAATATTTAGCTCTTCTCGCAATCTCATCTCTAAAACAAGTATTTTAAAGTAGTTAGCTTTTCACTAATTTCTTTCCCTGAACAATGCTGTAATTAGGTTTACAGCAATCTCTCCTGTGAAACAAGCATTATCAGCTGGCTAGCTTTGGTCCCATTCTTTCTCCTAAACAAGGACCATCAAGTATTTAGCTTTGCAGCAATCCCTTATCCCAAACAAGCATCATGTATTTAATTTTTTTAGCAATCTCTTCTCTTAAACAATGATTTTAAAAGTTAGCTTTGCACCCATTTCTCTTCCTGAACAGTCATCATCAGCTAGTTAACTTTGCAGCAATCGTTCCTCTGAAACAAGCATCATCAGCAAGCTAGCTTTGCATCAATCCCTTCTCCTAAACAAGCATTATCAAGTAGCTAACTTCATCATCCTCTTCTGTTCCAGACTAAAGTCAACGGGAAGGACTTCTTCATGTTCCCACACCGTCTCCCTGTGGAGCAGATTCGTGCAATCCAGGTTTCAGGAGATGTTTCCATCCAAACTATTAACATAATTGGAGTGAGTCCTCAGTATTTGTAGTATTTATTCGATTTTCTTTGACCAATAAATGAGGCACGTGGTTTCCTACTGCTACTTGGTAAATATGTTCTGGTTCTGCAACAGGGTGGTGGAGGTGGCATGTGTCCTGGAGGAATAGGGGTGAGTAAAATAACAAAACTTAGTAACACACAACCATAAAGGTTGAATATGGAACTTTTTCCTTAAAAACTATATATTTTAAAAAGTAACACCTTCACAGGGCGTTTAGAGTTGTGCAGAACGAAAGTACACTATTTCTTTTAAAAGTTGTATTTTAACTAAATGCAAAAGAAAATATTTCTTTTAATGGGGATGACACTGTGTTTATATTTAAGTTTTCCAGCCAATGTCGGGCGCCATTGCGGGTTGCCAAATTTTGTAAACAACCATGCGGAGCAAGCTGCTGTGTCTGAACCCCGTAGATTTCGTTCTCCTCTCAGAAGAGGAGCGACCGTACAAGATCTAAAACCAGAGTTACTTTCGGTGAAGCCTACAACAGATGGACACAAATGAAAAACTTTCACACGCAGAAATGGCAAAGTTTCTCATGGATAAGTAAGATGCTAATGGCTAACGTTAGCTGTCGGTTAAACAGATTTGCAATACTTTCATTATATGATGTAGCGCTGATCATGACCCATCAACCTCCATACAGAGTAAAATGCTCTGGCGAGTATAGCAGGCTTGCTTTCACCGCTATAGTGAGTGGCTATTATAAAGACTTTTCTAGCTACCTTTCTGTATTGACACAGGTTTCCGACTTTACATCTCAGTCAAATACGCACGCTGTGAAACCTGTTGGATGTAAATTCTAAAGTAGGGGGGAGTGGAGGATAAACCCTTTCAGCCTAGGACAGGTACATAACTTAACTTTGACCCATATTTTGTTATATTTATTTTTTGTTTAGTGTGTTGCTTTAAATTTTTTTGATATAAAATAAACTTAGTACAAAATAGTCCTTACCCTGTAAGATTCGTCGGTGGAGATGATGGTGGCTGGTCACGGCTACGAACCTGGCATCTGTACGGCTTAAAATTATGTTTTGTTTTTGCAACTACAACCTCGACACACTACATGTTGCTTTGGTGCCCATGTTCCATATTCTACCTTTAAGGTAAGGTTCCTGTCGTGTTGATGGCCCCAATTAATGTTTACTGCAATAAAAACCTACTACCTTTGGTAAAGGTAACAACACTAGCATGGCAAATCAAACTATAGTGGGTGCCATGGATTTACTTTTAACACAGTTTTGAAAGCAGACTCTTTAAAATAGTGGAAATGTAACTGTCCATTTGATCCAGTTAATCAGGATTTTTTTCCCCTGTTTGGTCTTTAAAAATAATAAAAACTGCCCATGCCTTCTTCACAGGGAGGATATCCAGGAGGAGGGATGGGGGTATGTATTTAAAACCAATAAGCCAATCAATCATTGAAAAAATAGCCTACATAGCATACAACGAAACAAGATAGGATTAATGTAAAAATATGATTAAATATGTAAAAACACAAAATGTGCAAAATAACTGGGATTTTTTGGAAAGAAAGCTGTTTAGGAGGCAAGGCAAGTGGATCAACAAGTTCCTGCAGAGGAAGGAGTCTCACTGCATTCACTGAGCGCTGTTCCTGCACTGAATCTCATGATCTTCTCAACCAAACCCCACAAACTTTACTATGTAGGGGTTCTTAACAGGCTTTTGGTAGCTGGAGTTCAAAGCTGAGATGCAGCACATCGGAGCATTCTCAGCCATAACTGTGAGGAATGTTTTCATCTTGGTGTTAAAGGACGATTGTTTTAGGCCCTGTCCACACGTCGCCGGGTATCTCACAAAACAGAGGTATTTTTCTACAGTTCGGCCTGTCATCCGCACGTAGCCGGAGATTTTCGGCACCAAAACGAATCTTTTTAAAAACTCCAGCCAAAGTAGAGAGTTGCGCTTTCTCCGTTTTCAGTATCTGGGTGTGGACGGTTGAAAACTGAGTTTTAAGAGCCGTAACGTCACTATCCGCGACAAAAAATGCTCAAACATTACATGTGTGACCTGTTTTTACTCTCAAAAAAAGGCATTTATGCCCTCAGAGCTGCGTTGGTATCATCCATTGTCTACGCTCGTTTTGTTTGTTTGCTTTTATAAGCTGTATGACTGTTGCGTGCTGAAGATAGAGGATAGAAAGTTACTCTGAGCGGATAGGATTTTGGAGAACTACTGCCCCCTACTGGTTTGCCACGTCTATGAATGTGCTGAAAAATGCATTTATCCGGTTATGTGTGGAAGGAGATTTTTCTTTTTTAAAGGCACAGTGTATAATTTTCGGCCAGTAGTGGGCAGTGCATACCTAAATTATCACAAGCATCTGTGTCTTTGAGTAAGAAACTCAAAAACGGAGGTCCAACTAGAGCTGTTTTCAAACGCTCAATTACCTGAGAATTATCTATATTTGCAGCAACATGACGGGCACATCAGTCTCTCTTTCATCGCTTGGAACTAGCGAAGAGGTAAAAATGTATTTATGGCTAAACTTTTTTGCATTTTGAGGGGAAATCAATGTTTTAATAGCGGGCATGTTCCGTGCGCTTTGTCAGTCCGGGCTCCTGTAGAAGTAAAGACGTCATCTAATATGGCTTTCCCCTGAAAAGAGGACCCGCGCCTATGTATTCTAAAACTGATTTTTAAAGTAATATTTTACTATATCGCCAATATTTTGCAATTAATGTGCTTTACGTAATTATTATTACACAATGTTTTAATGGCTATTTTCAAAGATGTTGTGCAAAAACTACACACTGTCACTTTAAGGAGCAGAGGAAAATCTTTGTTTTTAAAAAACCCGGCTACGTGTGCACATGGCCTCAGTCTCCTCTGAGAAAACGGTCTCTGCTGGTTTGCTGGTGAGGTCATTAGATATTTCTGGAGTTTTATGCCACCCGCTCAGGGATCTATGCTCACATTGAGACATTTGAAAAAAGTAGATAATAATCTCCTTCATTTTCTGTCTGCGCCGGCTATTTTGATCTTTGTATTCCTAAATACTTTGCGTTTTTACGTCCAGTTGACCCTTTTAATGTATTCGTCTGGCCACAATAAATAATGTGTTTAAAACCGCATATCATCGACCGAACAGAACCATCTACAACTAAAACTGTCTTTAAACGTCCTTAGCGGTCCAGTTGACGTCCTCCAATATAATAGTTAATCCACAGCGATTCTTATGTCCAAAATCCTGCATATTTTTCTGCTCAAAACCTTAATAGTTGTCTTCCTTCCTTATATTTCACAAAACGTTTTCATCAAAACTCCCGTTAGCATGCTAAATTTAACACAGCACCCTTCTTTTTCTTTCTGATGCTTATTGGCTGCTGGAAAACAACAAATGGGTGAATTTTTGCCACCTGCTGGAATGGAGTGTGAACCACTTTGAACCTGCCTGTGTAAGACCGGTGATGTTGAAGCATCTTTAGTGTCTAATCTGCAATAGTCCGAGCACACAGCCTTGAAGAGCTCCGGTGCTCAACATCTTAGTCTTTTCTTTTTGGATTGAGTGTCGTCTCTCAGACAGTAACTTCAGGATTCAGACACAGGTGGGAGGCAGTATTCAGGTGAAGCAGAAGAACTTTAGATCAATCAGCGTTCAGGATTCTGTCCGTACCGAGTGAAAGTGCACGAATGCTCCTGAAAAAGACTGTTTTTCTGCTGATTTTCTTGAGAAACAACTACAATGAAAGTCCGGATTTCATGGAAGAAGGTGTGTAACTTATGATGTAACGGAATAAAATAATCTGAAGTATTTTTTTTTTTTTCCTTCAACAGGGAGGATACCCAGGAGGCAGCATGGGGGTGTGTAATTAAAAACAAAATTAAGATATTTTCCTTTCAGACTTACTGAAAGTGAATCAAAATAAATAAACTTTTCTATCAAATATCCAGGGTGGATATCCAGATGGAATGGGCGGAGAAATGGGAGTGAGTACATATTTGAATTCAATTTATTTATACATGTCATCTTAAAGTACTTTACAAGAAAAATTATTTACAACTAGACAAACATTCAAATCAGTTAAAAGTTTTCTATGAAAGGAATCCCAGCAGATTGCGTTGAGTTGTTTATGTGAGGTTGTCCGTAATAATTTGTATACATCATAACATTTTCAACTATTTTTAAAGCAGGGAGGATATCCAGGAGGCAACATGGGGGTCTGTAAGCTTTCTAACTTATTAGTTAGATTCATTTCCTGTTTATCAGAATGATTTCAAAGATTTTTCTGATCTGCAGGGTGGATGTCCTGACGGCATGGGTGGAGGAATGGGAGTGAGTACACGTAATTAAATTCAAATAGAAAGCAATAATAACGGCTCCGTTGAACATTTTACTTTACTCTGTATATCAATATGTCATATTTGTGTGCTAATATATTTTAGTGTATAATAACTACTTGAAACACGTAAATCTTTGCAGGGGCCCGGTGGATACCCAGGTGGATACCCGGGAGGCCCTGGAGGAAACATGGGGGTAAAAAATAATGTCATAACAGTTTGTCCTCCAAAGAAATTGGACTTTTCAAAGGTTTGTGTCAAAACTATTGTGATTATTATAATTTTTTTTCTAAACAGGGAGGATTTCCAGGATCCCATCTGCCGGTGAGAAACCTACTCAATAATCCTGGCATTGTGCTGTTTTCACATGGATGTTTTTTAATGTATTTCTCTTGTTTCTATAAATCTTGACTTAGGGTATGGGTGGGCAGCCAGTCTACAACCCAGTAAGTTCAATTTGTCTAATTCCAGTTTATGTTTTAAGTTTGCGAATTCACTTTGTGTCTCATCGGTGTGACAAGTGCTTGTAGAAACTAGAGGTGGAACAGTACATGCATTCGTGTTTGGATTTTTCAATATGAGCCTGTCGGATCATGCAGAATGTTTATGTGCAGAACAGAACAAAAATTTTACACCAAAACTAAACAGGAAGATGCAGGACTGCCACCTTGGTGCTGCTGGTTTGAATCCATGCATAACATTGTTTTGCACTTTGCCGCACAACCATTTTTTCCTACAGGAACCCTAAGCATTGTCTAAACGGGAAATTTCCCCGGCATTATTTATAAATCATAGTTCTGTCCCCACTACTTAAAAACCTGATGTTGAATTTTTTTAACCCAAAAAATGGTTGTGAGGCAAAGTAGAAAACAATGCCATGTGTGGATTTGAACCGACAGCACCAGGGTGGCAGTCCTACATTTTGACTATGTCGGTTTAACCAGGAGTGGTTGGCCACAAAACGACCCAGGCCGGGTAATAGCTCCACCACAGCACATCCCGCGCTGTTCACATATTATACACTTTTACTAACCGTAGACAGATGGAGAGTCACCCAGCATAGCAGTTGGCGTATTGGCGGGTGGATGCTTGGACCTACGTGGGACAACAGCTCCTCAAACTGAGCAAACAGGCCAGGTTCTCCTACGCGGTGAGCGGCTGGGTAGTGGATTGATTAGCCGACACTCGACTGGGTCTTTAGCTCCCCCATCCCCTGTTGGATCAGGCCCTTCTCCGGGGGAAAACAGGCCGAACACGTAACGCTGTCAGCCCGGAGATCAGAGTCCACCAGCAGCCGCGACAGTTCCCTGAGGGTCGGGGAGGACGCCAGCAGACTGCTACGGAGCGGTCCCGTTCAGGGTCCTCCCACAAGTTGTGTATTTCCGGCTTCACGCGCCTCAAAATTGTCAATTTTGAAATGCATCCAGTTCGCTTTGTAACCGCGTTGAATGTGTGAACGTCCAAATAGGGGCACGCAGCGCGTTTTGACGCTTTTGGTGTGAACGAACCGAAAGACACATCTTGTTTCAGGTGTCATCGTGAAGTTATATTTCCAGCCTTACTGTTTAATGCACTTTCAATAAAGTGAGTATTGGAGTGGGAGTGTTATTAGCCGATGCTTAAAGTAATCAGTGAAGTACCTCATCTAACTTAGTTGCTTTTAAAATAACCAGTAAAGTAACTAAATTACTTTCTGAAGGAGTCATCCGTACTCAGTAATCAGATTACTATTTCAAAGTGACTGTGGCAACACTGTCTACAACCATATTAAACCTACAACCTTTTTAAATGGTGAAATCAAATTTTATACTTTATAGAAAGAAGTCGCTATGAACAAACTCTAGCCCCAGCCTGGTAAATTTGGTCAGGAACCGCCATTGTTCCCAGCTATCACGGAACTCTGCTATTTGGGAACATTTATGGTTTCTCATGCAGCTTCTTTCTCATTGATGCGTGCTGTTGAACTAATTTAATCTCAGTTCTTCTGTATGAAATGAATGGGTCTGTTGTGTAACCTAAATGTCTTCTTTCCAAAGCCCGTACCCTACTCCGGTATGATCCCAGGAGGGATCTACGCCAAGAGGACCATCATCATCAGGGGCATGGTTCCCTATGGAGCAAATAGGTGTGTGCCCAGCAGCATGGCGACAGAAATCATTCCGACAACGGACTACTGACAGAACCTTAACGTTCCAGAATGGGCTTCAACTTAACGGTGAGCAGATCCCAAGACATCGCCTTCCACATGAACCCCAGAGTGAAGGAGGGAGTAGTGGTGCGAAACACCAGGACAGGAGGGAAGTGGGGCAAGGAGGACAGGGAGCTCAGCATGAACCCCTTCACAGAGGGGCAATACTTTGACGTAAGTGACGCTGCCATCCGTCCGGTTTTACTCTCGTCTTCCGGTGCACTCTCTGATGGGTTTTCTGCTCCGTCTCTTAGATGTCGATCCGCTGCGGGAACCAGAGGTTCAAGGTGTTTGTGAACGGGCAGCACTTGTTTGACTTCTTCCACCGCACGTCCTTCACTGAGATCGACAAGCTAGAGATCGAGGGAGATGTTCGGCTCTCCTACATCCACTTTTGATTTGCCACATGCCTCTACTATTCCGCGCCATTTCGTGCTTTTTTCTCCTCTGGTTGTAATTACCTCCTGCTCGGCAGTCTTCAGCATTCAGCTGAGCAACCACCAACAAACATGTCATCAGTTAAAATGATTCAGAATAAATCTGGTCAAGATTAAAGCTCGGGAAGGGGAACATGTTTTTGAATTTATTCATTTCTTATGCAAAAATACCGTAAAAAAAGGTTCACAAATATTGGCAGTGACAGTATCATGGAAGTTATTGTACAAAACGAAACAGAATCCACACATACATTAAACAAAATGAAAGATACTGGCTCTTTAAAGGCACTTGGGAAAGTTGTGAAAGGCTGATATGAGGATAACGAGGAAGAAAATTGGTTTCATTTATTGCTTTAAGAGGTTTGACCTAAAGAAAAGCTCCAAAAACACACAGGAATGAAACAGTAGGCGAACCTCAGTTTCAGCACCTTTTTCTAAAAGTCGGAATAAACAGTACCAAATGTAATGCAAAAAAACGAACAAAACTCAGACAAGTAGTAAAAAAATCACCATAAAATTCTGTAATACAGCTGTACACTTTTGTTTTAAAAGTACCTTTGATGCTTACGAAGAAGCACAGCACTAGTTCTTCTCCCAAAGCGTGCTGGAGCACAGCAAAATCTATTCTCATGACTTAATAAAGGACTAAAGGCACATACATATACTGTTTATATACATACATACATAAAAATATAAGTGCATACATGTTGCAACGCTGGTGAACGCCTCCTCTCATCCTCAGTGCAACAGTTTGAGATATCCCAGAACAAGAGCAGCCGGATGGCATCCCATAATGTTTCACAGTCTTCGCTCGTTGTGTTCCCAGGCTTCGTTCTCTTGCATAATGAAAATGAACAGTTTTTCTCTTACTTGGTGGTAATACGTTGTTTTAAACCATCAACCATCATTAGTGCAAAAGTTGTAAAAAAAATAATAAAGGAAACATGAAAACGTAAATCTGTATCATAACACTGTGCTCGACAACGAAGCTGAATCATTTAGCTGAGCTGTACCTCTTGTTTTACTTGTCAGCAGTACCTCTCGACGCTTTAGATCAGGGGGTGACCCAGACCAGTCCTCAAGCGCCAACAACCTGCAGCTTTTAGATGCATCCCTTCTCTAACGCAACCCGATTCGCGTAACTAAATTCCCTCATTTAGCTCAGAGGTCGTGCTACATTTTTTGTTTGTTTTCCATCATTTCGACCGATGGGGTCAGAAAACAAAATTATTATCTACATCTACCTGTCGGTATTTAAAATACCATATTGAATAGCATTTATTTCTATTCATTTTACTGAATATTCAATCTGAAAAAGCTGAAAGGAAAACTGAAAGAGATGAAATTATGAAATCAAACAACTGAATTTAAGATGGGAACGGTTCACCTGCTGTGCCCTGACAGTCTAACAACTTCCTTATGTGTGATCAAATAGCGGTATTGCTGCAGAGATTATTGTCATAATTTCTGGTTTTCGCCTCAGACGGACGACTTCTACGTTCTAGAGGCTGAATCCGCGCTCCGCTGCCACACTGCAGACTGGAATCGCCACTTCGGCCAAAGTTCTGAAATCAGGGAACATTTCACCAATTGAAGTGATCAGAAGAAGGAAATGCTCTCTGGACGAGGCAATTCTTGACCTGCAATCTCTCACTTCAGCGATTGGTCGGTTGGTTTGTTGGTTGGCACGACACAGAGTTCTTTGGAGCGCGTCCGTGATCAGCTGCACCGTCACAGGCGCGCTCAAAAGCCTCAGCAACTCTTCAACGTGCCGTTAGCTCCCGGTTAGCGAAATGCATTGAGTATAGTGTCCAGATATGAGATGATGCTCAGACGCTCTCATTGAACTCCTATTTTGTAAACAAAAAACTGATTTTGCATACCTGTACTACATGCATACATTTAAAAATCGCTACGTTTACATGTGCAAAATGTCTTTATCTGATCATAGTCCGGATTAGAATTTGACAGTTTACATTGGCCTCGAAGAAATCTATTAGTATCGATTATGACATGCGTTTACATCCGCTACATGCTCGAGTGGAATAAATATTTTTTTCCTAAAATACCGGAAAAGGATGTAGACGAAGTAGCAGACTTCCATTGTAAACAAATGGGGCTGCACGTATTTAAAATGGAGCACTACGATGTTCTACAGAGTGGGCTTTCTTGTCACGGTTTTATATCGGAGTAAGGGTTTACTTGCACCGCGATCGGTTTAACTATCGGCATAACCCGCCGTTCTCAATCAGAATTAAATTCTGATCAGGTCCGAGTAATCTGATAGGAGCCTTTACATGAAGTGTTCTTATTCCGATTAGGTTTTTAATCCGGTTACTTGTGCCCATGTAAAACGTAGCCAGCGTCTCGTCTGCAACAAGGGCGTGTGCTGCAAACTGTCAGATTGACGGATGGCCTTCAGATCTTTCTCTCGCGGTTTAAAAAAAACCAAAAACCCAAAACTTGAGCCCTGATTCAGCTCTGCAGAAGCCTGTCAGATCACATCATCCATTTGATTCAGGTGTGCTGGTTAAAATATGCATCTAAAGGTTTATTGAGAACTGGACCGGCCCACCTCCGCTTTAGATTGAACTGTCTGGTTCCTGAGTTCAGGAAACAAAATGTAGATCAGGACGCAAAGCACTCGTTCAAAGACTCAACGCAAAACTGACAGTAAAACTTCCAGAGCAGAGAAAGAGTTTGAGGTCTGCACTGGGTCCAGATTAAAATACTGCACAACTTCATTTGAGTACCTTGTAAATGTATAAATCCCTCTCTAACTTGTTGACTTTCTAGCAGACAGTCCACTGAATTGGGATTTCATGTGACAGACCAACACCGAGCGCATTGTCGGGAACAAAAGGGATGCAAAGTTTCATGTTTTCCACAAGTCACGTCGACCAAAATGTAACTTTTTGTTCAACATGCAATGTCCTATAGGGGGTCTAAGTCTCCTCCCTTTCCTGTTGTTTCATGGGTCCCCTGGTCGAAAAAATAATGAATAGAAGTCAATCGGGCGATAAAAGTGGTTTTCTGTTCCGGTTTGTCTCACGCCCTAATCCCACATATGTTGTATCTCAATTTAAATAACTAATTGTGTGTGTTTCAACTCTTTTTGTCATGTTATTCGCTTGTAAAAAATGATAATTAAAAAGGAGAACAAATCAGAAGTCGTAGCTAGCACTAGCTAGCAGTTAAAACACTTAGACCTTGTAGAGCTTCTCCTCCATGCTGGCTCTCACTCCACCGACTGTTTCTCCCCCGACATAGCGACTACTTTCCACATGACCAGATTTATAGAGGTTTTCCCCACAATTAATGCTCATTCCTTTGTCCCGGACGAAGGAGGCGAAACTCGCTGAACTCACAGACATTTTTTTCAGTTGTACCTCGCTACGTGTTTTCACACAAACCCTAAAGTAACTTTTACAGTCGGCTGAAAATAATCCAGCTCTGCGTTAAAATTAATGGACGTTGTATGTTCAATCCATGGTATATTTAAGACGGGGTTCAAAACATAACTTTTCTTAATCCATCGACTCCCATTTATATTTTTCTTATAACAGGGGACCCATGAAACAGAAGTAGAAAGGGGTGATTTAGGATTTGCATATTATGCTGTTGGTCTATTACACAAAACCCACAAACATACTTTGAAATTTGTGGCTGTAACAAAATACAAATATGTAGAAGAGTTCAAGGTAGGGCTGATTTATATTGATTTTTTTTTAACCTGCGTTTAAAAAAAAAAAAAAAAAAAAGATTTGTAACTGCCCCAAAAAAATCAAAAATGTAATTCTATCCTGGAGCTGACCTAAATTCAAAGTTGAACTTAAATAACGTCTGTACAGAATCCTGGTAAAACAAGATAGTAGGCTCTGGATGGACTGACATCACTGTGAGCTATTGAAGTCCAAGTAGGGTATTGGCAAAAAAAGAAAAAAAAATAAAGGTACAATTTAGATTTTTCAAAAATGAAATCTTCATAAACAGAACGACTAATCGAACGATTAATCGATTTATCTCCCAGCACTAGTTCAAGGGGAGTAAAATGCATTTGGAGGCAAGTTAAGTTAGACGGTTGTTTCTGACGTCTCTGGGGCGGGGTGTATTGTATCTTTTACCTAATTGTACCCATGGTGGTCAAGAAAAAAAACGTACTAAATCTTACTAAGATACCGTACAGTATATAGACAGAACGAATGGAAGTGAGTTGTCCATCTGAGTGTGATCAGTTCAGTCTGGCAGTGTCAGAGCTGGTTTCAGAGAGAGGTTTGTTCCGGCATGTCTGCAGTTGGAAATGTGGTGTTTGGAATCGGATTGTGCTTCAAATATCAGAAATCTCTGAACTTCTTCTGCACGCTGTGATATGCCAAGGTCTCCTGCAGTGTGAAGAAGATACTCAAGCTACTTCAAAGCCACTTGGAAATGTGCTCGTTATGAAAACGTTGCGTACAGGAGTCATCCCAAGCCTTCTCTTCCCTCCGAAGCCTGTGATATACTTGTGCAAAAATATGTGTGGTGAGGCACAAAGTCTCTTGCAGTCAGAGGCTGCAGGAAGTTTGGATTTCGGACAGGGACGGCATTTTCTGCCCCTTCAACGCTTAACAGCGGCTCCCTTACTGCCAGGGCATTCTCCTGGTTTCTTCCCTGTCCTCCTCAAGCTCAAAGGTGGGGGTGGGAGCAGGGGTGTGGCAGGACGACTGCAGAGGCAGCGTGGCCGTGGAGGACGACACCGGCATGTCCAGGGTCTCCAGAGAGTCGGAGAGGGTTCGGGTGGTGTCGTGCTGCGGACAGAGGACGTATCGTTTCGACTGGTGGATCTCCACGGTCGTCTCAGATTCGCGTCCTTTCAGGCACAGAGGTGATGATCCAATAGGATCGCGGCCACCGACGGCTCCGAGCTCCGTGGAGGACTCGTCCATATTGACGTAGAGGATCTCGTCGGGGTCCTGAGGGTCCGGCAGATCCTCGAGGGCTTTCTCCAGTTCGCAGCGCAGCATCTCAAAAGACGGGCGATCCTTGGGGCTCAACAGCCAGCAGGAGAACATCAGAGAGTAGCTGGAGATGAGAAAGAAACAACCATCAAACCCAAATACGGTATTTGGAAAGGTACAAATAACTTCTTTTTTACAAATACTTAATTCGAACAAATACGTAAAAACAAGAAAAAAACATCAAAGAGCTGCATATCCTCATGAGACTGCAGTGCGTGGCTAGGGATGGGTACCGACATGAAGGTTAGTAACCAGACTGAAAAGCAGCGCACATTTTGGTGCTTAATTTCGGTTACTTTTTTTTCCCAGGGATGTCAGCCACTGTGGATCCTGGCCATCCTATCAGCCAAGAACAATTCCCTATATCACCAGAAAAGGTAAACAGGGCTATCTTTTTGAAAAAAAAAAACTGCTGAAAATTGGGGCTGTCAAAATTAACGTACCAACGCGGTTTGACTGATTCCTAGAACTAACTTTTTTGTTTTGGCTCTGTGACACGACTGCCTACAGCTTCTTCAACACAGACAGCCAGAAAGATGCAAAGCAATAGCGATGCGAGCTCCATTGCCTCAGATAGTGGTAATTATGAGGTTGAATATTTCTCCAAAGTAATTTGTGATGGGTACAAAGATCAAATCAGTAGAGACGGAGGAATCAAACATCTGTCAACATCTGCTATGCATAATCAGATGCACTTGAAGCATCCCCTCCTGATACTGTCATCCAATCCCCCACCAGCACAAATCATCACAGTCATGTTCTGCCCCTGTTGGTTAATTAGCTGTGGGAAAATTAGCATTAATGGTCTTGCCCACCTTGGCTTGCGACCGCCCCACGGGAGGTCTCTACTGATTTTGCGGCAAGGCTAGATAGAGCAGAGTGTGTATCTGCTTGTAGAAGCTAACTGATAGCAACTCAGCTACTTGCTAACAGTTAGCTTTTCCACAACACGTTGGGGTTTGTGTTTATTGTAGAAATTGGAGATCTACGCCGCATTTTTTACAGAAGGAGGAGCTGAGGAATAACCTGATGGAATTTGTTAGTCTGTTCGAAGGCAGCATAAAAGTAAAGTTAGTTTGTAAGTAAATCCGAGGCGTGATGTTTGCATTTCAATCAATAATAATGAGAAAAATTGAAATGTCAGACTTGTAATCCTAATGGTTTGGAAGTGGCAATATTGTTTTCTACTCTGGCTATGTAGGCTTGTACTATAATAAATTTAGAAATTATTATTATTTTTTTTATCCAATCATTTCTATGTGTTCTATAAGTTCTATTTGATAAAAAATTTAAAAGCAAAGTAAATTTGGGAACTGAAAGGAAGAAATTCAAGGGAAAAAAAGTATTTGTTTAATTTCGGTCAAAACAAAAAAGTCAAAGGATACATTTGTATTTATTTCTCTAGCTTAATAAGTAACGAAAATTGAAAAAAAAAAAACTGAACCGGGTCTCTTGTGTACTGTTACAGCTGTGATATTTACACACTTGAGGAAGTGTTAATATCAAGGCATTTCTTCTTTAACCACAAAGAAAAGTGGAGAGAAGTGGAAACTCACATGGAATCCAAACAGTCTGGAGGCTGTTTGAGACGGTTCCCCTGTCTCAAGTAGTCGTAAATCTCGCTGTTTTCCACACCTGGGTAAGGCGTCTGTCCTCGTGTGGCGATTTCCCACATGGTGACTCCAAATGACCACTAAGGCGAAAACAGCAGACAGAACCAAACAAAGGAAGGTCAGAAGCGTCACCACACATTTCCCAGACACGAATCTGCACCAGTCGGACATAAACTTTAGAAAACAGTTTCAACCATGCACGTATGCGGCTTTTGGAGACCCTCGTTTTTAAACGGCAATTACAGAAAAGTCCCCATAATTCAAATATCAGCATGTAATTCTTCAGAGGCCCCTGAAGTCTGCATGAAATTATATTACCAGCTGCAACAGCTGACATCTGTCCCAGATGTTTGGTCACAATGCATTTCTCCAAATGTTCTGCTTTCTCCTTATACATCAGACTTCTGCTGACAGTTTGTTTATCCAAGGGTTATTATAAAGGTATAAAATAAAGTACTCTGTACACTCAAATCTAGTTTTGCAACTTTGTAAGAAAAAATATTTAAATATTGAGTTGAATAATATTTCATTTAAGATGAGAATTCAGTTTTCTGTAGTTTGGAAATATATATGATTACAGTTGCACAACGGACAAATGGGAATAAAACTTTTATCAATGTTTGTACTGCAAACTGCTTGAAAAGTGAGGAATTACACCGGCAAATTACAACAGCTCTGGGTTTTACTATTGCTTTAGTTCTCAAAGAAAACCGTAGGAACTGGCCTTAATAGTTTTTCCCTTTGTGTAACATGTAAATTCTCATTAGACATTAAACATAACAGTCTTCTCTAAAAACATATAAATTAAATTTGCAACAATTAGTCTCAAAATATTCAAACATTACCAACCATACGCTATATGGTGTGAGAAAAAAAGTATTTAGTCAGACACCAATTGTGCAAGTTCTCCCACTTAAAAAGATGAGAGACCTGAAATTAGCGTTATACCTCAACTATGAGACTCAAAACGAGGGAAAATAATAGGGAAAATCGCATGGTCTGATTTTTAAAGAATTTATTTGCAAATTATGGTGGAAAATAAGTATTTGGTCACCTACAAACAAGCCAGATTTCTGTTCCTCACAAACTTCTAAGTTCTTCTATAACAGGCTCCTCTGTTCTCCACTTGTTACCTGTATTAATGGCGCCTGTTTGAACTTCTTATCAGTATAAAAAAACACCTGTCCACAACCTCAAACAGTCACAAACTCCACTATAGCCAAGACCAAAGAGCTGTCAAAGGTGTCCATCAGGCTGGGAAGACTGAATCTGCAATAGGGAAGCAGCTTGGTGTGAAGAAATCGACTGTGGGAGCAATTATTAGAAAATGGAAGACATACAAGACTGCTGATAATCTCCCTTCATATGAAGCTCCACCAAGATCTCACCCTGTGTGGTCAGAATGATCACAAGAACGGTGAGCAACAATCCCAGAACCAAACGGGGGGGACCTGCAGAGAGCTGGGACCAAAGTAACAAAGGCTACCATCAGTAATACACTACGCCGCCTGCAGCACCAGACGTGTCCCCCTGCTTAAGCCAGGACGTGTCCAGGCCTGACTGAAGAGCATCTGGATCCAGAAGAGGATCGGGAAAATGGTCAGATGGTTAGATGAAACCAATAAAAACTTTTTTGTAAAAACTCTACTTGTCGTGTTTGGAGGAGAAAGAATGCTCAGTTGCATCCAAAGAACAGCATACTTACTGTGAAGCACGGGGGTTGAAGCATCATGCTGTGGGACCAGGACGACTGATCCGTGTAAGGGAAAGAATGAATAGAGGCATGTATGGCGACATTTTGAGTGAAAACGTCCTTCCATCAGAGAGGGGATAGAATATATGAAACGTGGCTGGGTCTTTCAGCATGACAATGATCCCAAACACATCGCCATGGTAACGAAGGAGGGGCTTCATAAGAAACATTTCAAGGTCCGTGAGTGGCCTAGCCAGTCTGCAGATCTCAACCCCATAGAAAATCTTTGGAGGGAGTTTAAAGTCCCAAAACATCACAGCTCTAGAGGAGACGTCCATGGAGGAATGGGCCAAAATACCAGCAACAGTGTGGAAACCTGCTCAAGACTAACAGAAAATGTTTGACCTGTTACATACCTTTTGTTGGTAAAGACTTATTGAGATTAACTTTTGTTATTGAAACAATACTTCTTTTCCACCATAATTTGCAAATAAATGTGTTAAAAATCAGACCAAGTGATTTTCTGGATTTATTTATCTTATTTTGTCTCTCATAGTTGAGGTTAGGGCTGCACGATTATGTCCAAAATAATAATCACGATTATTTTGATCAATATTGTAATCACAATTATTAATCACGATCATTCATCCAGTCCTGTAAAATATATATTTTTATTGCACCAATTATAAACGTACAATGTTGCAACATTTGTTCGCGAAAAAATAAACTTTAGATTAGAATAGATGATAAAAATGCAAAAAAACACAAACTAACTCCAATACTGCTCCACATGTTTTGCATGTCCTTTGACCCGTATCGACTGTTCTGTTGACCCAGATGTTTAAGTTATGTTCGCCTGTGGTTCCGCCTCCTCTAGTCGTTATTTTGTCTGGTATGACTTAACAACTTAAATGTTTAATCAGTCAAAAAACTATTACAGTAATCAGTAACATCGCTTCACGTACATTTATCTGCTGAAACTGCGGCGGTATCAATGGTTGACAGTTCGTCTGTAACCATTTTTAGCTAGGTCCTTCTTCTTCTTCTATGATTTCGGTGCGTCCGCTGCATTGTGGGATAGCGTAGCATCCACCGGCTGCCTACTGTGGCGGTAGTACACTTTCAGGAACTTTCTTCTTACTAGTCAGATCCATAATGGAGATTTGGATCTACTACATTGCTCAAATACTCCTTTTCACCTGCTGCGTAGCAAACGTAGTGCAGCCATTATGGGTGCTGAGTGGCTTGTGCGCGGTTTTTATTTGGGCAGCTTAATGAAGCCTTAGCCATGCGTTTGCCCCCTGGTGGCTCGTAAAATATTGATTGAGTCGATGTGTGATAAAGAACAAAGCAGAAGAGCTCACATTTTGAATTTAAATATCGTTGACGATCAGGGTCATTTAATTGTGGTCACCAAAATCGTGATCACGATCAAAATCCGAATAATTGTGCAACCCTAGTTGAGCTATACATATAATGAAAATTACAGGCTGGTCTCATCTATATAAGTGATAGAACTTGCACAATTCATGGCTGACTAAGTACTTGCTGGCCCTACTGTAATTTAGTTTTGTTTAATGCTGATCAAAGCATTTACTTGGACTGGAAGATTCTTCTCGGGGCTCTGCCTGTAGGACCTAAAAACGGGACTAAGGACTCATGAGTCACTTGGACTTGAGAGACGGTACCTTGACTACAACGCTGACGATCCGCAGATAGCACGAAACATTTCACCACTCAATCAAACAAATGTCACTAGGACGGCACTTTGTCTTTTTCCTTATGTCCTAAATAGGCAAATAGCCGGTGATTAGATGAGTGAGCTAGGAGTTGTGGACTTTTCTCAGTTTTCTTTCTACAGTCCATGAAAACATAGCAACGCAGAAAGAAAATAGGTAAAAACAGTGATGAGAAATAAAAATGGCTGACAGAGAAATGCGCTCTTTAACAGAGTCGACCTTTGTAGTTGTTAGCTCAACTCCCCCACTAAAATATCTCCTGTTTCTGTCCAATCTGACTGCTTTCTACTGCAACAAAGATATTGACTGCTCATATTTACTCCACATGACCCCCCCCCCCCTTCTTTTTTCTTCTACAGAGCTGTTTTTTTCTCAGAGTATTTTTAGGGGGTAAATTTATCCAGATGTTTTGCTTCGTTGTGTGGCTGTGTTAGCTTTCTCTGTGGATCAGGATTTTGTTTTCACACTGTGAGCAACATAAAGACGGTAAATCCCACCCCACAGGTACTGACCACATCGCTCTTCGTGGTGTAGACGCGGTCAGCCAAACTTTCTATGGCGATCCATTTGACGGGCATCTTGGAGATCCGCCCCTGTCTGTAGTAGTCGCCGTTGTAGATCTTCTTGGAGAGGCCGAAGTCGGCCACGCAGACGTTCATGTTCTCATTCAGCCTGAGACAGGACGAACAGAGAAACCCTTTTAGTTTAGGGAGATCAGATTTCTCTCAATACCTTTAATTAAAATTCATTTGCTGAAACTTTTGGGAGAGTTTCTTCAGTTCCACGTTTTCTTTTGCAGCTGAGAGCTGAGTTTTTCTACTACATTTAAGGTTTTGCAGTTTCGCTGGCCTAGAAAGGAAAGCGAAAGAGCAAACAAGGCGCTCTGCAGGAACTGAAAGAGTAAAACAAAAAAAGGAAGGAGAGGTTTTGCTTACATGCAGTTACGTGCGGCCAAGTCTCTGTGGATGAAGTTCTTGCTGCTGAGGTACTCCATCCCTCGGGCAATATCGGACATGAACTTCACCAGCATCTGAGATGGAAGGTGCTGCAGTGCAGCACACAGAGAGCAGAGTTATTTCACTCTGATTTCTAGACAGCAGAGGGCGCCAGAGTCCATCATTTTACAGCGGCGTAATTAGCTAGGCATAATTTTCCAGACTCTGACTCCGTCCTCCTGCGGGAACAACAGCATTCAGCACCATTGTGTGGCTGTTTTGACATTCTTCATGTGTCTCACTTTGATTAGAGGTTGAGTTTCTCAGCTCAGCTCTGCAGGGATTTTATTACACTTCGCTTACAGCTGATGCCAGAAACACATTCAGCGTTTCAGAGTAACCTTGTTGCCAAAGGAGGAGTGGTTGGAGGCTTATTTAAGAAATGCTTTACAACTCTGCTGAACTTTGGATCTTGTTTTGCTGACATTCATGTGAACTTAGAAACCATAAAGTGTGTGAAACTGCGAGAGCTAAGTGCGCTGCTGACTTGGTGATTTTGGTTGTTTGTGTTCAGGCTTACCCAAGCACAGTCCCCCAGCCTGGAGTACAGCAGATAGCTGTGCAGGTCGCCGTGCTTCATGTACGGCAGGATGACCACAGGCGACGGGTAGCCTTCGCTCTCCACTGTCTGCAGACACACTCCTAAAAAAAAAAGGAATATTAATATTCTCCAAATATGTGTGCAGTTTAGGTTAGACGGGGGCAAAAACTACTTTGCACAGATGTAAAGTGTGCAAAGCAAACCTTTATGGATGAGCCGCTCTCCGTTCGATCAAAAATTGCAGCAGATGGCGACGAAATCGAAGCGTTCTCACAGGATTTTGTTCAATTCTTACAGCAGATTTTTAAATTACAGGATTTGAAAACTTCTTGTCTTTAAAAATTGCTTCACATTTATGATCTATGAAAATGAGGAAATCACTTTTGGTCAAGGGAAAAACAGACTCATTTCTAGAGATCGTTTTGAAGAAGAAGTGAAAGAATGCTTGCAAGATTACAGTAACTCCTTTTAAAACTAAAATTTGCATGCACAGTAGATTCCAATTTTTATTTATTTTTTTATTTAAACTTTATTTTACCAGAAGTAAACTCATTGAGAATCAGAATCTCTTTTACAAGCGAGTTCTGGCCAAGACAGCAAAATAGTAGTTTCATAGTTAAAATATAAAGTGTCGAACAGACAAATATAAAATATAAAACAGAGAGAGACATTATAAAATTTAACATCAGTGACAGCACATGTGCATTTAGAACTCAAATAGTCCTTATCCTTGTCAGTAAGCAGTCTCATTTTAAATGATTTTGCTGTTCATACCAGGATGAAGGTCCAAAAACAGAAAAGGCCATTTCAACCAAAACCTTTCGTCTTCGAGGAATGTCATACATGATCGAAGATTACAATTACCGGTGGAGACTTTAGGAGTCAGGAGAGAACGTAAATAAGGAGGCACTTTATACAAAATGGCCTTATAAAGAAAAATGCTCCAACCTATGATTGTACAAAAGAAGGCCAACCAACACTGTAATACAAACTACAGGGATGAGTGTGAAAACCAGAAGTAGTTACAAATCTTAAAGCTGCATGGCATACTGAGTCCAGCATTTTCAGAGACCGTTTATTTGCATGCATGAATAAAATATCACCATAGTCCAGTATTGACAGGAATGTTGCTTGTATAAGAGGAATCCTCATGATTTATCTGTTGATTTATTGCATGCTCAAACAACGAATCCAGAAGATCTAAAGCGCTGGTTTAAGGAATCGAGCATACTTTTCTTGTCTGTAATAATTTTATAATTCCACTTCAAGGTATTTGGTAGTACAGTATCCCTAGAGCCTGAAGACATGGATTTTTATACTTTTCCATTATTTAGAAGTTTAGCTGAACTATCACATATTTCATTGACATAGAAATATGATTTAACTTTACGTATTTGAGAGACACGTTTGCTTCTTAGGTGCCTAAAATGTTGCCAGTCTGACCTATTTTTGGATTTCTTAGCAGTTGCCCAAGCAAGATCGCACATCTTATTTATCATATTTCCAGAGAAAATATTACCAATTGAACATTTACGATGTTTTATTCTTCAAACCCTTTGAACCCTTACGAAAGGGTGCAGAGAGACGGAAGGTTTTGAAGAATATCTGCATTCTTCGAGGCCCCGACGGCATCTAGCTCTGATTCTAAAGCTCCTAGCTCCACGTTCGCCATGCATCCTGCAGGTCATCATCCAACTCACCCAGGAGCCTCATGACGTTGGGGTGGTCGAACTCCTTCATGCAGGCGGCTTCACGCAGAAAGTCCTCCATCTCTGAGCGGGTGCAGATGGCAACTGGAGAGGCGATAAAAAAAACAACAACATGTCAGTCCAGGTGATTTAAACTTTCTCCTCAAATTCTGCAAACGTCTAAAAATGTTTCTATATCTGATGAAAAAAAACGATTATTTCATTTTAAACAAATAGTCTTGATCAGTTCTTCACTTGAGATGCTGAAGTTATGGGATTAATAGGAGGAGGTTGATTGATTTAGCTGTTAACTCACTCTTCATAGTCTTGACAGCGACCTTGAGAACTGCCTCCTCCTGATTCAGCAAACCCTCCATCACAGAGCCAAACTCCCCTGAAGATAGAAAACAAAACCCAGCCAACAACATAAGGCCTTTAATTGGACGGTGATTCTATAATTCTGGGATTATTAGACTAGGGTGAACTAAAACCAAGGCGTTAACAGATAAGGGAGATGTACAGTATGCAGGGAAGGCATACCTTCTCCCAGGGTTTTTCCCAGAGTGAGTTTATGCCTGTCCACCATCACGTCTTGGAGCTTCTGCTTGAGCTCATCGCTGATTCCCAAGCTGTTCACTGCACAGGAAAGACAAACAAGAATGCTTCAGTATTCAACAAACAAGCTGCAATCAAGTGTTAAAAACAGCCAGTAACAGAGTTATGTGTATAAATCTTTCCGTTATTTTTACCAGCTCAGCTTAAGATACGTCTCTGCTCCAACGCAGCTGATTACAACTCTGCAGAGGCTTTCTAATGAACCATCGCTCGATTCAAGTGTGTTGAACCAGGAAAAGAGCTGAAAAAGGCAGGATGCCAGCCCTGATTCAGAGGATTTAATTAACAGTTGTCTTTTGAACTGTGGGAGGAAGCCAGAGTACCTGAAGAGAACCCATGCAGGCAACAGTGCTGCCAGTTCCATCATGCAGCTCAATATGGACATAAATGAACCTAACATAGTTCTAGTGTTTAACAATGTTCTAGTGTTATGTGAAATTCAGCATTCTATCCTCACGCTTGACGACTTAAAAGTTCCAGAAGTTAACACTTGGAAATGAAGCTGATAAAATAATATAAAACTGTTGTGTGACACACAACCATCGGGTGGCGCTAATCTTCTCTCTTCCACCTCTCCTTAACCCAGATAATTTTAAAGGCACAGTGTGTAATTTCCAGCCAGTAGGGGGCAGTGCCTACCTAAATTATCACAAGCATGCGGTATCTGTGTCTTTGAGTAAGAAACTCAACAATGGAGGTCCAACTAGTGCTGTTTTCAAACGCTCAATTCCCTGAGAATTATCTATTTGCAGCAACATGACGAGCACATCAGTCTCTCTTTCATCGCTTGGAACTAGCCAAGAGGTAAAAATGTATAAATGTCGAAACTTTTTTGCATTTTGAGGGGAAATCAATGTTTTAAGAGCGGGCATGTTCCGTGCGCTTTGTCCGTCCGGGCTCCTGTAGAAGTAAGGACGTCATCTAATATGGCTTTCCCCTGAAAAGAGGACCCGCGCCTATGTATTTTAAAACTGATTTTTAAAGTCATATTTTACTTATGCTTTATGCTTTACATAATTATTATTACATAATATTTTAATGCCTATTTTCAAAGATGTACTGCAAAAACTACACACTGTCACTTTAAACATAACACTTTGTAATCCGAAGAATGTTTTATGTTTTCTTACATTGTTTATTGGTTTATAGGTAAACCAGTGGTGCTAAATTAGTTAAACTAATTCCGTTTAGTTAACTAATTTAGCTTTCATCCCAGCATCTGCAAATCAAGCCCTGGGTTCTTTAAGCATCCAGATTTCTCCAAGCATAAATCAGAATTCAGGTTTTCTACTTTTATTGCATTTATTATCCATTTGTGTTCTTTTATTTTTAGTTATTCATTTAGTCTGATCAGTAGTGTGTTGGTTATTAGTTTGAGTGATTAAATTGTTCTTTTTCTTCTTCTGTAAATAAATGCTGTATTTTGGAAAGTCACTGTGTCCCTTTAATTCAACAAACACACACTCATAACGTTGCATAATGTTTAATGTTGCAACATGCGGCAAGAATTCACACCTCCATGCGTTTCACCTCAGCCTTATCTAGGCAGGTTCCAGACTAGAGACTGACATATATATTTGGCTATTAAAATAGTTCCTGATAACAGGTGGTTCCCCGAATATTAATATTTTTTCATAAATTATTCATCTCTTTGACTGCCATAAGCAGTCCTTTAACTATTAATAGCCAAATAGCTGCATTTTCCCTTAAATCCACAACAAAACACAATAAAAGCCTATGAATTTAAAGCACCATGTCTTTCTGGGATGTTTCCTCCAGCTGGTCTGAGACTAAACGGATGTTACTTTTTGTTTTTATCCCCTCCTCTCCGGGACAGGACCGCAACGTGCTCAGGGATCGCCTCCAGCTGCTTCTACGCACATCAATCTGCCACAAGTCGGACCCAAAAATGCGCTCAGTCCGCAGGCATGTTACAACTCATGCTGGTATGTCCGGCTGCAGCCCGATAAAAGGCAACAACAACAGCCTCAGGATCTGACTATGTCCTGAATGCACAGCCAGACTTTCCGGTCAGCATCAGCCGAGTAAATCGGACCCAAATCCGTCTAATCCAACCTTCCTATTTTATTTCATCATTCACTTAGAAAACCTCCTCATCTGCTCCTTATTGATCGCCTTGTTTCTCCTTTCTGCTAATTCTGCCTCTCTGGCAGCCTCTTTTTTAGGGCCTGACAAGCTGAGACTTGCTTAGAAGAACCATAACATGTATTCTGGGGACAACGTCAGGACTTGAACGTGACCCTGCTGGGTGAAATTTGAGCCTGTATTTTTCAGGACAACACCATGGTGCTTGATGTCAAGCTATTCTGTTATCCGACCCTCCTTTGAAGAGCCGCCTCACCTCCAACTGCTCCGAAGAAGTGTGAATACATCTCTCATGCCTTCAAGTTTTCCCCTTAATTTGATATTTATGTTGATTATGTTGTTTTTTAAAGTAATTTAATGTAAAACAATTCTATTTAGCAGAATGTCTGCATACTGAACACTTGAGGTCTGTTATCACAGCTGCAGGAAATGAATTAACTCCTGGCTGTTTGATCATGCACGCCGAACAGAACTGTGATTGTGCATCGTGAGGTGCAACGTTTCTCGCTCATCCAGTCTCCCAGGACGGGAGGAAGTGTTTTCAGTCTGAGGCAGCCAGGCAGGTTCGAGCATGCAGCTGAAAGTGTCTCTTCCTGCGTCGGAAGAGTGACGGCCAGGTGCACTCGGAGGAACTCACGGGTTGCTTCATGTGGTCTGCGGCTGTAGCTGCGGCGAGCGCGGTACCTCACCACCAGCTGCCCTCGCTCCATCATGGGCTCAAACGCCTCCCTGCAAGAAGAAGAAGAAGAAAAAAAAAAAAGCACAACGGCAAAAAAAGATGCGGTCAGTCAGGCAAATGTGTAAGCAACGCTGGAAGTGTGGCACAAAGATGACTCTGAGAAAATACGCGGAGTCTAGTCTGGGAAGAATGAGAACATTTCTGGTTTTGGCCGAGCCGCCGGGTCCCTCCCTTCCACCCACATGGGGGACAAATAAACCTACGCACCCAAAGCGCGTCTCCTTGCGCCGCAGCTTGGCCACGTAAACAGCCAGGAGCACGGCGAGCGCCACAGTGCCGGTGATGCCCATCACCACGTACCACCAGTGCCAGGAAAAGGATGGGGGATTTGACGGACCTAAAAGGAGAGCAGACACCAGCGATGACTTTGTTTAGATAAAAAAAAAACAAAAAAACATAATCAGATTGATTTCTAACATGTAAAAATTCAAATTCACTTCCCACAGTCATAGGTTACCACATATTTTCTCAAACGTTTAGCAACAATGACGTTCGTTTAGGGAGAATGTACAGTCAGCTTTGAGTCCGTCGTGTAAATGTGTCGGTCTTAAAGGCCAAATTCAAATTGCAGTGTCTGGCATGTTGAACATATAGGACCCTGTAAGAAACAGTGGCAGTTTTACATATGTGCAGTATGGCTCACCACGCAGGGAGCCATAACTTAGGGGGTGGCACAATCAGTTGGATAACTTCTGTTTTTCCTCACCATCGCTTGTGAGCTGAATTACGTTTATTTAGACGCTTTTTGCTGTTTGTAAACAAGTTAGGATGCGTGCGCAATTCTTGCAAAGGAAGTATGATGTCGTTTCAGGATTTGTCAAGCTACGCTAAGGGGTTATCACCAACAAATCTGGAAAACTACATTAGAAAAATCACTTTGAGGAATGGGAACAGCGTACACCATTATGGGTGGAATAAGTAGCTGCGTGGCCAAATATCCAGCTACCAGATACATATATATATATATATATATTTATATATATATATATTAGGGCCGGGACTTTAACGCGTTAATTAAGATTAATTAATTACACAAAAATAACGCATTACATTTTTTTAATGCATTTTAATCGCATCTATTTATGCACCGCTGCCTTCCGGCGCTGGTGCGCAGAGAAAGGCACAGATCCTGTTTCATGTTCGCTAAGCCGTGTGCTGCTGTAATTTATCTATTTCTATCTGAGAGACATTTCCGCTTTCTCCATGATTCTCTTATCTGTTATCTGACAGAATGATGGTTTTTATTTTTTCTGATAACTTAAACTAATGTATTCAGTCATTATTCATACTAAAAATCCATGTGAAGAAAATTCTCACTTTTCTCAGGACAACTATTTCACTAGCAGGGACCACGCCACAGATTGAGAATTTTAACAGTTTACTGAAGGCATGGAGAATTGAACAGTCTGAGGAGGGACATCGGAGACCCAGGGGAAGACTCAGTGTGGGGGTGCAGTCTTCGAGAAATCATCTTTCCGAGCCTGCTCAGAACCCCCTCAGACAAAAGCCTATACAATGTGCAAGGCACAGAGAAAGTCATCCCAAGGCCCTTTATCAGAGGTCGTTGCAATCCAATCAGATAAAAGTTTGTCTGAGTAAGGAATCCCAGCAGATTACCGAGTCGTCAACGCGGGGTTGAGCAGTTCCTCAGCAATCCCTTGTACTGAGCAAGCATGTAGCGACTGTGGAGAGGAAAAACTCCCCTTTAGCGGGAAGAAACCTCTGGCAGAACCTGGCTCAGAACAAGCGGTCGTCCGCCACGACCGTCTGGGGGTCTGAGGAGACAGAAAGCAGGGGGCGTTGTAGTTGAGCAGGACGCCGGACCGGATGGAGCTTGTTCTCCAACAGTCCGAGCCCACGACGGAACATCTGCGGGAACGGCTCGGGACCTAAACGAGAGATTGGAAGAGTTAGTAGAGGAGTGAACAGGGGCACAGAATGTGGAGGCTGTGTCCGATGGACGCTGCTGAGAAAAAAGGGGGAAGGGTAGAAGGGGCGGGTCGGCAGTTACCCAGGAGAGAAGGAGCGGGTCGGCAGTTACCCAGGAGAGATGGAACGGGTCGGCAGTTACCCGGAAGAGATGGAACGGGTCGGCAGTTACCCGGAAGAGAGGGAACGGGTCGGCAGTTACCCGGAAGAGAGGGAACGGGTCGGCAGTTACCCGGAAGAGAGGGAACGGGTCGGCAGTTACCCGGAAGAGAGGGAACGGGTCGGCAGTTACCCGGAAGAGAGGGAACGGGTCGGCAGTTACCCGGAAGAGAGGGAACCCCGGAAGAGAGGGAACGGGTCGGCAGTTACCCGAAAGAGAGGGAACGGGTCGGCAGTTACCCGAAAGAGAGGGAACGGGTCGGCAGACCCGAAAGAGAGGGAACGGGTCGGCAAGACCCTGCAAAGAGCGGCGACGGGTCGGCAAGACCCTGCAAAGAGCGGCGACGGGTCGGCAAGACCCTGCAAAGAGCGGCGACGGGTCGGCAAGACCCTGCAAAGAGCGGCGACGGGTCGGCAAGACCCTGCAAAGAGCGGCGACGGGTCGGCAAGACCCTGCAAAGAGCGGCGACGGGTCAGCAGGTACCCGGAACCTAGAGGGAGGGGAAGGGAGGGGCGAAACAATCGAGCCAAACGAGGGATGAAGAGCGGGCAGAGCTTATAAGTGTATCGTGATGTGATTAGAGATGTAGGACAGGTGCGGGGTACCGGAAGAGTTGATTAAGACTAATTACGAAGTGGTACGAAGTGGATCTGAAACGTGGTCCCTGCTCCCGAACCTAAGTCAACAAGTTAACTCCATTTATGTGCGATTAAAATGCGATTAATATTGATTAATTAATTACAAAGCCTGTAATTAACTAGATAATAATTTTAATCGAGTCCTGGCCCTAATATATATATAGATATATAATTATTTATTTAGTTATTCGAATCAGAAAATTCAAATCAACTAATTTTTGACTGATCTATTTGTGCAGGCAGTGTAGGGGACTTATGGGTTATGTGTTTGTGTTAATTGTAGAATTTCTCCATTTTACATTATAATTTATGTTCAAAATGTACTTGTGTTCTTAAGTGATCCTTTGAGTTATGTTGTTGTCAGTGTTTGGTTGTGTTTGTCTGTGCACTCTCTACGGGAGTTATACATCTGCCTCGAGCGGTTAATCAATAATCTCTGCCCACCAATGCAGAGGTTGCATAAAGCACTGCCCTCTAGTGGTTGTGCAGTGTGAAGAGTGATGTTTGACAGTGATTGCGCAATAATTCACACCTCCATAGCGGTGCAAACAAGGAATCTTAAGTACCACAAATCAGCATAGCAGATAAAACACAATTCTTAGAATTTTTAAGAATTAAAAGAATTTTTAAGAATCAATTCAGAAGACAGCCCAAGCGCGCATGCATACTTTTGTTAACGTTGGTAGTAAAAGCGTCTATTTCTCTTTTATATGTTTGGTCAAGAGGGGATAACTAAATTATATATATATATATATATATCTAATTAACATTTTATTATTTAGCATTTAAGGAATATTTTAGTTTTTGAAGGAACCTGAAAAGTTTTTGATCCAAAACCTTTCCACTGATCCATCTAGTTTAGATGGATGCATTTAGTATTTTCAGTTTTTTTATTTGATTGAATTTTGACTGCTTTTTTTTCTCGCCTGCAGGTGGGTTTTAAAGGTTTTTAATCCAAACAATTCCAATTTACACTAACCGGGTGCTTTCAATGACAGCACAGCCACCCGCCATTACAGTTGTAGCCTGAGAAAGACTGAGAAGGTTGTGGAAAGGGAGCCAGCGGAAGCTGAACTTAGTCCACTTGGTCATTTTGTTTGTGCAATGAGCGTAATGCATGCTATAAGTAAGGTCTGGGTTGTAAAAAAGGGTACTTCCCCTTTAAGATTCTGGAATAATCTTCTTAAAAGTTGAGTCTAAGCCAAGAAACCGACCGATTTAAATGAACTCTACTTGTTCTGCCAAGATGAGTTGTCAAACACCCAGCCCAGAAAAAAGAAAACATCAACAATAAAGTCCAAGTTTTGCATCCCATTCCTGTTTTATAACAATTTCATCCTGAAACAGACATGCGTCTTTAAACGGACATTTGGGGCTTTAGTATTCCCAAGATCGGTGGTCAAAAATGAAAATGAATCTGCCACTTTTTCCTCCCTGGCGTTTAACATCCTCTCTGGCTCTGAAAGACTTAATAATAATAATAATATATAAATCTTAAAAAAAACAAACATATTTAATATCTTTCAGGTGAAATAACCTAAAATGTCAGACTAGTTTTTATAAATTTCAGTGAAAGCCTTCCTGTTTGTCACCAACAAAAAGTGTTTCATCTGAGTAAATGAATGAGGTAAATGTCAGCCACTGAGATGAATCCAACATTTCTGCCCTTTAGTCGAGCTGCTGCCATCCCATCACTCATTCTGAAATCTTCTCCGTCTCCCACACAAATTCCACCTTTAAAAAAAAACCCTCCAACTTCTCATCCTCCCCCTGACTTTCCCTTCCTCCTTTTCACTTTTTTTCTCCCATCCTTCTTGTTGGTGTCTGCTTCGTTAGGACAAAGCAAACAGAGGTGCTAAACTGCCTCTGCCTGGTATAAATATTTATGACGCGTCTCCCCCATTCAGCCTCCCCCAACCCGCTTCTCTAAGATCCTCTCTTCTTTATTTTCTCTTCCTTCCTCTTTATTATTTGTTGCTGACACAAGAGTGAAAAAGAGAAGTTCTGAAGACCCAAACTAAAAAAACAAAACCATGATTAGTTCACTTCCACTAACACAGCCGGTCATTTTGTGTCATAGCAGAGCGATTTTGAAGGGTTTGCATTTTAACATTGGTTTTACTCACCTGTGTACTTCCCTGTTTCTGTGGAATGAAGACAAAAAAAAAAAAAACGAACGTTATTTTCACATTCAAGAGGAAACCATTTAAAAACATGCATAACATATTGAATCATATCTATTTATATACCCAATACAATATCAAGTATTGGGCCCAATACTGTTCTAATGTACTTATACTTGGTCTACCATGAACCGATACTTAAAATCAACAACAATTTCACCCCCAAAAAATCTTTTCACCTCTCTTTTTTTTTAGCTTTGGATTGTCTCAGCTAATGTTAAAAATTATCTCTGATTGATTTTTAGGATCAGCTAAATCAGGTCTGCCTCCTTTCCCAGAATGGACCAAATCTTGATTGAAATGCCGTTATTGTGGGTTGTCGTCTTAACAAAAAGGGGGCACCCTGCGTCAAAATCTGCTCTTCTCTGATTTTAATCTAAAGGCGTTTTTTTCCTGAGGTTATTAAGCAACAATAAAGGCCAAAAACCTTAATTAAATGTAGGAATGATTCATAAATAAATAGAATGAGTACGAGGAGAAAATATGTTTTAAAACTTAGCAGCGATAACTGCATGCTCTGTTTTGCTCCTTAACAGCTCAGCTCAGTTTATTTTGTTTCACCAGACATGGAGATAATTAACTAATGATCACATCGTGAGAATCAGGTTTTATGACAGGTCTCGCACTAAATCGTCATTCTGGTCATTAGGTGCTGTGAAATTGACCAGATTTACACAAAAAGCTACATTTTGACCCCAACAAGCCACACTGTTTTAGAATATAAACAACAAAGCCCTTTCATAGGATGTATTAATGTTTTTTGTTTTTATTGATGGACTTTTCTTGTCACTCACCTGGAGAATTGAGGACCAGAGTCTGTGTGGGGGTCCAGGGTCCCTGCCCGGCGCCTGTGTAGGCGCAGACTCGAAAAGAAACATTGGACAGGGGAATGGACAGATTGAGGGAAAACTCTGAGTCCAGTCGAGCATCCACAACAAACTGGGAACAAAAAGGAAAAAAGAGGGACCATTAAGGACAATCAAGCTGGTTATTCAATGACATAAAGTAAGAGAAAATCTCAATAGTTTTGCTCATCTTTCTGGCTTAAAGCAACATTTTTAAGGGAAACGGGTAGTAAGAACTGGACATAAACTGGACAGGAAATGTTGACGGGTAACATGTACGGTGACCGGGTCTCTGTGTGTATGAGCTGCATTGTGAGAAGGTTGGTAGCACTGTTGCCCTGATGTGAGAAGGCTCTGGGTTCTAAATGCCTTTCTGCATGGAGCATATGCAAAAACATGACAGTTAGTTTAACTAAGGCCACACTAAGCCGGGTAATGCCTTAAACGTATAATTATTTAGTCTACACCCCCCTATCGTCCACACTAACCCGCCGTCATTTAAGGTCTGTGGCCGGATAACTATTAGCCGGGTAAGAGAGCCGTGTAAATCTTAATTCAACGGCTAAACGAGCTAGTGTGGACAGCTTCCCCGGATAATGAAAGGAAGTGGCGTCAATGAATGCTGCGTCAATAACAATACGACACTACAGACAAAGGCAACAGCGAAGAGTAATAAATCGATCTCGTCGTCTGTCCACACCAAAAACTCTCTCTTCTTCTGAGCAGCTATTGTTCTCTTCGGTTAACGGGACAAGCAGATATGTACTGTGCTGTAGAGCTTCTTGTATATATTATGTAGGCGCTGGCGTCACGTAGATTATACGCGTTTTTCGTGCGTCTTTTCGCGCCTGCCCAGTATTTGCACAGGTCGGTATGGGATTGCGCAATCATGGGACCTTAAACGGACCTTAAACGTGGCATAAATGCTCGTGTTGAGTGGATAACATTAGGCGTCTAACTCCCCGTATAACCTTATCGGCTTAGTGTGGACGTAGCCTCAGAGGCCTCGTTGGAGCTTTCACATTGGCACTGAACGACTTTATTCAACGTTGATTAAGAACCATTTATTGTTTTTGTAACATATATGTAGGGAACAGCACTAGGCTGGTTTAAATCATATCTGTCCAACAGATTCCAGTTTGTTCATGTCAATGATAAATCTTCTTCACGCTCAAGGGTTACTTGTGGAGTACCACAGGGTTCTGTGCTTGGACCGATTCTCTTTACTATTTATATGCTTCCAATTGGTAAAATAATTAGACAACATGGAATGAATCTCCACAGTTATGCTGATGATGCACAATTATATTTATCCATAAAACCTGATGAAACCAATCAGTTAGGTAGATTACAAGCATGTCTGGAAGACATAAAAACTTGGATGACTCTGAAGACAGAAGTTGTTGTCTTTGGACAAGAACCTTTGAGGGGGAGGCTGCTGGGTCACTTCATCTGGATGGCATTAATCTGGCCTCTGGTAATAATGTAAAGAACCTCGGTGTAATTTTTGACCAAGAAATGACATTTAAATCCCATATTAAACAGGTTTCTAAGATTTCTTCTTTCACCTCCGGAATATTGCTAAAATTAGAAACATCCTGTCCAGGAGTGATGCAGAGAAACTAGTCCATGCATTTGTTACTTCGAGGCTGAACTATTGTAATTACTTATTATCAGTAAGTCCACAAAATGCAATTAAAAGCCTTCAGTTGATCCAAAATGCTGCAGCAAGAGTTCTGATGAGTATTAAAAAGAGAGATCACATTTCTCTTGTTTTGGGTTCTCTCCATTGGCTCCCTGTTAAATCCAGAATAGAGTTTGAGATCCTCCTCCTTACGTATAAAGCCCTTAATAATCAGTTCCATCGTACGTCAGAGATCTGATTGCTCTATATGTTCCTAACAGAGCACTTTGTTCTCAGAATGCAGGTCTACTGGTTGTTCCTAGGATTTCTAAAAGTATAATGGGAGGCAGATCTTTTAGTTATCAGGCTCCTCTCCTGTGGAACCAGCTCCCAGTTTTAGTCCATGAGGCAGATACTCTGTTTGTAAGACTAGGCTTAAAACCTTCCTTTTTGATAAAACTTATAGTTAGAGTGGCTTAGGTTATCCTGAGTTATCTCTGTAGTTATTCTGCTATACGTTTAGACTGTTGGAGGAAAGACTGACTAGTTTTTTCTCTCTCTTCTACTTTTCTCTTCTACTACTCTCCAGATATTTTTTTCCGCTGATATTGCGATAGTTAACCCAGTTTTCTCTCAGTGTTTTTTCTCCCCAGAGAAGCTTCACACGGTCTGGTATCCTGCTCAACTAATTGAGCCACTTGGAGTCCTTCAGGAAAAGTTTTTATCCAGTATCCACGATCAGCGCATGTCCATACAATGGGAGTCAATCAGGGCACGAGACTTTCCGCCGATACTAAGGCATTATCTGCTCCAAAACTCCATCTTTTAACCATATTTTGTTATTAATAATTAACGATATTCCACTGTGAGTTTGGAATGTCTCAGAGGTGCTAAGGTATTCGCTTCTGGGTGTTTTTACAGGCTTTTAATGCAACTGATTCCAACTTACAGTAACCTGAGATTTCAATGACGTCGCAGCCGCCCCCCTTTACAGCTGTAGTATGCGTAGGTTGAGGAAAGGGAGACTGTAGAAGCTGAAGTTGGTCGTATTGGACATTCAAACGTGAACCATGCTGATGTCTGCAGTAACACGTTCTGTCTAAAGTGTGGTTTATACTTCTCCATCAGCAAATTTACATTCAGACGCAGACGTATTGATGGAGATTTTGGTTCATGATTCTCAGTTTTTTTCTCTCTGCTATTGTTTTTTCAGTGTTGCTCGACCAGGACAGCACGGGTTGCTAACGTTTCATGGCGTCTCGGCCTACTATCAGTGTTTTTCTTCAGCCTGTGAACGTAATTCCCCCTCAAGGAGCAATGAACGACAGAAAGTACGTTTTGATTAAGCTGTAAAGCTTTTTACTAGAAGTGCAGCTCATAGAATACTTTAAAAACAAATGGAAACAAACACAGCAGCCTTTTTTGTTATTTTCCTACACCTCCTTGTGTTCAAAATCACCACAAGAACAGATTAGATAAACTATTCTTTTTAATATAAAGCATATAGTTCCCAAACATTGCATTAACTAATGATTACAGCCCCAATAGAGGCCCGTTCTGGTGAAACGATCTCTGGCTGTTACTGAAACTGACCAATCAGATACATACGCTCTACACTGACGGAGACAAATAGTTAGAATAAGGGGCTCGACTCCGTCCGTTGTTGCATAGGTGATGGAGAGCCCTTACATCGACGGATAATGGCGTCGCGTCAATCCGTCTCCGTCGAAACAGAGAAGCATAAACTGGCCCTTAACAGACCCCCGTAAAGCAGAGAGTAAAAGTCCTGCTCAGACTACAGCTGGGCTGGAGGACAGCAGTGATGTTTTTGTAGTTGTACGATAGTGTAGTTGGATTAGAAGCCAAAATCACCCCGGAAAAGAACAAATAAACACTTTCAAGACTTTCTGAACTCAGAGGGGAGTAGTGTTATCAATTAATAACAAAACATTGTTGAGAAGAAGCAGTTTTACGGGAAGATAATGCCCAATTACAAGCGAAAAATCTCCTGCCCTGATTTACCCCCATTATATGGATATACTCTGATTGGATATAAACTTCTGCCGAAAGACTCCAAGTGGCTCCAAACTTGTTTGGGTGAGTAATTGAACATAATAAATGCTAAAAGTATGCCCACTAAAGTGACATCGAGCCGCGTTTGTGTTTGTTTTCCAGCCTGACCTGCTGCGTGGAGGGCGTGCTGTATTCCACCAGGTATCCCCGCAGTTCTCCGTTCAGCTTCCCCCGCGGCTCCTCCCACCTCACCAGCACCTCGGTCCCGTTCGGCCTGGCCGTCACGTTGGCCGGCGGGTTCTCTGGCACTGAAACGTCGGACAAAACACCACGTTAAAAACCATACTCAGGGTGAGGGGCGTAGAGTTCAGTACGGTGAAAGAGGAGCCTGCAGCTGGCGGACAGAGGCCAGAGGCTAATCAGGCTCATGTTGTTTTTCCCAGCTTCCAGCCTTTAGGATGAGTGCATCTGGAACATCTGGAGGGATGAAGTGGGGGTTAATGTGAAGAATTAAGGAAAGGGGCACATGAGGGCACCACAGACACTCTCTGCCTCCTCCACCTCCTCCGGTGTCTTTTCCAGCCACAGCAGAGAGAAAAGCTGGGTGGTGCCAGGAGCGCTGACAGGAATCTGTGTGAGACCAGCGCTTCTCGTACCCCAAAAATCTCCTTCTAGAGGAGGAAAAACTGGACTGGTTTCTTTTTTTGCTATGCTTTGTTTCAACGGGGCAGGCTCTAAGAAGAACCACCAACCACACCCACATACGAGTGAGGTCGCTGTGAGTTTGTCCAGCCTACAGTATGGATGATGTTATCAGGAATCGTTTGGCGGCTGATTGTTTCCACATGTCGGCCCGCGTTCAACGAAAACAGCCCTAGAGTCGAGCTCAGCGCCTCGGCTCCACCTATACGCTCCGCCATTCCACTCGTAATTCGTCTCTTTGTCCCGTCAAACCTTTTTTTTTATTTCTTCCCAAAGATGCCAAGTTTTCTTCTCTCTCTTTTGGGTCTTTTTTCAAACAGCTCTTAGCTCCAAAACATACAGACCCAAACTGCTGCTGAAAATAAAATGAAAGCGACTGGTTGAGGTCAGAGATCCAGCACTTTGCAGAAATATTCAAAAGTACTGAACTTCCTATCATTTTGTCCAGTTATAACAACTAACTATAATGCGTTTTAACTACGTGATATTCTATGGACCGACACAAAAATCCGCAGACAGATATGAAATGTTAGTGATTCAAAAGCAGTGTTGGGCAACGTACATTTAAAAAATAGTTAGTTATAGTTACAAATTACTTTTTTTCCAGTAACTCATTTACCACAAGCTAAAAGTAATTAATTACCCAGCAAAATAACTTATGTTATTTCTTTGTTCTATAAAACAATTACATTCTATATCTATAAAGTCATATATTTTTAAAACAGAATCATGAATAAAAAACACCATAAACAGTATTTTAGAACATCTGGTATTTAAACTTGACTCAATACGACTGAAGCTGTATGCAAAAATATAAAAACATACAAGAAGTAAATATTGAAAATACATAATAACATACATTTTTGCATTAAAGTCCAAAACAAGGATAAAAAGAATCAAAGGAAAATGTGTTCATTAAGTTCAGTAAATCTCTGTATCTGTAATATTGCACAGTAAACAGAGCACTGTGCAACTGGTTATAGTAACACATTTTAAGATTGATTTGTTGTCACATTTATCTGTCTTACTTTTGCACTTTAATGAAAAACGTTGGATTGCGCATTTCTTATAATTATTTTTTGAATATTTTCATATTTCTGAATACAATCAAGTCAAGTTCAAATAACAAATGTTCTAAAGTACTGCATATGGTGCTTATTCGTCATTCACTTATATAAAAAAATATGCCATTATAGATATTATAGAAAGTAACTGTTAGTCATAGAACGTAGAAATAATATCACAGTTACTTTGCTCAATTACTTTTATAGAGTGGTAATTAAGTTACTAACTCGATTAGCTTTTGGAGAAAGTCATTTATAACTATAATTCATGTTTAATGTAAGATGCCCAACACTGCTGAATCGTCAAACTAATGCTCTTTTTTCCCAGCCTATCAGTTCAGGTTGATGTCGGTTTTGTTCGGCAAGTTTGTAGTTGGTACATCCTCTTTCAATTTTCAGATGATGGGTTGAAAATCATCACCTTCTCTCGGGGACCTTGTTCACGAATGAGAGAGAAGAACGGGGTGAGCGATCGACGGGAGGATCGGTGCGACGAAATCTGAAAATATTTATTTATTTATACAAACCAATGGCACAAGCAAACTGCATCCAAAACATACAGATTACCAAAAGAGATTCATTAAATGAGCTGCAGCTAATTCAAGTGGTTGCATCTCGTTTTATTGTTTTAGGTCTTAACACTATTTATAAAGTTAGGTTTATTTACTCAAATGGTAACATCTAATCAAGAATCCTTGCTCAGAACAGAGCAGGTTCAAATGATTCATTAGGATGTGTATTTTCAGACTCAACTGTAACATTCATCGGCTACTTGTCAGCTTCATCAGATGGTCACTTTTCAAAACCAGAGCCCACATAGCGTCTTCTATGTCACCTTCACCGTTTTTTCGTTCAACTCTAGAGCTCTATGAAATCCATGTCATTATCTTAAAAATGCTTTATTGAACAAAATACCACTATTTTTCAATCAAGATTCTTCATTTCTTCAATTCTTCATTTTCCAGTCTGATCATATGAATTAAACCATCCATCAATCCATTTTCTGAACCGCTTAATCCTTAAGGGGTCGCAGGAAAAAACATACATGTACATACATTCTTAATGTATGTTGACTCAAAACGATTTACAAAAAATTCTAAAAGTAAATTGATCCACATTTAGTGATATTCCCATCTATTTTCACAAATCTTACAGTGCTGTGTTTAAAACATTTCCCTGTCGTTTTTTAAAGAACTAAAACGTGCAAAATGAAGAATCTCATATTTTTCATATTATAAAGTGGGGGGGGGGTATTAAATCCCCATAGAAGACATAAATACACACTGACTTTGTGGTTGTAATGTGAAAAAATGTAACGCACACACCTTTCCTCAGGCTTTCGGTCTTAGCAAGGTCAGTTTTTGGAGGACTTCTGATGCAACCCTGGAGTCGCACGGCAGAAACCTTTTGTTGCTTTACGAGTGTCATTATATATGATGCAACTTCTGAGGACATCTAAAAGCGGGACATTCTGTCTCCTCTTGGAATTTTAAACTTGCACAAACAGAAATAAATATCAAGCCCTCCAGACTTGTTCAGTCTGGGTTTAATTGCCGTTTTATTACTTCTTCTCCTTTGGGAGTTCAGAGAAAAGCGGGAAAAAAAAAAAGTGAAAACTTTTAATATGTTTAAAAATATTTTGTTTTCTTTTGATTCGGTTCAGACTGGATGAGTATTTGTGAATATGACTCCTCCACCCCCTCTCTTCCTCCACTCACTCGTCCTCCTGGGAGAAAAAAAAAAAAAAGGTTTTGGGAAAATAGCAAAAATCTGTTTTTTTTAAGGCACCCAGTGGTTTCATTCCCCAGTTCTTCCCGGCTCCCACCATTAAACCTTCTGCCCCCCCACCCCACCCCCCTACCCCCAACCCCCCACCCCATGCATGTCTTTCTCCCCCCCAAATTTTTTTTCAGCTTGATCCCATCTGCAGCCAGCTTGTTGGATTTTAGGTATAGGAAACGATTAAACACAAGAACACGAGGGGGAGAGAGTTCAGGAAATAGATGATGAATGTGAGAAACAGAAACAGCTCTCTGGGACCTGGACATGGAACAAACCGAGGGAGCAGTAGGATTATATGTTCAGGGGACAGAGAGGAACATATTTGGACAGGACTGAAGGACTGAAGCAGAGGGAGAGAGAGAGAGAGATGTGGAAAATGCTGCTGATCTGTGATCGAGCCACCACGTTTTTCATCCCCTGACTCATTTAGACAAGTGCAAAGACTTCCTTCTCTTAAAAGGAAATCATAAAATCTGTGTTTCTTTCTTTTCACCCTGAAATAAAACGATTTCTGTCTCTTTTTTTTCTCTTCCTCAAATAAAGAACTGAAACTTTTACGTCCTGCCTGTGACCAGCATTTCAATGACTCCCACTTCTCTCTTTTCTTTTTCCTGTTTATGAGAAAATTTAAAAATGCTGCATTGGAACGTTTTCGATGGTTAGAAGCAGCCTCCATCCTGGAAAGCCCCACGTTTCTCTCTCCTCTCCGTATCCTCGTTTATAGCCATAATCTTTTTTTTTTTTCTTTAATCCGTGGATGGAGCCAGCATGAGCTGGCATGGAAAATCCCACCTCGGCTTAAAGTTAAACACTGCTGCTTAACATTACAGTTTGGACGGAGTCAGTGAAGCCTTTCAGGAGAGGTTAACGTCCACCCTTCTTTTCCACGACGTCCTCCTCTTCTGTCCCTTCTAAAGCAGCCTGTCAACTACCTCAACGGGTAACAGATGAAACTGAGCGGACAGAGGCGCAGCCTGGTTTCTGTTATAAACACATACCAAGTAAAACAGACAGACGAAGAGTCGTTATGATTTACAGGCCAACATAACTCTCTTAAAACAAACTGGAAATGTGATTTAGATTACCTCTAAGAAGCTTAGAAAAAGGAATCTTCTGGATTTTGAGCAGTTTTCTCATATCTTTCTATTTCAACATTCACAGCGCCTTCCAAACGTGAAAAATTCACTTTAGTTCAGAAGCAAAAAACACAAATAAAATTTCTTAATACATTTAGGTTACTGTAAGGCACAACACTGGAAATGAAGTTGTGCCTTACAGCAACCTAAATGTATTAGGTTGACCCAACATGTTCACATTTAGTTCAATCAACAAAATTTATTATAGCTAAATCAACCCAATTCAGTTGAGTGGAAATTGTTTTTTTGAGTGTACTTTATTGTAGTTTTTTATTTTACTTTCTATTTTTAATCATAAAAAGTAGAAAATGAATAAAGATAAATACATAAGGAGAAGCATGTATCTTTAACAGCAGCAATTTTGGTACAATTATTTTGCTGCAGTCTATTTGTACTCGGAAACTCTGACTTCCGAGTGGCAAAAATAAACCGGAACGCATTCTGAAAATCGGGCAGAAAGTCATACATTTTTTTTTTGCTCTGACTTTGACTTTCAATATTGCCGCTCCTCACATCGACAATAGTAGCTGTGGTGGAAAAATTTCTGTTTTACAAGATACACTGGAAAGAATGCATCTAAAATCCATCTTACATGTAGAGCCTGCAACTCCAATCTTAACAAAATAAATCAAACTTTATTTATAAGGGCCTTTCAAACACAGTTTCTCAAAGTGCTTTACAGATTTTAAAATGACCCCACAATCCCCCAACCCCCCCTTCAAAAACCAAAAATAAAGTGATCACCGCAACGACACCCCCCTCCCAACCCATTAGACACACACACACACTTAAAAGCTACAAAAACAGCGGGCTGAGCACAGATGAGCCAGGAAACGCCATCATGGGAGCCATCTGCATCAGCAGCCAAGGCACTGAAATAATCCCCATTAGTTTCCACCTGAGTCGTTACTAATCGTCCCGGGTTACAATTAATAAAACGTTATCATGTAAAATACCAAAATTAACAACTGGCTACATGTATATATGACATTTTAAAAATAAAATGAATACATTTTAGATTATGCATTTTCAAGATACATTTTTTTTTCTTTCTGCAACTTGCCGTTTAATAGAAGCCATGATAAAGTGTGGTACATTTCAGCAACATCAGTAGAATATGGACGTCTTAGCGACCTGTTCTGGACATGCTGCAGTTAAAATAAATCTGATTCTGGTTTATGATGAAGCAGAGAGAACCGCATGCATTAAATGTATTACTGACAAACGAGAAACATAATTGACGACATTCTAGCCTAATTTTAATTAACTCTGTAACAGCCGTAGAATTGATATGAATATATGTTGATGTTCCCCTTTTTATTGCCAGAGATGTAAATCCAGTTCACTGCAGCGGCCGCAAAGTTCTCATTTGAATACTGCTCCTCGCGCCTGTTATGAATTGCTCATGCAATCTTAGTAGATCACCTGCAAATGATGGACAACCCACTTTCACAAACGTTTAGCCCCACACGGATTGTTACGGTAATTATCAGGAATCTTGATAAATCAGGCCGCAACACAGCTTTGGTAATACCTTTTGTAAGGCTGAACCCTTCTGTTCCCATTCGCATCAATGAAACTGCTTATTCAGCTCAACCAGACGTCTTTTTTTGTTTTAAGTAATCCAGAAGTATCCAAGCTGCGGTCATGATGTCAGCTAGAATCTACCGCATATGTTACGCAATTTTTTTTAACATCCCGTTTCACGGGAAACCCTTCATAAAACACCCATCGAGAATACTGCAAATCAACAGGAGGCATAGTTTTTCAAGTGCATGTAGTCTTAAAAAGAAAGAATTCAACTGAATTTTTCGTGTCAAAACATGTTGGTACAGAGAAATGCACTTGCGCTGTAAAAATGATGCTTGTCCGCGGATTGATTCCCCTGCTAGTTTTAGTGTAGCTTCAGTCCAAAGCAGAGCAGGTAGGAAAGTAAGGATGGAGTCCTGAAATATCTCTAAGGATCACGCAAAGTTCCAGATGTTGGAAACAAAAATCTCTTCTCTTCAGAGACTCACCTCCTTCTTGGGTGTGAAGCTCCACCCAGGGCGACCAATCAGACGGCCCCTGGCTGCTGTCACAGGCCACCCTGACGGCGTAGAGCGTGTGGGGCTCCAGGCCCTGGATCAGATGGGCGGCTGGTGGGATGTCCACATTCTGCTTGTGGATTATCTTATCCGACCCTGCCGGGAAGGAACCTCCCGGCTGCTTGACCTGAAACAGCCAGATAATAAAGCGTTACGTTGTTGCAGCCTTTATGCCAGATTTAGCCGCTGCAGACGGTGAGGGATTGAAAGGTTTATCTGTTTGTTGTGGCTCGAAGGCAAACACGGGAACAGGCGATTGCTCCCAAAATCAAAGCTTTGGAAAAGAAAACAAAAAACGTCCAATTAAACCTGAGGGTTAATTAAAAAAAGTTATAATATTTAGTGCAGAATAGAAATTTTAAAAAGAACTGAAACTTTTTAAAGATTAATTTATGAATAAAACGATTTGAAGTCAAGGGTTTTGTTGTCTAAAATAACTTTTGATTTTTCTAGAAAAACAGCTACAGGTTAGAGCTTTTACTCTGGGGGGAAAAATGACGGAAAAATACATCATCATGACAAAACATATACTGTGATAAATATCGTAGAGTAAAAGAAAGGGTAATGATATGTAAAAAAAACCTTGAAATAAATTAATCTTTTGCTTTAAAACAACAGAAAATGTAGAAAGATTCAACATTTCGTTTGACGATATGTATTCAGTGAGTTAAAAGAGAACTAACTGCTTTTAAATCCTAAACATTACGGTTGTAAAGCAACTTAATCAGCAAATAATGACTTCCAGTTTTCACATTAGATAAGAATGAGACCCACTATTCTCTCTCTGTTTAGGAAAGACAAGAGAAGATGAGATTCATTGTGAGGAACATCAGCACAATGTTATAAAATTGGCACCTTGAGTCACCAAGAAGCTGAGAAGCATGCCAGGAGAAAGGTTTTTCCGTCCCACCATCACAAATGTAAAGATGGGGACTTGGTTAAATGCTACCGGGAATTCAACTACAACCGTGCCAGTTCTAGAGAGCATAACGTGCTTAACTTTTTTTAAATAACAGGATATTTAGATAAGTCTGGTGACTCGTTCTAGAAAACTAAAATTAGATAGATAAAGATATGAATCCAAAACACATAGCTGCAACATCAGCACAGACATTTTGAACCAGCCGCAAAAATCATACTTCTCTTAACATCTCAGAGCCCAAGTTAAAACATTATCCAGATCCAGTAGGGAGATCCATAAGAAAGGAGTCCACAACAAAGGAACCGGGACTCTTGATAACCTAGAGCAGGTTTCTGCAGCCTGTGGATGGTGTTTTTTTTTATTTATTTATTTATTTTTTTTTTTTAATCATAATGGCAATACAAATGGTGGCTTTATTTTCTAGGGTTTTATGTGCATCAACATAAAACACTTACAACGGAAGAATGATCCAAGACTTTTAATTATGGAAATGACTCACACAGCTGGCCTCACTCTACAAAATAAAGAGTTTTTTTTTAACATAAAGTTGTTCTAAAATCCAAAAGTAGTAATACATTTCAGTTTATTTAAATTCAAAAAAATGTTGGCGGTTCTTGACAAGATGTCTAAACTGTTGCTCCGGAGCCGAGATCTGTGTCAGTAACTCAATTAACTGTGAAGTGAAACACTTTATATAGATTAATGACGGACAGGCCGATGTGTTGAAGCCTTTGATTTCTTTGCTTATAGCAAATGAAAACATTTAAAATTATATTATTACATCAGACAAATAAAAAAATAAAATAAAGAAAGAAAGAAATGTGGGTTTGATTACAAGTGTGTTTAATACCTGCTTTTATTATGTTATTTTATAATAGTTATTTTAAGTCTGACAAATATGCTTCCTCCAAATGCATGTTCTAATTTACTAAGAAGTACCTGTATTTTTCTTGTCATTAGTTTTGAAATATATACATTATACAACTAAAATTTGTCTATCATCTTTCGGCAAATGTTTTATGTTTTTCTTCATTTAAAACCTACAATTAGAAATAAAATGGTGGTTCTTTTGGCGAATGACAAGAAATAAAACTCATTTTAAAAAATATAGTCTGTTTTTTTAAAGGTCTTTTTAACGTTTGCAGCTGTAAGCAACTGTCATTTAGCTGGACTTTGGGTAAAAGTTGCTTTTTGGATTACAAAGGTTGCAGACACCTGTTCTAGACAGATTTTATGTCATAGCAGCAAAGTGGCAATAAGAATTGAACAAGTTGCTGATGCTTAATTTAGAGCGTTTGTGCTAATGGAAATAGTCAGATATCCACTTCCCTATATGATCTAAATGCAAAAACAGAAGCATAGAAATAAAAAAATCAAAGGTGGAGTTTTTCTAAGGCTTTCACTGTGCGATCATAATGCTGCAATAAAATATTTATTTTTTAGCCTTTCTATACATTACTGCCAGGATGACACAGTATATATTTATTTTTTGCTTTGTGTCCCACCCATTTTATGCATGCGCTGTAATTGCAGGTTTGTCAACAATTGCACCTTAAGTTGACTGGCATCATGGGAGTCATAAAGTGCTAATTTTCTGCTGTAAAATCTGCTGGATATGCTTATTGCTCAGCAAGTCGCACTGAAAGCTGAACTCATCAGCTGAATATCAAAGGCAGAAAACCGCTGCCTCTGCAAACTCTCTGTGGTAGACGCATTTTTTTTTTTAAAGGGAAACTATCAGCAGGAAAAACATCTTCACTGCAGCAATCCCAAAACCACATGAAAGTTGTTTGTCCAGACCCATTGTTTCTGCTCCACTGCTCCATGCTGCAGGCTGCAGATAATTGTTCTATAAACGAGCCACACAGTTAAATTATGAGAGTGAGCTACGGGATGTTGTGTGTAAAATTACAGTAAAAAAAAAAGTTAAATGCAATAATTTGGATTATCTAGCCTATCGTAAGCGGAAAAACGTATACATACGGAATACATATGCAAATACATATATTTGCATCCACCTTATTTGTTCCTTTATAAATCCCAGAGTTTCAAATAAGTATTTAGTTAATGTGCTAAATCTTCAGCTTTTAAGATAAAGATTAATCTTAGAAGTTAAATTATTAATTTGTTAATACACTAAATGTTTATTTAATTTTTTTTTCCCGATGACTCTTTAGTTAGTAAGCCAATTATTTATCTAGCATGCTAAACTGGCTAGCTAAATATTTAGCTTGAAACTAAACAGTTAGCTCAGAGCTCAATATTTAGCTAATATGCATTGGAGGAAGTGGACTACCAAAATAAAAGCTGGTTCTTAACTGCTGGTGAGACTGAATGTTGTTGCTCATGTCAGTCGCCTCTTTATTATCATATATTTTACTCCATAAAACCATAAGACATCAGGTGAGCAGTGTTACAGCAGCAACAGCAGTTAATATAGAGGTTAGCAAGACCCAGCTTTGATTGTGATAGCCAGGTGATTCTCTGAATTCGGTGCACTTTGTGTCCCAAAGGTTTACCATGAAGATGTTAATTTAAAGTAAATCGCAAAAAAGATTTTAAGACAATCTATGTTCCTTCGCATTATGACACACAAACATGTTTTATAAATTAGGTTCACAAAAGTTTTATGGGTAAGTAAATGTAAGCCAAATAAGCATGTCCCAATTTACCAAAGATGCTTTTTCAGCGAATGAAATATAAATCAACATACAATTATTCTCCTGTCTTTCTCAGCCCTAACTCAAAAAATATATAAAAGCACGGTTTAATAATATCCACTAGGTTTTGTCAAACTCAACCTTTCAACACTGTTCTATGCCACGGGGCTCAGGTGGCAGGAATTTGTCCTGTAATCGTTGGGTTGCTGGTTTGAATCCCTGGCCAGCCTCTGGTGGTGATCAGAGGGCCCAGTGGCACCAGTGTCTGCGTGCTCCAGCTCAGCTGTGGCTAAATCACTGTGTAAATGGGTGAAATACTGACTAGTATAAGCGCTTTGTGACTGAAAAAGCGCTATACAAACACAAACCATTTACCATATTTACGACTGTTTTTGAAATCATGACAGTATTAAATAATATATCAATTTCTTGTTTCTCTACTGCAAAATGCTGCTCCAAACATGCGCTAATGTGGACTTAACGGCTCCTTATAGCTAAAGCCTTCAACCCAATCACAAAAACAGCTTTAAAACAACCAAAATATCAAAAAATATTCTTAATAATGTTTGATATTTTATGCCTAGAGAAGTTTCTCAGAGGTACAAATATTACTTCATCAGTTGCAATGTTCACAAAAAATTTCATGAAAAAAAGACCCGAAGGTTTACAAAATTCAAAGAATAACCCACTTCACTTCCGCTTATCAGCAACTAAATTAGCTTATTACCTAATTATTTAGCTCCAAGCTAAATCTTCAGCATGAAGCTAAATACCAAGCAAACCAGTTTAGCTTGCTAGATAAATACTTTGCTTCAAACTAAACTGCTTCCAAGGCTAAATGTTTAGCTTACAAACAATATTTAGTTTAAAGCCAAACATTTAGCTAGCTAAGAAAATATTTCATTAACAAATGTCACATTTATAAATGTGTGAACTACAATAAAATGAGAAAATTAACCCACCCATTTTTTTGTTTGTTGCTTATGATAGGCTAAATAATACAGATTACTGTTCATTTTTGACTGTGCACCTTCACAAACAGCACAGGTTGCATTTGGGTGATTTTATTTTTCTCCTAATGGCGTGAGTCGAAGAATTAGGAAGTTGTTTGAATGATTCAAGAGACAGCAGACGAAAAACAACTGCATGAATCAATCCGAGCCTGTGAAACAAGTGCGTTTCATCTACTGGTACCACTCAGCTGTGAGTCACACTCTAGTATGCGCTTCCCTTGAATGGCTCGGACACACAATACCTGCTGTCACTGCTTTTTCCTGTTTTCATTCACCCTCTCTTTTTCTCGCTCCCTTTCATGTGGAACACAGCAAAGCCTTTCTGCTCTCTACATCGCAGCCTTTTTCATGTTTCTCCTCTCTACACAATACACTGCTAAACTCAGATCTTTGCCCCACTTTGCTGAAGCTGGCCCCTTGTCTTGTTCCCCCTGTGGGGAGAGGCGGAATAAGGCATTAGGGGCAGCTTTATTAGAACCAGACGTTTAGGGGTGGTGCTGCACAGCTTCCCCAGTTATTTTTTTTTTTCAGGAGAAAAACTTTCCTCCTTTCAGCTACAAGAGCTGCAGAGCTGGATGGTGGCAACCAGACACAAGGAGAGGGAGTGGTGCTACATGAGATTAGTTCAGGAGGCCACTTTCCCAGAGCGAAACCTGATCCACACTCGTATGAAGAAAGCAGGGAGGGGTACAGGATCAGTTAGCCAGAATAAAGAAAAGAAATCTTCTTTTTCAATTAAATTAGGCTAGCATGGGGGGTTGGGTCCTGGTCTCTATAATCAATTCTGCAAATATAGGGGTGGGCAATGTTTAACATCCTAGTCAAACAGTTTTAGAGACTTTACTTTGGTATTCCCATTTATCCGGGTCTGTCTCACCTGAACAGAGCAGCGGATTATCGGGTAGATGCCTCCAAAACCAGGCTGCCATGACAAGCGAAGGGTGGTCTGATTAATCTCCACAGCTCTCACGTTCTGAGGTGGGGACGGCAAAACTACCGGGGAGACGGAGACACAAGGACAAGAGAATAAACAGATATCCTACAGCAGGGAACTCTGCTCGGAAACCTTTGAAGGGAGACCTACCAGTGACGGTTCCAGACCCAGAGGTGGTCACGCCCTTCTCGTTGTAAGCTTCACAAGAGAAAGTGCTGGTTTTGTTCAGACCTGGAGGGAAAAGAATGAAGGAAAGAAGAATAATCAACAACAACGATAACAAAATGCACATGGGAAGCAGAACTACGTCTTCACAATCAAAGATACATGCCTCAGCACTAGGAACAGTAAAAAGCATTGACCTTAAAAAAAGCTGGAAAAGTCCACACTAACGTGAGAAAAGTGTGAGAAAAAGCATTTCCACAAGTTTTCAGGAAATAAAGGTATTTACAGACCATTTTCCATTCAATGTGAAACTTTTCTGGTTCAAAACTGTCTAAAAATGCAACCCGATGCCCTAAAGTAGCCTGAAAATAACCTGGAATTTCTTTGAAGTTACTTTTAATGTTTTCATTCAAACCTTTCTAATATAATACATCCCAAGCCCTGAAAGAAACCCATATAGAAGATATTGAGCCAAGTAAGGTGAGTACAAGCTGTTTCCCCATTAAAGGCCATTTCAAAATTCGGCCGGTTTACTGAAAACAGTCCGTGCTCTCCTCAGAAAGCTAGAAATGTCTGAAAAGTAAGAGGTAACGATAACAGTTCCTAATAGCTTAAATTCAACAAAAGAAACCTTTAAATTCCAGTAAAGTACCATGTAAACTAATAGCCCAAGGTTTAAGTAACTTATAGATTTTGGAAAGTATACTTTAAGTTCCTAAAAGTTCATATTACAAATCCAGTCATGATTATGTCTTACCTCTTTAAAAAACCTGAAATTTACAGAAAAAAATTTAGAAATAGTAAACCTAACAGTTCAAAACTGTCCCTGATTACCAATCTTATTTTGTTGAATTAATAAACTTTATAACTTTCACCTTATATCTTTCTTAAAGAGACTAAAGGCACCAGACTTTACTAATTAAACATAACTAAAAGAAAATAACAGATGTAATGTATCTAAAAATATATAAAAATATATATAAAACTGAATCTTTTTCTCATCCGGGATCCTACCTAAAATATTATTTGCTTTCTTCATTCTTAAATTTCCCTGACTGCAGAAGTTGCTGTGTCTGGGAAGCTTTGCAATATCACAAATTAATCAATGGTAATAATTCCCTCAATAGGAATACATATAGACAAAACATATCTGTAGAATTTGACTAACATAAACTATATGTCTCTGTTATTTATTTTTTTTAAATTCAACCTCTCTCTACATGGCATCCAGAAGAAAAACATATCTTTAACTATATGGACTCAAAATCAATCAATCAATCAATCAATTAAATGTATTGCTCCACGGTAAAACACAAAACATTACATTTTCTTCTTTGGATAATTTAAATTCCCATGTGCAAAAGTGAGCAGAAATAAGATAAGATCTTATAATAGCTGTCCCCTATTCCAAAAAGAAAATAACCTCACTTAAGCAGCTTACAGCCAAAATTATACCATCTACATGAATCAATACCATAAAATGTTAGTTTAAATGACACCATTCGTGCAGTCTAATAAATCAAGCAAATCAACAAGCAATCCAATATCTATAAAAAAGGAAAACAACAACATGGACCTCACCATGTTAATACTGTCCGAATATACTCTTTGTAACTAAACTGAAACTGCCGATGTTACTAGACCCAATACATCTAGAGAAAACAAAAATACAAAAAACAAACAAAACAACCCCAAAAAACATAGACCTTACCATATTAGTACTGACTGAATGTATACTGTTTATACTTATACTTAAACTGACCAATATTACTACAACTTTTAAGGTTATCATGCAATGAGTTCTAAAATGTTACTCCAATAACTGAGGGGCACATTTGTTTTATTGTTTAAAGTTATACTTTCTCCTACTAAACTCTTTTTCCAACTGATAAAAGTGTTGTATTTTCTCAGGTAAAATGTTTTGTCTTGCTTTAAACAGAATTAATAGTGTCTGAAGCTTAACCAAATCTTCTTACTTTGAAATTCTCGATTTAGCAAATAATTTGCTTGTATGTTCCCGGTAGTTAACTTTGTGAATAATTTCTATAGCTCTCTTCTGCAGCATAAATAAAGGTTTTATATTTGTCTGATATGTTTTTCCTCAGGCTTCTTGCAATAATTAAAATATGATGCCATGAGTGAACTATAAAGTATTTTAATTGTTTCATTATTTAATACCTCCTTCACATTGTTTAAAACAAAAATGTTTTGGGAGATTTTTCTTTTAATGTATGCCATGTGAGGTTTCCATGATATCTTATCATCTATAATTACACCAAGAAATCGAAACTCAAACACTCTCTCAATCTCAACTCCATCTATTGATAAAGCAACGGATTCATTTATTTTCCTATTTCCAAAGACCATGATTTTTGTCTTATTTAAGTTCAGTCATAATTTATTTACATCAAACCATTTCTTCAGTTTTAACATTTCATATTTAATAGATTGTGCTAGTTTCTGTATATTACTTCCAGAACTGAAGAAATTAGTATCATCTGCAAATAAAACAAACTGTAGTAAATTGGAAACATCACAAATGTCATTAAAATATAAAAGAAAGAGTTTAGGTCCCAGAATAGAACGCTGTGGGACCCCACATTTAATTTTCATGAGTAAAGATTTGACATCAGTTAACTGCACATATTGTTTCCTATTATGGAGATAACTTCTCAACCAATTAAGGGCCATCCCTCTCATTCCATATAAACTTAATTTGGAAAGTAAAATATCATTATTCAAAGTATCAAATGCCTTTCTCAAATCAATAAACACTACTACAGTGAATTTCTCTGGTAATAACATTCAGAAATTTGAGGACAAGCTTTCTTTAAAAAGACTCTCTAATATATTCAGTTCTAAAAGCTCACCAAAGCTTCCGTTTCTCATTTTGGTAAAGACACAAATCTTTTTAAATCTGGCTAATCAAAATTCTCCATGCAGCAGAATTCATGGCTGAACCCAGTCAGAACTAGCTCACAAATGAAACCCTACATTTCAAACAGACGAGGAGTTAATTAGAGGATATCCCACTCATGGTGAACATTAATCAAAGGCCTGCATAGGAAAAAAGTCAACAATATGGAAGGCTTGTCTGGGAAAACCGTAAACATACAAAAGATCCCAAAATCAGCGATTTCAAAAGATCTCCTTAACTAGGTTTTTGTGCGAACATGACCATGGCTCCACATGAAATTTAGGTGCACTCTTCCTAGAATTACCATTTGTAAACAATATTTGTCAAGATCTAAATTACATGGTTCCTTAAAGGTTACCATAAAATCAAACTAAATTACTAAACCTTTGGTTTAAATATCTTAAACATATAAAATCTAAAACTGGTTCCTTATGAGAAAGAATGTAGCCTTGAAGGGGTGAAGTTTTGAGAACAAAGAGTGGGGTGGTGCTGGGGTCTAGGTGAAAAACTGCTGCCCCTGCAACCCTGGGGCTCCACTGAAGGGGACAAAAGTGTGACACATTCTGACTTTCTACAGAGAATGAATCCTCTGACAGTGACTCAGTGGGCTCACACACTCAACACATTCCATAACACAAAAACAGGCTAAGACACACACACACATACACAAACCGACACATGTGGCAGCCAAGTTTCATCACTGTTATCCAACAGCCCAACATCGCCAACCGGCCACAGACTGAGGCTCGCACAGAATCACGTTGTCCTTCGCCAGCAGCACCAAGCTTCCATTGTGTTGAGGCCGGAAAAAGAACGGGGGGTATGATCCCCGCTGGCTGAAGTGAGGGGTTGTTAGTGAGGAAAAACAGGGAGGGGATATTGCGCTGGAGAATCGACAGCTCATCAGGCTGCCTCGATTACACCACATGCTCCTGAGTTTCTTTCCTTCCGCATCAGCAAACCACAGAATAAGTTAGCTTCCCGGCTGTAAAATGTCACAATATGTTACTAAAAGAAATCAGGATCTTGTTGATCATGATCAAGGTTTTGACTAATTCTGCTGGTATGAAATTGCCGGTGCTTACTTTATTGAATGACATAACCTCCACTAAGCTATTATGCTTCATAAGAGAAAGCTTTCGTGTTGTGATGGAAAAAAAAAAAAGAACTATTTTTGTGGCATCTACAGCCAGGGTCTGCTTAAAAAAAGGTAACATAGAAAGACAGCTAAAGAGTGTGGAGAATATAACAGCTAACAGATAACAGCTATTCGGACCCCTTGGTTCTTTAGACTGGTATTCATGTGTTGCCTTTCTATTATTAGTCTTAAACCTTGTTCTAATATTTTTTCTCATAATTTGTTTGTCATGTTTTTTTAATTCTTGACATTTTTATACTATACGCTTTTTTCATCTTCAAAACATTTGGGGGCTTATCCGGGATCCTTCCAAGAATATTTTTTTCACTGTCTTACATTTTCCTGACTGTAAGTGTTGCTTTCACATGGAAAATAAGCAGTATAGGAAATTCATCAGCCTCAGTACAAAAACTTGAAGGCAAATTAAAAAGTTTAAGGAGATTAGGGGACACTTTAACCTCCCTCTGACTCTTCATGGCACACACAAATTCCTCTCTGTGTTTTTGTGTTTTGTTGCAAGATTAATTTATTTGGGCAATAAATAGAAAAAAAACCTCTCCCACACAGAGGTGGCAAGATTTTAAAATGCCTAATAAAGATATTCTTTGAACTGCAAAGACAGATTTATCACTGAATTATTTTTGCTGGTAGAAATTTGCTTTTAAATAATCCCTGATATGAGTAGCTTTCAGCTGAACTCCCTTATAATGTTTCTTCCCTGAATCTAGTCAATTTCAACTAAATTCAGTTTATTTATATAGAGCCAATTGACAAAAATGTAATCTCAAGGCACTTTACAAGAGATTCCAATAAGTTAAAAAGTTTTCTGTTTAAGGAATCCAACTAGATTTCAATTCATTTATGTGAGGTTGTGCCCTGCGTATACAGACTACAACCACAGCAATCCCTGAGTAATCCCTCATTCAGCAAGCATAACAGTAGAGAGGACAATCTCCCCATTAACAGGTAGGGAGATGCCGATTCACCCCCCCAAAAGAAATCAATTAATTGTGATGTGAAATGTTCCCAATTAATAAAGATTAAATTTTTTTTTTAGGTAATATGATGAGAAAACCACAAAAGTTCGACATGCTGCAGGGACGAACTCGCGGAAACGGTATGGCCACAGCTAGATTTTTAGCCTGCAGCACGAAATGTACATACCATAGAAAATATTTTGCACTTCACTTGTAAAAGGTGCGTCTACATTGATGTGTATTATGTTAGCAGCAAAGTCGTCTTTTCTCCTAAAAACTCCACTTTTCACCTGCTGTCCTGGGCTGTCATCTCCGAGCTTTAGCACAGAAAGTGTGTGTGTACCAGACATCAGGCCAAGAGTAGCTTTACAGAGGAACCACAAATGAAATGTTCTACACACCTTGCTGTTTGCGATTTAATTTGTGCGTGAAGGAGCGCAGCAAACTCATATCAGCAGATTAATATGACAGGAGGAGACAATCATTTCGCTGGTCATACTGATGCTAAAACTATGAAAACATTGTGCAAAGATAGAGTTCATCTATTAAATTGACAACAAAAACCGAAGACTGGAGTATACACTTTGGATGTCTTTCAGAGAATGCTGCTTTTTTTCTAGTCAGCTACTTTAAATTGAAAATACTTATTTTTTTAGAATACAATTTCTGATGTTTTGAGAAATGTTTTTTAACTGTATGAGCTATGAAAGGGATCAATAATTATTGTAGGTTTGTTTCCTAATAAAGAAGATGAATGGCTTCTATTTAGATTTTAAAGTCATTTCTGTAATGTTGACTTGTAAAAGCTGATCTGAAGGTTGTTAAATCTTTTTAACGTGGATGTTTATTACATTTTTATGCAGACGATACCCAGGTGTATATTCCCTTTAAACAGGGCTAATCCTTTCACCTGGAACGTCTCCTGGAATGTCTGGTTGAGGTCAGGGATTGGATGACCTCCAATTACCTTCTTTTTAATGATGAAAAAACAAAGGTTATGGTATTTGGTCCAAGTAATGTGAGTGGGTCGTGTCTAGCTGACTGTGGTCCAATAGCCTCACATCTTAAATCAGTAGTTACTGATTTAGGGGTAAACATGGACGGTGGCCTAACTTTTGATAGGCAGACTAGTGAGGTGGTGATGTCAGGTTTTTATCACTTGAGAAGGATTGCTAAATTAAACTATATGCTGTCAAAGCAGGATTTTGAAACCGTTACCATGCGTTTGTGACATCCCACTTGGACTATTGCAATTCACTGTATTTTGGACTTTCCCAATCAAACATCACTCGCCTGCAGTTAGTACAAAATGCGGCAGCACGCCTTTTAACAGGCACCAAGAAGCATGAGCACATTACATCGGCCTTGATGTCATTGCACTGGTTGCCTTCTCGTTTTAGAATCAATTTTAAAAAGGTACTTTTATTTGGTTTTAAATCTTTGCACGGCTTAGCCCCATCATTTCTGTCTCAACTACTGAACGTTCATTGTCCTGCCCGGTCCATGAGGTCAGCTGATCAGCTCCTCCTTGTTGTCCCGAGGACTAACAGAAGCTTAGGGGCAACAGAGCTTTTTTGGTGGCAGGTCCCAGGCTCTGGAGTCTTTTACCATTACAGGCAGTGGCGGCTGGTGGAATTTTCTCCAGGGGGGGCTATGACTATGATGGTTAAATGTTAGCTGCCAAACGATTATATTTTTTTAACCTAATCAATTACAGGGTAGCTGTGAATTAATCCTGACTAATTAACATTCCAAATATGGCTAAAAAAACAACAATTTACAGTGTAAAGGGACAAATCCAATTGCCATAGCTCTTTTTCATTAAATAAAGGAGCGATTGATAGATTGTTTCATGTTTTAGCCAGTTGCTAAGGAAAATTAACTGGCTAAAATTTTCTGCATTTAAAGCTGACTGTTTCTCAATCATGTTGGACAACTCTGATCGTCCCTAAATGGGACTATCCTACTACAACAGAATGATTTCAGTCAGAGGCTTCAACAGTTTTGCTAGAACAGACTGCTACTGTAGAGGAGGAAACATAGAGCTACTGGTTCAGGATGGGATCACTGTTAACACTGGGAGAACCTGCCAGAGCTCCACTTAAAGCCATTCAGAGTATGAGAAAATGTGGTGGAGAAAAGACTGTTTGATCACTTTTAAATCTTGGCTAAAAACCTATTTGTTTGACCTGCCGTTTAATTCCACATGAGGGTATGATACTCCAAATGGTATATTTTATTATCATTTTGTTTTGCTGTTGATACTGTGTCTTTTATGAGAGGTATGGTATACATTGTACTATACTGTGCAACTTTGTGGATGGTGGGGTTTTGCATTTTTGTCATGGGAAAGCAATTTGGGCATGCTTTTGTGTTGTAAAGCGCTATATAAATAAAGTTGACCTGACTTGACTACCCATATAAAACATAAATACTTTAAGTACATTAAAACAGAAAAAAATCTCTAAGACAACAGAATTTGAATGAAGCGTTTAAAGAGTGTCCTCTTTTATGGAACTAAGATATGATCCTATATTATATTTGTAGTCCCAACACACATTTCCTTTAGTTTTCATGTAAAATATGACCTTGATAAAGGCCAGGGAATACATTTATTTGGACACTTCAGTTGAGGGAAACTGAATAGATTTACAAGTACAAAGTTGGTTTGGAAGAAATTTTAAAAAGCCTAGTAATTGGGAAGAAACAAAAAAGGGACAAAAGTAATCTTTTGAATATCGAATTGTGGCACCCGAATCAAAATCGTGAGTTACGCATGTTGGCAGACCCTTATTAACAGGAAGAAATCTCTAGCAGAACCTGGCTCAGAACGAGCAGCCATCTGCCACAACCGTCTGGGGATTTGAATCTATAAACTGAGACCAATCATCCAGATTTCTCCTGTAAATAAGGCACAAACTACTCATAATTATTACACAAACTTGAAAGAACGAGCTGCCCTTCTCAAATAATACATTCTAATCATGTCTTATGGAAGCATATATGTAAAACAAATCAAATGAAAACGAAATACTAAATTTCCTTTTCTTTTTAATAAAGTTAAAGAATGAGCAATGCTGAATTGGAAAATGAAAAAAAGCAGTTTGTTTTCTCTACAGCTCTCCGGAGGACGACCTAAACAGCATTACTGACTGCATCACAAACTATATAAATTTATGTGTGGACAACATTGTACCCACAATTAAAGCACAGTCTTTTTCAAACAACAAGGCATGGATTAACCCCGACATAAAAGCTCTCCTTAAGGAGAAAAAAAAAGAAGAGCTTTCAAAGCTGGGGACAAACAGAGGGGTATGGAACAGCCTGAAGACAATTTCTGGACAAAAACAAACCCCAGGAAGCTTGGGGTGGGTGAACGACGACAGACAGAGGACTCTGGACTTTGTGGACTGGAGCCAGCAGATCCACCTGCTAATCAACGCTGGGAAAACTGGGTTACAGTTCATCAGGCTTCACACCCTGATGAAGGCTGAGGCCGATACGCGTGGGCTGTAACCCTCAGTTTTTAGCATTTTCTATATGATATAGCCATTTAAAATAAAGGCTTTTTATATTAAAAGAAGAGTGCTTTGGATTTTTCCTTTTTGGATGACCCTGTTTTCCCACCAAAGAGCACCCACACTTTTTGGATAAACCTTCTGAGCACTCTGGACTCTTTTTTTTAACATGCAGTGTTGATTTTAAAAAGTGAAAGGAAGTAGCACGAAGGAGCAGAATGAGTCACTGCTAATTTCCTGTTTGGGGGAATATTCTTCATGCCATTTGTCTGTATGGGCTCCTTCAATATTGATGTTTGTTTTTAATTTGATTTAATCTGTGGTCTACATATGCAGCTGTCCATTCCAAATCTGTGAGTGTTACTGTCAAACGGATCCTGATCAACAGCAGGCAACAGATGACTCAAAACCTACCACCATTTCCTCCTCCCTACTACCCAGACTGACTCAGCTTTTCCTGCTGCCACAGGACTTAACACTCCCTTGCTATTTGGCAGACAGCTGTGGGATACATCCAAGTAGCAGCCCAGCCGTTCTCCTGTTCTCCGTTTTTATATCCATCTTTCTTCTATACATCACCACCTTACCGTCCATCTCTAGCCATCAGAACCCCTCAGCAGGTCCATAAAATGAAACAGCCGGCACTGTGTCCGTGATGTCTCTAGGGGAGGTTTGTTCGGTCTTAGCAGTTAAAGGACTTTCTGGAAATCTTTGTAACACAACTGTTACTACATAGTGTTAGCAGCATATATCGTTAAAACCTGTATGATGTTTCATGACTATAATAGTTAATATGCCTGCAGAATTTATTTTTATAACTTCCAAATCACATTCATTCTTAAATAAATTGCTTATTTGCATACTTGCCCTAAATGAAATATTCCAAAGTTATATTTTTTCCACCTCTCAACAGATTAAAACAAAAACAAAAATATTTGGAACCAATGTGCGACAATTCCCGTCTCACCGTCAAAAAAAAATTCCGATTTCCTCCCTCCCAAAAAACCTCACCAACCACAAAATGCGTCACAGCTGCCCTCGGCTGACTGAAATCCAGTGAAAGCATTTCTTTTTGTTTGTGCCTTGTTAAGACCCGACCTGCCTAGAGAGTGATCCCAGGGTGTTAGATAATTCAGAGTTTGTCAGTGCGGTCATGTGAACAATGAGGCTGCAGCTGGGAGGAGAAAGTAGCAGTAAAGTGTTGCTAATAAAACCCACTCTACAAAATAATCACCACTATAAAATGTTGGATGTAAAAGTTTTTGGGTTTTTTTTCCATTTCTTTTCTGGAGCACAATGCCAAGATGTAAAGAATTAAGCGATTACCAAAGAAAAACTATGATTTTTGTCCACCAATCTGAGAAGGGTCGGAAAAGCAAATTCCAAACTATTTAAATTGTATCATTCTACAGTGCAAATGACTCCCCTACACGCTAATCTTTCAAGACACGTATGTCTGGACAAATTCAGCCCAAATTGCAAACATGCAAAAAAAAAATAAAGAAATTTCTTTTTTAATAATCTTTGTGACTTAGAGAATCATCCAGATCTTACCAGATGAGGCATTTAAAGAGACAGTGTGTAGTTTTTTATGATTAATCTCTGGAAATATACATCAAAATATTGTTGAAAATGAATAAAATGACGCCCAATCATCGAAAAGTATTGCTTCATAACATATAATTATAAAAAGCAGGTCTAAAATACATCCTATTGTTTTGGGGCTGACGTACTGAACACCGTGTTTCCTTCTACATGAGCCAATGTGGACAAAACGCCTTAACTGAAATTTGAATATGTGGTGCAACCCTTTTCCGCTTGTCTTCATTAGAGGTTTAAATGAGGAGCTCTTTGAGGAGACTTAAAAAAAGAAAATAAAAATTTCTCCAACCCTAACCGACCGACCAGCCGAGATGCTCCCTACCCAGGTCACTGTCTTCGCTCGGGGAGAGGTGCGCAATCAGCTGTTGTGTCTGAGCTTTCGTGAGACAAAGACCCGGCCCACGCCTACACATACCTTTTGCTAGCATTAACAACTCCTCAGCATGGAAAGTAGCCAATGGCTGTCCCAAAAGTCATTGGAAGTGGCTCAGTGTCATCATCACCATATTTTCATGACATGCATGTAATTGTAATGGACATTGTAGGAGAGGGGAATAATCCTTTTAAATCATATATTTTGCAGAGTAATTTTTTTAACCATCGATGGCAGTGTGAAATTATTCTAAGATTTTCCCTGTTGAGTATGATTTTGAATTGTCATGTGTTTTCTTATATCACTTATTGTGGCAGGAAAAATTAGCCTGATAGTACAGGCAGTCGGCCAGTGTAACATCTCCAACAGACGGCTTCAATAAGACTTTTAATTCTGGGTTCAATTCCCACTCTTTGCTCTATTTCAAAAAATCCAGTTTATTCTGAGGCATGATGACCGTTTAACATCTGTCACAGAGAAGCGACCGCAGTGGACGAGGTAAGAGACAATGATAGTGAAAACGTTGAGTGTGCTGTCTTTTATTTTAGACAGAACAATTTTTACATTTAAGTCCAGGTAGGGACAAACTGGCTACCTGATAGCGCTCTGGGACAGGAGAGCACAGCAACACCGCCGCTAGGAGGTGAAAAGTAACCAGGATACACATTTCATGTCAGATAGTCCAAAAACATGCCCAAAAAAAGTCGCTACATTAAAAGGGGTCTCAAAACTAGGTAAATGTTAGCACTGAGTTAAAATAATAAAGATAAAAAAAAATCGATTCTGACTTGATTCTTGAAAAAAAAATAATCGAATAGTACTGTATCCGGTCTGCAACTTAGTATGGATGCGGCGTCTAAAAGGGACACTCACATCGCTAAACTACACACATGTTTTCTTAAAAGTGTGGGCAAAAAGAGATCGGTTACAGTCATAAACTCCGGGATTTCTAAATTTTTTGTTTATTACCCAGCCTGAATTAAGATGCATTAATATGCGCGGTGGAAACTGTTTAAGCTAACAAGGGCGTCATCATTATCTCGGTTCTTTGAGGTTCCAGCCAAGGAAAATGAATGCTGCTCCTGGATTGGGTTATAAACAAAAAAACCTACACAAATATTTTGTAATTATGTTCCAAAGAATAGGCGGTAATCCACTGCACATTTTTTTTCTCATGACTGCTTTGACACTTACATAAACTTTTTGTGTTTTTCTCATGACTGTAATTATAAGCAGAGCCAGTAGAGTGTACAACTTTTTTCCCCACAACATGTAGAAAGAGTTTAAAACATGTATAGTGATTTGTATTTCAAAACTAACTTTTATACAGTAAAATCAGATAGACGAATAATCTTGTCCGACCTCCATCTTTGTGAATATTGCCATTTTTGGGTTAAACACCAATGTGCTAATTAAATGATTTGTTTTAGAGTTTTACATGCAACATTCAGGGATAATTGCTACCTGTGAGGTTGAGTGTTGAAGGGGACAGCGCCATGGGGTCTTCCAAGGAGTTCATCGGAACCCCATGCTGCAGCCAAAGAATCCTGACTGGTTCTGGAGGACCGTAGGCCACACATCTTAGACTTAATGGAACGCCGGCCACCACGGACATGTGCTCAGGCCCCACAGAGAAATAAGGAAGGCCTGAGAAGGAAGCAGCTGAATCAGCTCTTTTCATAGCCCAAACAGTAGCATGACCAACAGAGGTTTGGGAACTCACCTTCCAGCCGAATGTCCCCCTTCTCAGACAATGTCTGGTTGCCTTCTGACTCAACAGCACATCTGTAGGAGCCCATATCAGACAGCTGGACCTTGTAAATACTATAAAGAAGACACAAATGATATATATTTTTTAAGACCTTGGAATCAACAGGTAAGTCTATTAAAAAGGGAAGAAAAATGAAAACAAAATGAATAGATTTTCAACTCAACTTTTACATAATACAAAAAGTAGGAGCTAGAAGTTTCATGTCAATGTTGCAGACTGAATGTGGTGACATTTCAGCATCAAACCATGGTTTACATAGCAGATAGAGTGGAGCGAAAACAATTATTTAGTCAGCCACCAATTGTGCAAGTTTTCAACTATGAGAGACAAAATGACAGAACCTCGTGCAGAAAATCACATTTATTTGCAAATAGTTATGGTGAAAAATAAGGATTTGGTCACCTATAAAGCCACATTTCTGTCTCTCACTGACCTGTAACTTCTGCTACAGTATAAGAGGCTCCTCTGTTCTCCTCGTTACCTGTAATGATGGATCCTGATTGAACTGGTTACCAGTATAAAAAACACCTGTCCACAACCTCAAACAGTCACACTCTAAACTCCACTATGGCCAAGACCAAAGAGCTGTCAAAGGACACCAGAAACCAGATTGTAGAGCTGGGAAGACTGAATCTGCAGTAGATAAGCAGCTTGGTGTGAAGAAACCAACTGTGGGAGCAATTACTAGAAAATGGAAGATATACGAGAACGCTAATAATCCTCCTCCATCTGGGGCTCCACCAAGATCTCACCCTGTGGGGTCAGAATTATCACAAGAACGGTGAGCAACAACCCCAGAACCACATGGGGGGACCTAGTGAACAAGTAACAAAGGCTACCATCAGTAACGCACTACGCCGCCTGCAGCGCCAGACATGTCCCCCTGCTTAAGACAGTACATGTCCAGCCCCGTCTGAAGTTTGCTAGAGAGCATCTGGAAGATCAAGAAGAGGATTGGGAGAACGTCATATGGTCAGATAAAACCAAATTAGAACCTTTTGGTAAAATATCTACTTGTCGTATTTGGAGGAGAAAGAATGCTGGGTTGCATCCAAAGAACGCCATATCTACTTTGAAGCACGGGGGTGGAAGCATCATGCTTTGGGGCTGATCCGTGTAAAGCAGGGTTGCCCAAAGTGGGGCCCGCGGGCCAAAGTTGGTCCCCTAAAAGTTTCAGTTTGGCCTGCCAGGGGATGCTGTGGGTCTTATATGAAAATCCACATTGTTCAGACAGTCAGCTAAATGGGCATTATGAATGTTCTTCCTCTGTTGATACTGTTTGTGGTAAATGGGCCAAATGAGTATTGTGTATATTAGTATATTGTGATGCATATAGTCCTAAAGCATGGTGTTTACATTATATATAAAATAGATAGCTGTATAATAGATAAACTTTACTACACTTTACTATTAGTATTTGCATTAGTATTTGTATTTTAATTAAATTATTATTACATTTGGCCCGCAGCTCTCTAATAGCATTTCATTTTGGCCCTCTGTGGGAAAACGTTTGGGCACCCCTGGTATAAAGGAAAGAATGAATGGGGCCACGTATGGAGACATTTTGAGTGAAAACCATCCATCAGTGAGAGCATTGAAGATGAAACATGGCTGGGTCTTTCAGCATGACAATGATCCCAAACACATCACCACGGTAACGAAGGAGGAGGGCCTTCATAAGAAACATTTCAAGGTCCTGAAGTGGCCTAACCAGTCTGCAGATCTCAACCCCATAGAAAATCCTTGGAGGGAGTTGAAAGTCCGTGTTTCCCAGCGACATCTCTGCTTTAGAGGAGATCTGCATGGAGGAATGGGCCAAAATACTAGCAACAGTGTGTGGAAACCTGCTGAAGACATACAGAAAACATCTGACCTCTGTCCTTGCCAACAAAAGGGTATATGACAAAGTATTGAGATGAACTTTTGTTATTGACCAACTACTTATTTTCCACCATAATTTGCATAATTTTCTGATTTTTTTAACTTAATTTTGTCTCTCATAGTTGAGGAGTGCCTTTAATGAAAATTACAGACCTCTTGAATCTTTTAAGTGGGAGAATTTGCACAGTTGGTGGCTGACTATACACTTTTTATTTCCCACCATAAAGTGAAGAAATGTTTTTTATGCTAGGTCGGGCTTCTGCAGAGCACATCCCTAATTACTACTACAATTTAGTGCCACATGACGATAAAGAGCTGCCTCCTACTTGAGAGTGCTCGTGACTGTCCAGGTGTCGTCTGTGAAAGACTGGTACTGGTCTGTGTCTTCTTCCAGAAGAGGAACGCCGTCTTTCAGCCAGATCAAATCGGGGGGGTTCGTGTTCTCATCTCCGGTTCCTTTCAGCTCGCAACTCAGCTTGACCGGTTTCCCGAGCGAAGAGATGACATTGCTGGGACTCTTTTGAAACTTCAGATCTTTGTTTGAGAGAGGGGGAAGAAAGTGGAAGACGTTAGTTTGAGTCCTTTAATTTTAAGATCAAAAAACGTAAACCTCGTCTAAAAAAAATCTAACCTTCTAAAGAATCTGAAGTTGTGATGTAGGCCTTTCTCTATGCATAGAGAACCTGACATCTTCACTTTAAAACCACTTACTTTAATGCTTTAATTTGCTTCCTTTTTTAAACACCAACTTAACGTACAGAGTGATTATAGAGAAAAATGCTATATGGGTTTCAAATTCTTTTACAAATAAAAATCTAAATGATCTGGGTTTCTTTTTTTTTTTTACCAACACTTCTTCGCAAACATACATTCAATTTGGTCAGAAATGGACGGAGACCATCTGAAAGGCCTTTTTCATGTCCTACCAAAGATTCTGAACTGGATCTAATTGTGGACTTTAACTGGGCCACATTAGTATGCTTTTATCTAAATCAGTCCATCACAGTTGTGGTTGAGTCATCAGGTGTCCTCCTGTAAGGTGAGAGTCCACAACAGTCCATAGTCTTTTATGTATCCCATTTTTTCCCCACGTCTGTCCTGCAAATGTTTCAACTGTCTTCCTATCAACTCTAACCAGCTTCTCTGTAACTATTGAAGGAAAGCATCCCCTCTTTACTATGCTGAAATCACGACCTTTATTGTGGGATGGTGTTTTCAAGGTAATGTGTGATATGCGGTTTGCATGTATTGCAAAGTTTAATTTCCAACACATCTGACCAGAGCACCTGGTCTACCGCGTCGGCTAAATGGACGTCACAAACTGCAAAAAAGATTTCTTGTGGTTGACAATGGCTTTCCCTGTCTACCATAAAATTATTTATTTGTGGGGTGCAATAAGTAATAGTTATCCTCTCGACCAGGGATGTTAAGTATTTATATTTTTTGGTATGCACCTGTGCCAAGCAAATACAGGTAGAAAGCAGCTGTTTTCAACCTGAACACATGTAGAACGTTTATGTGCTGAACTCAGAGCAGCAGTGCAACTTAAAAAAAAAAACTCTGCTATTTGGTAACTGAATTAATCCTATGGAACAACGTCAAGCTGAATAGCAACATCACTGACGCTACAGAAAAATCAGCTGACGCCACGAAGGTTACCAGTATCATCCAGTCACACCAAGCTATTCAATTAAATTCAGTTTATTTATAGAGCGTAAAAATACATACAAGAAATGAAAAGTCTCAGAACAGTATCATTTTAATGGTAGGTTTATTTTAAAAGTGACAGAAAGCACATTGAAAGGAAAATAGTAAAAATAACTTTAAATAAAAGATAGAATCTGATTTAATTGAGTGAAATAAGTATTTGAACCCCTACTGACCATTAAGAGTTCTGGCTCCCACAGAGTGGTTAGACACTCTTACTCAATTAGTCACCCTCATTAAAGACACCTGTCCACATAATCAATCAATCAAGCAGACTCTAAAGACCAAATAGCTGTCCAAGGATGTCAGAGACAAAATAAATAGACCTGCAGAAGACTGGAATGGGCTACAAAACCATTAGCAAGAAACTGGGAGAGAAGGTGACAACTGTTGGTGCAACTGTTTGAAAATGGAAGGAGCACAAAATGACCATCAACAGAACTCGGTCTGGGGCTCCAACCAAAGATCTCACCTGGTGGGGTGTCAATGATTCTGACAAAGGTGAGAAATCATCCTAGAACTACATGGGAGGAGTTGGTTAATGACCAAAGTAGCTGGGACCACTATCACCAAGAAAACCATTTGAAACACATTACACCGAAATTGATTAAAATCCTGCAGAGCTCGCAAGGTCCCCCTGCTCAAGCAGGCACATATGCTGGCCTGTCTGAACACCTGAATGATTCAGAGAGTGACTGAGAGAAAGTGCTGTGGTCAGGTGAGACCAAAATTGAGCTTTTTGCATCAACTCTTTTAGGAACATTAATTCCCCACCGTCAAGCATGGAGGTGGAAACATTTTGCTTTGGGGGTGGTTTTTCTGCTAAGGGTACAGCAACAATGGGAAAATGGATGGAGCCGTGTATCGTAAAATCCTGAGCAACAACCTCCTTCCTTCTGCCGGTAAACTGAAAATGGGTTGTAGATAGGTGTTCCAGCACGGCAATGACCCAAAGCATACATCAAAGGCAACAAAGGAGTGGCTTAAGAAGAAGAACATTAAGGTCATGAAGCGGCCTAGTCAGTCTCTGGACCTTAATCTAATAGAAAACCTATGGAGGGAGCTGAAGCTCAAAGTTACACAGAGACAGCCTGGAATCCTTAGTGATTTAGAAACGATCTGCAAAGAGGAGTGGACCAAAATTCCTCCTAAAATGTGCGCAAACTTGATCATCAGTTACAAGAAACGTTTGACCTCTGTTCTTGCAAATGAGGGTTGTACCATTAAGTATTAAGTCTGTTTTTTTAGAAGGGTCGAAAAATTCTTATTTCAGTCAATTATATGGAAATCATTTTCTATCTTTTATTAAAAGTTCCATTTAAGGTTGATGTCCTATCTGTCAATGCTAAAATGAACCTACCATTAAAATGATACTGTTCTGAGACTTTTCCCTTCCCCAAAGTCAAAGTGGGAAACACCTCCAAAGGTGGTGGAGAACGACCAAGCAAAGATCCTGTGGGACTTCCAGATCCAGACAGACAGGATGGTAATGGCGACAGGACATTGTGGTTGATAAAGTGCAGAGGAAAGCCGTTGTGATGGATCTGGCAATACCAAGTGAATACAAAGGTCTGAGAGGAGATAGAGAAGGCTTGGAAGGTGAAGGTGAAAGTAGCAACCGTGGTAATAGGAGTACTAGGGGGAGTGACTCCCAAACTGGAGGAATGGCTCCAGCAGATCCCTGGAAGAACCTCAGACATCTCAGTCCAGAAAAGTGCAGTACTTGGAACAGTAAAGATACTGATGAGGACCCTCAAGCTCCCAGGCCTCTGGTAGAGGACCCAAGCTTGGAATGGGAAAAACCGCCTACGGTGGGCGAGAGGGGAATTTTTTTATTTAAAAAAAAATATATATATATATTTAACAATACATATTGTAACTGCATATGCTTTAGATTATATCTAAATATAGATCTGAGGCCATATCGTCTAGCTCTAGCTTTGGTTTTATTTTTACGATAGACACAGATGAAGCCAAAGTTTATCCTCCAGCACACTGGCCTTCATCCTCAGAGACTCACTGATAGCAAGGCTAATCTAAGAAGGCCGGTCCTGATACTGCTTGGGACAACAACCTCTTGTTGGGAGACGCCTGTTACCTAAAATCAAAGTTCAAGACAAACTTATAAACCGAATCCGTTTTCCTGTAAAGATCGTCTGCAAAAACAACCGGCGGCTTGTCAAATATCCAGAAAAAACAGTCACTATAAATACGACGATATCTAAGCACCTCTTGCTGCTTTGCTTACGTGTCACGTGCCTCCAGAAACGAGAAGCATTCCTGATGACGTTAAACGGGACGCCGGCCGTCCTCTGCATCGTTTAAAGGAACGCACGCAAACCGTGCTTCTGTTCTCGTACTTGAGCACAAAAAACACCCTAAAGTCCTTTATAGTTGCTGTTTATCCACCAGTACAGATTTTCCCAAGCTTGTTAAACAACCATCTAAATCTGTGTCAGGGGGCAACCTTTGACCTTTGATCCCAGAGGATTCAGCTGGAATATTTCTGTAAACTGCAGGTTCCACAGTCAGTGCTGTTTACTTTAAGCATAACAAATTGGGATTTTAAAGCTGGTGACATCTAAAAGCTTCCCAGCTTCATTGTTTCTCTCTTTCTCCCTCTGTAGAGTTTGCGTCAAAAGTCCTCCTTGCCTTTTAATGTCATGCTTGGGTGAGCGCTTTCAAGTATCTGAGTGACCCTGAACTAGTTCCTTACTTTCCTTCACCGTATCCTTTGGCTGCTTTCAGGGAAGCTTGTAACCATTTTTTTATGAGAGTGCAGATATGCAAAGAGCCAACCCGTGGACAAACTGTGTGTCTGTGTGTTTTTTTGCATGTGTGGGCTTTCTATAGTGATTCATATTTGCCTTATCGGTCCCTTAACCTCCCTCTGAGGTCCAACCCCACTAATATGATGCCTCCCTTTCAAAATGCTGAATCTAAACATGCTCATACCAAAAATTCCTCGCTAAGTCTGTGCTGTTATCCTCCTTACAGTCCCTCCCTGATGCTTCTGATTTTTTAACGTAATTCCTCCCCTTCATTCAGAGCTGCGCCTTTGCCCTCTTCTCCTTTTCATACCATTCTTTGGTCTCCCTGCTGCAGATTCCAGCGCCTTCCCTTCATCCATCATTTTCCACGCCCGACTCTGAGTCAGACTCAGACCCAAACTGGCTTCTTACTTACAGACCAAAACATTTGCATGCCTGAGCTCCACTTTTCCCTCCTCACTTATGCCCTATTTCCACTAGGGCCAGTACGGTACAGAATAGAACGGGTAGCTTGTGTTTCCATTACCATCTCAAAAGAACTGTAGTGGGGGAGGAGCTTAACAAAAGCTCCAGCAAAAAGCATCTCTCTTATGTTGTTTAAGATTTAATTTTTGAAAAACACATTTTTTATACCAATGAACTACTTAGACTTCCATAGCTCAGAGTGATGTCAATCTAGCCATCTTGTTTTACAAAGGTACTTTAGCAGCTTGTTTTATGGACACTAAATTCAAGTCAGCTCCAGGACAGGATGATTGCAATAAAATATTTTTTAATCACTTGCAATTTCTTCTAACGTAAAAAAAAAAAAAAAATCAGGTATGACACAAAAAATAAATAGAAGAAAATACTGCATTGAAAAATCTCAAATTAAAATTACTGCTCTGCCATTAAAATTGTGTTTTTGGTTTAATTTATTGAAATACAAAACCAAAAACAAACCAGACCGTTTAAAAATAAAATGGTATATATACTAATAAGACGTATATAATTTGCAACTCACACTGATTTCTTTTTAATTTCAGGCTGCTTGCAGTTAACTGCAGTGTTCTGCTTATTTGAAACGTTAAACTATATTTTACTCTGAGACAAACAAACAACTCCAGACCAAACAGCTGCTACTGCTGCTGCGTAGGAGTGGGAGGGTTATCAAGTTACCGGACCAATCAGTCTATAGGTGGGTGTTTCGGGTCGCTTCGGCACGCTTGGAACCAAGGCAGAAGTAGTCCAGAAAAAAAATGGGTCAGCTCCGAACGGACTCAGGTAATGGAAACACGCCAAGGCGTCCCATTCCATACTGGCACTAGTGGAAATGAGGCATTAGTCCCAGACCGTGAATCAAACCTCTAAGATGGTGAGGATCAAAAGACATCAGCAGACGAGTGGAGGCCTCTATGATTTTGGGCTTTAGTTGCAGTCTGCTATAGCCAATGCCTTGTGAAGCCAAACTGGTTTGTCAAACTTTTAATGCTGTTGTCATCTGTACTAAATGAGTCCAACTCCAACAGTTGTGAGGAACTGGCTTCGTTTCCTGCCTTACTGGTTTTGATTTGAGGGTTGTAAAGCTTTCAGAGTATCTGCAGCTCCGACTCTTTCAGGTGCCGTTTATAAAGGCACACAATCTACAGTTTAACAGCAACAATTCGTAGATATGCACCAACGTCGATACTGGTATCAGTCAAACTCGTTAAAGTTAACCAAAACCGTTAACGATCCAATAATTTCACAGAAAATTTTATTTTTTTACTTGAAATTTTAATTTTGGGGTCATTTATCTAATTCACCATCATTTGTTGTAACAAGCATGGAAGAAATGAAACCCATCTTCCAATTAATTATTTTTTGTGTGTGCGTGTGGTAGAAGTATCGGCACTGGTACTCTGTATCACCAGTAATCAGATCCAAGTATCTGTATCACTTATTACAACAAATGATGGTGAATTAGATTAACAAATATGAATAAAAATGACCACTAACAAAATTTTCAAGTGAAAATTAAGCATCTTCTGTGATATCATTGCAGAGTTTCCACATTTAAAGTATCGGCTCATGGTATCTGGTATCAGTACATCCATTAGAGGCCGACCGATATATATTCAATTTTTTTCTATATCGGCCAAAACTTCTTTTAAAAAGCCGATACAAAAAAAAACAAACAGATCAGGCACCTGTGTGGCCAGCTGCAGCCACTTTTTGACTGAAAGAAGGACCCAGCCCACTCATTTACCTTTAAGTTTGGTGTTTAATCTTTATGAACTATTTTTATATATAGTTATTATTTACTACCATGTGTTAGTGTGCTTTACTTTGCGGCGATTTTTCTTTGATACTTTAAGTCAAGATTCTACCTAAACAAGCTATTTGCACCATTATTCTGGTTGCTGTTTGAATTTATTGGAAAGAAAAACGAATCCGTTTTATTTTCCTTTGTTCTGAAACGGTCGAGTTTTTATAATGTCTTATTTTTGAAGTTCAATGAATATTTGTAGAATTTTATTGACCTTTTCAAGTTATATTGCACACATTGACAGTTCAGTTGTCTTTCACAATCAATGCGCTGCCAAAAAGTAGGCTATATATATATCTGCCTTGTCGATCAGATTTTGTGAAAAATCGGTATCGGCCTTTAAAATAGCCATATCGGTCAGCCTCTAACATCCATTATTAAAACAAACCCTTTTCCACCCAAACCATTTTCACAATAAAATCGCTTTTTTTCTGTTTTCCAACAAGTAAAACTGATGCTGACCAATCACACGACTTCTTTCATTTAAACACTTTTCCATTTTTCCCTCTCGGTGCATCACAGGAAATCTTTCCAACCTCCTTACACCATCAAACTGTCAAACGTTTCCATTTGAAGGCAAACAACATAACTTACGATAAATCCCACATTCTATGAAAAGGAAGCCAAACTAAGCTAAAAAAGTGATCCCCCATTATAACTTAATCTGATTGAAGGACGTTATCTTTCATATTTTTAAGTTTTTCTCTAGTTTCGTTTACATTTCGTGGGTTCATTTAAACTGAAGGACTATTTCTATCCGTTGACCAGTTTGTGTCGGTAGAAGGTTTTCTTAGAGCAATGAACATGGTGTCCAGATGTTGCGGCTGCTCATCGCCCCACAAAGCAAATTTGCTTTAATGAGCGAACAGCGAAAAGCTGACGGGACTAATTGCTCATTATCTGCTTTCACTCGCGCTGAACACCAATCAGACTGCACGAAAAGACGCAGTGTGGCCATGGATCCTTATTTACCTGACAGCTGCTGGCCTGAGACAGGCGTCCAGATCTCAAACATGACGCCGAGGATCAGAAGACGGTATTTCCAGCCCGCCATGGTTTCACCTGGAAGAATGCGCTTCGGGAGGAGAGCGGTCATCCTGGAGCGGAACTCCATCAAAGCATCTCAGAAGCGCTCCGATTTGGATAGATGCTGAGAATCCGATGATCCACAGCGGGAAGCAAAAAGCGAAGCAGATTCAGCCGTTTCGTTTCCCCCTTTTTTTTTGTGTGGTAAAAATGACAAACTTCTGCTCCAAACTTGTTCCTTTCCCACTTTACGCCGCTCTGTGGCGTTGTGTCCAACACACCTCCAAATCGCGCTCCAAACTTCCTTTCCACCGAGTAGATCTTCCAAAGTCTATTTCTAGCCTCCCAGGGAGTATTTTTAAACCAGCGTTTCCTTCAGCGTGCCTCCAGAAGTTTTTCCTCTGTCCCTCTGACTCCCACCGGTTCCTCCAGACATCCCCCCTCTGACTTTCTTCAGCCCCCTCTCCCCCTACAAACAGGATTGAAATTCCTTTACTCCAAATCTTTCCAGCCTCCTCCTCCTTTTTCTTGTTCCTCCTCCTCTTTTCTCTATAGAGAAGCCCTGCAGCTTCCCGGTTGTCTCAACACAATCCCTCATTCCATTTCTCTCCTCTTTTAAAAAAAAAAATTACGCACGGATCGTAAGAGGGTCAAAAGCTGGAAACACTAGATTGGCCGCAGGGCTTCTCCTTTCCCATAAGGACATCAATAAAGCCAGCCGAGTAAACCATAATGCAGACAGTTACAAATTGTGTAACCAGTTAGATTGTATTACAAGGACCGTCAGAGTAAATAAGTTGTTTAAAGAGATCCCTAACGGGTTGCATCAAATTAGACGATCTGGATAAAAACGAGAGCATAAAAAAGTAATAACAGATTTTTTTCTGTCCGCAGTGTCAGCTCAAACTTCGATGAGGCCTTAGGCACATTTATTTGCCTTCACTTAAGACCAGTAAACACCACAGGCTTTTTTATCTTTTTCATTTTACATCCAGCATCACAAGTGTAATAAATAACTACTGCGCCTGAAACCATGCATGAAACATGTATTAATGCTCAGTAGTCCACATTTAGTTCTTCAATGTATTTGCAGCGAACCCCTAATTTTCAAATATTAGACAAGGCAATTCTATTTGTATAGCAAATTTTCAACACAAGGCAATTCAAGGTGCTTTACATGATTACAGAAATTTGGAAATTAAAACATAAAATCAATAAGAGAAAGCATAAACGAACATTCAGAAAAACAAACAATGGCATTTAATTAAAAAAATAATTTAGTATAAAAACATTGAATAGTATTGGCAATAATAATATCGGTCACTCATAAGCATGTCCAAATAGGTCTGTTTTTATTTTGGGGTGTTTTATTTTGATTTTATTATTAGGATTATTACATAAAATTATAGTAATTATGGGCTTTAGCAAAAGTGTTTTTGAGGAGAGGTAGTGCTGTGCAGCAGCTTAACTTTTACATTTATAATTTAAGAAGTTTAAAATCCAGTGCTTTTTTTATTCTTAGTTGAGTTAAAAAAATCTTTTTGACGAGATACTTCAACTTCTACAGAAGACTTTTTCAGCCAGAGTATCTATATTCATACTGAATATGATATATATTCTATATATCATATATATATCATATATTCTATATATCATATTCCTATTGAATGTGAATATTTTTGAGACCTCTGTCGTTAGATATGGATGTTTGTGGATGGTTATTTGTAAAGCAAATTTCTCAGCAATCAAACTTGCCCCAAAGTGCTGTACATAAAACAATACATCAATCATCAATCACAACAAATTAAAAAAAAGGAATATATATATATATATATAATAAAAAAGAGGGAAAGAATAGAACAGAATAGCTCAGTTGCTGTAGAAAGTCAATGCAAAAAGATGAGTCTTTAAAAGTGAATTCAAAGGGATTCAAGCGATTGAGCAGCCCTGATTTGCAGGCAAAGCTCATTCCATAATTTAGGAGCACATATGGAAAAGGCTCTTACTCCTTTTGATTTTAGTCTCGGGAATCGAACTACCAACAAATGTTAAGAGGAGGACCTCAGAGCCCTAGTAAAAGCTCAGTCAGGTATGATGGAGCAAACCCAGACAAAGCTTTACAACAAAGCCTGTCCTGTGAGTCTCTCTGCTTCCTGTGGTGGACTGGCCACCTGTCCAGGGTGTTCCCTGCCTCCCAACCAATGACCACTGGAGACGGGCTCCAGACTCACTGCAGCAATGCAAGGGTCGACGACAGATGGATAGATTTCTGTTATGTTTTCTATTTAATCATCTGAGTTATTTGATTTTGTTGAGTTCTTTATTACTCTGGAGCTTTTCAGCATTTTCTGTTGGATGGTCCCAAAATGTTCCCATACTTTAGGACAGCCCTGACTTTATGTAATCAACATTTAGAGCTAGAAGCTCGGATTTTGTTTCAGCCAAAACATCATCAGCTGCAGACTAAATAAGCGCAACTGCCCCTGACTCATGTCTTTGTGCTTTATGATGATGATGATGCCAGTAGGAGAGGATTTTCTTTCCTTTTATTGTTGATTTTGGTTGCTGATCTTCCTTCATCTAGTGAAAACAATGGGGGGGGGGGGTTGCTGGTTCTCAGATCCACTGGCCCTTTAAGAGTGTCTCTGTGGACTGTGTTGTGTTCCCAGGGTCTTTAATGGAAACACAGAGGGACTGAGAAAGACCCCATTGTATATTTTCTTCCTTTCATTAGGAGCCTGAGCAGTGGTCTCTGATAGGAGCCCGGAGACAGAGGCAGGGAGGCGGGGAGGGAGGGAAGAGGGTCACGGAGGGGCTCCCGTACAAGAAAAGAGGGGTTCTCTCTACCCAGAAACACAAACTTTGAAGCTTGACAAGTCTGCAGGGAAACATGGATGTTTGGGTTTTTCTGAAGGGGGGGTAGGGGGTTAGGGATCTGGATTCAGTGTAAAAACGAACCAACAGCCCAACAACAGCATCCAATATACCTGTCTGCAGCCTAACTATTAAGGATTGGCTGCTCTAAAAAGCCTGTATTTGGAGGAAAAAAAGTTCCAGGTGAAAATCGCTGTTTTTTAAAGAAGAACTGGAGGTTTAAAAGCCATCTTCAAGTGGTTTGGAAGCAAATCAGGAGAAACACCTTTCTGTTGTACCTTAAAGTAAACTGTGGAGAATCATGACTGTGCGAATCTGAATGCTCTTCTGCCCTCTGCTGGCTATGTACCGAAGGTGCAAACGAGACAAAGCACGTATAAAAAAAACATCGACAATGATTTATAAATATTGTCATAATCATCAAAAAAAATATTAATTGATGGCCATTTTATTAATTTTCTTATTCTTGGTTTCTGTTCCCTCGTTGTATTAAGTATTTTTTAATGAAGTTACACAGCTCCTGTACACAGCAAAAAGTTGAGCGTTAAATCAACTCCTATAGAGTTGATTTTAACACTTTTTCGGGGTTTATATAGCTCCACACTCTGAAGAGTTGATTTAACATTTACTGAATACTTAAATATTTAACACCATACCGGAGTTCTTTCTTTAACTCACATTACAGAGTTAAAAGCAACTAGAGGGATTCAAAATCAACACTGTTGGGGGTTAAATGTGAACTCAACTAACACTGTTTGGTGTTAAAATAAACCTTCAAAATCAACACTTACGAGTGTATATATCAAGAAAATAGCACTAATTGGTGTACATATTAGGGATTGAGCCAAACCCAAATATAGTATTCAGAAAGGAAGAAGTAACATGTTTTACTGCTGCTCATTTACTGCTCATGTACTCTGCTGTTCATTTACATCTCAAGGAGAAAGCCCACTCCTTTGAGGACAGCAATGTCCAGATATTAGACAAAGAGGACAGATGGTTTGAAAGAGGAGTAAAAGAAGCCATCTATGTAAAAGTAGAGAAACCATCGCTTAACAGAGGAGGAGGCCTGAGACATCACCTATCTCCAATTTACAATGCTGCCCTTTCATCCCTACCCAGGAGACTCAACCACTTAAACTCTAATAAGAAAAACAACTGTGACTCCAGCGACTGTCGTTATAACACAATAGGACACTAATGAAGCCGAAACCTAACCTCCACCAATAGGCGACACGCCAACGACCGTCGTTAAGACATGGAGTACAAAGGATCCAATGACATAATGATTCTTGTTCAAGAGGTTAAATAGCTGAGTCTCCACACCAGTTAGTTGGACCAGTCCCAGCCTGGTCAGCAGTGAGCATGAAATGATGAAGCCTCTTGGATAAGAGCTGAAACGTCTTCCAAGACAAATTACCAAGTCCAGTTGCGTTCGACTGAAATTTCCTTGAGATAACCATGACGTGGATGAATGAGAATATTCATAGGCTTGATGTTTTAACGAACATTTATTTTTAGCAAATGGTTTATGAATTATTTGTTGTCATGAGCAATAAAGAAATCTAGTGTGTTATTACTCATAAGGTCTTTCACTGGGAGGAAGAGTTTATCCACACTTCTCACAGCCATGTGCCACAAGGGATTAAATAAACTCCCATGAACCGCCGTCTCTATGATGGTACGTGGACAATAACCATCAAACACTGACAACAACATAAGTCAAAGGATAACTAAGGAGCACGGCTACATGTAGGGCACAAACTATAATCCACAACGGAGAACTTCTACAATTAATACAAATACATTACCCATAAGTCTTTACTGTATACAACAAAATCTATGGGCTCTGAGTGGAGCTTACTTTTGTCTGGAAGGAGTTAAAATTCATTCTGAACTAGCACTCTTCATTCATTGAACCCCAAGAAATAACACTTGACTTTGAATTGCAATGATGGAGGTTTATTTAACTCTGATCTGAGTTAAATTAACACCAGTGTGATCAACTCAGATAAATAACCCCAGACATGATTAACATTTTACACTGAAAAGGTTGAAATCACTCTGTTGTAAAATCAACTGAATTTTTTTTTACTCTGATAATTCAACGCCCCAATTTTGGCTTATTTTGTGTATTTATTTCACTGTCTCACTTTGCAACTTATTTCTCCCACATCTCATTCTATCCTGCAAGAATACCCATTGTAACTTACAGGTGGGTAAGAACATTTTACTTGAGCTGAGGAAAAACTACTTTCAACTCATAATAGCCAACAGGGAAGCAAAGGTTGCAAAATGAAAACGGAAAATGGCTTATGGCACAGTCATTTTTGTATAGAATCAACCCCTCTTATGTCTATGAGGAAAGCAATCAGTGACGCACGGCGCAGCAGCGAGCCGCAGGTTTTCAGAAGTCTTTGCATTTGGTCTGGCAAAAATCAACGTTAGTGTCAAAATCAACAGACTCATTGCTGCGACCAAATTACGAAAAAATACTTTCTTACTCTCTCCTGACACAGAGACTCCTACGAGTTTTTGGACTGATTAATAGTGACTATTCCTAACCTCCTAAACTCCTCAGCGCTGCTGAGCAGGGGCCTATCCAGGAGGTTAATAAAGAGGGGCTAAAAGGGGCCCAGGGTGGGTCTGTAGCGCCAAAATAAAAGCAAAGGTGTTCTTGTAGTGTGGACCCAATCTGAGCTGTCGTCATGTTAAAATTACTATTTAAGGTCATTATATATATATATATATATATATATATATATATATATATATATATATATATATATATATATTAGTTTAGCTTTTAACTGTTTATTTATTAATCTGCTTTGCATTTTTATCATGATTCTATCTTATCATTGTTTTACACTTATTGCATTACACTTTATGTTTTAACTCATTTTATATATTTTATTTATTTCCTGGTGGTCGGCTGTGGCTGCTTGGGTGCCCCCCAGGTAGTGCTTTGGTGGAGGTACCATCCCTCCCTCCTCTGGGCGCCCTGGGTCGGAGCCTTGGCTGCTGCTGCTGATCTGCTGCTGCCGATGCAGATGGCTCCCATGATGGAGTTTCCTGGCTCATCTGTACTCAGCCCGCTTTTTCTGTAGCTTTTAAGTGTGTGTGTGTGTGTGTGTGTATGACTGATGGGATGGGTTGGGAGGGGGTGTATATGAGATGATGATTTTTGGTTTTGGAATGGGGGGGTTGGGGGGTCATTTTAAATCTGTAAAGCACTTTGAGAAACTGTGTTTGAAAAGCGCTTTATAAATAAAGTTTGATTTGATTTATTGTTTATAATTTATGTCTTTTTTTAACAACCCCCCCCCCACCACCACCACCAGCACACTCACGCCCTTTTGAAAGTCTCCCTAATTCTGAGGTCTCAAGGTTGGCAAGTTGGGAGGTGGCAAAAGAAAGGTCTTCCTGTTATTTCCTGCTAACAAAGCAGTTATTGCATCAGACCACATCGATGACTGTTTGTCAATATTGTGTGCTCTAGGTTTTTGGTAGAAAATTCTCATTTTTACTGATATGTACTAAAATACCAAACAACAACGACCAGACAGCACCAATACACACTCATTTAAACAGTTGATCAGCTAAAGTTGATTTGGGGTGAGTTGCCCTTTAAAATCAGCTGTTCCTACATACGCCATTGTTTTTGATCATCAGGATTAGATTTTTTTCAAAGCCATTTATGTGCCAACATGAGACCTTTTTGACTGACGCATGAATGCGCCTCGCCAAGATCCATCCTCTTATGTAATGTCGTTTAATCATCATTCCAACAAAGCAGTTTAAAGCAAGGTGTCGCCTTTAATCGAACACTGAATATAAGTTAATATCATGAGGGTTGTTGGGTGGAGTCACACATCTCTAGTTGTGGTGGCAATCAAGACTTTTTGGACAGCAGACGTCCAGCTGCACCGGAATAGTATTGATAATCCCTCTGTTTTAATCTGCTTTAGCGGCTGGTGATACTAGCCCTGGTCCTGGGGGCCAGCTGAGGCCACAGATGCATTAGCGAGAGTAAATGTTTGATTGTGTTTATTAAGAAGCTGTCATCAAGCTTCTGGAGGTTGTGTGCAAGTCTGAGAATAAAGCCTTTTCTCTGCGAATGCTTCACTGTGGGAAGAGCAGCACGACGCAGTTTGAAATCGTGGGAACTTTCTGGTGATATTTATCCAGCGCTGCTATGGTTATTTGGGCCGGCTGCGTTCGTATGACGTTTATGTGTGCAGAGGCAGCCTGGGTTTAAGCGGGGAAGGCCTAAATAGTAGGGATTATTGCCTGACTCTCCCTCTCTGAGGCTATTTCTCTCTGCATTTAGCTTCAGTCCCCGTTTCTGTCCTGATCAACAAACATGAACACGTCAGGTGTTCACAGAGGCTTCCTCCGCAAATATGGTAGGCTTCCTACAGTTTCTCTCCATTTATTTGTCATGCATCAGTCAGTTGTTTTATAACTGTAGTTTGTATTCGAAGTCTGTAAAAATGCTGTCATTTATTTGAAGACGGTTTATTCAAAAATCGATGGATTTACCTTACAGGATAAAAAGTGCGCATCATTTTCCAATTTGAAGTAAACTTGTGAGTTTCTGTGCAGATGGTTGAAAGGACCGCTAAGTGATGGGAACATTTCTCAAATCAGCATTTCATTCAAGGCTTAATGACTCTGAGTGTTTACATCTGTTTTCTTTCTCCTCTGAATTTCTGTGGTTGGTGCATCATGGCGGATTACTGTTTACTGGTGTTTCACCTCATCTTCCCTTCTAGATCGTTGGCCTCATAAAGGGCTGAATATGTTAGGATTATTGCACTGCTATCAGCATTTGGATTAGCTGGAAAACTCAGAGATGCAATGCAATGAAAAGAAATATCTTTTATATATATTACAGGGATTTCCAATGTGTGCCTTGTGGGCCTCTGGACTGATTTTGTGAATAAGAATATAACAAATGTCCCCCCCCCCCCCCAGCACATGCAGTTGATACAGATGGAGAACTTTGTTTATTCTAAATTTTAATGATATGTTCAAATCATAAAACAGAATATGTTTCAGCTTCTGTTAGTTATTTTCTAGTTTAATTTATCTAGTTTTAATAATCATTTTAGCTTATTTCTTGGTGTTAATGTTTTACCTTAGGAGTTTTGCACTTCTTTGTTTCCATATTTTCCCTTCGTTGCTTTTAGATGTTTTCACCTTTATTTTATGTTTTACACTTTATTTTTGTTTCTGTTAGTTCTTTATTCTCTGATTAGATACTTGTCTCTTAGATTTTTTGCCCTAAATTAGGTTTTGTCAGGTTGGGGTAGTCGGATTTAGGCGCAGAGACAGGTTTTGAGAGATTATTTCCCATATTTATTTAAATCCAGTTTATATATAACTTCAGCCGCAGAACGAGGAGCCACATGAGGGGAGGTATGACATCCAGTAAAGACAGACAGACGCAGGATGGTGTATATATATACTGTGGGAAGGGTAATCAGGAAATGGAGAACACCTGGGAGCAGAGGAGGAAAACACAGGGAGGACAAATAGGACAACAGGTGAAACAAACTAGGACAGATTAACACAGATGGGGAAGAAACAAACAGGAAGGAAAGAATGGCACAGACAGAGTTTATAACAGGTTTGCAGTTTCTTATTTAGGATTATGTTCTTTTGATTACTTCCCTTTCCTCCTTGTTATTCTGCTCCAGCCCAGTTGATTGCTTCCACCTGTTTCTTCCCCTCACCTGCTTTTCTCAGTCATTTCCCCGTTCATCCTCAGAATATTTAAGATCACAGGCTGTCTCTACTCACTGCCAGTTGAGTGATACCTGTTTTCTGGTTACTGTGATTTTTGCTCATCTATTTGGACATGGACAACAATGACAGCAAATAGTGAATTTAAGCCACAGTTTCAGATTTCTAGAGCATTGTGCACATAATCGAATGTCTGTCTCTGTGTTGCCCTGTGACAGACTGGCGACCTGTCCAGGGTGTTCCCCGCCCTTGAAAGGAAAATGGACGGATGGACTTGAAGCACACCTTTTCTGTCAGGCTTTAAATATCTAGGAGTGCTTAAACTTAATATGTTCTTGTGTAATTTAGTTTTATTAGTTTTAATTTGCTTTATTCCAGTCTCATTGTCGCTACAATAAGTAATCGTAATTCTTATTTGTTTTATCTCTTCTCCTCCTGCTTTTGTTTTTATTATTTTAAACTTTAAATTGTTTTGTCTTGTCTTGTTACACATTTTTTTTGCATGCGGCTGTGCGTACTCCAAGTTGGATCGATTAGGATCTTACTAGGCACAAGTAAAAGAAATCTGCTTAGGTATGGTTTTAGTAAGGATTCTATACAACGTTTTATAAACCAGCAAGTGTTGGGGCCACTCTGAAGTTTATTTTTTTCTTTGTTCATCCTGCTTGGTTACAACTGTTGTTGGCTGTTAATGTACCTATGTATAATATATAGGGAAAACAAAAAAAGGTCCAGGGATGGAGCCCTGGGGGATGCCTGTGGCAAAGGTGTGGAGGATGAAACAAGGGCAACAAACTCAAACACAGCAACACTTTTGCCGACAAGTGCCAACAAGCTGAAGCGGCACTGTAAGGCTGAGCGAATGAACATGGCTACCTCAAGATATTGTTGCTACAGGTGGATCGACAGGCTATGAAATCATGGTGTGTTTTTCCCAGGCCTGCTTTAACTTTCTTAAAACTTATCCTTTTCCATCCGTCACCCTTGTTGCGCCTTGGTCTACTGAATGTCCGTTCTATAGCGAATCAATCTTTCTCTCTGAATGAACTTTTTACCAAGGAAAATCTAGATTTTATGTTCTTCACGGAGACATGGCAGAGAGAAAGGGAGTTTATTCATTTAAATGAACTGTGTCCTGATGGCTGTTCTGTCTTTGGGAGGTCCCGCCCCTCTCGTCGTGGAGGAGGTCTTGCTGTGGTTTACAGGGACACTTTCACCTGTAAAGTGATCAACACTCAAGTCTCCCCTTCCTTTGAATCACTTGTGATTAAGGTTGGTTCCTCTAGCCGATTTTATTGTGTGCTGGTTTATCGTCCTCCTGGACCTGCTGCTGCCTTTTTAAAGGATTTAAAGGAATTTTTTTTAATCCTTGGAGATTTTAATATCCATGTTGATGACAGCACATCCTGCCCAGCAGTGGAACTTTTAACATTGACAGAAACTTTTAATTTTGAGCAACATGTCTCTAGCCCTACCCATCAAAAGGGTCACACTTTAGACCTTGTCTTTTCATTTGCCCTTAATGTTGCCAAGCTTTGTGTAGATGACGTCCACATGAGTGATCATTTCTGTGTTTTATTTGATCTAATCTCTGGTCCTGTGTCTTCTTCTGAGTTTAGGTGTCAGAGGCGGATTATCACAGAGAACACTACTGTTAGTTTCTCCACTTTGTTTGATTTGAAATTATTTTTGGAATGTCACGATGTGGATGGCCTCATGCATAGTTTTAATAGCCACTGTGAGTCCATTTAGGATCAGGTTGCACCTGCCAAATCAAATCTGGTGTCTCATAAAGCAGTGTCTCCCAGGATTAATGATGGTATCCGTGATATGAAGAGACTGTGTCGGAAAACCGAGCGTCTGTGGAAGTCCCCAAGACTTGAGGTCCATAGGTTTCACCTCAGGGAACTTATTTCTTCTTTAAACGAAACGATAAAAAATGCCAGATCTGACTACTTCCGCCAGCTGATCACAACAAATAAGAAAAAACCTAAAGTATTGTTAGATACCATCAAGTCTATTGTATGTCCTGCTGCCTCTCCTGCACCTGTGTCTTGTAAAGCTGACAGCAATGAATTTGTAACGTTTTTTAGTGATAAAATCCAGGATATCAAAGCTCAACTTCCAACGCCCTCGTTTTGCACACCTGATGCTGTTGAGCTTGTTCCCCATGAGTGGTCCCCTTTTAGCCCTGTTACACAAGCCAATGTCTCAGCTCTGGTAACCAGAACGAAGCCCTCTTTCTGTGTGTCTGATGTTCTGCCCTGTAAACTTTTTGTTAAAGGTTTTGATGTCATTGGCCCCTGGGTTATCAATCTGATCAACCTTTCACTGTCAACTGGTGTTTTTCCCAGTTCTTTAAAAAAACTGAGCAAAATCTCCAAACTTAGAACAAGCGTACCAAGAGATGATCTTGAAATGATCATCCATGCCTTTGTGTCTTCCCGTTTAGACTATTGTAATAGTTTATCTCTTGTCTAAACAAATAGGAGTTGTCCCGCCTTCAGCAGGTACAAAACTCTGCAGCGAGGTTACTGACTCGCACAAACAGAAGGGCTCATATTACTCCCTATTACATTAGAGACTTGTTGTGTCCTTATACTCCCTCTCGGAGGCTGAGGTCTCAGGATCAGAACCTTATCATGGTCCCTCGTACTCGTTACAAGACGAGAGGAGATCGCGCCGACGCTATGGAACGATCCTCCGCTTTCCTTGCGCTTACTTGTTTGTGTTGATGTTTTTAAGTGTAAACTGAAAACCTACTTGTTTGAAAAAACATTTTAATTCCAGTGGGAAAGGGGTTGTTTTATGACCACCATGTTTTGTGATTGTAAATGTAAATGTATTTTTGTTTCTATTTGTATTTTTGTGAAGCACTTTGTGACCTCTGTCTGTGAAAGGTGCTATATAAATAAATATTACTTACTTACTTTATTATATGTTTAATTATTTAAACTATGTCCTTTACAGCTCGATGATCCCTTTGTGCTGAACTTACGTTTTTTATGTAATTATTATTACATTATATTTTAATGGATATTTTCAAAGATGTACTGCAAAAACTACACACTGTCACTTTAAAGTTAAACTTGAACACATTATATCTTATCTATCTTGCTGTCCTTCTGTAGGAGGCTTCATGTTCAAGCAGTGGAAGGAGAAGTACCTCGTGCTTACTATGGAGGGAAACCTGCTGGTGTGCCGTGATGCAGAGTCCCCACCAAACCAGGTGGTGGCGCTGCAAACCAACTGTGAGTCGATTGCTGAGGGACGAGAAATCCTTGACCTGCCCAAGTTACCTCCAGGGGGCAGGAGAGACTGCTGCTTTGCCCTCATCCTGCCACAGAACAAGTTTCTGCTGCTTCTGTCTGATAACCCTGATGACTGCAAGTGAGTGGATGTTCTTTGTCCCACTTGTTATCAAATGTTATCTGCACAGGCAAGCATATCGCATAACTCCAGCTTTATCTCATCTCCTTTGCCCCGCTGACAATCAGATGTTTTTTATATTGTATGTTTGTCAGACACAGTCCCAGCTCTGTAGATTTTATCTAGATCTGTGTCAAACTTAATGACCGTTCTTAAACTTTTCTTTTCTTACCTTTCACAGTCTTTGGCTGAGGCTGATCAGGAAAGTGAGAGAGGTCAGTCAGTGATTTCCTGTTGCCTCATTAAACCTGTTTTATGACTGCTTTGTATCTGATTACAAAGTTAACAAGCATTGGTACTAAAATCCGATGTAGAAAAACGAATGAAAAGCATAAACAGCTTTTTCTAATGTGCAACATTTTTGCCTTATCATTGCACTCAACTTTAATGTCCAGTTCTTTTAAATGTATATTTTATTGAGTTAATGCTACACCAGATGAGCAGAGTTAACTGTCACAACAACCAACTTCCATAAGTTTAGAATGTTTTCATGTTTTAAATCAAATCAAATCAAACTTTATTTATAAAGCGCTTTTCAAACAAAGAAAGTTACTCAAAGTGCTTTACAGATTTAAAATAACCCCACAACCCCCCCCCCTTCAAAAATAAAATCATCAATACAATGTTTTAGTGACATACGAAACAAGAAAATCAATCTTTTGCAGAGGTATGTTGTGTCAGATGGTTTAAAAATGAACTAGCCATTACCTGACACACCTACATGTTCTACAGCAGTGTTTCCCAACCTTTTTCGTCAAGTGTACCCCGAGAGCCATTTTCGAAAACCACAAGTACCCGCTTAGTCAAACGTGTTGATGATTCTCCAGAATTAAGTTATACAACTGATTATGAAATTTAAATAATTTTGTTAAATCTCCCTAACTTGAACATTTATTTCTCAAGCATTTTATTATTTTTACTTCAAAATGTTCACTTCAAATTAAACATGGCAACATATATATATATATATATATATATATATATAAATATATATATACTGTATATGTTGCCATGAACGTGAATAAGTAATCTGAAAATAAATACAAAATACACTTTGAAAAGTACATAAGGACATAATTATAAACTTGAATGCTGTTTGAGGATTGCTGGGGACAGTTATTGAATATTTATGTAGCCTCTAAGAATTAATTTGTTCCATGTTCCATTACAATGATGAAAATCACATCTTTATTCAATCAGTTCAAGTTGAAAGCCATAGGTTTAACTGTTTTCCTTTTTGAGCGTCACTAATTAGCTGTTGGTTGGGAAGAATTATTAAAATCAACACCGTAGCACAAAAAACAATGTTGGATATAATATGTACTTGCACCAGCAGAATGTGCAACAATAAAACCATCTCCTTTTGCAACCCCAACAACGTTCTGTGTGGAGTAACTTCAAATTTAACATACAGCTCACAGTCCTGCAATAGGGCAGCTACCTGTGGGTAATCCACATAAAGTTTTTTCAGATGGAAAAAACAAACAAATTAAATTTCGCGGCTCCAGGAGGAAGTTTATTTAATGCGAGTGGACTGGGAGTGAGACAATATTGTTGTAATGTTTTGTTTAAGACTCCCAAAGAGGAAAATGTTCATATGTTGTTTTGGTGGAGGGAACAGGAGGGAATTTTTCCCGAAGTTGCTCTGACGATGCAATGCCTTCGCTATCTGTACATGCATCACTTCCACGGATTCAGGAATTAAACATCTAGGTAGAGACTGTGGACAGTGTTTGGTTTCTGCACAGTGATTTCTGCACAGTAAAAATGTCAGCAGCAGTATCCAAATAATGAAAGACTAATAATTATCTGCACTATAATTTACTTTCACTAATGGATCAAGTTATTTTCCTTTTTGATTTTTTTCCAACTTTAATGGGAACGTTGTCCACTTCCTGGTTATCCATTCCTGTGCCGCTGAAGGGTTTCTCTCTGGCAGCTGTATGCAGAGATAGCGAGAAATTTTTTCGCCTTCATCGCAAAGTAGTTTTCCGTCATGCTCTCTAAACAAACACAGTATGTCAACATATTATCTTTAGGAGTCTTAAAAAAGCAAAAATAAATATTTTGTATCTGGCAACCCACCTTTTTCCTTCTTGAAACGGGTACCAGTGACATTACAGGACTCCGCCCTGTAGCTGAGTACCAGTCTTTTAAAACATGGCATCTCTACTGCAAAGAATGCTGTAGCGTAGTATATGAACAGAAAGAAACATGACTGCATGAGAAAGGGATTTAAATCACATTCTCTTCAGATACTGATGCAGAAACTTTGCAGGGAGCAGAAGTGGCTGTTAGATCAGTGTTGGTAAAGAATTTCCGCATCAGGTTTGGTGGGGACAAACCCCTAAATCATAAATATTGCTGGGGACATGTCCCCGGCGTCCCCGGTTAAAATTACCCCTATGGGGCAGAGAGTTCTCCAGGCTGTTTCCCACATCAAGTCTCTTCCTCTGCTGGGTTTATTATTCATTTGGGAATTTATTAGGCATAACAAAACCCAGCCGAGTTTTCTTTTACCAGGGCACATCGAATGTTGTCGAATTGATCTAAAAGGGACTGGTTGGAGGATGGTGCCAGCTGGTTCTCGCTCTTATGCGTGGTACAAAGCCAGACCTAACTCCTGTGTCTTCAAGCAGTTTAACTTTTGAGAACGTTGAAGTTCTTGTACTTACCCCCTTTGTCCTGATCGTTGGAAGATCATTCAGCATAATCACCAACGTTGCCGTCAGATTCTGCAATCTGCGTGTTTACCCTCCGATAGGAAAGACAATCTCCCATACTTGCCTTTGTCGTCTGCGTCCTCAGTAAGCCGTCAGTTCCCCTTTCACTCCATCTCATGCAAAAAGACCAAACAATGGATCATCAACTCCTCAGACCACCCAACCCCAGCCAACTTCAACACACAGTTGTCCACTTACCAACTCCAAACCGCTCCACATCGGACTCCAATACGGTCATCCTCTGCTCATTGAAGATCCACCCTAAACATGATCTCAGAACTTCTAATAATCACTACCTGTTTCCCTCCAGCTCTACCTGGATTTCCCTCTCAAGTCGTCCTTTGCTTTCTCTTTGATTATCTGTCCACAATAAAAAATTTCATTTTTTGTCCTTATTGTCCAATCTAATCTTATTTGTCCTGTCATTATTGTCCGATCTAAAGTCTGAAAAAAAAAAAAACATGAAAGATGAGTGATTATTAAAGTTCTCAAAATGTTAGATATTAATGGGGGCTATACCTTGGGATTGTGAACTTCAGACGGTCAATTTTAATCTCTGAGCTACCTTGTTTTATCCTCTCTGCCTTGAAATTGACTGCTTTTATTGCTGTGAACACAGAACTCCGTCTTGCATTGCGTAAAGTTTTTTTTCTTTATTTCTAGGCTGCGATGTCACCTCTGACCCTTCAGAGACAACAAAGCCTTACTCCCTGTATTACAGACAGAGAGCTGCTGCCAGATTCATCCAGTGATAAGGAACCTGGCTCACCTAGGGTTGGTGTGGTGACGCAACCTCTGTCTCGGGTCACTGAGAGAGGAGGCTCATTCAGAGAAAGACAGCAAGGTCAGCCATTAGCTGAGGTGTAATAACCACCAGAAAGAAACAACTAAATCACAGCAAAATATTTCAAATGAGCCTTTTTCTTTATTTCCTGGTAACTTTGAAAATTGGACTTCAGAGCACTATGGGATGCGGTCTGTACATTTACACAGTCATAAATTAACAGCATTAATTTGGGTTTTAGCCGGTCAAAAGAAAAAAAAAATAGTGGTTAATTTATCAAAGTCATATTTGTGTTGTTATTTACTCCTTTCTAAATATCGTTTTTAAAATTAATATATAAACTAAGTAAAAGCTTATCTATCTATCTATCTATCTATCTATCTATCTATCTATGCTAGCTTCATATTTAGCTAGAAAGCTAAACTGGCTAGCTTCATATTTAGCTAGTAAGCTAAATTGGCTAGCTTCATATTTAGCTAGCAAGCCATACTGGCTAGCTTTGTATTTAACTTGAAACCTAAACTGGCTAGCTTCATATTTAGCTAGCAAGCTAAACGGGTTAGCTTCACACTTAGCTAGCAAGCTAAATATTTACCTAATATAGTAATTCACTTGCCGAAAACGTGGAAGTGTGGACAATCAAAATAAAAGCGGGGTCCCGCAAAATTCTAGAAATCCTTTAAACATCTGCTGGTCCACTCATTGTTTCTAAAAATTAGCTGGTAAACGTCTCTAATCCCATTAAAATAGCTTATCCTACGTTTGCGCTGAATTGTTGGACATGTCGGGATGAAAATAATAAAGAGAAGACATTCAGTCAGCAGTTTATATAAAGTTTTGCAATACCCAGCTTTTAGTTTGGGAGTCCACTTCAGCTTATTGGCTAGTAAGCTTGCATGTTGGCTAAATGTTTAGTTCGAAGCAAAATATTTGGCTTGTCAGTTTGGCTTCCTAGCTAAACATCAATGACAAGTTTTATTACAAAGAGGGAAATACGTCCAGAAATCTCTAATTATATTAATTTAATGAATTGATGTTCCCATCTTCTAATAGGAAACTGAATAGAGCATTACTTTGTATTGTAGTACCTTTTACTTGTTTCCTTCAACTGCATGTGACAGTCTTGTCTTTGGTTTGTGTTTGATATTATTTTTACACTTAAACATGTATTTTTTTTTTACTCATTCAGATTTTCCATGCTGTAGAAAAGACATGAATTATTTAAAATATATTTCGCACCATTAATGTTTCTCTTTTTCTTGCAGCTAATGGACCGAGGCAGCCTCTGCGGAGTGTCTCTGGAACCCCACCTCATCGTGTGTCAGATTGTCTTCGTCATGGCAATAGCAGTGATGCGCGGGCAGTGAGGGCGGTGTGTTTGCTGATGGGCGGTGCAGCAGCCTCCTCCGCTTTGGGCTACCTGAGCTCCAGCTCCCCATCCTCGCCCCTGGCCACCAGAGCCCCGGACATCGCCCAAGACTCTGGGGCTTTCTCAGATCTTCCCACAGGAGGCTCCCTGCACGCCTGCAGCCAAGATGTGGACTCACCACATTTCAATAGCTTTGACTTTGAAGGAGACTCCGATTTTGATGCATTTGACTGTGGTGGATTTGCATTTTAATTGTGAGAAAAGAGCAAAAGGAACTGTTTATTTGCCTTTTTCTCAACTGATTCACTATCCATTTGTAATATAAAGTCTTTAATTATGTCGTCTTTACATCTAATGTATAAATTAATTAAGGTGTTCTTCCTGGCTTAATGCCTACGCCCCATAGGTAAATAATTGACCATCTTCACACCACTTAACACAAACCATGTATGTTGTTCCTCTCTTTCCATGTTGCAGGATGGCCTAACATTAGTTAGGTTAAATATTTTGTTTCAGACATTCTTAATCCCTTTCATTGGAATGTTTTATCTCGAATTTGTTTTCTTTTTCCTCTTGTTTTCTCTCAACTGTGTTCATTTTTTACTGTGTGTGACGTAAACTCCTTTTATCATTCTTGCATTTTCTGAAAAGAAGACCCCTTTGTGCAGTTGTCACAGGGACTTACCACTGAATGATGAAAAACTGTAAATAAATCCTGTCGTCACAATGACTCAGCGACTTTTACTCTAGTTCATATTTGGTTCTGTTTGTGACTGATCAGATCTGCAGAGCAAACAACGGCCAATGACTGGAGAAGGGGAATGGTGCAGCAAATTTGAACATAAGAATCTGTTTGTAGACCCTAAATTAATATTCTCACAAGATTGTGACACTTGCATCAATATTGATAGGAAAAAACTACAACCTAGAGCAACAATGTAGGGTTTAAGTCACTTTGTGGACTCAGTATAACTATGTGGAAGAAGAAAAAGTCAGATACCGTTAATTAAATGCATCTACATAAGCAGGAAATTTTGCAGTTTAACAGAACGTCTTTATTCTCCGTTAATCTGGGAATACAGGGGGAAAAAAAGCACTTAAATCTGACGTTCATCATGCGGCTGGCTGTGACAGCCTACTTATCTGCTCACGTAAAAGAAAACATATATGAATATTAAAGACTAATTTTGATGCGGAGAAAATGCTGATTTTCAAGTGGCGGTAAAAACTACTTTAGGTCTTGTGTAAAAATGCCTAAAAAAACTGCAGAAGAAGAAGGAGAGCGAGGGCCGTGGCTTCCAGGATGAACGAAGGAGCATTAAACACTGAGAAAACCTCTATAAATCTGACCATGAGGAAAGTAGCAGCTATGTAGGGGGTAAAGCAGTCGGTGGAGTGAGAGCCAGCATGGAGGAAAAGCTCTGCAAGGTCTTTTACGTGTTTTACGTGCTATAGCTAGTGCTAGCTCCCGTTAGTTGCATGACGCCATGTATGCGACTTCTGACTTCCAATTTGTAGGCATTTTAATTGCAAAATTTATAATCAAATAAATTCCTAATCATTTGACAAACACAGTCGAAACGTACATCATTAGTTATCATTTAAATTGAAGTACAACATATGTGTGATACAACATAAAGTAAATTTTATTGCTCCATTGACTTCCATTGATTATTTTTTTTTGGCTAGGGGACCCACGGGCCGAACGGAAGGGGAGGAGACTTAGGCTCCCCATGTGTTTCTAAGCATGCAATTGATATGGGTTGGTCAGAAATTGCTATATTTATTGCTGATTAGAAAATTATTTACATAACATCAGTATTGTGCTTCAGATGGTTTTGATAAACTATATAAAGAGCAAGTTTTGCATCAATGAATACAACACTTGCTGTTGCAATTATGAAGGAAAATGTAACTTAATTTTTTTTTTAATCCGGGGGCTTTTTTATTTTATTTTTATTTTATTTCCCCCTTAGGTATGTATATGTAGCTAATTGATTTGTAATATAGTTTTATACCATAACTACCTTTATTTATTTTATAAAATACAGTTTGTGAAGTAAAAAAAAATGGTTAAAACCAGCTGACTGTTAAAATAATAAGAAAAAAAATTGCTGACAGGCAGAGTCGAATTATACCAATTACCATGTCTAAACAAAACCCAAGTTTATACAAACTCTACTGGTTAATAAGGAAATGCTACAAACCAAAGTAAAAAACAAACCTGAAGCTGAAGAAACCCTCAAAGTTAACAGAAAACCTGAGTGACTGAGGGAGAAACACAGAGAGAGAGAGCGCTGTTCTCTTCTCTTCTCAGTGTTCTGTGTGTGAGTGAGCAATAAATCTGTATGTGTTTAGGATATGGGCAAATTCGGGACTCTCCAGGGAAAATCGGGAGTGTTGACAAGTATGGAGACTGACGCTGTGACTATCACTGAACGCAGACGCAGCCACCCAAAGAGTCTACTACAAATGTCAAAATGCATTTACATATACAGCCTCAGATGAACTTTAAGGAAGCTAGTCCGTTTTATTACAAAACCAAATATTTAAACAAGTGTGGCACACGTTTCCCTCCACATGTCATGTTGAAAGAATAAATATTAGTAGCCAGGCAATATCCGCAAAATCATTAATTTCCTGCCCCTCCACCTTTTATTCACCCATGTGCAGCTGTATGCCTTACATACATACCAGTCTAAATCAACATGGCTGTGAGCTGATCCAGGATGTGCACTAGTCCGCTATAATCGATGTAATCAACCTCATTCCTGAATTTCCGGACTATAAGCCGCCACTTTTTTACTTTTTTTCCCATGGTTTGAACGTCGCGACCTATACAATGGTTCGGCTTATTTATTGGGGTTTATACAGTCAACGGCCACTGGAGGACCTCTTTGATCTATGGATTGTACAAGTTACGTCATTTACCTTTAGCGGATAGTTGTCTTTAAGTGGATGGAGACCAGAAAACAGTGAGAAAGGCAGTTTAGCCAGGATTACAGGCACAAACCCTCATTTTGGAAAACAAAGAAATAGATATGATGCCGCATTTAAGTCAAAGTCAGTCGATCGGACTGAAATAGAAGCTTCCCCAAACACAGATCCCCTTTGCACGAACTCTCACATATGGTAATTAAATGTTAAAACAGCTGGAGCTTCTATTGGGTGATGGGTGTGGCTGGTAATACCTACACATTTGTGTGTTTTCCCTAAAATTGGCTGGTGTGGCTTATAATCAGGTGTGCTTTATAGTCCGGAAATTGGTATCAAACTGCTAAACTGAAAACTCTAAACTGTCAAGTTTAAAATGTTCTTTTCATGAATGTTAACATTTTAACACAGCATAGCAGTAAATGTTTTTTAAAAGAAAAAAAAAAAGAAAATAATAAAGTGGTTCGACCTGAAGTTGTGTAAAAACTCCGCGGATTAACGTGGCTCAGTCTGAAACCAACGATTGGACCATCCGGTTGACTGAATCACCGGACGAGCAAACTTCACATTTCCTCGACTCATTACACGCTGCTGCATAAACTTCAGGACAAACCTCCAGAGTCCGAAAAGGAAGAAAAAAAAAAACTCCATCTGAGGTCGCAGGAAAAAAGAGACAGGTGAGCAAACTGCGTGCTGTGTTTTGTGCTCTCTCGCTTCTAAGTGTGGCCTAGGGATGATAGCCGATGGGAGGAATGAGTGATCTGTGACTGTGTTTTTGTTTTAAATCCCTAGGCCTCAGAGTTCTTTCAATAAAATATTCAACTTTATCACTATTTAAAAAAAGTTTGTAACTTTAATATGTTTGTACAAAAAATGTGTGATGGAAGCAATTTCACCCATCTAATTTGCATATTATATGCAGTTATATTCCCGCTTCCTAAAGCAGCAGGAATGGCTTGTTAAAGTCATCAGTGTTGCTTGTCGCAATATTGCGGATACTTTTACATGGCTCGGGCAGTTCACTTTGGACACGCTTCAAGGTGCGAATGTGCAAGCAACCAGCTGGGGGAGTGTCACGTTTTTTTGGTCATGTCCATCGCGTTTGGTGTAGTAAGCATTGTGAGGTGGGAAAGTAAGACAGTGGAGGAAAACAGATGAATCTAAAGATTAATCAGAGAGAGCAGTTTTAGGTGAGAAGGACAGAGCAGGTGGAGACAATTAGAAACTGGACAGGGAGGCAAAATGGCAAAGGGAAACAGAAGAACACAAAAGACATATCAAAAGTAGACAGAAAGCTATCCTATAATAGGAAGGACAAGGAATACATATAAAGATAAAATATATCTATAAACGTGAGAATAAAGGGACCTAAGATGAATTAAAAATAGAGCACTCGTGAATAGAGAGGATAGAAGAAGCAAACAAATACTGGAAAGTGATTCAAAATGAAAAAAACCTAATAGGTGAAATGAAGTAGACAAAAATAACAGGGAGAATGACAACGGGAAAAAATATGATTAAACAACACGAAAACAATTAAACAGAAGTGAGAATATGTAAAGGTGAAAAGAAGAGCCAGAAATCATGCCAGTAAAATCCTAAAATAAATGAAGTAAACACCAAGAAATAAACTAAAAGATGAGGAAACTGAATGAGTAAAAAAATAACTAAAACTTAAATCACACCAGTAGCTCAGAGGACATATGGAATTTTGTAGAAAACAATGCATCATTCACAACTGTCTAACCCTCTTGAAACAGTATGGAATGCCCTTTTTGGCAGGAACAGTTACTAAACCAGCGAACACAAAAACACGTTCTGTAACACTGGTCTGAGCCATGAAACTCCAAGGCTTAAAATAAGTCCCACTCCAGCCACGCTGATGGGAGTTTCACTCATACAGGTGAAAGTACAATGTTAGATCACATGGATCCCAGTGCTCCACTCCCACCCGCTCTCTAGTATTAATAAACAATCAGTGTGAGCCAGAGAGCTCAGAGGTTGTTACAGAGAGGACAGAAGCCTGCAAGAATCATGGAGTTTTATGTGACGGTGCTCCTGGCAGGGCTGATAGGTCTGCTTTGGGTCCTCTTTGTTAAAAACAATCAGAAGTATTGTCTGCCCCCTGGACCAACTGCACTGCCTCTCATAGGAAACCTGCTTCAAATCGACAAGAATGCACCATTTAAAAGCTTCCTGCAGGTGAGCTGTTGAATACCACTTCTTTGACTTACGTATATATATATGTCCAAAAAAAGAGGATACTTCTGGTCCGGAACCACTGTGCCAAGTCTTTAAGACATTTAAAGCGTGCATCCTCCATGTGGTTAGAGTAAACAGTTGAATAACAAACCTCAGATAGACTGTCACATGTACAAACAGTACTTAAAATCTCTCCAAATTAATTATTAATATAAATAATGACTCACTCTTCCAAAACTAAAGTTTAGTAGTAACAATAATACTTCACTCTTTACGTCATCATAGGCTGCCCGACATAACTGAAGAAAAATCTGAAGAAGAAAGAAAAACATTTTGACAAGACAAGTATTATTATATTAAAAGAACAAATGATCAGTCCAAAGAAAGCATACTCTAGTTTTCAGTTTTCATCTTAATCCTCCTCAGTCAATTTATAAATGGTCTCTCACTTTGCACTCTATTATCGTGGTTTTTGTGTCCATGTAGACCTGCTGGATCTTAGCCATTTTTGTCATACACCGAAACACATATGCCAGCTTTTTTGGCTATGTTCGTCGATAAAGCTAAACTTGTGCTTTCATATTTTGTGAACAGCCACACCTCAAAGAAGGGTGGCTCATTGCAGGATCAAAACCATCCACTTACTAGCAGCTAAAGAAAATGTTTACTGGTCCTATGAAAAACTATGAAAACCTGACATTTTCATCAATCAATAAATTCTCCCTGGGAGCTCAAAACAACACTTGAAAAGTGGACATATCCGTGGCAAAGAGGACAGTTGGTCACCCTAAGAAGGTTCAGCAGTTTCTGCTGACTTTGGCACATGAAGCAACCAGACAGCATTTGGGGGTCATCTAAGGATTTAAACGGTTTGCTTTTCTTTGCAAAAACATGAAAATGTTTAAATAAGACTTTGTTTTTCCACTCAGTTCAGCAAGACCTATGGTCCTGTGATGACCTTTTACCTGGGCTGGCAGCGAGTCGTTGTCCTGGTAGGATATGACACAGTGAAAGAAGCCTTGGTTGACCAAGCAGATGACTTCACGGGCAGAGCCCCTCTGCCATTTTTGTACAAAGCGACCAGAGGATATGGTGACTGCCCAAGTCCAACCTTTCTGTCACACAGCTGATGGTCGTAAGGTTCGGTGTGTAGATTCAACGGCACATTTTCTCTTCGACAGGTGTTGGGATCAGTAATGGAGAGCGCTGGCGTCAGCTGCGCCGCTTTAGTCTGACAACGCTACGGGATTTTGGCATGGGTCGTAAAGGGATGGAGGAGTGGATCCAGGAGGAGAGCAGACATCTCAGAGCTCGCATCCATAAGTTCAAAGGTGTGCCGTTCACTTTTTGTTCAAAATAGGACCTTCTTCAGAGAGGTGTCAGTGGGTTCACCGAGGAAGATGGATGCTTAGGAGAGAGCTCCTGGTTGAACCCTTCAAATTTATCTTAATTTGCCACCTAAATTTGGCTTCATAGTAACGTACTGCTAAGATTGTGTGGTCACAGACGTTTTATGTTGGATTGGTATTTGTTTTGGAGTAAATAATGATGACCAGGAATGCAACGTCGAAGCAATGTGGGGGAGCTAGCAATGCTAGTGCTAATCCGAGGCCTGCTAGCCAAACCGCGGACTCGCGTGTGCTGACTGAAATGCAACATCCTTTAAAAGAAAGCCATGGAAGAAATGGCTACAGTCAGCCATCTCTTGACAGCCCTACAGACGGACGTGAGCGAAGTGAAGCAAGCCAATATTGAAATGCGTGGTGATATGGAGGGAGTCATACCGCGGCTGGACGAGGCTGAGCGCCGTATTTCTGGTTTGGAAGATGATAACAGGCAACTTCGCCAGTCTGTGGCCAAAAGTACTAAAAGATGCGAGGAACTCCATCAAGCAATAAAAGATGCAGCTAACCGGGACAGACGTCAGAAAATACGGTTGGTGGGATTGAAAGAGAAGATGGAAAAATTCAAGGTGGCGGAGTGCGTGCGGACCATAATCGCCGAGGCTCTTGGGTTTGAGCTTGACCCAGTGCAGCTACAGCGGGTGCACCGCATCCCCCTTCCGATGCCAGGGGATGATAAACCACAGAGGCCAATAATTATCAGGTTTCTGAGTTACTTGGAACGGGAACGAATATTGGCTGCTGCAAGGGAGAAATACAGGAGAAAGGAGAACATCATCTGGAAGGGCTGCAAATTGTCATTTTTCCCAGACATGACCAGGGAATCTGCGGAGAAGAGAAAGAAGTTCACGGATGCCAGGCGGAGGCTACATGAGCTGGATGTGCATTTTCACCCTGGCATATCCAGCGGAGTTGCGCTTTATGTGGAAGGGCAAACGGGTGAAGTTTACCGATCATCGTGAAGCAATGGCTCTCTTATCAACGATGCGGAGGAGCTTCCGTAGGATATGATTTTTGGTGACTTATAAAAATAATCCAGGGCTTCAAATCTTGACATTTGTGATCTGTGTTTTTGGATATGGACCCCTGAGAAAGGCTTTTGTGAGTAAACTTTTATATTGACCTGGCTTTACGTTCGTAAAGAAGAAGAAGAAGGATAAAAAGAAGAAAAAAAAGAGGTCATTTGTCTTTCTGAAGTAACAAATATTGTAATTATTATATTAGGTTTAGGTTAATCTTTATATGGTCGTTTTATCAGGAAACTATTTCAGTTGGTTTCTCAAAATGGTTCATTGCTTTTATTGGTGTTCTTTGAATAAATAATGGCACACACTTTATTTAAGTTTAAGTTTTCGTTGGCAGTAAGGTCAGATACAATGTATATTTTTTATAATGGCTGATTGTTTAAGAATATCATCCTGGAATGTGGGACCAATAGCCTTAACTAATCATGCTAGAGTGCATCTGGGGGTGATTTTGGAACCAGAACTGGTTAAAAAGAGCAGATGGAGACTAAATGTGTCTTTGTTTCAAAACCCTGACTTTCTTAAACTACTGGAAGATGAGATTGACAACTTTTTCGAAGTTAATATAGGCATAAGATTGGTACAGTTTGGGAGGCATCGAAGGCCTTTATGAAAGGGAAGATTATTGCTTATGCTAGCAAGCAGAAAAGAGAACAATCAAAAAAGATTTTAACTTTGGAGACTGAGCTTAAGGAACTGGAGAAGAAGATATCAGCACATTACTCAGATGCAATACTGATGCAAATTTTTGATAGAAAATGACAGATTAATGAAATATACAATAAAAAAGTTGAATATGCTTTATTTAGATTAGATAGCAATTTCTACGAGAGTGGAGAAAAAGCAGGGAAGCTCTTAGCTAGACAGCTTAAAAAGAAAGAGGCCAGCTATACAATACCTGCCATTAAAGACGAGACAGGTGTACTTAAGACCAGTACTGGTGATATAAAAAAAGTCTTTTTAACATTTTATAGGAAATTGAATGAGACAGAGGTAGCATATGACAGACAGAAGTGTGACGAATTCTTTTTAAATTTGAACTTACCAAAACTGTCAGCGGATCAGCAGAAAGATTTAGATTGTCCCATAACATTGGAAGAGGTAAAGAAGGCTATATCTTTGATGAAAGCAGGAAAGTCACCTGGATTAGACGGGTTTCCGTCTGAATATTATAAAAAGTTACAGGATAAATTGGCACCTATTTTAACTGAAGTTTATAGAGAATCCTTTTTGTCAGGAACGATGCCGGAAACATTTAACGAGGCTCTGATTTCTCTTATTCATAAAAAAGACAAAGATCCTACGGATCCCGGTAGTTTCAGGCCAGTGAGTTTGATTAATGTGGATTGCAAAATATTGACTAAAATTATTGCCCTCTGAATGGAAAAACTATTACCGTGTTTGATTCACCCAGACCAGGTAGGTTTTGTGAGGGGAAGAACATAATCTGATAATGTTAGAAGGCTTTTGCACCGTATGTGGCAGAACAGAGATAATACTACGCCAATTGCTGCTTTATCACTGGATGCCCATAAGGCCTTTGATAGAGTAGAATAGAGCTTCCTCCAACACACTCTTAAAACATTTGGGTTTGGTGAAGGGCTCATCAGATGGTTGAGTGTGATCTACTCCAATCCTAGGTCTGCAGTTCTGATGAATGGACTGGTCTCACCATTTTTTAGCTTGAGTTGCGGGACTAAACAGGGGGATACTCTAAGCCCCCTGTTGTTCATATTGTTTTTGGTGCCTTTAGCAGCAGCGATTAGAGTTGACAAAGATATTAGGGGAGTTATACATGGTCTGGAAGAGCACAAGATGCTTTTGTTTTGTAATAATGCCGTCTGATATATATATTCCCAATCTATTTCAGTTTATTCCAGTTCAGTGGTGAAGTGGGTGTGGAAACCCAACCAGATCTGGTGTGCTTCCCAGTAAGATTAATGACATGCAAGTTTCTGTACTCTGATTGGCTAACTGCAAGAATACTGCTGTACTGGCTCTATTTACAAAATTCATGGACCAGAGAAAACAATGGTGCCGGTATTTATGTTTAGGTGGAGTTTACCACCCAGTTTAGGCAGCATTACCAAAGTAGACCGGACTCCGACGTGCTGCTGACTGCAGCAGGATTCCACACAAAACTACCACAGTCTTCAGGACGCCACACGCCACAGACAGACAGGTATTCCGCATAGGCCGTATATATAAATAAACAAACCCTCGTTGACGTCACATTTCTGAAGAGCAAAAATGAAGCCAACTGGTCGGTTCCCACCGCCGCCATCTTGTCCGCGTCACTCGCCTCGTCACTCTCAGAAACTACAAAATTGGGCAAAGAGGTGGAGCTGAGAGTGAAGCTGTGAGGCTGGGGGGGCAGGGTTAACGCTCCGAGCCAACAGAGCTACAGGCTAGTCAGAAGCTAACTGAAGCTAACGTAGGTTGCAGCCGGTTTCAGCCAGAAGACCGAGGTTAAGAGACTTTTGCCGCGTTTTTCAACAACTTCCACTTGGCCACCTGACAGAACCGCCCCTCCCCCCCACAGCTGGTTAAGTATCAGTCAGTATGAAGCCTCCCCCAAAGCAGAAACATCTTGGACGGTCTGTTACTGTAATCAATACCACAGCAAGCCGTCTTTGTCCAATAATTTCAGATTAACATCCATAACCGAATAAAAACTGCAGAGGCAACGGATAGTGGAGTTCAGAAACACCAAATGACTGAAGTCTTTACGTTAGTCCCAGGCTATGAAGAGCTTCCCCGCAAGCAGAGGGGGGCAGCAGATTACGGAGCAAGCTACTAGCTACAGTTAGCCACCATTAGCTACAGTTAGCCACCAGCGTTAGCCTAAACGGACCTGTCAATCAAAAGGACATACCCCTAATTATTCATAATTTCAAGATTAAATTACAAAAAAAACGGAGAAGTTAGAATAAAAATCACCCCCCTCAGAGTTCTCATGATGATAAACCGGAACTTTCCAGCCTAAAATGGTTTTATTGAACCAGGCTGTAAAAATGTTAATGTTTGCTGTAAAGTTGGTCTTTTTAACATGGGAGTCAATGGGAAGTTGCTCCTTTTTGGAGCCAGCCCCCAGTGGATGAGGGCTGAACTGTAATCTTCGCCACATCCTGGCTGGCTTCACATTTTGCGAGCGGAGTTTGCCCCTTTGTATTCCGCGCCCCGGCCTCCCTCTTTGCTTTTAGTTACTGCTTGGTAATTTATGCTCCTCTGCTTAGCAGTATGCGGAAATAAAGCGAGTTGGCTCGACTGATTTGAGCTCACAGTCTGTTCGGAACGAGCGCCGCCGCACACACACACACACACAAGTTTGTATTGCTACCCATATTAGGACCGGCGTCCATTGACTTCCATTGATTTTAGTAATGGATTTCACACACACCACCCTGACGAACAGGCAGAGCTCACGTCGGCTATGTAGGACCGGGAGATTTAACCATATACCATATATTATAACCATATAATTCATTGTTTGAAGCGTCGGTTACGTTTGGGGATAGTTAAAACAACAACATCTCTGGGTGGGAGTGGTCACAGATATTAGCTGTTGTTAGCCGAGGTCGTAACTTTAATTGTCATGGCACGTTTTAACCATAGACTGTAAAAAACAATAGACAGCGCCTCCTCACTCCTCCCCGTTTACCAGAATGACACACTTTCATGGGGGAATTCATGGCGGATTCACAGACTCGTCCTCCCCAGCTCTGACGAAGCATGTTCCTAAAAAGGACATAGGGGCGGGATCTTCACTGTAGACTCTGCCCTCGCGGGGCGTGTATGGGCGTGTAGTTCGGTCGTAATCACGCCCATTCTCCTCCCGCGTCGTTAGCTCTGATGCTAGACTTGGCTCGGCCCCCTCATTAATTATGCAAGATTTCAAAAAATTATCTCACGAAAACCAGCCTGGTGCCCAGGCTTTTTATGAGCCCAGCGTTATCTCAGGAAGAATATGTAGCCATAGAAAGTTTAAAAAAAATGGGCACCAGGCATTAAAGTTGTTTTTAACGTGTCTAAAGTCCAATGCTTTTCAAGGGGGGCCTAGCGGCCACATGGAGGTACTACAGCAAGGGAGGAGCAATGGCGGCCTCCATGGTATGCGGTCAAAAAGCAGAGCAGCCAGCGGCCATTGGTTTTAACGCAATACTTGAAAAGTAAAACACTGGGTGAAAAATCAAACACTACTTAAAGCCTGGGAGCTGGTGTTCCACTGTTGTACAGATCCTTCTTTTAAGTTCTACCTCGAGGCAAAGCCTGTACTGTAAAGTCTGTAGCTTCTAGCAGCTGCAAGAGGCTCGGCATTCACCTTGCCTAAAACAACGTTCCCGTGGGCGGTCCAAAGCTAGGTAGGCGAGGCCATGAATGCTAAATTAGCATTATGACGTGTGGTTGTTGGGCTTTTTCATACTCGGGCGTTTTCTGGTCTCTTTTCTTTGTTTAACTTTATTTCCAGGATTGGAGGTTATATAAAATGTTCATATGCAGCATGCTTTCAGAACACAGAGGGACTGATTTTAATGAAAGAAAACTCACTTTTTTAAGATTTTGAGTTAAGGAGAACTTAATTTAATTTAATCTTTAAATGGGATTGTACTTCACAGCAGTGAGAGACCTCTGAAATATACAATACAAAAACATGAATATTAAAATGAATCAGGCTAAGATGTGCATAAAATGCAGTCTTTACTTTACGGGGTGTAAGCAATTTTAAGATCTTTCCGCAATTTGAAGACATTTATGTCTGATCTGCATCAGAGTCTGAGCCAAAACGCTGCACATATTTACATTTTCTCTTGCACTCAAATCAATAATTTGGTTTAAGCAGCTCTACACATGGTCATAATATAGCAACATGGAGAAGGTTGAACGAAATGTATTTCATGGTATGATTAAAATGTCGTTTCATACTTTATTAAATTAATGATTTATTTTAACCCTAGCTGTTTTAGCACAGTGTTTTTTGTGCCACATCCTACCAGTCCGGAAACTACAAGATAAGCCATGCACTCCTTTTCACACAGTTAGAACTTGAGCAAACATGTCCCATGTTTTACTTATTAGCCTGCTTGAAAAGTTGTATTTTTTCTCCTTTCCTTTTGAGCAAAAGACTTGTGAAACGATTCTGTTGTGATTCTTGTTTTTTTACCTCCAGGTGAACCTTTTGTGCCCACAATCATTTTGAGCCGCGCCGTGTCAAATATAATCTGCTGCCTTGTGTTTGGCGAGCGCTTCAGATACGAAGACAAGCAGTTTCTAAAGCTTCTCAGTGTCATAAATGGGATAGCAGCCATCAACAGCACCCCTATGGGCATGGTAAGTCGGAGATGATCCTTTAATTATTTTTTGTGAACCTGTTTTTACAGTGACACACTTGCTACAAAAGCAAACATGGGCTCTAAGAAGATTTTAAAAAATCTGAGATCAATTGCCAAGATAGAGTTTTTCAAAACTTTTCCCACATATAATTTGATGCAAATTTGAAACTTTTTATAATTTTATCTACTCCAGCAAAAATACCACCTGATGAAAATTAATCCCAGATCATAAAGCTCCCACCACCATTTTTCAATGCAGATTTGCTGTCTATTTGAGGATATGCTGTGAAGGTGTTGTTTCACAAACAATTTTTGCGCATTTAGCCCAAAATTAAAACCAAAACATGTAATTTGAAGGGGTCTTACTGTACATTTATTCGGATATTTCTGTACAGAACATTTAGCACGGTACACTGAAGTACCAAATTTTAACATAAAACCATGACTGCGTGTTACTTTAAGCCTAGTTTATGCCTCTCGACGGATTGATGCAGCTGCATGATCCGTCGACGCAAGCACTCTCCGTCACCTACGCAAGGTCGGACGAAGTCAAGCCCAATTTTTCTAACTATCCGTCTCCGTCAACATAGAGCATGTATGCCTGTGATTGGTCAGCTCAACAACAGTCAGAGATCGTTTCACCAGAACTGCATTTATGGTTCCCGACTATAAAATTAGGATCCCAGATCTCAAGCGCTCTGGTTCTTTAACTCTCTGGTCAATTTATAACACCCTAAGAAATAAACAACTTTCAAACAAGACAAAGAGCTCTGTTTCGGCATATGTCGGGAATACAACAGGTTGCCCTTGTTGCATTCGAATCTTTTAGCACAGTGATACCCTTTTTATTGAAAAGTTCAAAGCAAAATACAACCCTCCAGTTCACAGCCAACCAATCAAAAACAGACATATCACACTTGTTGTGATAAATTTTCTGTTGTTACTGTGCCATTATTGGCCTTCCCTCTTACACATATTCAACATGGAAGTTCACTAAGCAGTGGAAAACTCCAGCGCGTTACTTTACCGGTCAAACCAAAGGAAAAACTCTAACATGTCTGCAGGCTTTTTCAAACCAGTTCTGTGGTTTTAAAAGTTCTTATCAGTGCTCTAAAATAATTTCTCCTGAGGGAAATTCCTCCATACCCATGATCATATTACTTTGACTAACAATTAAAGAATTAAACTCTACACTGCAATAACAGATGTGTTAAAAAAAATTAAGCATTTCCTGAGTGTGATCAAGAAGGACACAGGCTGAGTTAATTTTAACACATTGTACATGTGAGATATTTTAAATAATTTCTGCTTTTAAACGTCAGTTAATTGGAGGCAGTACTGTTAACACACCCACCTGTGCTGTCTCTGTTTGGATTGCATGAACCTTAAAAGTAAAATACATGGGGCTTTTAATTTAATAAAAATATAACTTGATTTAGCATAAAACAAAAAAAATCTGGGCTTTTGGCAATTTTGAGCACAAGGATGTAGAGAAACAACAAAACAGGCGGCTGTATTTGTTTACATGCGTTTTTAGAGTACTCTAGGAGCTGCACTTCTAGTAAAAAGCTCCACAGCTGAATCAAAACTTAGTTTCTTTCGTCCAGTGCTCCTTGAGGGGGGAATGAGTTCACAAGCTGAAGAAAATAAACTCTAATTAAACAGAAACTATGCTGCAACAGTAGGCAGACCAGCCATGAAAAGTTAAAACCCCTTGCTGTCCTGTTCGGTAATTGCTTTGCGAGGCAGAAAAATTAATGGAAAACGGAGAGAAAGAAACTAGAAACTAGAGTACTATAAACGAAAAACGACCCTGTCAACACGTCTGTGTCCAAAGTTCCTGTCGAATAAAAGTGTTGAATATAAGTAGGCTTTAGCCAGCAACACATGTGACTCTAAACAAACACAGTGCAGCCTCCTGCACAGTTGCATAGCCAGACATTGCTTTTAGGGTGGGCCATATAAATATCATTAAAATTAAAGTATTTCCACGCTTGCTTCAACAGATACATCTTTATACATCAGTAACTACCTAAAACAAAGCTGTCAGCCAAAAAAGAAACAGTTTGAGTTTGATTTTCAAACTCAAATCAAACTTTATTTATAAAGTGCTTTTCATAAGAAAATTCCATCTCAAAGTGCTTTACAGATTAAAATGACCCACATTCCCATCGCTCACGGTGGCTCAGGTTGATTCGGTACCACTGTTGACACAGACAGAAGGCCATTCTAAAATATTAATTTCATTTCCAAGATTTTCTTGAAGTATTTCTGTTGCAGTTTCCTAAAAAGGAAATATTTAAACTGTTATATGTTTTTTTAAATGTTTTATTGTATACGTTTATGTCATCTGATAACATTCTGTTGGAAAATTTACTACTAATGTAGTTTGATTCTACATGCCATTTTAGAAACATTTTCTTTCTTACTTCTTGTGTCCTGACTATACCCAAGATGAACTGAACCTTGAAGCTGAACCAAGATACGTACCAAACCAGGATTTTTTAGCGTACCGTTACTTTGCTAGTAATTTGACAATATTTTGGGAGACTTCTGTCAGGCCTGGAGGTTTAACTTTAACACTTTGGACAAAAATCCACCTGTGTTGTATTGTTATTTTGATCAGTTTTAACATCGGTTCAAACTATGAGTTCACCCAAGGGATGAAAATCTCTTGAAATTTTCTGATGCACTGTTGAGCTAAATTTGTTTAATAAAGTTCTCAAGAATTCTAGTTCGGACAGCTGAATATTGAAATTATTGCAAATTAGTTTTTAACGTAGTAGGTTATTGGTTTATGATTACAGATTTATGTAGGATAGTTACTGTTTCTTTATTTGAAAGCCGCTGTAATCAGTAAAACCTTGGCATTTTTGACAAATACTGGAGTTCAACAGCGCTATGCTTACTTATCTTCAGGGAAACAAACATGCTGCTTTTTTCCACACCACAGCTCTACAATGTCTTCCCCTTGGTCATGGAAAAGCTTCCTGGCCCCCATCAGGATGTCTTCAAGAAGATTGATAAGATCAGAGAATTCGTCAAGATAAAGATCCAAGAGCACAGCGCGACGGTGGATCCCAGCTCACCGAGAGATTTCATCGACTCCTTTCTCATCCGAGCTCATCAGGATGGGGTAATTATGATGTTTGCTTATTTTACTTAACTTTGTAAAGTAAAACCGCGTTAAAAGGGATAGTTAGAATTTTAGGGAGTTGCATAGATTAACTTTTCACAATCAGTAGAACATATTAGTTTGGAGAATCAGGAAGAAATTTTCGCTGCGAAATCAATCTAATCCATGTGATTCTTATTGTTCAGTGGATATGTTAGCAGCTCGTTATTTCATCAGTAAAAAAAGTGGAAAAGGAAAGTTATTAGTTTTAAAAGATCTGGAAATATGTATTGCAGTGGGGAAAAGGAGCCAGAATTTGATCCAGTTGATTTACTTTTTATTACTATTACTACTTTATTTTACTTTTTTATGTTCCAAATACACCTCAATTACAAAACTCTCAGACCTCTAAACAGATGAGGTTAAAATATATTTATTGTAATATTTAAAATTCCTTTTTTTTTCTCTCAGGAAAAAGACAATCCCTCCACTGAGTTCCACTATGATAACCTGTTTGCTACGGTGATGAATTTGTTCGTAGCAGGAACAGAAACCACCAGCTCCACAATCAGATTCGCTCTCAGTGTCCTGATCAAACACAAGAACATACAAGGTAAGTGAACAGATGCTGTAAATACTAGTGGTGTGTTAGGAAAAAAAAAGGATTTTGATTCATTTGTTTTAGAAATGGAATCGGTTCGCAATTTCAAAAATCAAATGTATTCTTTTAAATGTTTTGCTTTTATAGCTAACATAGGAAGGAAAAGTCCAGACGGGCACTTTGAGTCTTCTGTCTGAAAGACTTAATAAAATTTCCTCTGGTGAACTGTTACTCACTCATTGTTTTATCATTAAATCACAGGCTATTAATTAAGATAACGGCTTAAAACGTTTTTTAATAGCACTGACCTACATTCATATCGAACTGAATCGGGTCGAATCCTATCGGATTGCGATAGCCTGGGTGCCAGCTGAACTTAGTCCCGCCCACAACATGGTCTGGAAGTAAGGTATGGCGTTCCTCTGTTGAGCAGCAATTATGCCCGAAAAAGATCTGTTCGGACCAATCAAATCGGGCTTACGCTGATTGACAGGTAAACAACGTTAACGTAATCAATCACGTCGCCAAAGAGCGCCTTGGTTGAATTTGTTTACAACAACGATGGCTGCTACTGGAGAACTGAGATGTGTAGGTTCTGCCATCAAGTCGGTTCTAGAAGACATTGACAGTGCATTCATTTTAAAAGAGGAATTCTAAGAGAGGAACAGATAACTTCTCTACAGAGCAACATCACACACTTCCGTTGCTCTGATTAGTTATAGGTCTATCCATTGAGTGCAGAGGCATTAAAACACGCCCCGTAATCACAGCCCAATGGAGCAGAATTAGACTCACATTCTGATTAGAATAGAGTATGGCTACGTCAGGCTAGATAATGGATTCTAACTCTTGAGAATCAGATTCAAATTGATACCCAGCCCTAATAAATACAGTTTGCTGGTTGTGTCCAAAGAGTTTAACATACATCCATTCTGCATCGTCTTCTTCAGAAAAAATGCAGGAAGAGATCGACACTGTGATTGGAAGACAGCGAAGTCCGAGCATGGAGGATCGGAAGTCACTGCCGTTCACAGATGCCGTCATCCATGAGATTCAGCGCTGTCTGGACATTGTCCCCCTCAGTCTCCCTCACTACGCTCTGGAGGACATCACATTTAAGGGTTACACCATCCCCGAGGTACTCTCTATTCCAAATGATGGGAAGTAGGGAAACTAGACAAATAGGTTTTGAAAACATATAAAAAGTTTTTCTCTGTAATTCTTTTCGTAAAAAAAAGGCTATTAGTATTAATTAAGACAATTTACACATATTCTAAATAAAGGCTAGACACGATTTTCGCACCTCCAAACTTCACCGCTGTTGTGATATTTTTTTAATCGGGCATCTATGTATGCAGTGACATTAAAACACCTCAAAGTTAGTCTAACCTGGGGAGCCTGTATTCTCTCAGATAATACTGACTTGTCCAAATGCACTGCAGCAAACTTGATGCCAGTCCTAACATGCTTTTTCTTCTACAGTGAGTTTTGTGCAGTGAACATGTGCTGAGGGCATCAAAGTTGATTTCATACAGCATCAAGATTCCTAATAATGGCTTCAGCAGCAGAAAGTCTGAGATATTTAAAGGGAAAAATCCTAAACCCATCGGAGTTACAGAAATGTCCAAGCTCCCAGGTTGAGATTGAACACCATCCTATCTCTGCCCGTGATTAAAATGATGTATGCCAGTCAATGATATGAATCATAGCTTTAGACACAGTTTACACTTTTGTCAAATCACTCAAAAAGCATGAAATAAAAACTTACAGATTGAAGAGGAAGCCCAAAACAGCCAACTTGAACAAAAAATAATTTTCACATCCACAATGGTCCTGTAAATGTCCATTTAAATAGTTAGTCCACAATAACTCCTATTTCTTAAATCCAACATCCTCCGCTGTTCAACAGCTTCATAATTCCCTTCCGTGTCTGGATCTCTCACTAACTTTCATCAGAACTACCGTTAGCATGCAAATTAGCCACACAGCGCTTCTTCTCATTCTTATTATTTGTGTATATAAACAGACTGCTAACAACAAATTGGTGCACTACAGCCACCAACTGGTACAGAGTGTGTACAACAGTCAATGCATTGATCATGGAGCTTGGCCTCTTTACATCAACATTCCAGGGCTGGCACAGGCGTCTCTGTGGGCAGGCACTGCCCCCCTAATGCCCACCCATGGCGCCTGGACTGGAACTAGGAACGTGTGTGTGTGTGTGTGTGTGTGTTTTGCAGACTGTCAACACCTTGTAGAGGGAAAAGAAAAAGAAATATATAGGTTTTTTTAGGGAGGCTCTTAGGGAAACTAATAAATCTGAAGGTGTTCCTTAGTGTCTAGCTTTCACTGCAAAACCCAACCTCATTTTTGTTGAACGTTGCTTCTTCTATTGTGTGTTTGTAGGGAACTTCGATCATACCGTTGCTGCACTCAGTTCTTAAAGATGAGAAGCATTGGGCAACTCCTAATTCCTTCAACCCTCAGCACTTTCTAGACCAGAATGGCAACTTTAAGAAAAACCCGGCATTCCTCCCATTTTCTGCAGGTAAAGCTGTCAGCTCACAGTTATAAGCAATCACTCAGCATGCAGCATAACACATTTTCATACTTATGTTTGTGTGTCCTCCCAGGGAAAAGATCCTGTCTTGGCGAGTCTCTGGCTCGTATGGAACTTTTCATCTTTTTAGTGACGCTTCTGCAGGAATTCAACTTTTCATGTCCTGGAGGTCCTGACAGTATTAACCTCGTTCCAGAGTACAGCACCTTTGCCAACTTGCCTCGTTCTCACAATATCATTGCAACGCCTCGTTGAAAGGAAAAAAGCTGCTCTGAGACAATCATGAATCATTTCAAAGATGAGTTTTAACTTCGATTATTCCACTTATATGTTGATTCAACGTACATGATTTCCCTTTTAGAACAGAACGTTTATTTAGATGCATACGAGTCTTGTCTTGTATTTGTCCTCACTATAAATATGAATACATTTTTTTAATACAATTTATGAAATAAATAAAGCTGATTAATTTACGGTGTGAATGTATGCTTTTACATAAAGACAGAATTGTCAATTATTAAGGGCAGTGGCCTTGTGTGTTGTGTCCTGTTTGTTTTATTATTATTTAGTTGCAGGGGTTTTGGTGAAATGGCAACTTCCTGTCTGATGGCGCCACTGTGGAATCAGGAACCCTGCATCCAAATCTTTAGTATTTACTACATGCTATGTAGTAACTACTACTCGACCGTTCATGTAGTAAATACTGCGTTGGGTGTCCTTTGACCCGGATGTTTACGTTACGTAAGGTCGCCTGAGGTCCCGTTAAACAATAACTTATCAACTTAAATGTTTAATCAGTTGTCAAAAAACAAAAGTAATCAATAACATCTGTAAATGAGCTAAAATGCCAATGGTAGCTAAAGTGTAAGGGATGTGTTGAACTTCTAAAAGCAAAAGAAAATGTATGTCTGGGATCAGGGATAAAAAATGGTTGCTTTATCATGCGCCAACCAAGCATGAACTCAAACTACTAAAGAGAAAGGCAGCAGAATAACATATAACCAAATTGATTAAAACTAAATACATCATGCCATCCAAAAACTCCAGGAAGATAAGGAATATATTTCTTGTTTAATTTTCCAATATTCTTTCTTGCACAATAAAAAATCTGGCGCACACAGGAAACCGTTTTCACCCTGAGCACCAAAAGCCCTATGAAGGCCTATTGTATCTGTACTGTTTGTTATTCTTTGTGCTAATGAATTGGCTTTTTGGATACCTAAACATATGTGAAAACTCACCAAATTTGGCAGATGCATCAGTCGTGGTAAAAATGTACATAGTTAAAGAGTTTGCAAGGACTGGCCCAACATCGCACCCCATCCTCCCCATATAACTTACTTTAACTTAGAGGTAGGAACTCTGGTAAACTTGAACAACATCAATAGCCTGAATTTTTCGTGCATGGTTAATAGGTGGGGCCTGGTCTAAAATGTTTACTATGTGCTAAAAGAACAACATGAACTCCACAAAGCAGAAACCGAAACCTGAGGCCACTACAATGGATCACCTCAACACCTTGGCTGTGCGTAGAAATCCTGTCCATGGAAGTTATGAACAGAATCGGTGACGAAGGGCATCCTTGACGGAGTCCAAATCTCACTGGAAACAAGGCGACCCACTGCTAGTGAGGCAAATGAAGCTCTGACACCAGTCGTACAGGGAACCTGGTACCCCATACATGTTCAAACACCTTCTCCAAGTCTACAAAACGCATGTAGACCGGTTGGTCAAAATTCCCTTGCACTCTAAAGGACCCTGCTTAGAGTTTATCTAATGCTGCTAGGATGGCTATGGCAATGGCTATGGCTAGGATGAAAAAAGCATTGTTCCCTCTGAATCTGAGGTTCGGACATCCGCCGGAACCTCCTCTTCCGAATACCTGAAAAGACGATATCAAGGAGGTTCAAAAGCGTGATCCCGCTCTAGTTGGAACACACTCAGCGGCCCCATTTTTGAATAGGGGAAACCACCATTCCGGCCTGCCAGTCAGGTGAAACTGGCCACAACATCCACGCAATATTGCACGGCTGTGTCAACCAACACAGTTTGTTTAATTAAATTCAGTTTATTCATATAGCGCAGTTTCACAACAGATGTCATCTCAAGGCACTTTGCAAGAAGAGTTATTACAATACAATGTTTAATTTAGGAATTAGAGAACAACAGAGGATTGTGTCGTGAATTCACAGCAATCACTCACTCTGAGCAAGCATGAAGCGACAGTGGAGAGGAAAAACTCCTTTTCAACAGGAAAAAACCTCCAGCAGAACCTGGCTCAGCATAAGCAGTCATCTGCCGAGACTGTCTGGGGTTTGGAGAAGGCAGCAGAGACACAGAAAGAGAAACAGAACTGATGCAGAAGTTGGTAGCAGGACATGGAAAACGTTCCTCCACTGGAATTCCATCTTACTCTTACACTACTGTGTACCATGGAAGTTATTTCTAAGTTGATTTTTTCCTTCTTCTGACACCTATTGAGCAAACATTGTTGTTTATTTTATCTTTCAACATTTAAAAATCATATTTGAATGGAAATGAACACACCATGAGTTTTAGCTCACCAAAAAGAAAATGAACAAATAAATAAAAACTATTTTCTTTTAACATTTTGTTTAGATTATCCAATTGTCAAACAAAAACCTCCCGAAACTTCATGATATGTCAAAAGAGAAATTTCTGTTTGCTGTCTGGTAAACTGAATTTGTGGAGGTGTCTTCAGGCAAAACTGCTTATTTGATTTTCACTGATAATCAGGTGAAAGTACACTGATAGATCATGTGGATCTCAGTGCTGGATTCCTGCCAGGTCTCAGTTAAATATAAATAATGCCTCAGACAGAAAGAACTCTGTGAGCCACAGAGCTCAGAGGGTGTTGCGGAAAAGACAGAAGCCTGCAAACCGTGGAGAGAATTATGGAGTTTCATGTGACGGTGCTCCTGGCAGGGCTGATAGGTCTGCTTTGGGTCCTCTTTGTTAAGAACAATCAGAAGTACCGTCTGCCCCCTGGACAAACCGCACTGCCTCTCATAGGAAACCTGTTACAAATTGATAAGAATGAACCCTTTAAAAGCTTCCTCCAGGTGAGTTGGTGAGTATTTATTTGCATTATGACAATAGCCTTTAATCCAAGCAAGGTCGCCGATCTCTGCAGACTTTGCCACATGAGGCGACCAGATTGCATTTGGAGTTATCTCATGATGCAAATGGTTTGTAAGATATGCAAATGTTTAGATGATAATTTGTTTTTTTCCCCCATTTAGTTCAGCAAAACCTATGGTCCTGTGATGACCTTTAACCTGGGCTGGCAGCGAGTCGTTGTCCTGGTAGGATATAGGATACAGTGAAAGAAGCCTTGGTTGACCAAGCAGATGACTTCACGGGCAGAGCCCCTCTGTCATTTTTGTACAAAGCGACCTGAGGATATGGTGACTGCCCAAGTCCAACCTTTCTGTCATACAGCTGATGGTCGTTAGGTTCGGTTTGTAGATTCAACGGCACATTTTCTGTTCGACTGGTGTTGGGATCAGTAATGGAGAGCGCTGGCGTCAGCTGCGCCGCTTTAGTCTGACAACGCTACCGGATTTTGGCATGGGTCGTAAAGGGATGTAGGAGTGGATCCAGGAGGAGAGCAGACATCTCAGAGCTCGCATCCATAAGTTCAAAGGTGTGCCGTTCACTTTTTGTTCAAAATCAGACCTTCTGAGTGCATAAAAGCACATGTACTAATTTTTCCATTCCGTTCCATCCATCCATCCATCCATCCATCCATCCATCCATCCATCCATCCATCCATCCATTATCTATCCTTTAAGGGTTGCTGGGGGACTGGTGTTTATCTCCAGCAGTTATCGAGCGAGAAGCTGGGTAAGCTCTGGACAGGTTAAAGGTTACCAGTCCCTCGCAGAGGCCCTTTCATTCAATTCAGCTTATTTATATATTACCAATAAGCAAAAGATGTCATCTCAAGAAAACTCATTTCAATTAAATGATTCCATTCAGTTTAAACATTTTCTACTGAAGGAATCCCAGCAGATTGCATTGAGTCATTGATAGGAGGTTGTGCCCTGTTGATGCAGGCTCAAACCACAGCAAACCCTCATATTAAGCGAGCATATCGAAGCTTTGTGCTGCCATAAAACAAACATAAACTCTGCACATACATTTAAATTTTCTCTTGCGATCAATAATTTGGTTTAGGTTGAATGAAATATATTTCACTGTGTGATTAAAATGTTTTTTATAATCCACTATAATTTCGTAATTTACTTTAATCCTGTTTTAGTACAATGACAGATCCCAACAGTTTGTGTAAACAGTTTTGTTTTTTGTAAAATTGCCCTATAACTCCAAAAAAATGTATCATAACATAAACATCGCTTTTCAAAGAGTTCAAACATGTTTTACATTTGGCAAAGCAATTGTATTTGTATAGCACACTTTAAACACAAGGCAATTCAATGGGCTTTACATTTGACTTTGTAGCGTGTTTATTCTTTCTCCTGTCCTTCTTTGAACAAAGCTTGTGAAACGAGTCGGGTTGTTGTTTTTGCCTGCAGGTGAACCTTTTGACCCCACAATCTGGGCCGCACTGCATGAAACATAATCTGCTGCCTTGTGTTTGGCCAGCGCTTCAGATATGAAGACAAGGAGTTTCTGAACCTTATCGGTCTAATAAATAGGATAGCAGCCTTTAACAGCAGCCCTGTGGGTGTGATAAGTGGGAGGTGATACTTTCAGTATGTTTTTTTTAACCCAATTTTACATTAACCTGCATGCTAAAAAAAGCAAACATCTGCTACTTAAGTAAAAATAAAATAAAATAAAATAAAAAAATAAAAAATAAAATAAAAAGAATGAGCCATAAGGCTAAAGTCTTTATAAATATTATAATCTGTATGTAGAACATGTGATCTTAGTTTGGAGAATCAGGAAGAAATTCTCTCTGTGTAATCAATCTAATCCATGACATTCTTATTATTCATTGGATATAGTCACAGCACATTTTTAATCAGTGAAATAAGGAAATTATTAGGTATTGCAATAGAGAGGAAAGATGGGTCAGAATTAAGATCCAATTAATTTTCTTTACTATTTACTTACTTTATTCACTTTTTTATGTTTCAACTACACATAGTTTACACAAAGAATCTCAGGCGTATGAACAGATCAGGTTTATTAAATATTTAGTGTAACATTCAAAACCTCCTTTTTCTCTAAGGAAAAAGACAATCCCTCCACTGAGTTCCACTATGATAACCTGATGGCAACAGTGATGAATTTGTTCAAAAAACAAAAAACAGTTTTAAGCTTCCAAAAACTGAAGCAGCCATGAGCTTTCAGAAGGAGGAGGGTGTGTTGGGAACTCTAGCAGAAGTAAGCCTCTCTGCCCGTAGGGGCGTTGCAGACACCTCTAGCACTCCCTTGTTTTCAACCACTGATGTCACTAGTTGAACACTTAGTCGTTCTAGGAGAGGGAGGGGCAGCTGCTCAGAGAGCATAATTCAGGAGGATTACTTAGACATGCGTGAATTAAGCCAAAAAAAACTCTGGTGGGGGTTTTTATGAGAAAATTGCATAACCAGATGCTTGAAAACTCCAGAAACTTGATTTAGAATGATATAGGCCCTTTAAAGATTTGTGTGTGGCTGTATGTGGAACATTTTCATAAAAAGCAACATAAACAATATAATAAAACATCCAGAAGGGTGCAGAATGAAAGTACAATCCCTTAAAAAATATATATTTTTGAAATCAAATATATTAAAACGTACATTTCAAATGTACGTTTTGATGGAACTGATGGGAACGACAATGACGTTACGGTTATATCTACCAGCCAGTAGTACCAGACTGGTACTTGGAAAAATGTCAAGCAGCTGCTTCCAGAGATATTATTTGTCTCAGGAGACGATTGACCGCAGAAGAACAGAAACTAGTCGTTTTAGGTGAAGCTTACACCAGATGGACCCACATAAAACATTTCTACGGCATCAAACAAACGCAGAAACGACGACTTTCCTCTTGGATCAGTAAGCTAACTCACTTGGTAACTTTGCTCACGTTAGCTGTTGATTAAATTCCTCGAAAATACATTCCTCACTTTACATGGTTCAGGTTGGTCACCGGGAGTATCAGCAGAGAACCAGGCAACCCAACAGCTGGAATGATGTTTATATTGTTTTAACTACAACCTAGATAACTAGATGTCGCTATCATGCTTATGTTCCATATACAACCATTAATCACTCTTTGCGCAAATTAAGTGGCTTTTTGGAGGCCTAAACACATATGGAAACTCAACAAATTTGGTGGACGCATTAGTCGTGGGGTCTCCAAGTGCTTGAAAGAAACAGTTCTACTTTATCATAGAGGTATGAAATTCAATTGTAAAACTTAAAAATTCTGAACTTTTGTGCATGTTAAAGGGGCGTGACCCGGCCTCAGACTTTTTCCAATGTTAAAAAAAACAAAAAAAAAAATCTTATAAGTCCTAAAAATACGGTCTGTGAGAAACCGGACCAGCTGGAATTGGTCATTGTCACGTCCCTAACCAAACTTGTTGATCAAATGTGGACATCGACAAAGTCCCGCCCCCTCAGAACAGGAAGCGTAATGTTTTGCTGTGAAAAGTCCTCATTTTACACCTTTTACCTAATGAATTTGAAACTCTGCGCAAGGACTGTAAACATTTGTTGGAACTCTGTTTCCAGTACCAAGAGGCTAAGAAGGAGGCTGTGGCGGTGCAGCGAAATCTGTGTCGCTCAAACTTGTAGAGCACCACTTAGAGAGCCATGAATGCTGATATGTAGCAAAAAAATTAAAACTCGATAAAACTCGAATCACAGACTTATTTTCAGAATTACAAAGACCCAACCAACCCAAAGGTCCATGGTGATCAAGTTCTGCCACAGGGGCTGCTCTTGGTGGCTCCTAACAGGCTAACGGTTTTTGTTTTATGTGGTGTTTGGATACTGGAAGGCTATAACAGAAGAAGATAAATATAACAAGAGTTCTATAGGTGTTGAAATAGGAAGTGTACCACTGTAAGAATAAGTATTAACTTGGAGAACTAATAGGTGCACCTGGAACAAATGAGAGAGGAAGTACAATACTCACCTTGGTCCAAATTAAAACAGATAATCTATGGGGAGTCTGCAGTGAGAAAGTTTTGCCATTAACATTCATTAGTATGTGTTATCTTTCAGAAGCTCAACACAGAAGCTTAACTTCTACATATACAACCTTCATAGTTGTGTATGTAGCTGGACACATAATATAAGACCTTTGTTTTTCGTGATGCTGGCATTTTAGGCCCTGTTTACACAAAGACAAAACAATTATAGAGCTGCGGACATCACGTGACTCTCAGAGCGTAGGCGCCATGCTGGCAGGCATGAATTTAATGAAAATGAAAGTGACGGCTGTGATTTTACTCCGTCAGAGTTTACTTCCCATTTTTAAAACGGAAGACATTTTTGTATTACCGGGAAATTGAAACGATTAAACATCTCCCTAATCCCAAAAAATTGTTGTGTGGCAAGGTGCAAAATAATGTCATGCGTGGATTCAAACCACCAGGGTGGTAGTCCTTCACGTTAACCATTCTGCTATAGAAGCAATTTACTTAGCCCAAACAGCTAAGTTTTGAGACTCGGAGTCTCAAAACTCACAAAACAGAATTCTCTCACAAATACAGAGAGGTTCACAAATGAGAAGCGATCTTTAAATGTACATTCAGTGATCTGTTTGATGTGTGAGTTTTGATTTGAATTTTCTCTCAAAATTATATCTGTGAAACAGCCAGTGTGCATTTCTGAACAACATTAGGCACATTTGTGAATTTATATTACAAGTGTTTCTTGAAATTATATTTTGATATGTGTGCATTTGATGTGTGCAGCGTGTGCATTTGTGAAATAGACCGTGTGCATTTCTAATGACACTGTGGATTTGTGAAAAACCCTGCATGGGTTTATTTTTAATGAGACTGTCCGGATTCAACATTGCCTAACAATCATGGCCATATTAGCTGACCTCCGCTGCATAGTGCAGCAATATTGTTTGTCCAAATGTAAAGGATATTCACCATTTCTTAGGAATTGCTTTATTTCCCCGATCAAGCTGGGATCCACGATTCAGCCTCAATAAAACCTGATGTTTGCTGAAATTTACTACAGACTACCTGTCTGAAATACCGTCCAAGTGATTAGCATCTAACTTGCATCCAATAATCGAACGCAATTCTAATACGTAACTATGCTCTTAGATTTTGTAACTCTAAATTTGAAGAAAAAAATTAATCAAGAACTTCATGTTGTTGGTCTATTATTTGACAATGATGTAGTAATTAATTTTGAGATGCCATATTTTCACCACATTTTAAATAAAACATTATAATCAATAAATATGTCACAATTCATTAATAAATATTTAGCTTCACAGTAAATACTATACTATTTTGATAATAAAACATTTATTTTAAAACCTCATAATCTACCTCCAAATTCCAGCGTTCGATTCAAGGGAAATATTTATTTACAGGCTAAATACTTAGCTACCATGCTGGGGTTACAATGGTTTGACACAGGAACTAAAGCATGGGTACTTTTAAGTTCCCTTATTTTTTTTTTACTTTAAAGGGTTCATTTTTCTAACAGCTTATTCGCAATTAATTTTATTCAGACACAAAGGACTAAAAAAGAAGGTACAAAGCTGGCGTTGACATATCCAGAGCCATAACTCAAGAAGGAAAAGTGGTGGAAGGAGGACATTTTTAGAGGCAACACTATGTGTATGGATAACTAATAATAAACACTAAACAGTTTTGCTAACACAAGTTGTGACCCTCCATAGCCTTTGCTAAACTATGTTCACATCATATTTCTTTTGCCCACATTATAAATAGGAAGAATGTAATTGTGGAAAGGAGCATCTGCAGACCCCATACGCATGAAAGGGAGATGCAATATAGTTTGTTCTAGGAAGAATTACCTTTTAGATATTCGTAATGTTATTCTGGAATAGGACAAAAATGATTTATGGATATCTGGAAAGCTATTTTTTACCCGGAAGAACTGATTTGTAGATTTGTTGCATATTCAGTCGACATATTAAATGTTAAAACGGCTTGCCGTAAATGGGGTTAAGTACAGAAGACGCCCACAAACGACGCTTCAAACAAACAGAGTTTGTGCGAGGCAGTCATAATAAACACGCGTACGCGTGGTAAAAAGCAATTACCTGCTCAGCCTGAAACAAACGACGTCTCCGATATAAGAACCATTCGCAGAGAGTCGGGGATCAAGGAGCTTTGGCTGCGCAGAGTGGGAACTGGGAACTATTATGGAGTTTTCTGCAACACTGCTCCTGGCTGGGCTGATTTTAGTTTTCCTCTGGGGTTTTTCTAGTAAAAACAGGAAGAAGCACCGTTTTCCTCCTGGACCCAGTCCGCTTCCTCTCCTAGGAAACCTGCTGCAAATAAAAAAGAAAGCGCCCTTTGAAAGCTTTCTGGAGGTGAGTTTGTGATCAAAATTCCTCTGCAGTGTGCACAGCACATGACATACAGTGCAAAAGTTTTTGCTTTTTTCCAGCAAGTGTTTATGTATTTTGTTGGAGTTTAATCTGACATACCAAATGAAAGTATTGCGTAGTTCTGAAGTGAAATAAACAAACATTGCGCTCGATTTTTATTTTATTTTTTTAATAAATAGAAATACTGAAAAATGTGGCGTGCATTTGTATTCAAGCCCCTGAGTCGAAACACTGTAAAACCATATTGTATGGAGAGTGTCTGTAAACAGAAAGTGTGTTGCTTCAGCTTAAAGTGTAACTAAAACCCAAACAATGGATTTTTACCAATGCAATCTTTCAGGGCATATATTTGACATTTTCATGTAAACTTGGTAAATTCCAAATTTTCTGGTCTAAAAACTAGTGTGCCTATATAGAGAGCGTGGTGACAACTCTGTTTAGAACGTTTAGGACAATTCGGGGATCTGATTGGCTCAGAGGCGGTCACCTGCTTCCTGGGCGCAGTATTCGATACCAACTTGGCCGGTATCACACAGAAACAAATACAGAAACATATGAGTAGTGCATCTAGTGATTGATGTATGATTATGTAAAAATGCCATGCTGTGCAGCGTTCGGGTGCAGTACGAGACCTGGAGGTGTCAAACGGTTACATTTATTTCCTCGGGATGCAGAAAGGAGGAGATTGTGGGAGCACAAAGTCCGACGAGAGAAGAGGAAGGCCAGTAATTATTCTTTGTTGTGTGAGGTAAAATCTGTTTTCGTTTCGTGGAAAAAAGCCCACTGTCAAGAAATATATCACTTTCAATGTATAAGAAATAATTTCTACTTTGAGATTGTAGTCTATAGATTGTGAAGTGAACAGATTTCGCCTATTTGAATGTAATGACTTTATTGCTTGCCTTGAATACTTGATTGTAAATGTAAATAATTAAGTTCGAAATTGATTTAAATACCTTATAGAAACAGTAACATGATGTATGATGTATATACATCCAAAAAAAGATAACATTTCTGGGCAAAAGGGGAAGTTTTGTCACTTTTACCAGCCTTTTTCCGAATATTTAGTTCTTGGTCATACATTGTTGATGCCTTTTTAAATATTGACGAACGATAATTTCGGCAGTTCCGTGAAAGTTGAAGGTAAGATCTGCGATTTATTTCAGTCTGATACATAATCCCCATAGTAACGCGTTGAAAGATGGTAGCAAATATGGCGTCCATGTTTCCAGTTGCCGCCACTCTCTATATAGGCACACTGCTAAAAACGTCTTAGTGCTGCTGTTCATGGTCATTGGTTGGTACTGCATTTGAATTTTCTGACACCCATGGTCTCACAGAGACGACCTCCCTCTCTCAGACACACTCGCCCTGCCCCGTGACGAGTTGAAACTGCTCATCTTGTGTGAAACGTGCAGTGCACTCAGAAGCATACTTAGAGAGACAGAGAAGCTGAAATCCGTATATCGCACTTTGGACGACCACAACGTCAAAGTGGTTTAAAGCCATAAATTATAACCTATTTGTTTTAAACAAGGAAACAAAAGCTGAGGTAGTTCCCTCTGAAGCTACTTAGCATGGATGCTAGCGCTAGGCTCTCTGTGCTTGTTTGCTATACATGCTGCCGGCTTCAGGCAGCACTGACTCAGCGCCCTGAGCCAAAGGCTTGAACTGATACGTCATTTGGCCGCTGCGCTCCATAAAGCCTATCTTTACCTATAGTGGATGGTGGAGAAGAGACCTCATTTCTCCCTTTACCTTAGGTAAATAGAGGCATCATGGAGCTCGGCGGCTGCGTGTCATGACTGCCTTCCAGACCAGACCACACACCCACGTCTCCACCTCGCACTCATCTTCCACACTTGGCCACACCCCTCCGGGTCTCCTGGTCCTGCCCACTTTGGTAGAGTTTTTCGAATGTTGCCTGGGGGCTGGATGATGCTTTTTCATGGGGTTCAGTTACACTTTAATTAGTGTCTGGACTTTAAAATGGTTTTTGCAAGACTTTTATGTGCTTTGATCTAAAGCATTTTATTGAAGCTCTGGCTGTGTGTTTATGGTTGTTGTTAGAAGGTGAACCTCTACCCGACTCTTATCATTTACAACAAGTTAACTCCTCTGTTTTGCTTGATTCATCTTCTTGTTGACTTTGATTAGCTCCCATGTCCCTACCACATGTTGCTGATTTCTGAGGTTTTGATCATGTTAGTTTTCTTTTGCACCTTCTGTTGAACTGTTTTAATAGGAAGTTACATTATTGTTCTTATTTTACCAGGACGTTTTTTCCACATGTTCTCACTGCAAAAATAGTCAGTCTAACCACGCCCAGCAATCTTGTTTCCAGCCAAAAAATATTTTTTGATCTTGTTTTGAGATTTATATTCTAGGCAAGAGCAGAAAGTGTTAGATTATTAATCTTATTCAGAGAATTCTTACAGAGTGCAATTATCACTGGCGGATACTAAATTAGTCTAAAAGTTTTTAAATTAAGTGAAATAATCTGCTAGTGCAGTAAGACCATTGCATTTCTACTTCTCTTTCATAAACCAATATCTGAGGAGTGCATGACTAATGGCGTGATTTCCCACCCGAGCTGTTTATGTCTGCAGCTCCCTCAGAGTCACCATTTGGTACTTCTTTTCCCACGTCACAATTATGCTAAGACATTGAGGTTCGCAGTTATATGTGACTAATTGTTGAAAGGTTTAAGGGATATAAAACGTATAACTTTATGGGGTGCCATTTGTAATGGTACACTACACAGTTTCAGACTGAATAGTTACCAGGCTAAATATTTAGTATATAAGAGAAATAGTTAGCTTACAAATTAAATATTTAGCTGCAAACTAAAAATTGTTTGTCAACTAAATATTTTGTCTACAAACTTCATATTTAATTTCAAACTAAATAGTAAGATGAATATTTAGTTTGAAACTAAATATTTAGCTCGCAGCTAAACCAGCTAGCTAAAAATGTAGCTCAGAGCTAAACATTTAGCTAATATACAAATTTACTTGCCGATAAGCAGAGGTGGACTACCAAAATAAAAGCTGGGTCTTGCGATCCTCTTAACTGGCAGGTTTTTCATGTCACCTCTGCATCACTGCTCATTTTCGTCCGGACATGTCCGAAATTTCAGCTTAAAATGTAAGATGAGCCGTTCTAACCTCGACACAGACGTTTACTTATGGATTTACAGCAGCAGTGACCCAGCAGGACCCAGCTTTTATTTTGACAGTCCACTTCCGCTTCTCTGTAATTCAATATGAATAATAGCTAATTATTTAACTCTCTGCAGAATATGTAATTGAAAGCTAGGTATATAAAATGTAATGTTTATAAATAAATGATTGAATGACATTGTGGAGTATAGAACTTGAAAAATCTTTTTTTTCATTATGTCAGGCTAAATAACCCAAATTATTGCTGTTAATTTCTGACCGTGTGACTTCACCAATGTTTCCCCATATAACTGATCCTAATTTTTTACATTTAGCTCAGTAAAACCTATGGACCTGTGATGACCTTATACCTGGGCTGGCGGCGGGTTATTGTTCTGGTAGGATACGATACAGTGAAAGAAGCCTTGGTGGACCAAGCGGATGACTTCACAGGCAGAGCACCAGTGCCATTTCTTCACAGAGCCACCAACGGATTTGGTAACCTGTTTAAATTGCATTGAAATAGTCTCTGTGTCCCTTATGGGACTTAAGGTGACATATCTGTTTGACAGGTATTGGGATCAGTAACGGCGAACGCTGGCGTCAGCTTCGGCGCTTCACTCTAACAACTCTACGAGACTTTGGGATGGGTCGTAAAGGGATGGAGGAGTGGATCCAAGAGGAGAGTAGACACCTGAGGGCTCTCATACGCACTTTTAAAGGTCTGCTTTCATCTGTGTGAAAACGGCTATTTCACAGGGGTTATTATTCACATTATCTTAAATTATCTGTCAAGATTAGAATTGCTACCAAAAATATGCAGCATAAAAGTGCTGCCATTGTTTTAGACCCCTTCCTGTTCTGGCAGCGGTTTAAGTAAATATATTGTGCTGAAACACCAAAGCTTCATTCAAAGCTGGAAAAAAAGAATGTTTGAATTACCATATCTCAGTTATAATAGGACAAACACAAACAAATAAACTAGTAAACAGTAAACTAGTAGACAGTCTGTCATAAAAAGAAAGATGGGAAAATACTTGTTCTTTTCAACATCAGTAGAAGTGGTTGATTTGCGGAAATATAAACCAAAATGTTCTAAACAGAACCTTTTCACACAATTCAGTCTCAGTGTGCTTGTCAAGATTAGTTTTTCAATGCAAATTAAGACACATAAAAGTTTATATCTGGTTACAGGAGGGAATGACTGGAAGTTTGGCAATCATTTTTTAGCAAATAAATGTTGCTTGGTATGTTTATTTTTAACCACCAGGTGAATCTTTCGACCCAACAATCGTGTTGAGCCGCACAGTGTCCAATGTTGTCTGCTGCCTGGTGTTTGGCCAGCGCTTCAGTTATGAAGACGAGCAATTTCTGAACCTCCTCGCTGTCATATCTCAGATGATCCAGTTTAATAGCAGCTCTATGGGTGTGGTAAGCAAAGGTCTCTCTATAAAGACAATTTTTTCACTTTTTTATGGTCTTACAAAATCTGCAGACCCTTTCCAAAAAATTTAAATATCATGGAAAAGTAATTTATTTCCATTCAAAACATTAAACCTTCATAGACAATAGATACAGGGCCCACAACTTAAACTATTCCAAGTATTTAACTCTTAATTTGTATGTAATTTGGGCTTCCTCATAAAATCAGGAATTCAAAAAAGTTAGAATACTGTGAATAAATCATCTCAGATTTTACAGGGCATGAATGTTTTAAACAGAGTGTCACACCCTACTCATCCCAAAGCCACTGTACAGGTTTTTCCAGCTGTCGTAAAATTGCTTCAGTTTGGTCCATTTGTCTCAGTCGGGCCTGGTTTACACGGAAAGGTTTAAAAATTGTCGGACCGCACACGCAGCGATTAAAAAAAAACCCTAAATGAATTGAAAATAAAATAAAACAAACAAATAATTCATCCTGTGCTATTTTGCAGTGCGAGTAGATGAGCATATTCTTCAATATAGTTCCAGCGGTCCTGCTGATCTGCTCCAATTTGAAAAACACACTCTCCTGTAGCCCTTGTGGTTTTTTCCATATCAATGTGGCTGAGACCCAAACACTGACACAACATAGTAATACGTTGTTTTGGTGAGTTTATTTGACCGTCTGAATAGCACAATTCAGATTTATTTCTTTTATTTTTGTACTAATTCAGAAACATGCTCAATGTTTTAAAAAGCGTCTGCAGTCTGAACGCTCATGTCACATTTCATCCAACCGAGCGGCCGGAGAAGGATCTACTGAATATTTTCGTCCTTCTTTCTTCACACTTTTTTATTACTTGTTCATAATTTTTTTTCAGCGCAACATGCAGAATATATTCACCAATGGCACACATTCATATGTGTTCAACTTTTTTTGGACAAAGGAATGGAGTTAAGATGTGGAGGTGCTATATATTTTTTTACTAGGTCACGCACTTTGATGTGACTGATCTGTATTTCAATACATTTGTGGACTGCGGTCAAGTGAGCCGACTCTTTGAAATAATAATAGATGCTTCAAAGGCGCACCCCAGCGTCTCTGCCTGTTAGCTCGCTTACTGATTGGCTACACGTCACATTCATCAGACTGCATGCTCGTTTCTCCTTGGAGCACACCACACACGCTGTGATATTGGGCCAAGACAATCCAACATGTTGGAGATCCCAGATTTGCGATCAGAGTAGTCCAGACGTCTTTGCGAGCGGACACGATCACTCTTAACACACCACACATGGCAGGAATATCCCGATTATGGGGGGTTGACGGAGGGGTAAAATAGGGGGAAGATTGGCATAAATATCCTGCAGTGTGAACCAGCCCTTAGTTTCAATATGAGGAAGACTGTAGACTTGACAACTGGCCAGAAGACCATCATTGAAATAAATGGTAAATCGTGATTTCTTCACAGTATTCTAATTTCTTGAATTCTTGTTTTCGTGGGTTTGTAAGGGTCCTGTAACATTGCCAGGGTCTGTTATTATGAAGCTTATTCTGCACAACTTTAATATTTGTGACAAACACTGGATTTAAAGGCAGGTTTAATGACATGTTTAATATCAGGCCTGATAACAAGGAAGGAAGCTTGATTTTATTTTTATTTTTTTCTCCCACAGATGTACAACATCTTCCCTTGGCTCATGGAGCATCTTCCTGGCAAACAGCACGCTGTTTTTGCCAAGATTGAGGAGATCAGAAACTTTGTCAAGATGAAGATCCAAGAACACAGAGACACACTGGATCCCAGCTCTCCTAGAGATTTTATTGACTGCTTCCTCATCCGAGCTGATCAGGTGGGACAGATGAAGATTTCTTCTGCCTTAAACCAATTTAACCAGTAACAACATGGATAAGTTTTACTCCAGGCATTTATTTAATTCAAAACCAAGTCAATGTGGATTAAACTTGACTCTTGAAGAATATTTTTCTGCTTTCAAATTGTGCATTGTGGATGAATTATTTATTAAGTAACCCAAATTTAACTTGCAATGGATAGGAGTTATGGTGTGCTCCATTTGTAGTTGAAACTTCGAAATTCAAACTTTTGAGTCAGAAAAATCAACAGGAACACCCCCTCTATATCGGATTTCCCACTTTTAAATCTGAGAATGTTTTCTTACGTCCACTTCGAGTTTCAAAATGGCCGCTCCTCGCACGAACAATAGTAGCCATAGTGGAAACATGTTTATTTTACAAGACACACTAGTAGGAGTATGAAGATGTGAAATGAAGGTTACAGTCAACGCCTGAAACTCAGTGGTGTTTCCATATGGAACGTACAGCTTAAAGCGATGTTTGTGAGACGTTCTGCCGACAATGGCTATATGGATGTTGCCATATTGGAATCCAGACTTCTCCGACTACTTTAACTGCAATGCTGATAACTCTTCTGCAGATGTCGCGCTGGACGTGTTCATTGTTTTGACAGGTTAAAAATTTTTTTGGTTCTAATCTATTTTTAGCTGTCAATTTTAAAATGTGATTTTAATACATATTGAATAGCATTTAATCAGTTCTAAGTAATATTCAATCCAAACAGGCTGAACAGAGAACTACAAATGGAAAAAAAAAAAAAGTTTACCTGCTGTGGCCTGAATGCGCAGTCTCACAATTTTCTCCTGCTCTGCATGGAACTAAAATGCACACCCATCTGTGCGTGACAAAATAGTGAGATTGCCGCAGAGATTATTGTCATGAAGTTTTGGATTTTTGGCTCAGACAGATGTCTTCTAAATGGGGGTTTTAGATGTTCTGAACGGTGAATCTACGCTCCACTATCACACCAGAGGCTGGAATTAAGCACCACTTCTACCAAAGTTTTAAAGGAAGCATTTCTTAAATTGAAGCTTTATTAAGCGTTCAGAAGTCAAAAAGACTTTCTGAAAGAACATTTTGCTGACCGGTAAACTATTGTTTCAGTGGGAGAAAAGCCAGCAGCATTCAATTTAGTTTTTTTTATAGCGCTGTTTCACAACAGTCATCTCAAGGCAGTTTACAAGAAATGTCATTTTGATTAAATCATACAAACATTCCAATCAGTTTTCTGCAGAGGTGGAAAGAGAACTAAAATATTCTACTCAAGTAAAAGTACTACTGTGATGAAATTTTACCCAAGTACAAGTAAAAAGTAGCTTAGAGTAAAAGTTAGTTGTGAGACATGAATCTCAAAGTAGCTGCTTTTTCATAAAAACTTTTTTTTTTCTCCAAAAGTGTAACTGCAGGTTAAGTAGAAATGTATACAGTAAATCATACACGTGCTATTTTTAGTCCTCCACATGACCTAAAGAAGACAAACCATCAAAATGTAAGACATCTAAGACAAAACTATGAGACTGCTGTCAGATATTAGAACATGTGAAATAAACTTAAAACTTTTCAAATATAGCAGCTGCTAAAACATTTTCATTGTCTAAAAATTGCCCTGCCCTAATGTACTTCTAGGTTATCGCTTCTTTCTTTGTGTCCATCCTTAGATTGTTACTATCTGAACAGTTTAATTTTTAAAGTTAGTAGAGTTAATTGTTGCTCACTTTTCAGGAGCCACACCGTTTTCTGTGACCATCAGAATCTGTGATTATGTTTCGTTAACACCATCATAGGTCACTAACCGTGACAGTAGATGCTCCTATCATATTATGTTACCTCTCCATCACTCACAAAAGAGTTTGAGAGGGTAGAAACTTTTTTCAGGTGAGGTTGTGTGCATACACGAGTTGTAAAATTCACTTTTTGAGTGTGAAGTGACCCTTCCATACCCTTTGCAAAAAAATGTTCACCTCATATCAGATTTTAATAATGGCATTAATAATTTTTACAGTGTGGCACTATGTTTGTCCATGAGGAATCTGCGAAACAGCGCCCTCTAGAGGCACATAATCTGATGGTCCCAGAAAATGGTGTAAGACCTGCTTTTGGGGGGTGGCGATTCACAAATAAATTCAATTGTCCAATTTTATTGTTTTTTGTCAAGCATGTATGAAGGCTACCAATCCTGGGCGATTTGTTGAGATTTTTAGATTAATTTAGAATACTTAGAAGTTAAAAAAAAAATCATCTTATAGACCTATAGACCTATTGGGATGTTAGATGTTCATTTTTGTCTTCTCAAACCCCCAGACGGTCGTGGCAGATGGTCACTTGTACTGAGCATGGTTGTGGTTCTGCTGGGGGTCTCTTCATGTTAATGGGGAGTTTTTCCTCTCCACTGTCGCTATATTCTTGCTTAATAGGAGGTATTACTTTGGTTGGAAGCCTGCATGTTTCAGGCACCACCTCACATCAATGACTCAATGCAATCTGCTGGGATTCCTTACAAATGACATCTATTGTATGAACCGAATTAATATTGTGGGTCTGCCTTTCCCTTCAGGAAAAAGACAATCCCTCAACCGAGTTCAACTATGACAACTTACTCGGTAGCGTGTTGACTTTGTTCCTGGCGGGGACAGAAACCACCAGCTCCACCATCAGATACGCTCTCAGCGTGCTGATCAAACACAATAACATACAGGGTATGTATTCTAACAGAACACACCTTCTGTGAATAAACTACGGCATCAGCGGGTTGCCCTCTCTTCTTCCCCAGAAAGAGTGCAGAAGGAGATCGACGCTGTGATTGGAAGAGAGCGCTGTCCCGGCATGGAGGATCGGAAATCCCTCCCGTTCTCGGACGCCGTCATCCACGAGGTTCAGCGTTTTCTGGACCTCGTCCCCTTCAGCCTTCCTCATTATGCACTGAAGGATCTTGCATTTAGGAGTTACAACATCCCAAAGGTGGGCTCAGTTCCAAGATTTTCCGAAGTTCTTATCCGTGATACGGGAATCTGTGGGTGTCCTTTGGAAAATGGTTGTGAAGTTCTGGCTGATTGTTGTTCTGTGTTTAGGACGCTGTGATTATACCCCTGCTGCACTCTGTGCTTAAGGAGGAGAAGCAATGGGAAACTCCTTATTCCTTCAACCCTCAGAACTTTCTAGACCAGGATGGCAACTTTAAGAAAAACCCAGCATTTCTCCCTTTTTCTGCAGGTATAGCTGTCTCCCTACAGTTAAAAAACCCAAAAAACATTAGAATGCACTGTAACATCATTGTTTGTTTGTGTGTCCTCGCAGGGAAAAGGTCCTGTGTCGGCGAGTCTCTGGCTCGCATGGAACTTTTTATTTTCTTAGTGACGCTCCTGCAGGACTTTACATTTTCCTGTACTGGAGGTCCCGACAGTATTAACCTCATTCCAGAGTTCAGCAGCTTTGCCAACTTGCCTCGGTTTTACGACATCATTGCAACGCCTCGGTGAAAGGAAAAAGCTCTGACACAGCCTGCTGAGTTAGGAGGTATTAACAAGCGTTCACGCTTGCCATGATATGTTTGTCATGTGATCTCACTAAATTCATCCACAGCAAAGATCAGCATATTCGAAGAACATCAACTTCAGACATTGTGACACTGTTTTGATCTCTGTAATATAGCCTGTATGTACTTTTAAAATGTTTTTTGTTTTATGTTAACTTAGCCGATCCCCACAAATCAAAATGTCAGTATGAACATGTGTGAGTATAAAGCCATACCAGTGCTATATGAGGTGCTGTTTGTAAGTTACACAATCAAAAAGCAAATATGGGGTTATTTAGCCTGTCGTAAGATGATAAATGTCATTTGCATCAATGTTATTTATTCATTTATATATGTCAGAGCTGCAAACTAGATGTATTATTAGCTAGCTAAATAATTACTCTACGAATTAAACAAGTATTTAATTTGTAAACTAAATATTTAGCTTGCTAGATAAATATTTAGCTTGAAGCAAAATATTTTGCTTGAATAAATATTTAGCTAGCATGCTAAACTGGTTAGCTCTATAGTGTTTTTATGTAAATGTTTCATGCAGCACTAAAGCTTTAGCCAATACTCGGATTCGCTCACCGGGAAGCAGAAGCAGACAACCAAAAATAAAAGCTAGGTCCCGCACACCTCTATATGTTAACCTCCTGCTGCTGGTGCAAAACTGTTGCTTTGAATCCATTGGCGAATGTTTTTATTGCTGTTAAAACAGCTCATACATTTTAAGGCATAGAGGTTTGCAAGACAAAATTTTACTTTGGTAGTCCACTCCTACTTATTGGCAAATAAATTAGCATATTAGCTGAATATTAAGCTTGCTCGCTAAATATATAACTTCAAACTAAATATTTAGCTTGCTAATTAAGTATTTAGTTCAAAGTTATATATTTATTTTGTAGACTAAATAATTAGTTTAAGCTATATATTTGTAAATTGAAAATTAATCTTGCTAACTAAATATATGAAACTGTAATTTATAAATGAATAAATAGCATGCACAAAAAATAGGACTTTTTTTATTCAGACTTATAATCAGTGACATATATTATTCAAAGATGACCCATTTATTTATATTATTACAGGCCAAAAAACCCAAATTACTGTTCTTAACTTTGGGTTTTGCAACTTTAAAAACTGCATCAATAGTACAATTCCTCCAAAAAGACAGAACTTAATTTTTAAACTCCAAAACTTACCATTTTCTACATAATGTTATGTACAATCATTTTAGATTTAATTCATTCAGGTAGCAAAAATATTTTGTTGTGGATTTTACTGACACCACAAAACCCCATCACCTAAAAAACCCTCTGAGCAGGAGGGCATTAAAACATCCATATAAAACATTGTGGTTATTCTTGTCCATTCATGATGTGATTTTAGACTGAAAGTGTGACAACGTTAACCGGGTTTTATCTGAAAGTTTAGGTTCTATAAATGCTAAATAAAATGTTGAATTTGTGCCACTTCCTATTTTATTTCAGAAGCTGAAAACTGTCTTTATGATGGCAAATATTACAACCAGGGCTGCCACGGTTAGTCGATTCGTCACAACAATGTCGACAATAAATGTATTTGTCAACATCATCGTTTTTTTTATAAGAAAGCTTTGTTTTTCTCTTAAAACTGCGGCTGTAACGCTCACTGCTCTATATGCTGTATGTCTATGGCTCTGTCTGCCTCTCTGCCCCTGACGTACATGAGCAGCAGCACCCAAAGTGTCATGGCGAGCCGACAACGGAGCACTACTTTTTAGGAGCATCAGTCCTGTTTCTCTTTCTGTGTCTCTGCTGTATTCTCCAAACCCAGACGGTCTCGGCAGATGACCGCTTATGCTGAGCCTGGTTCTGCTGGAGGTTTCTTCCTGTTAAAAGGGAGTTTTTCCTCTCCACTGTCGCTTCATGCTTGCTCAGTGTGAGGGATTGCTGAGAAGTCTTGACGCAAATTTCTGTGGTTCTCTAATTCCTAAATTAAACACTGTATTGTAATAACTCTTCTTGTAAAATTCCTTGAGAAGACATCTGTTGTGAAACGGCGCTATATAAATAAACTGAATTGAATTGCTTACCACGGCGGTGATGCTGCAGCATCTTAACAGGAAGCCTGGCGCGGCTGACTACGAAGAGGGACAGTTGCCTCGCTAAGCTAATTAACATGTTAGCTGCTAACGGTAACACCAACAGAAGGCTGACTGAGAATCATCTTTTACCCAGACTTGTCGGCTTTGCGTGTTCTGTCTGGGGCATTCATAGATCTATATAAATGTGCGGGTTTTTATATTTATCGCAGCTTTTCTCTCATGTCACCAGTGCCTGGATGGAGGCTGGTTCTGTTTAAAGGTAACAGGGTAGCACTGCTGCTGTCAACAAGACATAAAAGCTCAGGTAATGGTTGTGACAATTGTAGAGGAGTACATAGCTGGCTAATATTTCTGTTTATGGCAGAATCCCAATACCTCGTTGGTCTCATGGACGCAAAAACTATGAAAAGACACAACAAAGTGAGAGTTTATTAAATGGAAAATGTTATTAATTACTTATATTGATATCTGTAACATTAAAAGTATTGATTGTGATTTTCTTTCCCTTAGCATGTCATGTGTCTGCTGTAACATTGTTTTTTTTATAATTAGTTAATAAATGTTAAATAAGTGGTCATTCTAACTATCACTATTTTTTAGATTTTACACTTGGAAGCTTCTGATGTATATATTTGAGCATCTTCTTCGATAAGATACAATTTATGCCGATTAGTCGACTAATCGGCAAAATAACAGGCGATTAGTCGATTATGAACATAATCGTTTGTGGCAGCCCTAATTACAATTTAGAAATCTGAAGATTAGAAGAAGTGAAGGCTAGACATAACCTAATTAGTGGGATATTAAGGGATTCATTCCAGGAAAGCAGAGCTAATGAGGACCAATTGTCCTTCTAACAAATGTATAAAAATAAGTCAAATTGGTTAGATGAGGGTTGAGGCTGCAGGAGTTGGAATAACATAGTTTTTTTTTAATGAAAAACCTTTACCAACCAAAGCAGGAAGGCAGAGAAACTGCCAGTAAAGATTCACGAGCAAACAGAGATTGTTTTTTCTCTTTATACGACAGCAAACACTGCAAACGACTGACGATCTGTCCAGGGTGCACCCTGCTCCTCGCCCAATGACAGTCTGAGATAGGTACCACCCACAACCCCCTCGTTTGCTTTTGTCTGTGGATAGACAAAAGCAAACAGCGTTTGATCCAACCGATTAGGAAAGACACTTTATTGAAATTAAAGACTCATCTTGTGTATGGTAGAGTAAATGATCTGACCTAATGTCAAATAAAAGCATTTAGAAAAATCTAAAAACATTAACTCGTCTTAGTTACCCATGATTAAAAAACCAAAAACCCAATAGCTTCATCTCGGACTGCAGAGGGCTGAGGTTGGTTGTGAAATCTTCAAATTCTTAAATTAAATAAAGGCTGAACACAAGCAGCAACAACAGAAAGCTGCAGGAAGAAAGCATCTTCTGTCTAATAAGGCAGCACATGTTAATGAAGTCCATGAACAGATAAGACCACAGCCAAGCACGGTGGTGGAGCGGTTATTATCGGGGCTTGTTTAGAAGACAAAGTACATGAGCACCTTGCAGTCTCGAGACGACTATGAACTCCTCTGTAAGCTAAATTATTGTAGAGCTGGATGTGAAGTTGTCTTCTTGAATTAACTGGACCAGGAACAGTAAAGAAACACTCTATAGAAGGGTAGACAAAACAATTACTTGAATTCTTTACTTGCAGCTTAACTACAGTACTAATACACAACTTTTAGCTTGTATTACTTTGGTGTACACTACTTTAACTTCAGACGTTTGACTACATAATTGACATAATTGAATACAACATGAATATTGGCTTGTTTTCTTAATTTGAACTTAAAATAAAGGAATAATTTGAACCTAACCATGTCCTGTTCTTTTTAACACACTTACAGGATCAGACAGGGTTATGGGATTGTTGCATTCTCTTAAAGACACAGGAACTTTACAGAGTTGCAGTTATTTCCTTTTCGTCCTGAGCCACATTTCAGAACTCAGCATGAAATTCAGGGGAAAGGCCTCTTGATTAGCAGCGTTATATGTGCACACATTTGATCCTTCTGTGCCTTCAGTTTAACTGTTTGCTGTACAGGAAATTTGATCCCGTTTCATTAACTCAAATACTGTGTAGGCATTAAATGAACTCCTTTAAAATTATTTGAAACATGTCAAACATGACTTTCTCAGTTAATATAGATTCATGTTCTTCAGCTGTAGCACCTCAGTCTTTCCTTATTTAAAGTGATGTGCATGCAGGCCTCCATCTTTTTCTACATTTTGTTTCTTTGTGGTAAATTTCCCAAATCTTGTTTAGCCACATGTATAAAACATGTTTTAACTCCTAAAGGAAAACCTGAAAGGGGGGATTTTTTTAAAGAGTATTTTTTGTTGTTTTAATTTACAATCTTACATTACAAAAATGTATTTTGAGGTGCGTACATAGTGAAGATGTAAAAACACAGCACCACAAACGTATAATTATAATGCATATTAATTCAACACAGAATCAGAAAAATAGAAAAACATAATACTTTGTCATGGTCAGCATCTCAAAGCTTTTACTAACAGTCCTAGCTGTGTGCTCTCCAACATAATCAAGGGTTTCTATATTTTCTATTAAGGGATTGATGTTTCTGTGTACTACACTGGTTATTCTCTCTAGGGGTAATAATAAAAATATATTAACGAACCAATCTGAAAGTGATGGTTCAGAATCATCCAACTAATGCTGCAGATGGTTAGCCCGGCACTATATAAGGCAAGGCAATTTTATTCAGTTCAATTCTAATTCACTTAGTTCATATAGTGCAAATTTACAATAGGTGTCATTTCAAGGCACTTTGCAAGAAAAGTCATTTTTTAGTACAATTATACAAACATTCCAATCATTTAAAAGTGCATGTACAGTATAGCATCATTTCAAAAACAAGAAAATTCAAGGTGTTTCACATGATTCGGTGGTAAAGGAGCAAGCAAAAAATATGACATAAAAACATATAAAAATAAAGATCGCAAGTTTTAGGATCACTAGCAATTACATTGTGTTAACTCCTGATTGTGCTCGCAAATTTAATAAAGCATGAAAGGCATAAAAACATTGAAAGTAAAAATGACAATTAGATAAAACATGAAAAGCACATATAATTTTGAAGTTTCTAATTCTTGATATCCCATAAATCGGTCTTTTAGGACGACCAAATTAACTGAAGATAATTGCATCTTTGCTGTTTACATCATTTACACATTGCTGAGCAACTCATATTTATTTTATTGATAAGGAATAGTTTGCAATTTATGTATGATCTTGAATTGATTTTCATTTTATTCTTAACTGCAAGAAATGTTTTGGAGTTTAGCAGAATTACTTTTCATTGTCCATCTGTTATTTTAGTACAAAGATCATGTTCCAAAGATTGTTTACTGTTCAATGTTGTTAAGCTCCTTAATAAAAGCCAATTATTACAAATAAAATGTTTTTTCTTGTTTTTTCTAAATGGATCATAAGTATTTTTTCCAGGAATATGCCCCTTTATGGCACTGCTTTACAAATCCATAAAAAAAATTATCTTTGGTAAACAGTATTGTTTTTTTTAAAGTTCTTCTAATGATTTCATAGTAGAACCTTCATAAAATTGTTATTGATCCTTTTTCCTGAGTCTTTGCAAGAAGAGTTGAACTGTGGGTTATCAGGTATTACCTCTAAAAAATTCATTTTTTGTATTAATAGAACGCTGCTTTTTATTTGTATTCTACACATTTAGGATTTTACTCTCTATGAAGTTCTCTATATTTTTGTTGTTGTCCCAGTTGTTAAAAACGGGACCTTGGATTGCATTCTAGTTAATCGGTGTCCAAACACAAAATATCAGAATCTTGTATCACCCACTCTGAGATGTTCTTGAGTTGTATTTCCCAGTGGTAGTACTGGAAATGCATTCCTATATGTAAGTCTTCATATAAATGTCGTGATATAACATTTGGTGTTATTTGCATTAAGTATAGAATATGTGGGAGTGTACTCATTTTTATGACCATAATTCCTCCCAGCGGAGATAAAGGTAAGTTGTCCATTTAAGAAGGTCTAGTTTTACCTGTTTTATATTTGGAGTCAGATTTATTCTATCCAGATCTTCTAAGTTATATTCAATATTATTAGCAACGTATTTAAACCAACTAGGGAGGAGTTTGAACTAAGTAATATTTAATCTTAAATTTTGACTGCCACCTAGTGGTAAAACCGAGGACTTACTCATTAGTTTTATACCCTATTTGTAAATAACATGTAATAAGTGTTGCACAGGTTGTTTTCTGGTTCTCAAAGAAAATTAAGACATCATCAACATACTATGGACAATATGTGTTTAATTTTTCCTGCAGCTGCCATAAATATTAGGATTGGATCTAGTTGCTTCAACTGGTGGCTTAATAACTATTGCAAACAACATAAAGTCTTACTTTAGTATTGTATAAATCCAGTTTGATCTGAATTGATGATAGTTTTTAGAAGATGCTGTATTCTTCTAGCCAACATATTTGCTCAGATAAGCTGTTTCCTCTAAAATATTAGTTTCTGAAACTCTTTATTGAAACTGCTTGCTATTCATTTAAATTTGGCAAAACACGTCTTCTTAAAAGGAATCTATACGATTGTTTTCCACCTTCACATCTGATTTTTACAGCAACTGATGTATATATTTTTAAACTGTTTAAATCAATGTCATCTGATGAAAATACAGCTTGCTTTTTGGTTCTTTAAGTCAGCCCACGCGGTGCACGTTAAGCACTTGTCACCATCTTGACTCCACTGCCTTCACTGAGGAAAAATTTAGATTAAAGCTGTTTTTAAACCATTCCTGGATTTGTATAAATGCTCAGAATGAGTAAAATAATGCAAAGTCAGTGACTGTGCAGTCTGCTGGGTTCCCTTAGATAGAAAACTTTTTCACCAGTTTGCATAACAAACTAAACTTTTTACTTTGGGCGATGACTAAGCTCAATTTTTAATGGAGGTTTTTGACTTTGAATCTGACTTTATGGTTGTATTAAATTGATTTTTTGATGTTCTGTGGATAAACTGGATCCGTTCGTCTTGTAAAGTATCCTGAGACAACACATGGTTATGCACTGCATCAATACACAAATTCAATTAATAGAGTGTAATTTCAGGTCTGAAACCTCTGGCCTAAAGTTGAAAACTACAGAGATTTTAACTAGTTTGTAACTGGAAACTCTCAGATGTTTGGTGTAATTTGCTTCAGCCACTACTTGGAGTACCATGGTCTGAAATAATTATTGGTTCAGAGAAACACGTTTCAGCAGATCTTCAGTCATCTAAATCTCTTTAACACGGACAGACCACAGAAACAAAAGGAATTTCCTGAATAAAGTACAGTATTTTTGAATTTTAATAAAATATAATTGGATGGATAAATATATAAGTGGAAACTACTGTAAGTATTTGAATGAATTGTGTACGCTTTTTCATTTCAACTCTTTAAATGCCAGATTTTGTTCATAAAATGGTATTTTCTCCCTCTAACGATGTCATCAGTTTCTAATTACCTAGGTACTCTTATTGTAAAATGCGTAATAAGTAATTCCCTGGACATCTAGTTCTTACTTTCACTTGGATAAAAATATGTTGAATTTTTGGGTACTCTATCGACCTCTGCTGTTTGGATAGATATGAAGCTTTTTCTGAGATTTACCCAGAATTTCATTAATTTGGCTTGTTAATAAGCAGATAACAAACATCTCCAGAATTAAATTACATAAAAAAATAACATCCAAACAAACTGCAGCTTTGTCTTGCAACTGAACTGGTTAAAAATGACTTACACTGCTGGATCATGTAAGAAAACTGCTGCAAAAATGTTGCACACACACACACACACACAAATTAGCACCAGTAACAGAACCAAAAATTAAAATCTGAAACCGCTTAAAAATATTTTACGATCTGATGAATTTTTTTTTTTTTAAATGCAGATCCCATTTTACTGGTTGCTGGAGCCTGCAGTCTGTTCTTCTAAGCAGGCATCCGCTCTGGAACCATCCATAAAATGATGGCATTTCTCTGGTCCTGACTTCTGGCTTCTCCTGGCCTGGAAACAGATGATGGTTTAGATTAAATAAATAAAACACTGTATCAACTGAACATGTAATGCAAAACACATCCATTACCTTGAAGTAGAGGACAATGACTGATCCCATCAAACCCAACAAGAGGACAACCAGTCTGATGAAGAAAGCTGTCAGGGAGGCTGAAACTGAATTAAAACAGACACACAATCAGGTTTCATCAGATCACTCAAACTATAATTTTGCAATCATATATCATCTGTTTCATATTGTCTCACTTCAATTAAAAATACAGGGTATCGATTGGATTCTCGATTTGTATTTTTATTTGGTCCTTTTACAGTACAGAGCCCTATGTCATTTTTAGACTAGTCTACGATCATTGGTTTTAGTCGTTACATTTTGTACGGTAAATCTAATTTTAAGACAAAAGTGTTGCAGTTTTTATTGTTCTTGTGTAATGTATCACATCAGGTATTAATGGTCAAATGGAAATAATTTATTTACAAAAAAAGTGTAAGAGTGTTGTTTAAATAACAGAAATGATTAGTAATAGAGGGTGACTGCCATCTAGTGACTTTTTAGTTACTGCAGAAAAACGAGTGGAGACACAAAGCTCCTGATCCTCCAAAGATCCTCCTTATCTTATCTATCTTCTTTTAGCTATCTTATCTATCTATCTTATATATCGTATATATTAGTATCTTTAAGTAGGCACAAAAATAGAACAAGGGTTTGAATAAAAAAAATTCAGTTAGTTACAGGTTTGGGCGGGTGAAAGCCATGAGAATACAACAAACGTGCAACAAACGTCTCTCTGGGATTATGGTTCACACACAGGGCCGCAGTAACAGAATGTTTTCTGTATTTTACCGGTTCTTTAAACGAGAGCGCATCTTACCACACTGACACAGGTGGCGGATAAATATTCTTCGTGTGCCCTCTGCTCAAAGGTCATCTGTGTGTGCATCAATGAATGGAACGCAGCACATCTCCTCTTTGCTTCGCGCTCCGGCGCACCGCAAAGAGGAGATGAACACAGCGCAACTAGGCGCCCCTAAATGCTGGAACCCGCCCGGGCAGAAAGCACTCAAGTCGGGGAGAAATTTTAGCAGCACTTCACACCAGGGCTGATTTCCGAAAAAAGCGCAACCGACCCGTGTAAATTTTTTTGCTCCTCACTGCTCCGTGATGCGCGCATTGTGGGGAGGAGGTCGTTTCTCTATGCCAACCAGCTGCTGGAGCGGGGAACAGCGAACTGGTTGTTGCCCCTGTGTCTGGGAGCGCGGCCCAGTTTGGTAACGTCGGGCCGGCAGTAACTAACTACCAGCACAAAATCAATGGGAGTACCGAATTCCCGTGGTACAGGAGGACGGATTGTCCCGTGCAGGGCGTACCGATCGGTCCGGTCCTTTACCCTGTCCCGTTGCATCCCTACTATTTATAGATTAGCTAACCATGTATGCTAATAGCTAATGGAATTATTGATCATCATCTTTCTGTAACATCAAAATAATAGAATCAACATCATGTTTACTGTAACATCACCTTTGTCTTTGTCACGTTTTTCCTCCTCTTCTTTACTTTTCTTCCTTCCCTGGGTACCACATAATTTGGGACGCCTTGACATATTAACCTTTTTTGACACAGTAAAAATGAAAACCGAATGGCGGGTAAAAGAAGTCTGAGTGGTGGAGGTGGTGGTTTCCCATCCTGCTTTGTGGCGCCTCATGTTTTGTTCTGCACCGTGAGCTAAGTGTATGTGTGATCCCTTCAAGTTCCCACTGGTCGTATTATAGCAGTACATAACAGTTAAAGTCAATGTCATGTACAGCTGTAGACTGTAAACTGTAAATCCTTACTGTGATACACTTGTTGCAGTGTCAAGTACAATAACAGCAGAAAGTTCTTGACGCGTCTCTGGCGCCCCCTGGGTGTGCGGCGCCCTTAGCATTTGCCTATACTGCCTATGCCTCGGGCCGGCCCAGGCTGTGGTCGAGTTGTTGCTTAGCTAATAGCTACATGCTAGCATCAGCTAATTGTCTTTGTAGACGTGTGCTCTGACAACGGGGGATGTGATACAGGCAGTTAAAATGTTACCAGGTGTTGTTGTGAGTTGTATGAGAACTAATGAGTTACTTCTTAGGGAAAATTTTATATGTGGTTCCTTGTGATGAGGAAATCTGAGTAAAGAGACTGTTGTATGCTAAGTGTAGCTACAGAGTCCGAGTGGGATGCTCAGTAAAGAATGGAGGAGGTAATCCAAATCCTCTTTTGGATTTCGATGTCCAAGGTCATAACGTAATTTTGCGCTGTATCGTTACTGTTCCAAGTAAAGGGCTTTTCTGGACTGAGATGTCTGAGATTCCTCCAGGCATCTCCCGAAACTATTCCTCCAGTTTGGGGGTCACTGCCCCGAGCGCTCCGATTACCACAGGTACTATTATCACCTTCCGATCCTTTTCTACCTCCTCTCTGGGCCCTTGGTAAATTATTTGAGGAGAGCCAGCAAGAACACATAGCAGCAATTGACGGGGTCATTGAAGAGTGTCAAAATTTCCACAGCAACCAGTCACGCTTTGAAGCCACATTAACTGTTTAACGTGCTGTCAACTCCCGGTCAGCAAGATGCATTGAATGCATTGAATATGCTGTCTGGGACTATTTTCTTTAACAGATTTATTTACCTGGTGCGCAAACTTGAAAGTATCTGCACATTTGCACCAACCGGTCAGAGATTTATATATAAATCTCAGCTGCTGCTATACATGATATAGACATTCTCCTGATGGACTCTATGAAGTTACCTGTGAAGAGAAGAACGAGAGGCGGGCTCCCGGCAGAGATGTTACGGGACAAAACGTAGATGTGGTAAACACAGCTGTACGTTCCTTGGTGGCCGTGGTCAGCATCAGAGAACAGGAAGAGGGCGGAGTGATTGACAGCAGGCAGGGTGTAGCTCCCAGATGAACTGAAGGTGTTAAAGGTAAGCTGGAAGAACCCGCCTTCATACCGAGGTCTGATGGAGCACATGATGCCAAAATCTGAGCCTATGGGGACCTCAGACCCCTGTTCTCTGGTTGGGGAGACCCCAGCAGTGGAGGAAAGGAGGAAGATGTCCGGCGCTTCTGGAAACCAGAGACACAGACAAATGGATTTTATTTTAAGTCTACAGCACATATAAGTTAATATATACAATGGGGATGTGAACCTTACAACAAGTTACGATCCGATTTGTGGAGTGACAATTTGGTCCAGAATCGATTCTCGATTCGGAATCGATTCTTGACTCAGAATCGATTCACAATCAATACCAATTTGTAGGCCTGAGACAAAATGCTTTTCTCCCGATTAAATTCTTTTATGATTTTCTTTGTAAGTGCCTTTTAATTTTCAATTGAGATTCTTCAATACTGCAGATTTTTATTCACTATAGAATTGAAAAGATATAAGATTTTCTGAATGTTGTATTTCCCACATCTTAAACCTTTACAAAAGAGTTAATGAAAAGTAAAAGCCTGTGAATATTTTCATTCATCCAGGTCATGGTTATCTCAAGGAAATTTCAATCGAACGCAACTGGACTTGGTAATTTGTCTTGGAATACGTTTCACCTCTTATCCAAGAGGCTTCATCAGTTCATGCTCGCCGCTGACCAGTTGGACCAGTCCCAGCCTGGTCAGCGGCGAGCATGAACTGATGAAGCCTCTTGGATAAGAGGTGAAACGTCTCCCAAGACAAATTACCAAGTCCAGTTGCGTTCGATTGAAATTTCCTTGAGATAATGAAAAGTAAAGACTTTCTGAAGTAAACTGCTACATACTTAAATATTCTTCATAATAAAGCGAACTTAAACTTTTTTCCAATCCTGGGTTGCGTGTAAAAAAAAGAATTCTTTGAAAAGCAAAGAATCTAGATTCTTATGTGAATCAATTCCCCCCCCACCCCTAATAAATAATATTTTAAAAGTAATGTGAGAGTTATAACAGTGTTGTTGTTGATTTAGTGCAATTTAACAGGGCTGGTGTAAACATCTATGTCTGTTGGGAGCAGTTTTGATTGTATAGTCTGACAGCTGCAGGGAGGAAGGACCTGCGGAAACGCTCCTTGGTGCATCTAGGATGCAGCAGTCTGTCACTAGGAGCTCTGCTGTTCAGCAACAGTACCATGCATGGGGTGGGAAACTCTGTCCATCAGATATGTTATTTTGGCCAGAGTCCTTCTGTTTACCACCACCTGCACTGGATCCAGTGGGCATCCTAGACAGTGTTGGGGTAGTTACTCAAACAATAGATCCCTTACATTACTTTGTTACTTTTTTGGAAAGTAACTTAGTAACTTTACTATTTAAACTATGTTTGCATTGTTCTATAACATCATACTTGAAATGCAGGGTCATGTAAAGTCTAGGTTTGAAGTCAAGCATCAAGTTACCCTCGGTATGTAATGGTATGTATCCTCCACGATGAAAGATCCCACAAGTCTATTTAATTCTGCTTTTGTTGTTAGTGTTACCTTGGGTTCCTGGAAATCAAGCCGCCGTTGCTCGGGTGTCGGTGCCATGCCATCTTCACTTTTGCTATGGAGGATTTTTGCAACTAGCTTGGTATTACCATGCTGTCTTTCTAGGGGCTTTGACAGGTTAGATTTGGAATTTGCAGCAGTGGAGAGATGTTTTAGACCAGGGCAAAGTTTACACTTATTCCCTTTCCAAGCTCGGGTCCTCTACCAGAGGCCTGGGAGCTTGAGGATCCTGCGCAGTATCTTTGCTGTTCCAAGTGCTGAAATTATCTGGACTGAGAAGTCTGAGGTTCTTCAAGGGATCTCCCGAAACCACTCCTCCAGTTTGGGGGTCATTGACCCGAGTGCTCCGATTACCACGGGTCTACTGTCACCTTTACCTTCTGAGCCTTCTCTAGCGCCTCTCTGAGCCCTCGGTATATTATTTGAGGAGAGCCAGCAAGAATACGCAGCATCAAGTGCCAGGCTCTTTGGAGCGCGTCTAACTCGCAACAGCAACCAGACATGGTTTGAAGCCTGAGTAACTATTTAACGTTCTGTCAGCTCCCGGTCAGCAAGATGCATTGAATGCATTGCATATGCTGTCTGGGAATCTTTAACAGATTTATTTACCTGGTGCGCAAACTTGAAAGTATCTGCACATTTGCACCAACCGGTCAGAGATTTATATATAAATCTCAGCTGCTGCTTTACATGATATACACATTCTCCTGATGGACTCTATGAAGTTACCTGTGACGAGAAGAACGAGAGGCGGGCTCCCGGCAGAGATGTTACGGGACAAAACGTAGATGTGGTAAACACAGCTGTATGTTCCTTGGTGGCCGTGGTCAGCATCAGAGAACAGGAAGAGGGCGGAGTGATTGACAGCAGGCAGGGTGTAGCTCCCAGATGAACTGAAGGTGTTAAAGGTGAGCTGGAAGAACCCGCCTTCATACCGAGGTCTGATGGAGCACATGATGCCAAAATCTGAGCCTATGGGGATCTCAGACCCCTGTTCTCTGGTTGGGGAGACCCCAGCAGTGGAGGAAAGGAGGAAGATGTCCGGCACTTCCAAAAAATCTGGAAAGAAGAGACGGACACAGATTAGTTTTCACAGTTACTAATGAAACTTACATAACATTATGAAATGAAATTATATGAAATGTACAAAATATTTACAGGAAATTTAATTTTCCTCTTTGTGATACATTTTTACAATAGCCTGTACGAATTTTTTTTCATGTCATCTTAGAAATATAAGAAGTTTTTATGTGCCCCCTCTCCTTAAAGGGGGCTGGATTTCTAAAATAAATTATATTATATGTTAAGTTTTGTAATTTTATTGGGTAATGAAGCATTTTAAACTAAGTAAAATGAGCCCAACCATATGTAATCCCATTATCTTAAACAGCCTATGTGCTGTAAAATAGTCTGCGATTCAGGGGCCGGATATCCCGCACTTGCATGCAGATGCGACGTCAATCTACAATTCTTTCTTCTTCGTTCTCGATTTCAACAGAAAGAAGGAAGAGAAAGAACCCGGACTTCAGTTGCGGTCGAGCAAACACTATTATTTACTTCGTCGTTAGACGTGTTGATTATTGTCGTACAGCTGCCGATGTGCGCAATGTGCGGAGGCCTGAACGTATGCTACGTCTCTGATTTATTTACTTTTTGTGCTCGCTCCCGTGGTGGCTGCAGTTAATCGCAGCGCCGACCGCACCAGTCGGAGTTTAATTTCGTCAATTCAGCCCCCCGCACCTTTAAAGGAGTAATTTTAACGTTTCCACGTAAAATTATGTACAGTATGTTAAGGTTTCTTAATGATTTTACACAGGCTGGAGAATACGATATTTAAAAACTTTGTGTTTGTTTAGGGCTGCCATAAATTATTATTGCCATTATTTTCATAATCGACTAATCAATAATTATTTTGACGATTCCTAACCCTAACCCTAATTGGATCATGTGTAAAATGCTTGTTTTTGCAGAAGCAAGCAGCTGCTCTAACATTTGCGTGTTACATCAAAGTGGAATGTAGAATTTATTTTTTATTTTTAAGGTGATAGGTCATTTAACAGTTATGAACTATATAAAAAATAAGCATTAGGGGTACAGCAAGAGTAGTGAAATTACCATCACCAATGTTAATGTTGCAGCTATCAAGTAAAACAACAGCCTCTTCAGTAAGGAGCTTCATCAAAACTACTGAATGATCCTTCCAGAAAGATCCTTCCTGCCCACAGCCATTTAACACCTAAAGTCAAAGTAAACCTTACATTCTGACTAGGGCGTAGAATTGGTTAGGGCGGTAGGGACACGACTAATATTCAGCTGCTACGGTGTCATCACCAAGGGCGTCAGTTTGTATTTAAAATTGCCGGGGACATAATCATAAACTTGATTACTGGGGACAGTTATTAAATATTTATTTAGCCTGGAAGTATTCATCCATATAAACATAGTTAAAATTGCATCTTTATTAAATCAATGCAAGTTAAAAGCCATAGATTTATCTGTTTTTGTACACGTCACCAATAGGCTGTTGGTTGGGAAGAATTAATAAAATCCACACCGTAGCACAAAGAACAATGTTGGATATAATAATCAATCGCAACAGCAGAATGCGCAACAATAAAAGGTGCTCCAACCCAAACACTGTTTTGTGTGGAGAAACTTCAAATCTAACCTACAGCTGACAGTCCTGCAATAGGGCAGCTTCCTGTTGGTGATCCGCATAAACTTTCTTCAGCCGAAAAAAACAAACAATTTAAATTTCACAACTCCTAGAGGAAGTTTATTTAATGCGAGCAGAATGGGAGTGAGACAATATTGTTATGTTTTGTTTAAGAGTCCCAAAGAGGAACATTTCATATGTTGTTTTGGTGGAGGGATTATTTCTACTTCAAAACCCAACCGCAAGAAAGAAACCAGACCTATGAAATTTAATTTACAATGGTCCCTCATTTATCGCTGGCTTTACTTTCTAAAAATAACCTTATAACAGGTGAAATCCATGAAGTAGTCATATTTTTTTTATTTTTACAGTTATTATGTTTTAAGGATGTAAAACCCCTTGCCACACATTTTTTTTACACTTTTCCCAGACATACATTAACATTTGCTCAAAATTCTCACTAGTTTTAATACTCAAACCGTAGTAAAGTATTAATACGCAGTAAGGTCTCGGGTACATCTCTGTCTCCACTGAAGGTCTCGGAACAGGTGTCGTGTCCTAGTGAACATAATTATGGGCAGTCGTTTGTTCTGTTTGTTTTTTTTTTTGTATGGATGAGAAGATTATTATTACAAGACATGATAAATTTGGCAAGCACAGGAGACATGACAGGAGGAGATTCACAACTGCATCCAATCATTTAGGAGGCAGAACACAATGCGCGTTGTGCGCTGTAAAGAAAGCATTTAAATTGTGTCATTAAAAAATCAATGAAACAGCGAAGCAGCAAAGGATGGACCTTAATTATAGCAAAAGGAACTGTATAACTGTATTTTTTAGATCTTGAAATGGGTACAAGTGACATTACATGACTCGGCCCTGTAGTTGACTACTAGTCTTTTAAAACATGGCATCTCTACTGCAAAGAAGGCTGTAGCCTAGTATATGAACAGAAAGAAACATGACTGCATGAGAAAGTGGAGGGAAAATAACATTCTGTTCAGATATGATGCAGAAACTTTGCTGGGAGCTCAAGAGCATCAGTGCAGGTAAATAATTCCCGCATCAGGTTTGGTGGGGACAAACCTGTCTATAATCAATATTATGTCCCCGGCGTCCCCAGTTAAATTGACGCCTATGGTCGTCACTATCAATACAACCGCTGTCCGTAGTGTTTAGTTAATGATCATGGCACACGAAGGGTTAAACTTTGGTCTCTGCTAGAAATCCCGTCTCTAACTTAAATGTCGCTTCCTGATTGGCTGCCAGGTTTTTGCCAACTTACATGTGATTGGCCATAACCGTTGTCATTCCATCTAATCTTAAAAGATAGAGAGGTAAAATCAGCTTGTCAAATGTCTGTTAACATCTCAGGCTACAATAGTTTTGACTGCCAGAGGAGGAGCAGCTCTCTCTGAGATCTCCTGATCCGTCTGAATTTTTCCTTATTTTTTCCCCTTTAAGATTTAGGTTTAGACTCTGTTCTTTTTAATTTTCTGCAGTTTTCCTCTTAATTTATGTGCCGAGCCTCTAAAAGTACACTATGAGATGAGACCTTTTGTTGTGGATTACTTCCAAAGGACCTCTGTAAGACTGGATAAACATCATGGCGTTGTACTCAGCTGAAGACTTGCGCCCAGCTACCTGCTAAACCGGATCACCTTTTCTGGACACATTTGAAAGACTGCGAAAAACTGTGGACTAACAACATGGCACACTGCTCAGCTGAGAACTTTGATAAGCTACTCCAAAGACAGAACGCCCTGGAGGAACAGCTCCGGAATATGGAAGAAAAACTATGCCGTTTGGAAATTAACTATGAAATCAATACTGGATATAACAATGAGACGACAATACCGAAAAAGGAACAACGACAACAGAAATCCGACAGTCCCATGATTCGGTCTATTCTTGTTCAGAAAGCACCGAAAAACACCTCACTGAGGCGTGGAACGTGCAGAACGCCAAACTCGAATTTTGAGGAGAACTGACCGCCTCTGAAATAAAACTCTGAAAATACCTCCACACCCGTTCCCAGGAGACGCAAAAGCCAGAGCAAAAGGCAGAGGAGGAAGCTCCAGGCATCATTCTCTCCCCCTGGAAATCCCCTACAGAACAGATTTACAGCCTTATGGTAAATTAACACCGCACAGTTGGTCTGCGTCAGGCAACGCATTCAACGGATGAAGTTTGACGTATGTACTTTTTGGTTTCCAAAGCTTGTTTCTGAGCAAAAAGGAGCGCATGGGCGGGGCTTCCTCTGTTGCCGTACCTTAGTATAATGTACACCTGTGCACTAATCATGATGTCAGATCAGCATCTTTATGTGGCACACCTGTGAGGTGGGATGGATTATCTCAGCCAAGCAGAAGTGTCTAAATGTGTCTAAATATCACACATTTAGACTGATTTGTGAACAATGTTTGAGAAATGGTAATATTGTGTATCTGGAATGAAGTTTGAATCTTTAAGTCCATCTCATGAAAAATGGGAGCAGAAACAAAGGTGTTGCGACCTGATGGAAATATTTTTTTTGTAAAACAGTTAAAACGTGTGAGTGCTTACTGTTACCTGAGCAGATTAAATCAAGCTTCATATCACTGCTACCATCATCAGCAGTTAAACAGTCCCTTAATGTAACTGCTGACTGCAAACAAGAAGACTGGATCCACCAAACTGGTCTGGATGAAGCCTCCTTTAACTTTCTTGTGAAAAAAGCAGCACCACAGTCCAGTTGAGCACACACTTCATGAGTTAATTTCTCGTTCCATTCTTCGTCAGACAAAGCCACTGGTCGCCACTGAATGCCGTTTAGCATTTCCAGTGTCCCAGCACATCGGTTAGTCCCTCCCACCAACCTGATGGGGTCTTGATGTGAGCAGTGACAGAAACATCATCAATAAAGGAAATTATGCAGTGAACAGAACCAGGTCGGTAGAACCTCCTACCTGAACAGGTGAGTCCAACAGCATGACCGGGTGAATTGCTGTTTCTAAGTAAACTGTTATAGCTGCGACAGTCCAACAGAGTAGACTCATTGCCTTCACACAGGAACTCTTTCCTCCATGCTGGACATTCTGATTCACCATAGAGCTCCCCCTGGAGGAATAAAGGAGGCCCACAGCTAATCTCCCTGCAGACGACCTCTGCATCCTGTAGGTCAAAATCTTTTTCGCACACTGAGGACCACAGATGGTTAGTCTTCACCTCCAGTCTGCCCGAGCACCGGTTGGTACCATTAAACAGCCTGACTGAGTCTGTAGATGCAAAAAGGTTTTCAGATGGTTAAGAGCACTGTGTGGTGAATTACTGACATTACAAAAGCTCCACCTACTAAAAACTACTAAACTTTCTTCTAGTTGAAGTTTCTTACTGACTCTCTTCAGCTAATAAACCCAAAACAGTGTAAGATGAGACGGATGGTCTTAGTTCAGTATTGTTACTTTCAGTGTAGAGTGAGGATGTGGCAGAATAGCAAACCTGGATGTCACACAGTTGCAACGTTTGGTTCTAATTTCTTCATACCTCATTCAATCTATGCAATTTTAAAAAAAAGATGTCGCACAGCAAGTGTTAAAAAAACTGTTAATTAGTATTTAAAAACGTAATTATTATTAAAAATGTTAATTTTTATAAATAATTTGATAATAATTGTATTATGTATGATGCGAAAAGTTTATTTCAGTTAAACAAATGAGGGCACTACCAGACTATCAGGAATAGTTAGCCAAAAATCCTATTTCTTTGCCAATTTATGAAGGGATTAATTAAAAGCTGCAAGTTGGACTCGCAGACCAAAATACACTAGAACTTGCTAATAAACTCAAAATGTACGTGAACTGAAATTGATGACTGTAACAACATCAGCATCATTTTGCCTATGTCTGCATATTTGGTGTTTTTAAAACATGAAATGATGTTTTAGTTTAGTGATGCTCATATCTTTTTAACAGCATATTGCAGGTTGAATATTTTCTAAAATGCATTTAAATGTCCAAAAAATTACTATTTAAAACATCCACTGTGCACACCACAGACTTTAGAACCAAAACAGAGATATCTGTGACTTTTTATCACTGTGTGTGCAGTCTGAAACTTGTGACAATTTGAAAATTCTTCACTGTGGCCCGGCCAGTCTTTCTCATTAAATTATTTACATAATTTACTGTGGTTTAGGTCCTCATCCAACATCATGACACAATATGTAAGTCTGTTCAGGTTGTTTTAATCTGAATATTATTAAAGTATGCTTTTTAACCTGTATATGCTCCCTCTTGGCAGTGTCATCAGAAGACGTGGAGTTAACTTTCGGTTATGCTGCTGATACAGAAAGCTTTCTCCAGCTCAACCAGGACAAAACTTAAGTTTTAGTCATCGGTCCTGAGGCTCAGAGAGAGAAACTTTTACCAAAACTACATTTACTGTCTTTTAATCCTTATTTACAACTGATGAACCTGGGCGTGATTTTTGACTCTGAGCTGACTTTTATTCCTTACATGAAACACATGACCAAAATAGGCCTGTGAATATTCTCATTAATCCAGGTCATGGTTATCTCAAGGAAATTTCAATCGAACGCAACTGGACTTGGTAATTTGTCTTGGAAGACGTTTCACCTCTTATCCAAGAGGCTTCATCAGTTCATGCTCGCCGCTGCCCAGCCTGGTCCCTCCTCTGGGCACCCTGGGATGGTGCCTTGGCTTCTGCTGATGCAGATGGCTCCCATGATGATGTTTCCTGGCTCATTTGTACTCAGCAAGTTGTTAATTGGTTTACTGTTGCTTTTATGTTTGTGTTTGCATGGGAGATTGGTTGGGGGCGTGGTGTAGTTGTGATGATGGTTTTATTTTGGGTTGGGGGGGGGGGTCATTTTAATCTGTAAAGCACTTTGAGGCCATATCCACACGTAGCCGGGTTTTTTTTAAACGAAAATTTTCCTCTGCTCAAAAAAACAAATCTCCATCCACACGTAAAAGTATAAATGTGTTGTTGCACATTCATAGACGAGGCAAGCCTGTAGGGAGCAGTGGTTCTCCCAAATCCTATCCCCTCAGAGTGACTTTCTATCCTCTATCTTCAGCATACAGCAGTCATACAGCTTATAAAAGCAAACAAACAAAATACGCTTTAACACTGGATGATGTCAACGCAGCTCTGGGGGCGTAAATGCTGTTTTTGAGAGTAAACACAGGTTGCACAAGTGATGTTTAAGCAGTTTTTGTTGTGGATAGTAACATTACGGTTTTTAAAACTCTGTGTTCTACCTCCACACACAGATACTGAAAACAGGCAAAATACCAAATCTCCACTTTGGCCGGAGTTTTTAAAAAGATTCGTTTTCAGTGCTGAAAACCTCCGTTTACGTGTGGATGACGGGCCGAACCATAGAAAAATATCTCCATTTTGTGAAATACCCGGCTACGTGTGGACATGGTCTGAGAAGCTATGTAGTTTGAAAAGAGGTTTATAAATAACGTTTTATTTGATTTGAAAACAAACAAACAAGGGAAGGTCTTGTTTTTTTATCATTGAAAAATAGACTGTGACCAAATCCAACCAGCTACGTAGATTACAGGCAAGTCTGGAAGACATAAAACCCTGATCACTCAAAAGTTGTCCTGGACCAGAAGCCATAAAAAGAGGCTACTCATTAAATCACTGCATCTAGATGCCATAAAATTGGCCTCCAATAATAACATATTATGATATATTACTGGAACTTCTAGAGAGCTGGGTCAGACTCTCTGGTACTGTACTCGACTGGTTCAAATCCTACCTCAAGTACAGGAACTTCTTTGTGTCGATAAGCCAGTTCTCATTACATAACACAGAAATCACATGCTGGGTCCCCCAGGGCTCCATCTTAGGGCCCCTCCTATTTAGCATGTACATGCTCCCACTAAACCAGATAATAACAACAAATAATATTAACTACCACAACTATGCTGATGACACTCAGCTTTATATCTCAATGCCACCAGGTGATGTTTAACCCATCCAAATGCTCAATAAATGCATTGGGCAAATTAACAGCTGGTTGTCCCATAATTTCCTCCAACTGAACAAAAGCTAAACAGAAGTACTTATCTTTGGAACCAAAAAAGATCAATAAAATAGTACACAGCTTCAGTTGGTCCAACTAGAAACTACCAACCAGGCCAGAAATCTAGGTGTAATAATGGACTCAGACCTGAACCTCCAGGGTCACATAAAGGCAATAACAAGGTCAGCTTTCTATCACCTGAAAAACATTTCTAGGATTAAAGGACTGATGACACAAGGAGACCTAGAAAAACACATCCATGTATTTATCTCCAGCCGCCTTGATTACTGTAACAGTATCTTCACAGGTCTACCTAAAAAAATCAATCAGACAGCTGCAGCTGATCCAGAATGCTGCTGCTCGTGTTCTCACTAGAACCAGGAAAGTAGAACACATCACCCCAGTTCTAAAGTCCTTACACTGGCTCCCTGTGTCATGATCCGTCCCTGTCTGTGTTGTTTATTCCTCCTTGTTTCCTCCCAGTCTGTTTTAGTTACTTAGTCCTAGTTTGTTTCACCTGTTGTCTTATTAGTCCTCCCTGTGTTTTCTGCCTCTGCTCCCAGGTGTTCCACGTTTCCCAATTACCCTCCCCACAGTATATATACCCTTCTGTGTCTGTCTGTCCTCGTCGGGTCGTTGTCGTCGTTACCTCCCCTAGTTCTCTGTGCTTCTCGTCTTTTTGGACTGTTAATAAACATGGGCCGTAAGAGCCACAAACGCCGCTCCGCATCTGGGTCCTCATTGAGCCGAAACATGACATTACGACCCGACCAACTGGACCCAGCGGAGCACCAACACACGGAGGAAGAGTGGAGAGAACTGATAGATTGGAGCGTAAATCAAGGACTCCACTCTGACTCACCTTTTTGTGGTTCGCGGCTGGCCCTCTGTCCGCCCGGAGTTGGGCCCCGTCGTCGTGAGGGGGGCGGCCTCCCCGCTCCTTGGGTTTTGGGCCATCGTGTCGCTCCTAAGCGCCCTCCTGGGAACACGGCTGCTGTTTCCCCAGCATTTCTCCTTGCCTCCATGTATGACGATTCGGAGGAGGAGGATGACGGTTTCCCGGATTTCTTTTCGGACTCCCTGGACGACGGGCTGGACTTCTGCAGCGGCGCCCAGGGTGCGCCGGTTTCTCCACGGCTTTCCGCCTCCTGGTCCGGCCGGTCGTCCTCCCTGGCCCCTTCCACCGGTCCTCCACCTGTCTCCGGTCCCTCTGAGGCTGGTCTTCGTCCTGCTTCTCGGAGTCGAGGAAGGAGGCGTCGCCGAGCTGCTCCATCTTCGCTTCAGGGGAGCTCCGCTTCCTCCTGCCGCCAGCAGCCAGTTTCGGGTCTGCCTCCTCAATCCCTTCGGCACCACCGGGAGTCGGTCTGTTCCCAGCCGGCCTGTCCTCGTCCACCTCTGCCGGTCTCGGCTCGCTGTCCTCCGCCGCAGCGAAAGGACAGCGAAAGGTTCTCTCCGGAGCGGGCCGCCCCTGGTGGCACTTCGGTGGCGGATGCTTGCCCCGGCGTCCAGCCTTCTGTTTCGAGCTCCCGGCCGCTGCAGCCCTCTTCCGCGGTCGCTTGCTCGGTGCGTCCGGCCGCGGGGCTTCAGGCTGGCACCGGTGGAGGTGGCGCCATCTGGCGGCCGTCGACTGAAGCGGACTTTGAGGTGTTGTTTGGGGTATTCAGGAATGACTCTGGGATGCTTGAGAGCATCTTTGAACTCTATTATGAGTTCGTTCGGAACAAAGGAAAGAGTTCCGTAAGGAATGTTGAGCCCAGGTCCCCTGTGGAGACTGTATTTGAGCGCTCTTCAGAGGCTCACCTGGAACCCCGGTTCCGAGTTCCCTCCGAGGGCGTCCAGACGGATGCGCCTCGGTTCCGAGTTCCCTCCGAGGGCGTCCAGACGGATGCGCCTCGGTTCCGAGTTCCCTCCGAGGGCGTCCAGACGGATGCGCCTCGGCTCCGAGATTCCTCCGAGGGTGTTCTGGAGAACACGCCTCGGCTCCGAGATTCCTCCGAGGGTGTTCTGGAGAACACGCCTCGGGTCCGAGATTCCTCCGAGGGTGTTCTGGAGAGCACGCCTCGGGTTCCTGATTCCTCCGAGGGTGTTCTGGAGAGCACGCCTCGGGTTCCTGATTCCTCCGAGGGTGTTCTGGAGAGCACGCCTCGGGTTCCTGATTCCTCCGAGGGTGTTCTGGAGAGCACGCCTCGGGTTCCTGATTCCTCCGAGGGTGTTCTGGAGAGCACGCCTCGGGTTCCTGATTCCTCCGAGGGTGTTCTGGAGAACACGCCTCGGGTTCCTGATTCCTCCGAGGGTGTTCTGGGGAGCACGCCTCGGGTTCCTGATTCCTCCGGGGGTGTTCTGGAGAGCACGCCTCGGGTTCCTGATTCCTCCGAGGGTGTTCTGGAGAACACGCCTCGGGTTCCTGATTCCTCCGAGGGTGTTCAGGAGAACACGCCTCCGGTTCCTGATTCCACCGAGGGTGTTCAGGCGAACACTCCTCCGGTTCCTGATTCCACCGAGGGTGTTCAGGGGAACACGCCTCTGGTTCCCGACTCCGCCGAGGGTGTTCAGGAGAACACGCCTCTGGTTCCTGACTCTTCCGAGGGTGTTCAGGCGAACACGCCTCCGGTTCCTGACTCTCCCGAGGGTGTTCAGGAGAACACGCCTCCGGTTCCTGCCTCTTCCGAGGGTGTTCAGGAGAACACGCCTCCGGTTCCTGCCTCTCCGAGGGTGTTCAGGAGAACACGCTCCGGTTCCTGCCTCTTCGAGGGTGTTCAGGAAACACGCCTCCGGTGCCTGCCTCCGCCGAGGGTGTTCAGGAGAACACGCCTCCGGTTCCTGACTCCTCCGAGGGTGTTCAGGAGAACACGCCTCCGGTTCCTGCCTCGTCCGAGGGTGTTCAGGAGAACACGCCTCCGGTTCCTGCCTCGTCCGAGGGTGTTCAGGAGAACACGCCTCCGGTTCCTGCCTCGTCCGAGGGTGTTCAGGAGAACACGCCTCCGGTTCCTGCCTCTTCCGAGGGTGTTCAGGAGAACACGCCTCCGGTTCCTACTTGCCTCGAGGGTGTTCCCACGCGCCGGCCGGCCTCCAAGGCTCAAGGTTCCACGCCGCCGGCCTCCAAGGCTCAAGGTTCCACGCCGCCGGCCTCCAAGGCTCAAGGTTCCACGCCGCCGGCCTCCAAGGCTCAAGGTTCCACGCCGCCGGCCTCCAAGGCTCAAGGTTCCACGCCGCCGGCCTCCAAGGCTCAAGGTTCCACGCCGCCGGCCTCCAAGGCTCAAGGTTCCACGCCGCCGGCCTCCAAGGCTCAAGGTTCCACGCCGCCGGCCTCCAAGGCTCAAGGTTCCACGCCGCCGGCCCCCAAGGCTCAAGGTTCCACGCCGCCGGCCCCCAAGGCTCAAGGTTCCACGCCGCCGGCCCCCAAGGCTCAAGGTTCCACGCCGCCGGCCCCCAAGGCTCAAGGTTCCACGCCGCCGGCCCCCAGGCTCAAGGTTCCACGTCGCCGGCCTCCTCGTCTGATGGTTCCTCGTCGCCGGCCTCCTCGTCTGTTGGTTCCTCGTCGCCGGCCTCCTCGTCTGCTGGTTCCTCGTCGCCGGCCTCCTCGTCTGCTGTTTCCTCGTCGCCGGCCTCCTCGTCTGCTGTTTCCTCGTCGCCGGCCTCCTCGTCTGCTGTTTCCTCGTCGCCGGCCTCCTCGTCTGTTGGTTCCTCGTCGCCGGCCTCCTCGTCTGTTGGTTCCTCGTCGCCGGCCTCCTCGTCTGTTGGTTCCTCGTCGCCGGCCTCCTCGTCTGTTGGTTCCTCGTCGCCGGCCTCCTCGTCTGTTGGTTCCTCGTCGCCGGCCTCCTCGTCTGTTGGTTCCTCGTCGCCGGCCTCCTCGTCTGTTGGTTCCTCGTCGCCGGCCTCCTCGTCTGTTGGTTCCTCGTCGCCGGCCTCCTCGTCTGTTGGTTCCTCGTCGCCGGCCTCCTCGTCTGTTGGTTCCTCGTCGCCGGCCTCCTCGTCTGTTGGTTCCTCGTCGCCGGCCTCCTCGTCTGTTGGTTCCTCGTCGCCGGCCTCCTCGTCTGTTGGTTCCTCGTCGCCGGCCTCCTCGTCTGTTGGTTCCTCGTCGCCGGCCTCCTCGTCTGTTGGTTCCTCGTCGCCGGCCTCCTCGTCTGTTGGTCCCTCGCCGCCGGCCGCCACGTCATGGGTCTTCTGGGGACTGTGGTTTTGTCCCTCCGTCCTGGACCCCCTCCTCCCGCCCTGGCTTGAGTTTCCTACTTGGTGCGCCAGGTGGCGCACCTTGAGGGGGGGGTATTGTCATGATCCGTCCCTGTCTGTGTTGTTTATTCCTCCTTGTTTCCTCCCAGTCTGTTTTAGTTACTTAGTCCTAGTTTGTTTCACCTGTTGTCTTATTAGTCCTCCCTGTGTTTTCTGCCTCTGCTCCCAGGTGTTCCACGTTTCCTGATTACCCTCCCCACAGTATATATACCCTTCTGTGTCTGTCTGTCCTCGTCGGGTCGTTGTCGTCGTTACCTCCCCTAGTTCTCTGTGCTTCTCGTCTTTTTGGACTGTTAATAAACATGGGCCGTAAGAGCCACAAACGCCGCTCCGCATCTGGGTCCTCATTGAGCCGAAACATGACATTCTGTAGCTCAGAGAATAGACTTCAAAGTGCTTTTATTAGTTTATAAATCCTTGAATGGGTTAGCACCAGAGTACATTAGAGATCTGCCATCATGGTACAAACCATCCAGATCACTCAGATCCTTCAGCTATAGTCTACTGAACGTCCCTAGAACCAGAACCAAACATGGAGAAGCAGCTTTTAGTTTCTATGCTCCTCATACTTGTAACAAACTGCTGGGAGAATAGAAAGCTGCAGAGAGACTGAACTCTTTTAAATCTGAAATAAAAACATACCTATAGACTTGCTTATGTGTAACTGATACTATTATTCCCTAATTGTTGTTTTTAATTAAATGCTATTGTTTGTTTTATAAATGTTGGTTTATGCTTTCTCTTATTGATTCTTTGTTTTATTTTTTCCCATTTCTGTAATCATGTAAAGCACCTTGTAACTTTTGACCAAGACATGACATTTAAATCCCATATTAATCAGGTTTCAAGGATTTACTCCATTCACCTCTGGAATATTGCTAAACTAAGAAACTGAGAAACCAGTCCATGCATTTGTTACTTCAATTTTGTATTACTGTAATTCTTTACTATCAGGAAGTCCACAAAATTTAATCAAAGAGTAACTCACCCTCTACCAGAGTCTAACTCCGCCCACAATTTCTCTTTGAAAAATGCCTTAAAATTAGTTACCGCCTGGTGGACCAGCAAGGCGGAGGGCTGGGTGTGGTTTGCACTGTTGACCTGACATGTTGACTGCAAGCAAGGTTGCTGCAGCAGCACATACACAGACACCCAGAAAGATGAAAAGCAATAATGGCATGAGCTCCATTGCCTCAGAGGAGGGGAACTTTTAACTTTCTTTAATATAGAACACTCTCACATCAGTTTTTTTTTTATTCTTTATGTGTCTCTGCTCTTTCTTCTTGGACCCCCCCAGAGCATGGCAGATGTCTGCTCGTACTGAGCCAGGTTCTGCTTCTGCTGTAGGTTTCTTCCTGTAAAAGGGGGAGATTTTCCTCTCTACTGTCGCCACATGCTTGCTCAGTATGAGGGATTGCTGTGAAGTAATCCACACAACGCAGTCGGCTGTCTACGGTTGCTAAATATCCATTAAGGAGGAAAAAAAGCTGTAAGTCAATGACTTGAGGCCATCTGCCAGGATTCTTTCAAAATAAAACTTTTAAACTGATTGGAAAGTTTTTATGACTGAATTGAAGTGATGTTTTTTTTGGTAAAGTGCATTCTGATGAACTCTGTTATAAAAATGTTGGCATTGGTTTGACTTAACCACAGTTCTCACTGAGTGACTACATGTTTATGTACTCGGGCCATGCCAAGTACATTACATACCCCCATACGGGAACTCTGTCACTTCCCGAAATGGCCCCCCAAAATGGCCGTGTCTGTCCGGGTGGATGAAGTAGAAATGTGTGCACGGGGGATGGTCCGGTCAACCTGAAGTTCCGATAGTGGAAACGCACTTTTTGTGTTTCAATTCCCCTGATAGTTCATTGTTTGAGTTCAGTTTATTTTTATTTTTTTTATTGTTAGGTTTGTTTTAGTTCACATTTGCTTCTTGACCCCTCTTTTACAGATCTTTGTCTTTGTGCTTTTCATTTTGGACTCTGCCAATAACACTAATGTCTCTAGCCAGCATTTGTACGTGTCTGTCAAATATTTATATAAGTGTTAACACTTACCTGAGCAAGCAATATTCATTTTCCAATCAATTTTCAAATCCGACATGGTCATATAATATTGAGATTTTTTTAAGTGGGAAATGTCTATGACCGGTACAGGATCTTCAATCTCATCTAGTATAATTTTTCTTGAAACAGCCGAGCCACAACCCAGCTTTTGGCATATCATATCTGGTTTCCAGAGAGCCCAGTCAATGTCTCCTGGGACATAAAATGGTTCCCAGAAGCCGTAATTTTTCTCCTCTACGTAGCCACTGCAACTAGTAGCTCCTTCGACCAATCTGACGTCATCAGAATCTGGGAAAACAGAGTTGTGTTACAAGGATGTTTTAGTAAAAAGGATTTAAATGAAATATAATCAGAACCCAAATATCAGCTCTACCTGAACAGGTAAGTTTGACAGCTTTGCCAGGTGAACAGTGAGTTATTCTTCTCGTCCATGAGCCTCCGCAGTCCAGGAGAGCAGACTCTGTGCCTCTACAGTGAAACTCCCTGCTCCACAATGGAGTCTCCCCTTCTCCATAGAGTCGTCCTTTTAGGACTAAAGGAGGCCCACAGCCAATCTCCCTGCAGACCACCTCTGCATCTTGCAAGTCAAAGTCATTTTCACACACTGAGGACCACGAATGGTTAAACTTCACTTCAAGTCTGCCTGAACAACGATTAGTCCCTTTAATCAGCCTCACGGACTCTGCAAAGAAAAAAAGATGATCATGTGACAATTTCTGTTGAACGAATCAATCATTCTACTGAACTAAAGGAAAACAGCTATGAAACAGCCAACACTAAATATAAGCTACATATTAATGATTGAAGAATAAGTGGACAGAACAGAACCTTGTTTTGGAGTGGGGTTACCGAGAGGTGTTGTGGAGGTTGACGTAGTAGAAACTTTGGTCTTGTGATTGAATGATGATTATGTTGGACCCAGAGAGACGGTTGGGTGTTGTGAAAGTTGGTGGCAAAAGGAAACTCTGTGACTTTGAGACTGGAAGCAGTAAACCTTAAGACTATGAAGTCAGTTATGGTAATACAGTTGTGCTCAAAAGTTTACATACCCTGGCAAAATTTGTGATGTTTTGGCCATTTTTCTGAAAATGTGAATGATAACACAAAAACCTTTATTTCACTCGTGGTTAGTGGTTGGGTGAAGCAATTTATTATCAAACAACTCTGTTTGCCTTTTTTTACATTATAATGAAAAAAGAAAATACCCAAATGACTGTGATCAAAAGTTTAGATACAATGGGAAGTTTTGGCATAACATAGACACAGGTTGACACACACAGGTGTAAATGGCTAGTAAAGGCAACAATCCTCACCTGTGATCTGTTTGCTTGTAATTAGTGGGTGTGTATGAAAAGTCAGTGAGTTTCTAGGCTCCTGACATGATTCGTCCAGGGTTGCACTCATGTTTGTTGGATTCCGAGCCATGGGGAAAGGAAAAGAATTATCAAAGCGTCTGCGGGAGCAGATCGTTGAACCTTATAAAATAGGAAAAGGATATAAAAAGATTTCCAAGCTATTAAGATTGCCAGTCAGCAGTATTCAGACCCTAATCAAGAAGTGGAAAATGAGGGATTCTGTTGAAACCAAACCACTGTCAGGTAGACCAACAAAAGTTTCAGCCACAACTGCCAGGAAAATTGTTCGGGATACAAAGAAAAACCCACAAATAACTTCAGATGATGTACAGGACTCTCTGAAAAACAGTGGAGTGGATGTATCCCGATGCACAATAAGGAGGTACTTAAAGAAAAAACGGACTGCATTGTCAAGTGGCCAGAAGAAAGCCATTACTGCATCAATGCCACAAAACAGCACAGAGACATGCCTCAAAACTTCTGGAACAAAGTTATTTGGAGTGATGAGACCAATATTGAAAATTTTAGCCACAACCATATACGTTACATTTGGAGAGGAGTCAATAATGCCCATGATGAGAAGTACACCATCCCTACTGTGAAACACTGAGGTGGATCGCTGATGTTTTGGGCATGTGTGAGCTACATAGGCACAGAATTGATTGCAAGACTATGAATATGAATTATAACACAAAAACCATTCTTTCACTCGTGGTTAGTGGTTGGGTGAAGTAATTTATTTTCAAACTATTGTGTTTGCCTACATCATAATGACAACAGAAAATACCCAAATGTCCCTGATCAAAAGTTTACATACCCTAGTTCTTAAAGGGCCTATGTAGCTCACACATGCCCAAACAACAGCGATCCACCTCAGTGTCTCACAGTAGGGATGGTGTACTTCTCATCATAGGGACTATCGACTCTTCTCCAAATGTAATGTTTATGGTTGTGGCCAAAATTTTCAATTTTGGTCTCATCACTCCAAATAACTTTGTTCCAGAAGTTTTGAGGCATGTCTCTGTGCTGTTTTGTGGCATTGATGCAGTAATGGCTTTCTTCTGGCCACTTGACCATGCAGTCCGTTTTTTCTTTAAGTACCTCCTTATTGTGCATCGTGATACATCCACTCCACTGTTTTTCAGAGAATCCTGTACATCATCTGAAGTTATTTGTGGGTTTTTCTTTGTATCCCGAACAATTTTCCTGGCAGTTGTGGCTGAAACTTTTGTTGGTCTACCTGGCCGTGGTTTGGTTTCAACAGAATCCCTCATTTTCCACTTCTTGATTAGGGTCTGAATACTGCTGACTGGCAATCTTAATAGCTTGGAAATCTTTTTATATCCTTTTGCTGTTTTATAAGGTTCAACGATCTGCTCCCGCAGACGCTTTGATAATTCTTTTCCTTTCCCCATGGCTCGGAATCCAACAAACATGAGTGCAACACTGGACGAATCATGTCAGGAGCCTAGAAACTCACTGACTTTTCATACACACCCCCTAATTACAAGCAAACAGATCACAGGTGAGGATTGTTGCCTTTACTAGCCATTTACACCTGTGTGTGTCAACCTGTGTCTATGTTATCATGCCAAAACTTCCCATTGTATCTAAACTTTTGATCACGGTCATTTGGGTATTTTCTGTTGTCATTATAATGTCAAAAAAGGCAAGCAGAGTTTGATAATAAATTGCTTCACCCAACCACTAACCACGAGTGAAATAAAGGTTTTTGTGTTATCATTCACATTTTCAGACAAATGGCCAAAACATCCCAAATTCTGCCAGGCTATGAGAACTTTTGATCACAACTGCACTTGTTAAGGTGAACCTTGAGACTTTGACGTTTGGTTCTGGTAATAGCTGATACAGTGAATCTTGCATCGAGCCAGTGCCTGGAAACTGAGCTGAACCTTGTGGTGAGGTCGGCTCAACAGAAATTAGGTCTGTGCTGAGTTACATATCTCACATGTTCAACATTTCTTTTCATCTGAATTTCACAGGGTCAACAATTTTTCATGTGATTTTGCACACCTGAAGTAGTAAGTGTGAGTGTGTGTGTGTTTGTGTGTGTGTGTGTGGGGGGGGGTTAGCCTGAAAGCAGTGGTGTTCTGAGTGAATCAGATGGTTCTGCATGAACCTTTTGCTTTTCTGTACAATTTTTCTGTTTTATGAGGAGAGTTAAAACTGGTGAAAATAGGGTAGAGAGGAGCTTGGAGCAACAGTGTGCACAGCAGTGGTTTGTAAAATAGCTTTCTCAGCTGATTGAAGAGGTTGTCGGTCAAAAACAAGAGTAAAACAGACAGAAAAGCCAGAATTTTACTGCTTGTTGACATAATTTAAAAAAATCCCATCAGTAAAAAAACTTGGCTATCCTACATATTACACATGATAAATATAATCATCATTTTTACCTGAGCAGGTTAGCTCTGTGATGTGATTGGAATATGTAACATAGCCGACACTATCTGCCCCGGAATAAGATTTCCCAGGATAACTAATGTACCACATATGAGTTTTAGAATTCATCTCCCTTTTTGTGTATGAAACAGTAGAACCACAGTCCAACTGTTTACAAGTTACGTCTGCTACATCCTTTGGGTTCCAATAACTTCCATACACTGGTTTCCATTCCCCCAGATATTTCCCCTCCAGTCTGCCAGCACAACGATGGCGTCCTCCAACCAACCGGGTGTGATCTGGTTCTGGGTAGAGGAAAAGCAGTGGCTTTTTATGAAATCAGTTTAAAACTATATATAAAAACCTTTGCCTGAAAACCTGTAAAAGGTTGAACTCCTGTATTGTTTTGCTACTCTACCTGAACAGGTAAGTCCAACAGCTCTGCCAGAAGATTTCCTGACAGAGCTCCGACAGTTGAAGAGAGCAGCCTCGTGACCTTCACACTGGAACTCTCTGCTCAACGTTGGAGACTCTGCTTCACCATAGAGCGCCCCCTGGAGGACTGAAGGAGGCCCACAGTCGAGCTCCCTGCAGACCACCTCTGCATCCTGAAGGTCAAAACCATCTTCAGTCACTGAAGACCACGACTGGGTGAACTGGTCAGACCTCACCTCCAGTCTGCCTGAGCAGAGAACAGTTCCATTCACCAGTCTGACAAAGTCTGGACGGAGAGAGGAGAAAATTCATCTGTCACAGTTTATTCACCTCTACAAAGTTTTTCCTTTATTTCCTCCTAGTTTCTTTGATTGGATCCTCTACAGCTAACAGTTAACTTACAAGGAATAGGAAAACAAAGAGAAGTGGAAGGAGCCGGTGCAGAACAATTCAAACCAGAAAGCTTATATCTAAACCTGAATTAGGGGGAAGTGGATCTACAGGTGGAGGAGTGAGCAAACGAGCAGAGAGAGACTGTAAATAACTTACAGCGTGGGGGGATAAACAGAAGAAATATAAAGATGAAAGATAACATAGAGAAGGTCAAATGCTAAATGTATGAAAAATAATAAAGAATCAAACTAATGCAGAGGAAAAACAGGAAAGTAATAAGATGGAAGTAACGTCTGATTCACATCGGATTCAGAATCGATGTTGCCCGGTGTCCGTAAAGCTGGTTTAAGGACTATAATTCACACCTGCTGCTGTTAGTGTGTTGAACGTCTCTGAATGTCTGCTCCAGCGCCAGCACCAAATCTTGGCTTCTCTCGCGATTGAAACGACATAAATAGAAAGGAGCTTGGAAACGAAAGCCACACTCATCTGCTGGTTTTTATTTTGAAATATACCAGATTAACTTGACTGGCTCATATCTCATATAACTTCTTTAACTTTATCAAAAAATGCATCCGACGTCCAGAAAAATAGACTAGATCCAGAAAGTTAACAAAGCTCCACATCCGCCCCTGGACCACACCATGGCCGATACTCTGATTGCATCCGTTCTGCACCCGGTGTGAATCAGGGGTAAGGAGCCTAAATGCGGAAGCATAAAAAATCTTGAAGTTCAAACAACTAAGAAAAGAAGAAAAACAATTAGAAGGAAGATGAAACCTAAAAATTAATTAAAGGTCCTGAAGTCATCCTGAAGTAAAACATACAAAACAAAAACAGATGAATAAACTAAAATTATAAGCAAACTGAATAAAGAAATGAAATAACTCAACCCCCTAAAAATCACTCAAGCTGACTTAGTGTTTCTCAAAAAATCTAACTTGGACCTAACAGATCCTATGAATTTTAGACCAAAATCTAAGCTTTCATTTCTGTCTAAAGTTCTAGAGAAAATTGTTTCTAATCAGCTGGTATCTTTCCTGCATGAACACAATATTTTTGATAAGTTGCAGTCTGGTTTCCGTAAGTTTCACTCTACGGAAACAGCGCTGCTTAAAGTGGCCAATGATATTCTGATGTCTGCCGACGCAGGGAAATGTACTGTGCTAGTTCTGCTAAATCTTTCGTCTGCTTTTGACATGGTCAACCATGAGATTTTGCTGTGTAGACTCCGAGATTTGGTTGGAATGTCAGGTCCTGTCTTGGCCTGGTTTGCATCTTATCTATCGGGCAGAACCTTGATTGTCTCAGCAAACCAAATCGTGTCTGATCCAACTGAATTATTGTGTGGAGTACCCCAGGGCTCTGTTTTGGGCCTGGTTTTGTTGTTGCTTTATATCCTACCCTTAAGAAAGTTAATGCAGGAGTTTGCCAATGATGTTTCTTACCATTTATTTGCTGAAGACCTACAGCTGTATTGCTCTTTCAGAGGTTCAGAAATTACATTCCTTAATGACCTGTATTGAGCACATTAAACAGTGGCTCGGTGTAAATGCCCTGCATCTAAATTTGGATAAAACTGAAGTGCTGGTGACTGCCCCGGATGATGTTATCCCAGGGATTTAACAGCACTTGGGTGTTTTTAGCTCGTCCATTAAACTATCCCTTAGAAATCTTGGCATTTTCTTTGATAAAGAAATGTCTCTTGAGTACCACGCAAGACAGTTGACTAGAAACTGCTTTTACCACCTGAGGGAAATTTCGAAACTCAGAACCATGCTAACCAAAAATGAACTTGAGTTGATTATTCATGCCTTTGTATCGTCTCGTCTAGATTACTGCAATAGTTTATTCTCCTGTCTAAACAAAAAAGAGCTGTCCCGTCTACAACTAGATTACTGTTCCGCGCAAACAGAAGAGCTCATATTACTCCCATTTTGAAAGCCCTTCACTGGCTCCCTATCTCCTCTCGCATTAGTTTCAAAATTCTTGTGCTGACTTTTAGGGCGCTTTCACATGGTACGGGAGTCCGTACTCGGGTACGGTATTTGGTCAAAATCCACTTATTTCGTACCATGTGAACACAGACTGTACCGTGCCAGACTACGGCCAGAGAGACCTGCCTTGGAGGTAGTATCCGAGTCCAGGTACGAGCGGCCACGTACCATGTGAACACAACCCGTACTCTGGCCGTACTCAAGACAATAGACGCGCTCCATGCGGAAATGACGACACCGCCGGCCGAAATTACAGAATCACCTCGCGACCATACAAATACCAAAACAACGCGATTCAAGCATCCCACAGCAACACAGCAGGTTACAAAACGGCGGGTTTACTACAACACTCACCCTGTAGATGGCTTCAGGTAGCAGCTGACCAGTAGACCAGTTTGTTTACATTCTAGGCTGTCGCTCGTTTTATGACGTCGGTACTTCTCACTCCCTTGTTTGTTGGAGAACTAAGACTTATTTGTATGCCGCCACCTGCTGTTTATTTGTAGTAAAAGACTGGATCGCAATACGGTCAGAGATCCGTGCCATGTGAACAGAAAAAATTAGCATTTTCTCTGGCCGTTTTCTGGTACGGCCACACATGTGAAACGGCCTTAGAGTGTTGCGTGGTCAGGCTATCTTGTATACTCGAGACATGCTCTGTACTCACGCGCCTTCCCAAAGGCTGAGATTGTTAGATCAAAATCTTCTTATGGTCCCTCGTACCCGATTTAGGACACGTCGAGAATGCTCATTCCAGGCCGTCGCGCCAAGGCTCTGGAATGATTTGCCTCTGTCTTTACGTTCGCTCAACTTAGTCGATGTTTTTAAGAGTAATTTGAAAACCTGCCTGTTTCTCCGGGATCCCTAGCTTTATCTCTGTGATTGGGCTGTATAGATGCTGTATATGTGACTGTATTTTGTTGTAATGCTTTTGGTGTTTTTATCGTGTGAAGCACTTTGTAACCTCTCTTGTCTGTGAAAGGTGCTATATAAATAAAGCTTACTTACTTACTTACTTACTAGTATGCTGAGGGCCCACAGGTACAGAGAGACTTTGATTAGCCAAAGTTCATTTCTCCTTTTGAACTTAAAAAACATGTTTTGACTGAACTGAAGACTTACAGAGAGGATCAGCAAACACCAAACTGTGAGAAAACCCTTTATTAGAGTTTGAGGACCAAACCCATCAAGTACATAAAATAATGAAAATATGTAAATAATTCTAGATAAGAGTCTAAAAGCTGTGTTATTAACTGTTTATATTTTGAAAATATTAATTAAAGAATGGAAATGCATTTACTCATTTGGATTTTTTATCTTTCCAATTTCTTTCTTTATTTTATCTTGTTTTTTATTATTTATACTTTTTTGCATCTTCATGAATTCAGTTTTCATTATGAAATGCACTTCATATTGTTTATAATTTATATTTTATTTTAGAACATTTGTCCTTGAAATATTAATCTGTCTGCATTTTACATAAATCATTGCAAAAAGTAACAAAAATACATAACTTGAACCGGAAACAAATAAACAAGAGTAAGTAATAAGATAAGTAAAATAAATAAAAGAATAAATGTTTGCCACATTTTGTAAAGCTACGTTTCTTTTGATTTGTGGTTGTTGTTTCATGTTTTTTGCCACACCGATAATTTTATTTCACGAGTATTTTTCTGTTCCTGAAAAGTGCGCTTTATGAGAAATTACGCTATAAGAACTGAAATCGGACAGATTATTATTCACAGTCTACCTACAGGAGGAACAGCACCACAGATCTGGGCACAGGTTCCATTTTAAAATAAGTTGTGCTGGTTTACTGGAAATTATTCCTGTTCAGTAAACAAAGAAGGAAAAGCAGTTAATAAAATCACCTGAGCAGAGGATCTCCATCGCCTCAGCTATTTCAAATATTTTATCAGACATGATCCTTTGTAACGACACCACAGATCCACAGTCGAGCTGTCTGCACACTTCAGCTGCTGACGTAAGGTTCCAGTCAAGTTTCCAATCTGTCACTGGTTTCCAGTGTCCCAGATCCTTCTTCTCCAGTGTCCCACCACAACGACTGCTTCCTCCTACCAGTCTGACTTCAGATGCCACTGGATGAAACATCATTTACATGTTTGATTACCAAAAGCAAAGACAGCTTTATAACCAGGAATTGGTCAAAAACAATTAGGACTTTTTTAGCTTAATTTTCAATAAATAAGCTCCTCACTTCGAAGATGAAACATCACATTAAACCAATAATGACTGGCTTGATGGAATAGGATTGCTGCAAGTTAATATTTCTAAAACATCACAGACGGGATATTTATGACTATTGAATCATCAGATCTATTACTGGAATAATCAACATTTCACGTTTATAATTTCTGATCTACACTAGTTTTACCAGATGGACATAATTATTTCTAAATGTTATTTTATCATACCATTAGTTGTTGAAAACTGGGAAATAAATTAAGAATGAAGATTTATTTAAAATCAAGATGAACACCAAAGCGCAATTTTTTCGTTTTTACATTTTTTAGGTTAAACTTTGGAGTCCATAAAATAATTTCCTCTGAACGTTAACAGTTTGAGGCATCGGCATTTGGACGCTGAAGGAAATAACTGCACCATTTATCTGCCTCATCTTTAAAAACGATATGAAGAAATCTAGCTTTGAGTCAACTCTGCTGCAGCATCGCCTTCCGGAGAATACGTATATATGTGAGCTTTTGCAACACATAAAAAAATTAATTGACTTGAATTTAAATCAGCATTCCATTTCTAGAAGACAAAGAACTTGACTGATGATCAGTGGTCAAAAGTTCTCTATACAGATCAAAGTTTGCATTTCATTTGGAAATCAAGGTCCCAGATTCTAGAAGAAGAGTGAAGAAGTTCGGAATCCATTTCGCTTGAAGTCCAGAGTGATATTTGCACAGTGACAATGTAGGGCGACACGTCATCTGTTGGTTCTGGTCCACTGGGTTTTATGAAGTCAGTAGTCTCCACTGATGTCGAGCAGAACATTTTAGAGCGTCTTGTGCTTTCTTCTGCTGACGAGCTTTATGGATTTCATTGATTTTATTTCCCAGCAGGACTTGGAAACGACCAGCACTACCAAAGGTACCAGTACCTTCTGTAATCCCTAATCACCATGGTATCACCAAAACATATGCTGACCTAAACCTCGCAGATAATCTACAAGGTAATTTCAAGAGCAACGGAGCGACATCGATCGGACGCAATAATGCTGAATGTCACGATTAAAGTAACCTGTGCTTGGTGAACACCTCAGCAGAACCACAGGCTCATTGCTTCCATGCAGTGCCACACTGATGCAGTAATCCATACAAAAATAGCCATTTAATTTGGCTGTGTTGGTACTCTGCACATATGCATCACTCATACTGCATTTCCACAAGTACAACTTACATTTAACTGCAGTGATCCACTAAAAACTCCTACTAATTATCATACTGCTGTATGCAGACTCTGTAGCAGCAGCTGTATGATCTGAGCAAGTGGGACCAAGTAACATTTAATGTTTTTATCAGCAATTTGTCTGTTTTCTTTCCTTTAAGCTTTTCATAAAATTAAAGTCCTACCTGTGCTGCAAACGGACAGAGCTAACATCAGTGCTATTTGATCCATGTTTCTTCTGTATGTCGAGTGAAGCTATGTCTCCTTACTGTGTGAGTGTTCATGATGTGGCTCCAGCCGTCTAAAGACTTTGTGCTTCTCTATCTGTTACTTCCTGAAAGTCACAGTGCGAGAGGGAGAACTCCTCCTCCTCCTCCTCCTCCAGGAACCTGACTGAACCTAGGCGCCAGCACGAGCGGAAGCCTCTCTAGCAGCTCCGTGTACTCACACACTTTTCCTCCTTTCTATTTTTTATTTCGTGGTATTTTTGTTACTTTCTTGGTTCTCTAGAAAGGTATTACTCTATCCTATGGATATGGATTCTTCTAAGCCGAGACTCGTTTACTCGAGGAACTTTCTACACGCTCTACACGCTCTGAGAGCAAAGTCGAGAGCAAAGTCCTGCATCGGTGTGGTTCCATGTTTACCTGACGAGGTAAGGATGCCGTACCGAGGCTGCAGAGCCGGCGCTTTGCTAAAAGCTAAGCGGCTAGCAAAGAAGTGGAGATACAAGCCTCCGGTACCGTCGATGATCATGGGAAATGTTAACTCACTACCGAATAAGATCGACGAACTGGCTGTGCTGACAAACAATGTCAAGATCTACAGGGAGTGCAGTTTACTGTGCCTCACTGAAACGTGGCTAACAGCTAGCATCCCAGATGCTAACGTGGAGCTACCGGGCTTCAGCACAGTCAGAGCGGACAGAGACGCTAGAGCCTGCGGGACGCGCAAAGGCGGAGGACTCGCACTGTATGTAAACAAACGGTGGTGTAATCCTGGGCATGTGAGCGTTAAAATATCCCACTGTTGCAAGGACATTGAACTTTTGGCTGTAAGTTTACGTCCCTACTACGTGCCGCGGGAGTTCAGCCATGCCATTGTTGTCACTGTGTACATTCCTCCGCGCGCCGACGCGGAGGCGGCGTGTGACGTCATACATAGCGCTGTAGCTAAACTACAAACTCAGCATCCTGAGGCTCTAATGCTTATCTCTGGGGACTTCAACCATACTACACTGGAAAAAACACTGACTGCTTTCCACCAGTATGTGGACTGTAACACCAGGGGAAATAAGACTTTAGATCTGATGTATGCAAACGTCAAGGATGCATACAGTGCCACCCCCCTGCCTGCACTGGGGAAAGCAGACCACAATCTCGTCCTGCTCAAACCTCACTACACACCAAAAGTGAGGAGGTCACAAATAAACCACACGCTCATTCAGGAAGTGGCCTCCTGAAGCTGAGCAGGCTCTGAAAGACTGCTTTGAGACCACAGACTGGGACGCATTGCAGGAGTCTCACAATGACAACATGGAGGAGATGGTTGACTGCACAACGGACTATATAAACTTCTGTATGGACGTTGTTGTTCCAGTAAGAACTGTGCGCTGCTTCGCTAACAACAAGCCCTGGATAACCAGTGACATCAAAGGCCTCCTGAACCAGAAGAAGAAGGCCTTCAGAGATGGTGACACACAGGAGCTCAAGCGGATACAGAAGGAACTCAGAGTCCAGCTCAGAGAGGGGAAGGAGCAATACAGAAGGAAAATAGAACAAGGGATGCAGAACAACAGCATGAGGGAGGTATGGGAGGGGATGAAGACCATCACTGGCTGCAGCTCAAAGAAAGGAGCCCCCATTGAGGCTGATGTGGGAAGAGCAAACCAGTTAAACCAGTTTTTTAATAGGTTTGATCTCCCTGCACCTACGAGCACAGCAACCCCCACCCACCAACCCCACAAGCCATCTCCAGCACAGAGGAGGACACCTCCCCTCCCCCGCTCACACCACCCACCATCACAGCAGCTCAGGTATGTGGAGAGCTGAGGAGGCTACGCCCCGGCAAAGCTACAGGTCCAGATGGGGTCTCCCCCAGACTACTGAAGACCTGTGCGCAGGAACTGGGACACCCCTACAGCGTATCTTCAACCTGAGCCTGGGACAGGGGAGGGTCCCCCAGCTGTGGAAGACATCCTGCATCATTCCAGTCCCCAAGAAACCACATCCTGGGGAGCTGAACGACTTCAGGCCGGTCGCCCTGACGTACCATGTGATGAAGACCATGGAACGGCTGCTGCTCCATCACCTGAGGCCACAGACCCACCACGCTCTCGACCCTCTGCAGTTCGCTTACAGAGAGAAGGTTGGAGTGGAGGATGCCATCATCTTCTTGCTTCACCGCTCTCTCTCTCACCTGGACAGAGGCAGTGGTCCTGTGAGGATTACATTTTTGGACTTCTCGAGCGCCTTTAACACCATCCAGCCTCTGCTCCTCAGGCACAAACTGACAGAGATGGGAGTAGGATCAGACCTGGTGGCATGGATTACAGACTATCTGACCGGCAGACCTCAGTACGTTCGACTGGGGGAGTGCAGGTCCGACACTGTTACCAGCAACACTGGAGCACCGCAGGGAACTGTGCTCTCTCCGGTCCTGTTCACCCTGTACACGTCCGACTTCCAGTACAACTCGGAGCTCTGCCACGTGCAGAAGTTCGCGGACGACACAGCTATCGTTGGCTGTATCAGGAGTGGACAGGAGGAGGAATACAGGGAGTTGATCCAAGGTTTTGTCACGTGGTGCGACTTTAACCACCTGCTCCTAAACGCCACCAAGACCAAGGAGATGGTGGTGGACTTTAGGAGAATCAGGCCGCACCTTGAGCCTGTCAACATCAAAGGTGACTGTGTGGAGGTGGTTCACACCTACAAATACCTGGGAATGCAGCTGGATGACAAACTGGACTGGACTGCCAACACAGACGCCCTGTGCAGGAAAGGACAGAGCCGTCTGTACTTCCTCAGAAGGCTGGCGTCATTCAACATCTGCAAGAAGTTGCTACAGATCTTCTACCAGTCTGTAGTTGCGAGCGCCCTCATGTACGCAGTGGTGTGTTGGGGGGGCAGCCTCAAGAAGAAAGACGCTGGACGCCTGAACAAACTGGTGAGGAAGGCAGGTACTGTTGTTGGCACAGAGCTGGACAGCCTTACATCTATGGCAGATAAACGGACTCTGAACAGACTACTGTCCATCATAGACAGTCCACACCATCCACTGCACAACGCCATCTCCAGGCAGAGGAGCAGCTTCAGTGACAGACTGCTGTCATTGTCGTGCTCCACTGACAGACTGAAGAAATTGTTCCTCCCCCACGCCATGCGGCTCTTCAACAACTCTAGGGGGAGGGCCATAAAATCAACCATAGAACACTGGACTTAATGCTAATCACACCATGCACCTTCAGTCACACATGCACTTTATCATACACACACATCTACAAGTTGGAGTCTAAGTATGTACAACTGACCATTACTCAACTGTTTTTGCATACTGACATCTGCACAACTGCACTTGAACTGGACTGGCAGACATTATACTTTTTTATACCATTATATTTTACCTTAGTTCTTCTTTTAAATTTTTATATTGTATTTTCCCTGCATGCCCCTGTGTTCCCGTAAGCTGTTCCCGTAAGCTGCTAGAACTGTGAATTTCTCTTGGAGATGAATAAAGTATCTATCTATCTATCTATCTATCTATCTATCTATCTATCTATCTATCTATCTATCTATCTATCTATCTATCTATCTATCTATCTATCTATCTATCTATCTATCTATCTATCTATCTATCTTCCTTGGAGTACATCAGGAAAATGTGTTAATATCATAGAATTAATCTTTGATTGTCCAATCTTGGTATAATTTAGATTAAATCGATCCAATTTAGAGACACAAAATCAATTCAATTCAGTTGTGCAGGGAGACTAAGTCAAAAACATTCAAATTCAATTCTAGTTATGAAACAATTCTTTCAAATTTCAACTTTAATGTGAAGAAATCTCCAGCAGAACCAGAACATGTCGCATTGTGAGCATCAATCTCAAAACACACCCAAACACTGATAAAGGTAAACTTTAATAAACTCAGACAACTGGGACCCCCGGCCCAAGGCATTGAGAACCATCATCGACCAGCGGGCAGGAGCATCCGTCATCGACGGGGAGTGACGGAGGGGAAGAAGATGCACCAGGCCAGAGGGCAGCCAAACACCCAACCTGACAAGTAGACATAGATAGACAGAAACCATATATAACCATGCTTCTATTCATCACACACGTTTTGTTTAGGGAGATTCCACTGAGGAGTTTCTGAGGTGGGTTTTATGGCCGCTACATGTCTCCCAGGCTGATTACAGAGATCCAGGCATCAATCTGACCATCACAATGTGAAGACAGATGCTCGCAATCTCGTCAGAACTGGGGCCTGCGTAGAGTTGAGCAAATAAAAAATGCTGGACTTACCGATCCGGTGTCACAGTTTCAGGGTGCAGGCTAACTATGTCACGAGTTGGCTGTCTTGTCACCTGAACACACAGCCAGGCCCAAAAGTCAGGCAACACTTCTGTCTACTTGTCCTCGAATTTGAGAATTCCTGACCCCCGACGACCACTACGCTCAGCTAGTGCTCCCGTTCGGTAAGTCAGTAGCTGGAATATCAATCAACCCCCAGGCCGCAATTCCTGATAGAGACCCCAAGCAGGAGGTCTTTATGAGACCTCCCTACGGAATTAAGTTAATACCCTTTAAAGGACTCGCTTAGAAAGGAAGGTAACTTTTAAAAGTTTTAATCTTTACTCAAAAAAGGATTACAATACAAACTTAAAAAGCTTACAATTGGTTACAGAAACAGCTAGAAAACCTCAGTAAATCGCAACCTCGGTCAATCTAAGAAAATCGGTAGATCTGTCTAACAATCTCTAACCCATCTAACAACTAATAACCAACTGAACACATTTGTTCTGTTATCACATATATATGCAGTTCTGTGAGGTGGGTCTTAAACACATGTTGTTTCAGTAAGCAAACGTCTTTCTCCTCCTTTTTTTTTTTTTTTTTTTTTTACGTGTCCTGTCTAGCAGTATGCTACTCAGAATTGGTGTCTGAGTACCAAGTACAAGCCCAACAGTTTTACTTTCCCAAGCAGAGTATTACAGCTTCACTGTAGTACGCCACTTGATGTATATATATGAAAAATCTTTATTAGTGATTACTGTGGGTTTAATTTCCTGACGTCATGGACACCAAACCGAGACCAGAAGGGAGAAAGGAAGAAGGTGAAGAAAAGAAACCGGACCAGCAGAGGCGCGAACCGACGACGAAGACAGGGAGGCAAACAAAGAACACAAGAAAACATCCCAGTCCTCCACCTCTGCCGGACGGCAGAGAAACAGTAATACAAAACAAAAACAACAAACTGTACAGAACCAAACCAATAGTTCGGATCTAGTAGAATAAACTAAGAATTACACATTCACTACACACAAGCATGGATTAATGAACATAATACAAATGTTTCTGTTAAGCTCCTGGTAAAAGCTAACTAATGACGATAACCTCAGCTCAAGATATGTCCGTCCACACCAATGTCCCCACACCTATGTGTGTGTGCGAGCATGCAGGTGTGAATAAGGTTTCCCCATGCAAGTGATTGATAGCTGGTGTAAGGAACCGTCAATCCGTCCTATAGGAATCGACACAGACATGGAGGAGGCAAGAGATGTATGCATCCAGGGTCCCACAGAGTACAGAGGCCACAGGCAGATCAGCGCAGGGTCGATCACCCACCAAGAGAGGAACAGATGAAAGCCCCAGGGGAACACCAAGCAGCCGCAATGCTAGGGCCCGAGAGATCGCAGTGACCAGCCAACGGGCACCGCCGGAAACTGGCTACGCCAGGGCGGGCCCGGATCAGGACCCGGAGGCGAATGGGGACCAGGGGCACCCCGCCCCCCAGCGGGGCCCCAACCAGGGACCAGCCGACAAAGGCCCCCCGCCGCCGCCGCAGGCAAGGGGGATCCGCAGCCAACCGACGGACAACACACGCCGCCGCCACCCCGGACCAATACCCATCGCCAACAACCCGGCCCGCCCCCACACACCCACAGGCCAGGGAGCCACAGCAAGAGCCACAGCGGATGTACGCCCTCCCCAGGCCGCGCCCAGCCGGCACCTGGACATCCAGATCTTCCAGCTCCTGGATCCAGATCCCGCCCCACGCAGGGCGCCAAGATCAGGGGCCCAGTCAATAACGGACAGCCCCCCCCAGATGAACCGACCAGCCAGCAAAAGTCCTGGAACCGGCAGGAGGCCTGGGCGCCAGGCACGGTCCACACCGATCCACCGGACGGCACCAACCTACTCTACAACCCCGGCACCCCCATAAGAGGTGCCCCAGTCAATCCAAGGAGGACGTTGGCCCGAAACAGCGGCCGCCCGACACACCGGACCACCCAGGACCCGCCAGTCATGCACCAGGACCGAGCCGGGCCGCAACCGGGACCCCCGGCCCCAGGCATCGAGAGCCATCATCAACCAGTGGGCAGGAGCATCCATCACCGACGGGGAGTAACTGAGGGGAAGAAGACGCATCAGGCCAGAGGGAAGCCAAACACCCAACCTGACAGGTAGACATAGACAGACAGAGACACTCATACGTACCCTCCCTCTCATGCGTACACATTCTTACAAATACAGGACATACGAAAAAAGGACGCTATACACTCATTCATACCCCCCATACGTACACTATACTCCATACTCCCAGGCCCAGGGACAGACGCCCCAATAGAGCACCCTGCCCCTGCACCCGGGAGACAGACCCCTTTGCCCACCAGGATGGGGACAAGCAGACCGCCAAGGCCCCCACACCGGCAAGAGCAGCCCACCAGCCCAGGACCCCGACCAGACGGCCTGATGTTCTACCCGGGCTCCGACCCCTGATGGTCCAACGAACAAGGGTGTGGAAAGACCCCCCAGCCTCTCTCCACCCGCTCAATGTGGTGTTGTTGCGTGTTGTTCTAATGTGCACTTAAAACAGAGGGGTGGGACATGGGAATACTGCTGGGTACCCCCATCTCCCCCCCCGGGCCCTCAGTGTCTAGATGCATTTAAACAGTGGGTGCCGGCACCACAGGCGAGGCCCCCTACAACTGGCCCTCTATAAGGGGCCCCCCATGAGGGGTCCCGCCCCCAGCGCCAATGCGCCCCACCGCCAGGTCCCTACATGTGCGTTCCATGTAAATGTTGCAAGTGTAAGTGTCTAAGTTGCTCAATAAAATCGGGACCCAGGCCGCCACCGGGTAGCGAAGATGGAAGCTCCATCCCGCACCCCAGTGACGTGCCCACGTCCCAAGGCCTTGTGAATGGTAGAATGAAGGAGCAGGTGGACAGAGGCATGGGGATGGGGAGAAAATAACTGGGGTGACCATTGCCAACCCCAGGGAGCCAGCTCCCCTGCTGACTCCAATAGGCACCCCCGTTCGGCCCGATCCACCAGGGGTGGGAGGCCCCAGCACGTCAAGTCGGGGCCCACGGCAGCGGCACCCCCGAGCCCCATGGGGGCCCCGGCAATCCACCAGCCCCCACCCCAGGGGCATACCTAAATCCTTCCCAACATTCACACTGCTAACAAAACACATGTCACTAGACACCCAGGTTGAGTTTAGCCCCCCCTCCCCCTCCACGCCCTCCCCCCTCCTGTCCCAAGCGCACCCCCAGCCGGGGGGCACGCCGCCCCAGAACCCCGAGCCCCAGGCCCAGCCCAGACCCTCCCAGAGCAGCACAGCACCAGGCCAGTAACCCGTGTCCGCCAGCACGACCCCTCTAAGGCGCCGCATGCAGCACCTACCGCCCCAACCGCAAGCGGACCCACCCCCAAGGACCCCCCTGCAGTCACCACCAACCCTTAAGCTCCACATCGGCAACCGTGTCCCACAGAACAGAATCAAGGGCCCGACCCCACTAGGTGATGGAACTGATCAAGGGTGACCAGAAAGATTGATCAGATGTGGAGGCAGATGCCGTTTCTAGACCAATGTAATCCAGAAGGAGATCTCTATATTGATTAATATTCAGAGTATTTTTATTTTTCCAGTTCAAGAGGATATTTTTCTTAGCGATGCATAAGGCGATGTGAAATAATTGCATAGACTTTGTATCCATGGTAACTTCATCTAAATTTCCCAGCAAGCAAACTGTGGGAGCAGGTGTGATATTACATTTCAGACACTTTGATAGGTCTTCACATATCTGGTACCAATATTTCTTAACAGGTGGGCAGAACCAAAGAGCATGAATATAATTGTCTGGTAGATTGCTTGTACATTGTAAACAGGTATCAGACGGCGTATAACCCATCTTGAACATCCGTTGCCCTGTATAATGCACTCTATGAAGGATTTTATATTGTATTAATCGTAGATTAGGATTTTTAAGAAATTTAAAGGTTCTTAATGAAATTTGAGACCAGAGGTTTTGGTCAATTGAGATGGACAAGTCCATCTCCCATTTTGAAATAGGAAGGGCTATTGATTCATCTATTCTATTTAATGTTTTGTATATTTTAGATAGCAGTTTGGGAGGGTTAAGATTAAGGAAGTCTAAAACTTTTCCTGGAATTTGTAAATCAACTGTATTGAGCCTAAATTTATTTTTTATAATTGATTTAATTTGTTGGTATTCTAAGAATTTCAAAGAATTCTTTCTCATCTTTGCATTTCCTCTATCTTCTGCCTTGCAGCTGCTGACATGTGATTATGTAAATCAGAAGTTGTGAGCTGCAGCATGACACGAGAGGGAGGAGGGAGCTTCCTTTGGGCTGCTGGTTCCCGTGCACATGTAGATATACAGAAAATACCCTAATACTGATTATATATTCTAAAGCATACACTTTATAAGCACACAGGATTTATATCTTTATATATATATATATATATATAGACCCGGACAAAACTGTTGGTACCCTTCATTAAATCAAAGAAAAACTCATAATGGTCACAGAAATAACTTTAACCTGACAAAAGTAATAATAAATAAAAATTATATAAATGTTGACCAATGAAAGTCAGACATTGCTTTTCATCCATGCTTCAACGGAATTATTAAAAAAATAAATGCATGAAACAGGCCTGGACAAAAATGATGGTACCCACAACTTAATATTTGGTTGCACAACCTTTTGAGGCAATCACTGCAATCAAATGATTCCTGTACTGTCAATGAGACTTCTGCACCTCCCATAGAAGGCCAGTGTTTTCCTCTTAGCCCTTCTTGGGTGTTTTTAGCTGTGTGTTTTGGGTCATTTTCCTGTTGTAAGACCCGTGACCTGCGACTGAGACCATGCTTTCTGACACTGGCCAGCACATTTCTCTCTAGAATCCCCTGATAGTCTTGAGATTTCATTGTACCCTGCACAGATTCAAGACACCCTGTGTCAGATGCAGCAAATCAGCCCCAGAACATAACCGAGCCTCCCCCATGTTTCACAGTAGGGACCGTGTTCTTTTCTAGATATGCTTCATTTTTCCGTCTGTGAACATAGAGCTGATGTGCCTTGGCAAAAAGTTAAATTTTTGTCTCATCTGTCCACAGGACATTCTCCCAGAAGCTTTGTGGCTCGTCAGCATGTAGTTTGGCATACTCCAGTCTGTTTTTTTTATGATTTGTCCTCTGGCTCAAACAGCGAAGGATGTTCCGATCTGACACTGATGTTCCTTGAGCATAAAGTTCCGCTTGGATCTATTTTGAAGTCTTTCTAGGCTCTTTTGTTACCATTTGGATTATCCGTCTCTTTGATCTGTCATCAATTTTCTTCCTGCAGCCACGTCCAGGGAGGTTGGCTACAGTCCCATGGATCGTACATTACTGAATGACATGTGCAGCTGTAGTCACAGAAACATCTAGCTGCTTGGAGATGGTCTTATAGCCTTTACAGTTAACATGCTTGTCTATGATTTTCTTTCTCATCTCCTGAGACAACTCTTTCCTTTGCTTCCTCTGGTTTATATTGAGTGTGGTACACACCACGTCACCAAACAACACAGTGACTACCTGGAGTCCTATATATAGGCCCACTGAGTGATTACAGGATTGTAGACACCTAGGATGCTGATTAGTGGACATACCTTGGATTAACATGTCCCTTTGGTCACATTATTTTCATTCTTTTCTAGGGGTACCATCATTTTTGTCGAGGCCTGTTTCATGCATTCATTTTTTAAATAATTCTGTTGAAGCATGGATGAAAAGCAATGTCTGACTTTCATTGGTCAACATTTATATAATTTTTATTTGTTATTACTTTTGTAAGACTAAAGTTATTTCTGTGACCATTATGAGTTTTTCTTTTATTTAATGAAGGGTACCAACAATTTTGTCCACGTCTGTATATATATAAATCCCCCAACCTGAGTGCCAAAAGATTAATTATTCTATAGGTGGAAATGATGGGTATAAAATCCCATTATTTAATCTTTAAGAGATTCAACAACATAAAAGGAGAAATATTTTTGCTTTATTTTAGCTGTATTTACAGAGCTCCAGGCCTAGATGTTCAGTTATTTAGCACCTGGATTGATAGATTATTTAATGTTAAAACAAAAAAAGATATTATACCTTATGGTGATTTTAACATTGTCCTACTAAATGGTAAAAGACATAAAGATACAGATGATTTCATTGATACTATATTTGGTATAAATATGTATCCACTAATCACAAAACCAACAAGAATAGCATCTAGTAGTGCTACTTTAATTAATAATACATTTTGTAATATTTTGGATGATAAAATAATTTGCGGGATATTGATAAACTACATAAGTGACCATCTTCCTGTTTTTATGGTCTGGGACAGGAATTATGAGTCAAGGAAGGTAAATGGTATAAAGTATCATATGAGTATAACAGAACAGTCATTAAAAGACCTAAAGAATGATTTATCCTTATGTGACTGGCAAAGTATTTATGATCAGCAAGATGTTAACATAGCTTACAGCTCTTTCATGGATGTATTCATCCGACTGTTTAATAAAAATTGTCCATACAGAAAAAATAACAAGAAAAATCAGTTAAATACTCCATGGATAACAAAAGGTCTACTAAATGCTTGTAAAAAGAAAAATACAAACAATTTCTTAAGTTTAATACTATTGAACTTGAAAGGAAGTATAGAACTTATAAGAATAAATTAACAAATATATTAAGGAAATGTAAAAAAGATTACTATGCTAAACTCCTTAACAGTAAAATTAATAATATTCAAGGGATATGGAGGACAATTAACAGTATAATTGGCAGCACAACTGGTAGCTTTTGTTACCCTGAGTATTTTATGGTTGGAGATAAAGTAATCACACACAAAAAGGAAATTTCAGAAATGTTTGACAGTTTTTTTTGGTAAATATCGGACCTAAATAAGCAAAAAATATTCCGACTGAAAAAGAGCCATTGTGTGGTTTGATAGATAGGAATTCAAATTAGATGTTTCTTGCACCTACTTATGAACAAGAAATATTAGAGACAATTAAAACATTTCATAATAAATCTTCACAGGACTTTGACATGAGAACAATCAGGAGCGTTGCAGAAGTAATCGTTAAACCAATTACCTATATATGCAATCTCTCATTCCAATTTGGTCATTTTCCCTCTGATATGAAAACAGCTAAAGTAATTCCTTTATATAAATCAGGGGATAAGCATTGCTCCACAAATTACCGACCAGTTTTACTATTACTACAGCTATCTAAAATATTAGAAAAACTGTTTAATTCAAGATTACTTAAATTAGCTAGCTAGGACCACGCTACGGATGGAATTAACGATTCACAAGCAAGAACAATGCTACAGATTCTGAATTTTAACAGTTTATTGAAGGCGTGGAGGATCAAAAGGTCTGGGGAGTGATATCGTCGGAGAACCGGAGAAAAACTCAGTGTGGGGGCGCAGTCTTCAGGAAAATCGCCTTTCCGAGCCTGCTCAGGTCCCCCAAAAAGGTCTCGATAAAGTTATTAACTGAGAAGCGAATGCACATGGCGTAGATCAGATTATTTCGGATCGATATGCTGAAGAGTGCCAGCAGGCTAGAATATGGATTATTGTTGTCAGAGATCCCTGAACGGGCAGCTGAGGTAGCTGCACAAATATGGATGGAATGAACGGAGGAGAATTAGGGGGAGTTGCCGGACCGGCTGAGAATCTGATGACAGGGATTCAAGAACCGGAACCGGATAGCGGGGCATCCGATTCGGTGATGAACCGCGGCTTAAATTGTAAGGCGTTAGCGGATAACTGGGACTGAACATAACGGGATGGCTCATAGGGACTGAGGTCAGGACACCAAAAGGTCTGGAGAGATTAGCCCAGAAGTGAATGGGCATGACATAGATAGTCTAGATTATTGCGGATGTAGGTTCAATGCACGGAAGGTCGTGATGCTAAGGAGGCAAATGAAGATTGTGGCTAAACTGTTAGGACTGGAGTTTAGTTGAGATCTGCTGCCGGAGCCTATGATCCGAATTTCAGGTGAGAGACTGTTAAAGATGGACTTCTGAGATGCGGTGGTGAGGTAAAGCCAAGGCTCTGAATTTTGTCCCACAAGATTACTCAGTGCAGGGCGACGTGTCAGATCGCCTCAGGCAGGGGCGCCGTGGTTGCTTGGGCTGAAGCCACAGAGAAGGGAACCATGTCACCGGAATAACCGCCCGAAGAAGAGGCTTGAAGGGCAGAAGCAGGAAGCTGTGGACGGAACATGGGTTGCACTGGGCGGAGGAGACGAAAAGAGAAGCCTGAAAAGATAGCGTTGTGAGCAGAGCGGTCAAAGGGGATCCCCTGAGCCACAAAGTACGCTGAGAGTCGCGCCACTGTCCAGCCGGACATGTCGGAGCGGCAACAGAGAAGTGGCAAGCACGATGGGATGCCTGGACGTGAGGCGCTGAAGCCCGACACGAGCCGTGAAGGGATGGAGGAGGAGCGGCCTGGGTCGGGTGAACCATAAGGTGCTGAGGAGATGGCTCGAGTCGGAGGATGAAGCTGCGAGGCGAGGCAGGTGAAGCGGAAGAATGAGGAGGGTGGCCCGAGCAGTGACCAGAGGTAGAGGCAAGCGGCGTGGGAACTCCCGCTGGAAGTTCTGAGGAGAAGAGGCCGAAGCCGGGGGCGATGGATCGGCATCCGGCTGGCGCGAAGGGAGCCGAACACGACGAGAAGCATGGCAGACCAAGGGCTGAGGAGAAGCCCCAGCAGATGTGTGGCCGGGGAGGTAAAGCTCGTCAGACGGATTGACGCCCCGAGTGTGAGGACATCCATGCTGGGTACGGTGAAGCGAAGATGTAGAGCGAAGTAAGCGAGCGAAACACACGCAAAAGTCCGAACTGATCACGAAAACGAACGAGACAGAAGAGAAATGAGATGCAGGCAGGGTTTATGTGTGTATCGCAGCATGATTAGAAGCACAAGGGAGGCCGGTGATGCCAGGTGCGACAAGCTTAGGGCTGATTAGGACAAACGAAGCGAGTTTGAAGCGTGGCCTTGCTCCTGAACTTAAGTTAACTTTGTTAACTACATTTATAGAAACTAATAACTTGTTATCAGATAGTCAGTATGGTTTTATACATGGTAGATCAACATCACTTGCGCTAATCGAACTTACGGAAGAAATTACAAACTGCATCGGAAAAAATAAATTTATCATTGGAATTTTTATTGACTTGCAGAAAGCTTTTGATACCATTGATCATCACAATTTATTAAATAAACTGGAAAAATATGGGATAACAGGCATACCACATCAATTGTTACATATTTATTTGCATGATAGGAAGAAATTTGTACAGATTGATCAGGATAAATCTATATATATATAAAAATATACACTTGGTGTGCCACAAGGCTCAATTTTGGGGCCCAACATTGTTTTACTTTACAAAAATGATATTTCTAAATTGTGAGAGCAAATGAAACGTATACTTTTTGCGGATGATACTAATATTTTGTTTTCAGATGGGGATTTAGGGAAATTACTGAATAAAATAACTCAGGATATACTGAAGCTGAAACAATGGTTTAATATAAATAAATTATCACTGAATTTGAATAAGACTAAATTTATATTATTTGGTCATCGAAAATCAGATACATCAATTCAAATAACTGTTAATAATATAGCAATTGAAAGGGAGCATCAAATTATGTTCCTAGGAGTAGTGATTGATGAAAAATTGTCGTGGAAACCACATATAAAACAGCTGCGAACAAAATTAGCAAAGTGTGTTGGTGTAATGAAACGCTGTAGCCCTTTTTTTGATCAGAAAGCATTATTTATTTTGTATCACTCTCTTATCATGTCATACTTAAATTACTGTATAGAGGTTTGGGGTAACTGTTATAATGCAAATTTGACAACTTTAATTACTCTACAAAAACAATCAATTAGAATAACCGGAATTACCGTACCTGGTCAATTACAAAATAGCCCAAAATTTATTTCAGGATAGAGAAGCTCAGCATTCATATTTTCTGAGAGGAACAAATAAATTGTATCAACTACAGGTAAGGACAACATTAAAATCAAATTGTGTATCCGTCAAACGAGTAATGTTATGGATAGCTTGCCAGAGGACATAAAAATGTCAAAAAATCTTATTCAATTCAAATCTAGACTTAAAAAAGATATAATAAAATAAATAAATAAATATTGTGAAGAGACAGGCACATCATCGTTTGGTTTATAGATCTATGAAGATGTGTCTCACCCATGAAGACACGTGCAATGGTTACATTTGTTAATTTAGGAAATGATTGATTGTACTGTTGCATGGGTTTATTGTCGGGGAAGAGTATCTATTGTTATTTTGGCTTACTGCTTTTGTGACCTGTGTGTGCCATTCTGTTTTAATGGGGAGACTGGATTTGGTTTAGTGTGCGTTTAGGCCTGTTTTGTTTTGTTCCATGTTTTTGTCTACTGTCTACGTTGAATCTGTTTGTAAAAGTTTGAGTGGGGATTGGAATTTTGATAAGCATTAGCTTCTTCCATCTCCTTTTCAGATTATGTACTTATAGTTTAACTGTGATTGTTTTGTATGTATGTACGTACAGTAGGTATTGATGCATATATGATCTGAAATAAACTTTAATAAATAAATATATAAAAAATGCCACCACTCTAGCCAACAGTATCTGTGCTGGCTGCTGTTTTCCTGGGAGTGACAGCAGCAGCTCTTCAGCTTCTAACATCTCCCTTTGGGCTGCCAGAATCCGGAGGGCTTCCAACCTCAAGGGCCAGCTCAATCGGCTAGGCCTTTTCAGCAACGCTGACCTCCTCGTCAGCACTGACTACCAGCCAAGCTCCTTCATCGCGGTCCTGTTAAAAGATGCCACCCGGGCTGCCCCCTCAATTCCCGTCCTGTAAGGGAACACCACCCAGGCTACCAGTGGCGGACTGGCATCCAAAAGAGGCCCTTGCAATTTTGGCAGAGAGGCCACATTTGTCTTCTCAGTTCATTGGTAACCAACAAAGAATCAGCATTAGACATAAACGATACAACTGCCACAGAACCAATGTTGTACCACTGTGAGCAACTTCAGACGTGTGGACTGTGGTCGTTGTTGGGCCAGCGTCACATCCATCCAAGTTACATTTATAAGTGATTTAAATGCTTGTCTCTAGTTTTATTCTTGACTCCGGAAAATCCCTTATTTGACATGTTATATAGCGTTTGTTTATCATTTTTAGTATTTATGGCTTTTTCTATTTGTCACCAAACAATGAATTCGGCAAGGCCATAATTTAGGCTCAGAAAGCATGGCTAGCCGCTGATTGTGTGCAAAACTCGGCCACAATAATAATAACCATGGAAAACTGATGCGGGCAAGTGTGTGTTTTTTTCTAAATGCAGTGCAGGAGAGCCACGAATATACTCATTGATCCAAAATGCAAAATAGCACAGAACAAACTATTTGTTTCTTTCATTTTCTATTCAGCCTGGATTATTTTTGTGCAGCACAGATTTTCTGTGCACGAAAACTGTGTTAGCAGTGCGCAATTGCACATGGGCACATCTTAGAGGGAACAGGGAATATAATAGCCTAACTAGGACATGAAAAATAAACGTTTTACCTTTATGTACAGTAGCTTACCACCCATTATTCACTTGCTGTTACCTTTCATCTCATCAGGTCAACGATCGAAAGAAATTCCACTGACGACCCAAAACATATCCAAAATACCTTATAAATAGAGATTACATAAATTTAGGCAATTTGTCCTTTACAGGAAAAATAAAAACCTTCTACAGCTCCAAATAATTATTATTTATATTCAGATTAATTTTTTTTTGCGGCTGCCTATTGACACATCTGCTCTGCTAGAGGCTATTTATTTAGCCAATTTGGGGCCACCTATTGTTGCAACCAAGCCGCTCTGCTTTTTTATTTCTTTGTGATGAGGCCACAAGTGGTGATGAGCAGTGGTCAGTCCGTCAATGCAAGCTACCAACCCAACTCCTATCCTGTCACCGGGCCGCCCAATGGACTACCGTCCTGTAAAGGGACACTCTCCTGGACGTCCACCCAACCTCCAGGAGCATACCAACAGAGACTAATGCTTTCTATTAGACTGACATAAACTGGTTCTTCAGGAGCTGGACAACATTGACAGAGACATACTGGAGAGATAAAAATGTGATTTCAGAAATAGGGAATGCATCGTAATCTTGTTCCCTCCATGTTCTGGCCAGACATGTTTTTATTAAATACTTAAACACCTTCAAGTATCCGGTTTCATCTTATTTTTTAGAAGACTAAATTAATTCCTGTGCCACTAGAAGCATTGACGGGAATAAAGCTTCCAGTAACTGAACGTCCTCCATGTCCTGTTATCAACTTTTTATTTTCTTTGACATAGAAAGTACTCTTACATCAAATTATTTTTGTTGCCTTCAGATGCCTTGAGATGATATCTGCCAGTGAAGCCCTACAAACTGAGTTCTTCGTAACGACATATCTGATAAACAGTTTCCACGTTTTAATCAGTGCATCAACGTTCTTCTGCTCTGAACATGTGATTTGCGCTTCCTGCAAAATCTGCAGCTTTTTTTGCAGAACTGATTTAAATGACACATATGCAAAATATACTGCTAAATTTTTATTTCAGTGGTTAAAAGCTTTGGCATATACTACCAAGCACAAGCTGTAATTTGCATTGTTGCATTGATGTTTTTAGTGGTTAATTTCTTTGGCATATACTACTAAACACGACATGTTATTTGCTCTAATCAACCGAACAACTACTACCGTTGTAGCTTGCACATGATTTTTCTCATTTTATATACACCAACTTATTGGAAGTTAAACGTTTACTTTTTAATGCACAGGTACAATGCACAATCTGTACGTTTTTTAAATGTCCTATATTTTTTTTTTGCCACTTTCTCTGTACTTTAATATGATTTTTTTTCTGTAAAATTGCATGTGTTTCTTTTCTGTCCTTTTCTGTTTGTTTATCTGTTTTTGCTGCTGCTGTTACAACCAAATTTCCTCATGTGGGACAATTAAAGAATTATTCTTGTCATTCTTCTGACAAAACACAGACAATTTTCAAGTCATGTAAGAGCAGGCTTCAAACTTTTTATAAATATATCCTATTAAACTCATTTACCTTTCATATCCAAATCTGAGTCTATAGTACCTTACAAGCATGTAGTTTAATTTTTAAGCTGGGCTACCTAATAATAAATGTTTGGGAGATTGAGTCCTTGTTGTTTCTATAGCAGTGTGGGCTGCACTATATCAGTCAAAAAACTATAGATGGCCCTGTGGGGTTATACTTTATGAATCTCAAGTTAGGGAGATTTTTTGAAGAGGAATGGTCAAAGATCCTTCTCCATATTGAGTGTTAACCTTTTGACTAAACAGAGTTGAGTTTACATTAATGCTCCGTTTATTAGAGTCCCAATAATTCTGCCAACCACTGATTTAATCATAAAGTTACTTCTTAACAGGCAAGGCAAGTATATTTGTAGAGCACAATTCATACACAAGGGAATTCAAAGTGCTACACAGTTGCATAAATAAAAAAAACAGAAACAGGAAAAAAACTAATAAAACATCAACTTAAAATTAGTTTTAAGAAGACAGTTATAATAATTAATTAGTTAAAATTAATTATTAGTTACAATAAAAAGCAAGAGTGCAGACAAAATACTTTCAATTGTCATATGCATGGGTACAAAGAACAGTTTTTAGCATGGATTTAAACATTGTTAGAGATGAGGCTTGTCTCACATTCTCATGAAGACTGTTCCAGATTTTAGCTGCCTGAAACTGAAATGCAGCCTCACCGTGTTTATTGTTGACTCTGGGAACCACCAGGAGACCCCTCCCTGAAGTTCTCAGGGCCCGAGATGGTTCATAAGTCTCTAACATGTCAGAGATGTACTTTGGTGCGAAACCATGAACAAACTTGTACACAAGCAGAGCTGTTTTTTTTTGTTTTTTTTACTGCTTACGCTGTAGTGCTCCACTTGATAATATATGGGTAATCTTTATTATTAGAAGAGAAGAGAAGAGAACACAGATAGGGAGATTAGTTAGAAAAACAGAAGAGATGAAGAACAAGGACAACTAGATAACAAATATCATCCTAACCCGCTTCTGCACCTGTAAAACGGCATAGAAGGAAATTCAAACACAGAGAGAAAGAGAGAAACAAAACTACTACAACAATATCGTGATAACATAGCCAAACACTGTCAATTAAGAATCACCAAACCACAATGCCTTTATAAGTGTATAAATACTAGCACAGCAACACAGAATAGTTCAGTGTATTGACAACACTATAATATATTTCTAGTGAGCCCAGCCCAAGAGAGTGTCAGAGAACCTTTTGAGATCCTACACCGGTGTTAGGGTGTCCAGTGCACAAGTATGAATCAATAGTCAGAGTGAGAAGCCATCGGCCTGCCACTCAGGAATCGACGCAGACATGAAGAAGACACCCCGATGGCCCCGGAGCCGAGCCAGAAGGTCGGGGATCCAGGGACGCCCCCGCCCCCCAGCAGGGACCAGACCAGGGACCCCGGACGAGCAAGCAGAGCAGTTTTAAATTCTATTCTCTGAGCGACAGGAAGCCAGTGCAGAGACCGGAGCACTGACTGGACTAATATGGTCGTATTTCCTGGTTCTTGTCAGGACTCGAGCAGCAGCGTTCTGAATGTACTGCAATTGTCTAACATCTCTCTTAGAGAGGCCAGTGAGCAGGCCATTACAGTAGTCTAACCTGCTGGAGACAAATGCATGGATAAGTCTCTCTAAGTCTGGTTTCAACACTATTCCTCTGATCTTAGCAATGTTTTTCAGATGGTAAAAAGGTGTTGATGTTATATCTTTGATGTGGCTGTTTATGTTCAGGTCCGAGTCCATGATTACCCCTAGATTTCTAACCTGATTTTTTTGGTTGAAGACAGAGAGACTCAAGATGACTGATAACACTTTCTCTTTGTGTCTGTGGGCCAAAAACAATGATCTCAGTTTTGTCTGAATTTAACTTGAGAAAGTTGTTTTGCATCCACAAACTGATCTGTTCAATACAGTGACAGAGTGTATCTATAGGCCCATGTTCAGTGACACGTAGATCTGAGTGTCATCTGCGTAGTTATGGTAAGACACATTATTGCTGTTAATTAGCTGACCCAATGGAAGCATGTACAAGTTGAATAAAAGTGGTCCCAAGATTGACCCCTGGGGGACTCCACAGGTCATAGGAATGTTATCTGAGACACAGATGCCAATTCCGACAAAGTACGTCCTGTCCTCGGGATAGGACTTGAACAAGTTTTTCGCAGTACCAGAGATTCCCACCCAGTTTTCTAACCTGTGAAATAAGACCCCATGGTTCACTGTGTCAAAGGCAGCGCTCAGGTCCAGCTGAACTAAAACTGAGACTGCCTGCGTTGGTGTTCATGCGGATAGCATTTGTCACCTTGATCAGAGCTGTCCCAGTGCTGTGGTGGGTCCTAAAGCCTGACTAGAAAGTATCAAACACATTGTTAGACAGGAGAAAGTAAGTGAGCTGTTGATATACTACTTTCTCTAGGACTTTTCCTAAGAATGGTAGGTTTGATATGGGCCGGTAGTTGCTCAGTACTGTGGCATCAAGGCTGCTCTTGTTTAGAAGAGGCTTAATGACCACAGTTTTTAAGGCATTTGGGAATGTTCTAATCTCAAGTGAGATGTTAACTAACTGACCAAGTTGTGGTAACAAGCTGCTCAGCACAGACTTTAGAAATCGAGTGGGTAATTCATCAAGGCAGCAAGTACATGAACTCAGAGCAGAGATAACCTCTTCAATTGTTTTGTCACTGACAGGTGTAAATGTGTCAGCTCAAGGTGTTTCTCTGGAAACCGTTTTGCTATTTGTTTTGTGGTAATTATGGCATTTTTAATGCCTTGGATTTCATCATTAAAAAATATTGCAAACTCATTGCACTTAGATGCAGAAATTAGTCCTTAGGGCAATGCAACTTGAGGATTAGTTAATCTGTTCACTGTGGCAAACAGAACACGAGAATTGTTTTTGCAGTTTGCGATTATTTCAGAGAGATACATCTCCCTTGCGCCACGTAAAATCTGGTTAAACACACAAAGCCCTTTTTTGTAAACCTCATAATGTACCTGGAGCTTTGACTTGCGCCATTTCCGTTCGGCTTTCCGGCATTTCCTTTTTTGTGCCCTGACCAAAACTTTATTTCTCCAAGGTGCCTTTTGCTTAATGTTGTCCATTTTAACCTTAACAGGAGCAATAGTATCCAAAATATTTACAACCCTTGAAGTGTAAGAGTCCAATAGATTATCAACATTTGAACATGGGGGATTTTAAAATCTGATCAATTCCATAAACTGTGTCCTTGTTGTATCACTTATGTGTCTCCTCTGAATAACTCCAGGCCCAACTACTGGTTTGGGTACAACAGATATGTCAAAGAAGACATAAAAAGGATCAGATATAGATTATAGATTATAATATTTATAAAGACTTTAGCCTTATAGCTCATTCCTTTTATTTTTATCTATTTTACTTTTATTTATGTGAAATGTTTTATGTTGCACGATTGTACCGAGAAAAAATCGTAGTTTGTGAACTTGTTCTCAAACAATGGCAATAAAACCTATTCTCTCTTCTTCTCTTCTCTTCTTCTAAAATAAAGCAACATCAACAACATTGACATTTTATATATTAACACCTTTTGTAATGATTAGATCTAGTGTGGCCTTTGTTGTGAGTGGCATCACTGACGTGTTGAGTTAAACCAAACATTTCAAGGTAAAGTATGGAAGATTGTTTAAGCTCCATTTTGAAGGACAACTACTCAAATGATGGAAAAAACCCAAATGACGGTTTGTGGGTCAATATATTGTCCCTGAAAATGGCACAAACACCCCCTCCCCTCTGGTTTTGGCGTGTTTCAGACACAAAATTGAAGTGAGGTGGACTACACTCAATCAAAACTGCATTGCCAGTGTCTTTGTCGAGCCACGTTTCAGTTAAAAACATAAAATTCTGATTATAAGAGGAAATTAAACTATTTACTAAAAATGACCTGTTTTTTAATGATCTGACATTGAGCGCAGCATGTTTGAGATTTATCTGTGTTTGAGTACATTGAATCTTTTTGCAAGGGATATGGATTAAATGTCTTTGATTACTCAGTCTGACTGTCCCTCTGTTATCTAACCTACGTGGTTTGACAGTACTGATTGTTGTAGAAGAGCACACTCCCTCTCTGGACCTCTGGTTGGTTTTGAGTTTGCTATGCATGATAGCAACACAGAGGCCCTGAATGTCCTAGACAGCAGCAGCTTCACTGTTACAATTTGGGTGTTTTCTTGGTATTTCTAGGTATTTCTTTAAGAAGTTATGCAGCACCAACAAAATTAATTATTTCAGTGGGTTTTATGCATGTTTACAAGGGATTCCAAAATTGAATCCATATCTGTGTGTAGCCTTGGCAGAAAATGTATTTGGATGATCAAATGTGTTTATCTATGTTTTTGTTCCTCATAAGATGGATAAAAATAACAGCCTTATTCAATCACACCTGCAGATACATGGGGTACCACAGGGTTCTCTGGCAAACTTCAGATGGGCCTGGACATGTACTGGCTTAAGCAGGGGGACAAATCTAGCACTGCAGGATTGGAGTCCCTGGTGACGTAGTGCGTTACTGATGGTGACCCCACAGGGTGAGATCTTGGTGGAGCCCCAGATGGAGGGAGATCTTCAACGTTCTTCTGTGTCTTCCATTTTCTAATAATTACTTCCACAGTTGGTTTTTTCACACCAACCTGCTTACCTATAGCAGATTCAGTCTTTCTAGCCTGGTGCAGCTCTACAATCTAGTTTCTGGTGTCCTTTGACAGCTCTTTGGTCTTGGCCATAGTGGAGTCTGGAGTGTGACTGTTGGAGGTTGTAGACAGGTTTCTTTTATATTGATAAGAGTTCAGACAGGTGCCATTAATACAGGTAATAGGTGGAGGAAAGAAGAGCCTCTTACAGAAAAAGTTACAGGTCTGTGAGAAACAGAAATCTGGCTTGTTTGTAGGTGACCAAATACTTATTTTCCACCATAATTTGCAAATTAATTCTTTAAAAATCAGACCATGTGATTTTCTGGATTTTTCTCCCCTTATTTTGTTATCATAGTTGAGGTATAACTATGATGAAAATTACAGGCCTCATTCATCATTTTAAGTGGGAGAATTTAACCAATTGGTGGCTGAATATTTTTCCTTTTTTGCCCTACTGTATGTAAATAAACTGAATTGAATTTGTAAAACCAATAAAAGGTTAACACATCCAAGGGGATGCATTATGCACCGGTTTCTCTTAAAAAAATCGGGGGCGACTGTGGCTCAGTGGTAGAGTAGTTGGCTTGCAATCAGAGGGTTGTAGGTTTGATTCCAGCTTCCTCCAGTCACATATCGATGTGCCCCTGGGCAAGGCACTTAACCCCCAAATTCCACATTGTCCTACCGAGCCATGTTGGGTGTCAGTGTATGAATGTGAGTGTGAATGGGTGAATGTGGCTTCAATGTAAAGCGCTTTGAGTGGTCAGTAAGACTAGAAAAGCGTCCATTTACCATTTAAAATATCTTACATTTAACAACATAATAATAAATAGCTCTGAAAACATAAACGTGAAAGGCATACAGTTTTATATGCTAGTTATGACTTTCAGAAGACTCTCCTCCCAGGCTCTGACTGTAGCTCTGTGACAGCTGAGCTCCACCAATTAAACCAGGAGACGTCCATGAAGCAGTAAAACCTGCGGCTGGCTGTCAGTAACACAGAGATGCATAATAATGAGATGAATCAGGTGTAATTCAATAAGTTCCAGGTTAGGTGATCCTGTCAAGCAGTGTGTCACGCTGTCAGGCTGTTACTGCTTGTTCCGATCTCTGTCTTCTGGCTGAGCAACAGTGTCTGTGTCAGACAGCAGGGATCACCGTCACAGCTGCTGAAGCCTTGTGAAAAAACCCACCAACTTGGAGGATCAGTTGTCATGGCAGGTATTATTCAATCGTAATCAAAACCCGAACGTGTCAAGAAGTCAAACATATAGTTCACAACATTGTTACAAATGATTGGGAGAAGCAGATGAATAAAAATGTGACAATCTGCAGCGATAACTTCATATAAGGTTAGCCCTGACCAGAGGTTGCGCAACAGTTCTTGGTCTTTTTGGTCAATTTGAGTGACAGAGTCAAACAAATTTGGTCGTGCTCTATTTTTTTACCTGTCGATTTTTTAAAAGATAAAAATGGCATATTCTGTAGTAGGGCTGTGTTAAAAAAAACATTTAAAAATCAATTCTGAATGAATTCTTAAAAAATTCTAAGAATCGAATCAATTTAAAGGTTCAAAAATCGGTTTAATTGTTTAAAATATGAATTAAAAATCCAGACAGACATTTTAAGGCTTAGTTCTGAAAGTATTAATACAGTGTCTTTTCTGGTAAACTGTTACTCATCCAGTGTTAAGACATTGAATTACAGGCATGTAATAAAGATAAGAGCTAAAAAAAAACAAAAAATGTTTAATAGCACCGACCCATATTTATATCGAACTTGATCGGATTGATTCTGATTAGATTGTGATTATCAATTCTTGCTGTTCAGAATCAGAATCATTTCTTGAAATTGAAATTTAATCATTAAAGCTGCTACATGACTGCATGTTTCTCCAAGACGAGATGAAAAAAAAAAGAACTGTGTAAGCGGTGATAATCAGTTTTTCGACTGAGACCAGACGCCACCAATTTAATGAAGTCATAGTTCCATCAATAAATTAATATCCACGTTGATCAATGAGGACTTAACAGCTTTGCAGACTTGTTGAGGATTTCGCGCTCAGGTGATGCAAATCACGTTGTGTTTCTGCTTGTCTAACCTCCGCTTTTAGCACAAACACAGCTTTCTGTTTCGCAGAGATCAGCCCTACTCTCCTTGAAACAACATAATCTCAGGCCTCCAGACTTTTGAAAGCATTAAAATGTTTTGAGTTAAGAATCAGCTTTAGGAATAGGAATAAATGTCTCCCCAGCAGATTTGAGGCCAGGACACCGGCTAATCAAAAACGTCTTTCACATAACTAAAAGGGGATTTAAATAACTTATATTTCACCATCAATATCGATTTTAAGTTTCTCTCTAAAGCTCTCCCTGTCTCCAGACGTTAAAGTAGTTATATATCGGGGATTTCGCCCGCTATCTCTCCTGGAAGTGTTTGTTGCGTCTCTGTTGCCCTTCATTTTGTTTGTTTTCTGCCACACAACCACTCTCGCATGTGCAAAGATGTAAGCAAAGACCCTCCTATTGGCTACAGTCTCCAGGTATGATATGATTCTTAGATGCTCTCATGGGAATCTTTTTTCGATTGATTAGTTACCTGAACACCGTAGATAAAGTTGAAAACCTCTGCACCAAGTGGTCAGGGGTGGGATTGCAATCCGTCAAAACAGATGGCCTTTAAATTTTTTCATTCGTTCGTTCAAACAGCCTATAGAAAAAATTGGATTAACATGACCCCTGGCCTTGGCTGATAAATAAGCTAACATAGCAAACCAACACTTAAACTGAGAGTTAACTACAAACGATAACAGTGCTTTTTAAAGGGCCGGCGTCTGTTTCAGGTAGCATCCTCTGTTGATGAATAATCCCTCCATTAGGCCTGGGCGGTATACCGTATCATACCGAAAACCGGTGTTTATTTTCGTTATGATATGAATTTTTAATATACCCCTATACCGGTGAATAGCTCGGGCAACTTCCGGAAAGTTTAATGAGGGGACGTGTTCAGGACAGATTTGACTGCTACACGCTCCTCAACACATTGTAGAAAAAAACGTTTTTAACTAAGTTCAGCTGCTGTCAGGAGCGAAGCACACAATTCTGATGAAGTAATTCCAAAAAAGAGGAGCCTCGCCTATAGTTTAAAAAAGTTTAGAGGCTTTAAAATGTCAGATCAGAACCGAAGGGCATACATTTTACAAACGCTATCGACAGTAACCAGTACGGGGAAGTGTTGAGCGCTATCTGACCTTCTGTAGGAAAGAGGGGCCAACGGCAGCAAAATCAGTAGAAAAGAAATCATTAATAGCGGTAAATATGTTCTACATACCATCTACGATACTTCTGCCGTCTTTTTTTCTACTGTTATCTAAATATTAACCAGCTTATAGTCACCTACGGTCACCATGTTTATTTTACTTCTTTGGCAAAATCAGATTTGAGTCTATTCTCTGCCCTCAAGGTTCTTCAGTACTACATGCAAAACAATTAGAAGATGCAATTTGTTGCTTGCGCCAACGTGAGTTTAAAAAAGAAAAATACTTCCAGCCATAGAACATCAAGAATGTCTACCAGAATCATATTAATTTTAATTATTTTTCATATAATTCACCTGTGTCTGGAAGAAACAACATGATGCAGTCCATATAGCAGTAAAATGGGCTTTTTAAAGCACATTTTTATATTCTTCATTATTATAAGATAATGTGGATATGAACGATCTTGTATGGCAAAAAAAATAACGTTAAATACCGTAATACCGATATGTTTTTAAAAAATACCGTGATATGAACATTTTGCCATACCGCCCACCCCTACCCTCTGTATCAACTAGAAAACAAGAACACTGATAACCTTCTTTAAGATGATGGTACAGTAATGACTTCAAGCCTGTGTAATTTTTTTCACAAATTGGATAAGGTTTATAAGAGGTTTTATTAAAGTGACTGCACACAGCATATAGCACATCAAGTGCATTTTTTTTTATTATTTCTGGTCAAACAGCTTCAGGTGAAGTTGTTGGTGTTTTATTTCAAATGTTGGGCAGGTGGTATTTATGCCTCACTAGTTTCTTGACATCTGGGGCTGGTGAGACGTTACTGTGAGGTAACTGAGGAAGGTACTGGACCTAAACAGAGAGAAACACACAGAGAAGGATGTGTTTTAACTGGATAAATACCAATAGGAACAGCATGGGAGCGGCTGTGAATCCAGATTCTTGCATATCCTCACCCCGGCTTGTCTGCGCCGGGGCGCTCTGTCATGTCTTCTTCCGGGGCGCTCCACTTCACGGCTCCAGTTGGCTCCGCCCTCGTCCTGAAAGTATGGCAGCTCCAACAGCTCCTCACAGGACAGCCGGAGCGAGGGGTCCATCACCAGGCATGACTGCGTATGCAAAAACACAAAACATTTGTCTGAACACCGACTTTATGTTTATTAATGCTTCCACCAACTTGGCACTGAGTTTTCAGTTATGACTACGTTTGAAATGGAGCTGTATGGAGTGCTGATGCGGGATCTCAGTTTAGGAGAGAACATTAATATTCAAACAAAAGGTCCGTGGCAGTGGTACATTGAAGACATTTTCCAAGTCTCCAATGACAATAATGACTCTAGTTTTGTCAATAACAACACATTCCTACAGGCTGTGAATTAAAATAATGTGTAGTTAACTAAACAAATTATTTAGGACAATCAGAAAGGTAAGGTCTAATGTTTACATCGACAAAATAATTAGGGGTACACAAAACATGATTCGGTCTTTTATTCAGAAAAATAACTAAAAATATGCATAAAACTTTTTTTACTTTGATCAGTCATTTTTTTATTAACATTCTTGCGAAAAATGCCCAACAGTTTTAAAAACTCATACCCAAATTAAAATTGTTCATTCATTCATTCATCTTATTTCGTTTCACACATTGAAGTGTACAATAGTAATTTCGTATACAATGATCTTCCTTTTTTTAATGTAACACTACAACCGTGCCTAAAAAGGAGCTGGAAGAAGAATACATTCTTAATTACACCTACCCTTATCCAACAACAAAAGAATTATAGTGCAAGTGGGCGCTTATAACCAAAAATTACACTCTGTCGCCATTCTATACAGAGTAGCATCAAAATAAAATTAACAAAATTAACAAATCTGCACAATCAAAAAAAAATAATACCTCAGAGATAGAAGGAAATTTAAAAGGATAATTATTTCTGTACTTAACTCCTGTTGATTTAGTCTTTTTAATTTTTATTTATAATTTTATTATTATTGTTCTTTAAATTGATAAATATTTATATAACCCTTAAGGTCATCATGTAGCAAATTCCATATTCTAATACCTATAAGTATAGGACCCATTTGCCTTTGTGTAGACAGAGCAAACTTGTGTTTAAAATGAAACTTTCTTCTACTAGCCTCACTTTCAGCACTCAATGCAAATAATGTTGGCAAGCAATATGATTTTTAATACAATGAAATAGATAAAATTTTATAGCCGCCTATTTGTTTGTTAAGAATGCTTCAAATTTGGTTTTATATTAAGGTGGTGACTTACAACATACTGTGGGTCTAAAACCTGAATTATAACCATTATATACACCAAATCTGACAGTAATTAAAAAAAAATTTAATATTCTGCACCTATTTTTCAAGTTAAATGTCAAAGGCACCCAAAATTACGCAATTTACTCCCTTTTTATTTACATTCAGTGCATAAAAAATATCATCACAATCATTACTTTCTCTTTACACATAAACATCCACAGATCAGAGTTGTATTTTGACAGATATGGGCGTTTTAGACACATTTCTGATGCAGTATATAACTCATGTGTCCTGTGCGTAAACATCTCCTATGACTTTCTGGATACGGCATTTTACGCTTACGAGTTATGCTGAAAAAAAGACAACTTCAATAACCGGAAGTACATAGAACTTTAGCGGAAAAAACTACATGTCTTGTAGTACATTTTTCCTGTGCTGGATTTACCTGGGTTTTTTACTGTTTTATCCCACTTATTGTTTATCTGGACAAACCACTTTATTAGAGTTATTTAATTGGCTCTTTATGGGTGTAAAAAAAACAAAAAACATTTTTGTTCGAGATGGATCGATTTTGTCACGTTTATTAAACTACAAAGTGATAAGCTGCACTTTTTTTCTCTTTCTGGGTAAGGGCATGGTATTGGTAAAAGCGCTCGATGTGCCTACAGTTTAATCCGTGATTGGCCGACATAATTGTATTCAGAAAACTCTTACTGTAGCTTTCTCATGATATGAAATATGTATAGGTTCATAGACGTTAGAAGCCTGAAATAAATTAATTAAATAAAGGAGTTAAAAGCGAAAGTGTGTCGATTCCGCATAAGCCCTATTCGTCAGCAACAGGTTAATTCCTCCCTTTCAATTCCAGAAATTCCTTTGATTTTATTTTGTTCTATATCTTGATAAAGTTGTAATTAGAGAACTGATTTGAGATCTGATTATTTAATTTTTTTATCAACAAAATAGTACAAGTGGACATAGCCAAAGTAGAAAACAACATAACCATTTGAAATCAAGCCGTAGTAATTTTTAGGAATGTTTAAAAATACTTTTCCCATATTTGAGAATAAATAATGTGTACATCAATTTATAGATGTTTTAATATTTTGACACATAGACATCCATTCTGATTTGGTCCATCTTTATTTTTCTACTTTAGCTGCATGAGAAACCATTAATGTTCCCAGATAGCAGAGTTTAGTGATAGCTGGGAATACTTTTGGCTTTATTTTGGTGTAACGTTTTATAGTTGGGGAACATTGCACTGCGCTCTGAGTTCAGCAAATAATTATTCTGCATGTGTTCAGGTAGAAAACATATGGATTCATTCCAAACTGAGGTACCGTAAAATACGGATTCCGAAGACGTGTACAGTTATCCTCCTTAGATTATTTATTTATTTTTAAAGTAAACAGCAAAAATTGCACAAAAACAAATGGCTTTTATTTTGAAGAGCCAAGAGTGTTTGTGAGGTTAAGCTAATTTAACAGTGAGAGAAAAAGATGGAGGAAATTAAGATTGTTTGGTATCAAAATGTCGTTTAATTTGAGAGACAATTAGTTGGTCATTTCTATAAAGCATCAAGACAAAGCTGACAGCTTGTAACTGTGTTTGGTAAATCAAATACACCCTATATGAGAGTTGTGCTTCCCTGTCCTATCTGAGCTCTGCTTACCGTCTTACTTTCACCACTGATTAAATGAAATAAAGACTGCTCATTAGACTCGAGTCCCAGATCTTCGGTCCAAATCAAGTCTCAGGTTTTTGGAAGGCAAGTGGGACTCAGATCTAAGGCCACGTCCACACTAAGCCGGGTAATGCCTTAAACGTATAATTATTTAGTCTACACCCCCCTATCGTCCACACTAACCCGGCGTCGTTTAAGGTCTGTGGCCGGATAACTATTAGCCGGGTAAGAGAGCCGTGTAAATCTTAATTCAACGGCTAAACGAGCTACTGTGGACAGCTTCCCCGGATAATGAAAGGAAGTGGCGTCACTGAATGATGGGTCAATAACAATACGACACTACAGACAAAGGCAACAGCGAAGAGTAATAAATCGTTCTCGTCGTCTGTCCACACCAAAAACTCTCTTCTTCTGAGCAGCCATTGTTCTCTTCGGTTAACGGGACAAGCAGACATGTACTATGCTGTAGAGCTTCTTGTATATATTATGTATGCTGATTATACACGTGTTTTCACTGCGTCTTTTCGCGCATGCCGATTATTTTCACAGGTCGGTATGGGATTGCGCAATCATGGGACCTTAAACGGGGCGTAAATGCTCGTGTTGAGTGGATAACTTTAGGCGTCTAACTCCCCGTATAACCTTATCGGCTTAGTGTGGACGTGGCCTAAGTTTCCACAAAGTTTCTAGGCTGAAACACCTTACCACTGATAAGAAATTATTTAAAGGGTTAACTAATTTTCATCTTGTAAACACCGATTTATTCTGTTACAAAGTCATGACAGAATTTTGGCAATAGACATTCAGAACCCATAGCACAACATTGGGAAAATAACACGTCATTACTACTACGGAAGCCGCCACGTTCTCCTGGTTATTTGTTTTTCTTTTCTGTGGTATGGTTTCCTCCCTCTCGCGGGGCAAAGAGTACGGATGGTCCTCCATTGAAATTGAAAACTTATCCACGCCACTCTATGCTCGGTTCTTCTCTTTACCTCTCCCCCTCCACCCGACTTCACTGGCTAAAACACGTAAAAGGTAAGAAGTGTAACCCCTTTAGGCTAACGTATTGAAAAAGATGGCGATGCAACATGGTGGCCTCAGATGAGGGGCGGTGCACCCTCTGTATCTATAAACAACGTTTTCTAAGACACAAGAATGCTTTCATGATAATGCGATTGTGATTAGACCTCGGTAAAATACGTATTTATGAAAGCAGTACTTCATTTTTATTAATAAAAAGCCGAATTTGTTACACATTGTACCTTACTGTATCCCTGACTGTTCAGCACTTTGATCAGCCATATGGCTGTGTTTAAATAGCCATATAAATAAAGGTGAATGGTATGGTATGTAAACCTTTTTCATTAAAAGATATGATAAGTCTTAGCCAGACAGTGCTGTACTGTCAACACACACAGCCTGTATCTGTATCTTCTAATCATGAAAAGACCTTTTGACAGCAATTTGTTTTAAAATAAACTTCTTGCCAAATAAAAGTGTAAAAATTACCCACATACATCAGTGAATATAAAAAACACTAGTTTTAGAATAGAACAGAATAGAACAATTATTTATTGTTACATATGGGGAAATCCGGTTGTAATAGCATGAAAATAGCAAGAAAACAGAAACAAATTTAAGGGTACAGAAAATATAAGTATATTATGGACATCGTTACAAAAAAAAACAGAATATTGTGCAGTTATTAAAGATAAAAATATAGAAAGTGGCATTCTCAGGTTGTAATGTGCAACAGAGCAGGATACTTAAAGATAGTTAAAAATATTTAGAAATATGTACAGAATGTGCATTGTACTTGTGTATTAAAAAAGTAAACGTATTATTTCCTAAAGTTAGCTTATATACACTGAGAAAAAGACAAATAATGTGCAGCAGAAATGTTAATTGGTGAATCAGTGCAAATGACAGCACTGATGTAAACATTTATGTTTCTTAGGAGCAGTTTTGGTCGTGTAGTCTAACAGCTGCAGAGAGGAAGGACCTGCAAAAACACTCCTTCGTATACATGGGATGTAGCGGTCTGTAAGGTAACAAGAGCAGTAAACCGGTAACATTACATTTGAAGTTTATTTACAGGTTTTAAACCTGTGAACATGCTACAATATTTAAATCCTGCACAGAAGTGACCACACAAACGAAGCAGATTAACATTTTCTGTTTTTCTTGGCCAAAGAGTATGGAAAGCAGAATGTGACGTAATCTAACACATTCAACACTGCTGATCTCGAGGGAATATTAATGCAGTTATATTAGGGCTGGGCGATAATTCGATAGCAATTTATATCGATCGATAGACGTGTGGTGCGATGGAAAAAAAAGGGGTCGATAAAAAAGTTTGATAGAAAAAAAAAGTTTCCCCTCATTTTTTCATTATATAAGGCAGCTTAATACAACAATCATTACTTACGCCAAACAAATCATTAACAATGACCCACGCAGCCCTGTCAGCCACCCTCTCTCCTTTCAAACCACAAAAAGGATGAAATAATTTGAGCTGAAACTGAATTCTTATTTTTTTTATTTATTTTTTTATCCCACAGTTTTTTCCCCATTATTTATCACCCAGTGCTCCTACCTAGTTCTAGTTCTGGGCATTGCTCTCCCTCTGCTAACTGTGGGAGGGCCCTACACTGAAGCTCAAGCCTCCTACTTACCTGAGGAGTGGGCAGGCCCTTCTTGTCACCTGAAGGGCGCAGGGTTTCCCCAGCTGGACATAGCTTGTGGAAGGATCACGTTATTCCAGCCAGATTCTCCCCAACCCTTCAGGCGCCCCAGTCAGCCAGATATACAGCCGAGAACTGATACAGGTTTTTGTGGGAGTAGCTCACATTAGCTACTCAAGGAAACATGGGGAGAACATGCAAACTCCACACAGAAAGGCCCTTTCGCCTACCCCACCCAGGATGTGGGTGCTGATTCCCCAGGGTTCAGTTTTAGGCCCAGTGCTTTTTAACCTGTATATGCTCCCTCTTGGCAGTGTTATCAGGAGACATGGAGTTAACTTTCACAGTAATGCTGATGATACACAGTTGTACATCTCCATGTCTCCTGATGACACACGGCCAATGGATGCACTTTTTAACTGCATTTTAGGCATTAAATCCTGGATGGCAGAAAACTTTCTCCAGCTCAACCAGGACAAAACTGAGGTTTTAGTTATCGGTCCTGAGGCTCAGAGAGAAAAACTTTTACCAAAACTACAATCATTGTCTTTTAATTATTCTTTACAAGTGAAGAACCTGGGTGTGATTTTTGACTCTGAGCTGACTTTTATCCCTCACATTAAAAACATCACCAAAATAGGTTTTTATCACCTAAAGAACATCGCCAGAGTCCGCCCCATTCTCTCTCGGGCCAATACGGAGACGCTAATGCATGCTTTTATCACCAGTAGAATTGATTATTGTAATGCCCTGCTTTCTGGTCTTCCCAAAAAGACTACCTCAGGTTTACAGCTTCTACAGAATTCAGCAGCTCGTGTCCTGATGAAGACTAGGAGGCGGGAGCACATTACACCGGTCTTAGAATCACTGGCTCCCCGTATGTTTTAGGATCGATTTTAAGGTTCTTTTAATGGTCTTTAAGTGTCTTAATGGTCTTGGGCCTTCGTATCTGTCAGAAATGCTTTTACCATATGAACCCTCGCGGTCTCTGCGCTCCTCTGGCAGCCGTCTCCTTATCATCCCCAAAGTCAGGACACAGACTCATGGTGAGGCGTCTTTCCATTATTATGGCCCTCACCTCTGGAACAGGCTGCCAGAGGACCTCAGGGCCGCAGAGAACATTGTTTTTAAGAGCAGACTCAAGACTCACCTTTTTAGCTTAGCCTTTAACTAATTATTATTTATTAATATATTTTTAATCGCTCAGCATGTTTTACCTGATTTAATTTTTAGTTCAGCTTTTAACTGTTTATTTATTAATCTGCTTTGCATTTTTATTATTTGTCACTTATTGTTTTATACTTTATATACTTTATATTTTATTAACTTTATATTTTAATGTATTTTAATCTTTCTTGCCAGTGTTTCCTCTCTGGGGAGCCCCCTGCATCGGGGGCGGTGGTCGGCTGTGGCTGCCTGGGTGCCCCCCAGGTAGCGCTTGGGTGGAGGTGGGGGTACCAGCCCTCCCTCCTCTGGGCGCCCTGGGTGGGAGCCTTGGCTGCTGCTGTTGATCTGCTGCTGCTGATGCAGATGGCTCCATGATGGCATTTCCTGGCTCATCTGTACTCAGCCCGCTTTTTGTAGCTTCTAAGTGTGTGTGTGAGTGAGTATGGCTGATGGGTTGGGTTGGGAGGGGGTTGTATTTGCACTGATGATTTTATTTTTTGAAGGGGGGGGGGGTTGTGGGGTTATTTTAAATCTGTAAAGCACTTTGAGTAACTTTCTTTGTTTGAAAAGCGCTTTATAATAAAGTTTGATTTGATTTGATTTTTGATTTGATGATATGGAGGAACAAACACACCCTCAGCACCCACAGCGTCCTCGGCAGGAAACGAACCAAGGACCTTCTAGCTTTGAGGTGAGCTGAGCATGCTCCCTGAAACTGAATTTTTTAATAGTTCCAACTGAATCATCACCGTAACTTTGCCGCGCTCAGACGTAACAACAAGGCGGCAGCGGAGGATGTTGGTCCGGATAAATGTTTCAGAGGCTCAGGTAAAGGTTACGTCCCGTTTTGAACCGATCCTCCACGCACTAAAACACTAAATGTAGCAATAATGAACGAAATATAAAACTACAATCAGCTGTTTTAAGCAGGACTCCCAGCTCGCTACGAATCTCTTACATAGAGACGCAGGAAACTTACCCAGGTGGCGTTGCGTTACTTATATCTGTCGCTGTTAAAATCTCCCCTCGGTTTTGCTCCCGGTCCTCAGTGGCGAATAAACGCTTTAAAAAACACATCAGGGGTTGGATAGACCTGCTGGCTTCGGCTCAGTGACTGAGCTGCAGTGATGGAGCCCATCAACACTGGTGAGTAGCTAGTTAGCTTTAGCTTTAGCCTACAACTGAAGAGCTGAAGTGATTTTGAATAAACTTTATTGACAAAATAAACCAAAGGTTTCAGCCATTAATATTATAAAGTATCATAAAATGTTTAAAAGAATAAAAAGCATAAAAATAAGCCTTTTATTTAAATTACTAACGTTATTAAAAAATATATATAATATAATGGTTAATATTACTTTTCTTTGTATTTACTGATGTTACTCGGGTCTCTTTGTTTGTTTCTGTATCTTACAAACTTACTTATGATAAAAAGAAGGGTTTGAAAATTTAATTAATTTAATTCATAGTTAAAATTAGTTCATTGAAGAATAAGAAAATGACTGAGGAGGCACTTAAAATATATTTTTTACATTATGTGATTTTTATCTATGATTATCGATATCGATCAATATGACTATTTTTTCATCGATATGCTTTTTTTCTATATCGTCCAGCCCTACCTTATCTTATAAATAAATGCTGCGTACCTTCATGATCTGAAGAGCTTGAGGAGACGCTCCAAAGTATCTCTTTTCCAGGGGTTCCTGGGACAAAACAAGAAGAGGTTATGAATACATTCATCATTCTTACCGCCTGGTTGAGCACGTTTCTATGGTGAGACAAACCATTGTGTCCGGTTCAGGAATACTGACTCCCGTGAAGAAAACATTGGAACGGAAAATCTGCTGGTGATGGGGGATCAAGTCGCCTAGAAGATGAAACACGAGAAGGAAAGAGCATGTCATCTGTTGACCTTACACTGCCTTGCAAAAGTATTCACGTTACTCAAAGCTTTGCACAATGTGTCCCATTAAAACCACACACTGCAGCGTATTTTACTGCAACTTTATGTGTCAGACTCACAGAAAGTAGTATGTAACTGCGAAGAGAAAGCTACAAGATTGGCTGTTTTCAACATTTACTACAAATAACCATTCCATCATCTCTATGCGCCTATCCCTGCAGGGTTGTGGTGCCTTTTAGCAACAGTCATTTGATGATCATTGGGGTAAACCCAGGAAAGGTAACCAGTCCCTCACAGAGCAGCAGGGATACACATAAATATATACACACTCATACATAAGAACAGCTTTTAAAACCAAGCAATTTAAAGTGCAACTTACCCCAAAACTCCCTTTGTTTTTGCTGATGAACTCTATAAATGAGTGACTAATAGTGCTGTATACATGTCTGCTCATTCATTTGGGTACTTTAGTACAATTTAGTAAAAATATTCATGTTGTACCAAAAACTGTTAGTGGAGTGCCATCTTCTGTTAAAAACGTTACACTGCAGATGAATTTGAATCCGGGTTTGCTACCGGCTCAGCCTGGGTTTCTGACGACAGCGTTCTGCTGCTGAGAAGTATAAAACAAGCCGTTCTTGGCCACACCTTCGTAGCGAGTTGGCAAATCATGAGCAATAAGCGCAAAACCATACGGCTCAAGGCAGTTAGCCTCCTCCATAGAACCTTCCTCCCGCAAGTCTTTTCTCTGAAAGAGGTGGAGAGAAATATTCAACCTCATAACTACCCGCCTCTGAGGCAATGGAGCTCGCGTTCCTATTGCTTTGCATGTTTCTGGCTGTGTCCTGCTGCAGAAGCTGCAGGCAGTCATCTCAGTTCACAGACCATGTCCACCCCTCCCCTCTTTGTGTTCCCCGAGGCAATCTCTCATCTTGAGCCCTTTTTCAAATAGAAAATGCTTGTAGAGTTACACTCTGATAGGGGGTGAGTTACTCTTGATTAGCCTTTTTTTTTTTTTTACTGTGGGAGGAAAATGGTAAAAGGGAGAACATCAAACTCCATGCAGAAAGACCCAATACTGGGATTCAAACCCTCCACTTGCTATAGGAAAACAGTTCAAAATCACCTAATTAGTAGATATAATTCACAGTTTAGGGAAAAACGCGTGGAGGAGTTTAAATTGCTTTGAGGTTATAAAACTATTTCCAAACCTCTGATCCATCCATTATCCGAACATGGAGGCACATCGGTTAACCGGCCGTAAGCAACCGACCAGCTAAGACAACAGGCCACATAACCAGAGAAGCAAACAAAATGCCCATGGCTACTCTGCGGGAGCTGCAGAGATCCACAGCTCAGGTGGGAAAATCTGTCGGCACCACACCTGTCGATGACACTCTCCACACAACTTGATGGGATTAGTAGCAGAAAGAGTGTTTTGGTAGAGAGAAACCCATAACAGTGGTAAATAGAAACGCAGAGAAACATAGTGGCTAAATAGAGGCAAATCCTGGAGGAAAACCTGATAGAGGCTGCTGGAGATTGAACTGGAAGTTAATCTTCCAGCATGACCCCAAACACACAGTATGAGCTAAAATGAAAATGTTTAGGCCTAAATGCAGTTCAGAATTATTGGTGAGACTTGAGGTATGACGTTTGCAGGGGCTCTCCATCCAATCTAACTGATTTTGAGCTGTTTTGCAAAGAAGACTGGGCAAAACTGAGGTCTCTAGATGTACAAAGCTGGTGAAGACACAATATAAGAAGATTTCCAACTGTAAATGGAATGTTACGTCCGGGTGGGTCCTTTTCTTTACTTTGTCTTGGTGTTTTTTAGCATAAAATTCTAATTAAATGTGTTTAAGTTTGTGGTATTAGGACACATTTGAAAAAGTTGAAGGGGTATAAATCCCTCAGAAAGGCACTCATTTACAACTCTGTATGCCTGTTTGTGGAGGGAATTAATCATTTTTTAACGCATTGCTCTGAGTACCCAGAGTTTTTCGTATGAGGTACAGCTGGTCCACATCTGACTTCCCCGGCCAGAGAGGATTCCCGTTCAGGAGCTCAGCGAAGACGCAGCCCAGAGCCCAGACATCCACAGGAGGTCCATACTGGGTGTCCCCAACCAGCAGCTCAGGGGCCCGGTACCAGCGGGTCGCCACGTAGTCTGTGTAGTCGTCCTCTGGTCCCGCTGAGCGAACACACACACACACACACACACACACGTCAAGACAACTCGTATGCAAAAACATTTACTGAAGATGCTGAACACTAAATAACGTAGAGCAAAGGATTACACGGCATGTTGACATGTGGATGTATGGCAACGTAACACCGAAACCTGAAGCAGTAGGGTAAACAGAGACACTCTACACACAGACACACACACACTGACTGAATGCTTCTTTTGTGCAAAGGAGTCATTCAAACACAGAAAGTGAGGAGGCTATCAGCAAGACCCGTCACATGTTCCATGTTGAATAAGTAATTAGAGCTGCATTAACACAAAATGCACACGAATGTGCTGACCCCTGGGCGAACTTACTAAGAATGCGGGCAAAGCCAAAGTCGCACAGCTTGATGACGCCGCTTTTAGTGAGGAGGATGTTCTCGGGCTTGACGTCCCGGTGGATGCACTGAGAACCACACAAACACACCAAAAAATACCATCTGGGTGAAGAGAAAACGTGATATGAAGAATATGCACGGGAAACAGGGAAGATTACAGCATCTCACGGGGCGACTGTGGCTCAGGAGTTGGGTGTTTGCATTGTAATCGGAAGGTTACCGGTTCATGCCCCGGCTCTGACGGTCTCAGTCGTTGTGTCCTTGGGCAAGACACTTCACCCGTTGCCTACTGGTGGTGGTCAGAGGGCCTGGTGGCGCCATTGTCCGGCAGCCTCGCCTCTGTCAGTGCGCCCCAGGGCAGCTGTGGCTACAACGTAGCTTGCCATCATCAGTGTGTGAATGTGTGTGTGAATGGGTGGATGACTGAATGTAGTGTAAAGCACTTTGGGGTCTGTAGGGACTGAGTAAAGCGCTATACAAAATGCAGGCCATCTCATGGCTGAAAGTTCTTTTTTTTTTTTTTATGAGAACAAAAACTAAAGGTATTTAAAAGACTTCCTATGAAGCAAAACTTCCAAATATACTGATCTGCTCCCCCTATAGATGCTTATATGCTTCCCTGCTTCAGCACACCTGATTTCAGTTGGTGGCAGATTAACAAGCCCAAACATCTGAACAGAGTTGGGAGTAACACATTTAAAAAGTAACATGTTACAGGAATCTATAGCTTTTTTCACTAAAGGAGTAATAAATGTACCACAAAAAAATGTCTCCTTACTAGGGATGCACCGATACCGTTCAAATGTGCTTGTATCGGTATCGTATAGCATGAACCGATGCTTAAAATGTGGAAACTCTTAAAATATCATTGAAAATTTATTATTTTTACTTGAAATTTCAGTTTTGTGGTCATTTTTATCATTATTTTTAATCTAATTCACCATCATTTGTTGTAATAGGCAGAGAAGAACATAAAACTACAATTTCTTGCATTTTTTTGTGTGGCGTAGAAGTATCGGCATTGCTACTCGGTAAGTATTCAGATCCTAGTATCGGTATCCTTTTCAAAAACAGTGGTACCGTTGCATCCCTACTCACAATTTCCGTAACTCAGTCAGACATTGCTTTTCATCCATGCTTCAACGGAATTATTTAAAAAATAAATGCATGAAACAGGCCTGGACAAAAATTATGGTACCCCTAGAAAAGAATGAAAATAATGTGACCAAAGGGACATGTTAATCCAAGGTATGTCCACTAATCAGCATCCTAGGTGTCTACAATCCTGTAATCACTCAGTGGGCCTATATATAGGACTCCAGGTAGTCACTGTGTTGTTTGGTGACGTGGTGTGTACCACACTCAATATAAACCAGAGGAAGCAAAGGAAAGAGTTGTCTCAGGAGATGAGAAAGAAAATCATAGACAAGCATGTTAACTGTAAAGGCTATAAGACCATCTCCAAGCAGCTAGATGTTTCTGTGACTACAGCTGCACGTGTCATTCAGTAATGTACGATCCATGGGACTGTAGCCAACCTCCCTGGACGTGGCTGCAGGAGGAAAATTGATGACAGATCAAAGAGACGGATAATCCAAATGGTAACAAAAGAGCCTAGAAAGACTTCGAAATAGATCCAAGCTGAACTTAATGCTAAAGGAACATCAGTGTCAGATCGGAACTGTCATGTTCCTGTCTAACCTCTGGACCCACATGCAGAACCACACTCGGACCACAGAACAATGTTTTTATTAATCAAACAAAAAGGATCAGCTGGGGACAGCAGGAACTGCTGGGAGTCTGGGAATGGAGAGATGAGGTTAGAGAAGGTCGTTGACGGATGGGAATAAACTGAATCCTTAAGAGTGGTGGTACTCACAGATCTGAGTCGATTTCCAATTCCCGGGGAGGTAAGTGGGATCTGCTGAGCGGAGTCAGAGGCTGCCGAGGTCCAGTGGAAGGTAGCAAGGAGGAGGCGGCGTGGCTGAGAGCGGGCAGGCAGGTGGAAAACTGCACAGAAGCTGGTTTGCAATCGACAACCATCCACTTGAGAGAGTGACACAGAACTTGGAAGCCTTACTGGAGACTGGCTGGATCAAGAGAATCCTCAGTAAAAAAAAACAGTAGGGCAACCATCAGGCGCCGAACGGTTGTCAGCCAGCTCCTTAAGAAGCCCAGGGACACCAAAGGCCTGATTGGAAACAGGTGAGTGCAATCAGCCTGTGCAGCAGCTCCTCCCTGCAACAGATGACTCACAGCAGATGCACAAACACAGAACCTCACAGGAACATCCTTCGCTGTTTGAGCCAGAGGACAAATCATTAAAAAAAAACAGACTGGAGTATGCCAAACTACATGCTGACGAGCCACAAAGCTTCTGGGAGAATGTCCTGTGGACAGATGAGACAAAAATGTAACTTTTTGCCAAGGCACATCAGCTCTATGTTCACAGACGGAAAAATGAAGCATATCTAGAAAAGAACACGGTCCCTACTGTGAAACATGGGGGAGGCTCGGTTATGTTCTGGGGCTGATTTGCTGCATCTGACACAGGGTGTCTTGAATCTGTGCAGGGTACAATGAAATCTCAAGACTATCAGGGGATTCTAGAGAGAAATGTGCTGGCCAGTGTCAGAAAGCATGGTCTCAGTCGCAGGTCACGGGTCTTACAACAGGAAAATGACCCAAAACACACAGCTAAAAACACCCAAGAAGGGCTAAGAGGAAAACACTGGCCTTCTATGAGCCCTGATCTCAATCCTATTGAGCATCTTTGGAAGGAGCTGAAACGTGCTGTCTGGAAAAGGCGCCCTTCAAACCGGAAACAACTAGAACAGTTTGCTCATGAGGAGTGGGCCAAAATACCTGCTGAGAGGTGCAGAAGTCTCATTGACAGTTACAGGAATCATTTGATTGCAGTGATTGCCTCAAAAGGTTGTGCAACCAAATATTAAGTTGTGGGTACCATCATTTTTGTCCAGGCCTGTTTCATGCATTTATTTTTTAAATAATTCCGTTGAAGCATGGATGAAAAGCAATGTCTGACTTTCATTGGTCAACATTTATATAATTTTTATTTATTATTACTTTTGTCAGATTAAAGTTATTTCTGTGACCATTATGAGTTTTTCTTTGATTTAATGAAGGGTACCAATAATTTTGTCCACGTCTGTATATTTTTTTTTGTAACTTGCCTAACACGGCATCTGGATATGCTTATCACACATATAAGTTTTTTACAAAGTACTTAGCAGGTCAGCCAAAACTATGACAAAATATTCCATTGTATAGTCTGTTTAATGGAATAAATTAGTTTTAAAACTAATTGTTTTTGTTTTTTTAAACAGTTAAAACAGCAACAATAATAATGATGATAATGTTATGATAATAGTCATACAGAATTACAGTATAGAAAAACTTGAAAACACAACAATAAACTGTTAATATAATTGTTTGAGTTTTACATTTTTCCATGCTGAGAATGTGTTGAAAACATCAATATGGCTGTTTGAGAGAAATATTTACATGTAGGAATGGATTTTTTAGAGCCTAAAACTAAATCTCATGGAAAACCTGTGAGGTCTTGGAAACGTATTTTTACTCCCTGACTTTTAACTCTGCCTAATTTCTCTCACCTTTATTCCTTCACAGTTAGGTGATCTTAACTGATTTCAGTTTTATTACTTTTTAAATCTATTTTATTATAGATTGTTTTTGTTCAGCACTTTGCTGGGCTGCCATGCCGTGTGTAAATGTGCTAAATAAATAAACTATGGATAGATGGATGGGTCACCAGTCTGATAGGTTTTTGGGAAGATTTTTTAAGATGATATTTAGAATTTAATAGATATTTTTGCAGACAAATTCTTATACTTTCATTTCAATTTTAAAGGATACAACGTTTTTAAATGTTGTTGTACGTGCTCTGGACCAAGCAGTCAAGCCATGATCAGATCACCTTACATGCATGTAAGTATTAGGAGGAAATAAAATCTGTGGACTTCCCCATTTATACTAATGCCTTGTGTATTGCAAGGAATGGGGATTAAAATTAACGCTAATTAAACTTACTTTGTTTTTTTCTTTTTAAAGTTTAGGACAAAACTCAACTCAAAAGCCTCTCCATCAGATTACAAACTGTTTAGATTAGTCTATTACAGAAGGCGATTGATATTGATGTAAAAATGTCCACTGACATTGTGCTTGTGACAGAAGTTCACAGCCTGAAGTGTCTGCCACACGATACTTTTCAGCTGAGCCTCAGGGACCCTACAGAGAGAATGACACAAAGGATTATTGATTGCTGTACAAGGAACTGAAGGAATATTTTTCTAATCAAATACTTCAAGCATTAACAGGGATAAGGTTGCTTTACACGGCCAAAATCCTGATATCCAGGTAACCTTATGCTGTCTTAAACAGCAGCTTCACCTTTGTTTCCACAACTAGATACAGTTTCTGCTGCACGGCCTTGTGGGAAAAGAAATAACAAATACTCAGACAACAATTGTTTGTGTCTAGGCCAGCTGTCTGGGTTCTCAGGGGAAAGGGGAATCTATAATGATAAACTGTGAACAGAGTTTTCGAGTATATATATTTATAAAAACGATACTTGCGTCTCAATACTTGCTGTTACCAAGGACCAACGCTGATACTTCCACCACACAAAAAAACTGCAATGAATTGGAATTGAGGTTTTATTTTTTTTTCTCTTGTTGTTACTAGAAATGTACGATCAATTTTTTTTCCGTTTCCGATACCGATACAGATATCTGAGGTTTGTTATATGCTAATACTGATCCGATACTGATCCAAACAGTACTGAATGATATAAACTGTGTGCCGTGAGGAAAAGGCTCTAGGGATGCAACGATACCATTTTTTTCAAACCGATATGATACCAATACTTAGATCTGAGTATTTGCGCGTACCATGTGCAAATGCCGATATTTCTGCCACACACAAAACCGCAATAAACTGCAAGACATGTTTTATTTTCTTCTCTGATTTTTACAATAAATTATGGTGACTAGGAAAAAAATTTAATAGTTATGGAATAAAAATGTTGAGGTTTTTCTTCAGCAAGATTAGTTAGTGGAAGGAAGAACTGTGAGCTTTTCAACGAGATCAGTTAGTGAATACAAACTGTATTTTTACCTGCTTGTCCTTACGTTGTTGTATTGTCTTGACTTTTGTCTTATTGTAATTGCTTTCTTGTATTTTGATCATCAACTTGGTTTATGCTGTGTTCCAATTTTAATCATGTAAAGCCTCTTGAATTGCGTTGTGTTAAAAGTGTGCTATACAAATAAAATTTGTATAGCACACTTGCCTTGCCTTACCTAAACCATACAGTACATAAAAACGGTTTCTGCCCCGATACCAGTATCAGTATCGGTGCATCCCTACTTGTTACAGGTGATGGTGAATTAGATTTTTTTTTAAAACACTAAAAAACATATGAATAAAAATGGGGAGCTTAAGTCACGCCATTCTACTTACGGTCCATGGGTCTTCAAATGCCAAAAAAAAATGAATGAGATGGAGCGATAGAAGCTATTTTCTCATCCGGTTTGAAATGCGCCGTGGATTGAACATATGATGGCCGTGAATTTTAAAAACTAAATTTGATGCAGAGAAAACGCAGATTTTCGACCGGAGGTAAAAGTTACTTTAGATTTTGTGTAAAAACCATAGACTGTGAAAAAGAATAGACAATGCCTCCTCACTCCTCCCCGTTTACCAGAATGACACACTTTCATGGGGGAATTCATGGCGGATTCAAAATCATTTTCTGTGAAAATCATTGCAGAGTTTCAATATTTTATGTATCGGTTCATGGTATCAGTTAACTTTAACCAACACGCGCACATTAGAATGATATCGGTCCTGTACCTGATACCAGTATCGGTATCACTACACCCCAAAAAATAAATATATCATTTCTTAATCCAAGTACAAACCTCTTTATTAGAACCTATTGCAGCAGAAATGCAGATTGTGTCCTCTGTCTGTCTTACCCTCGGGGGTGTTTGTTCAGCTCATGGAGGACCGTCTGCTCACAGAACTCAAACACCAAATGGAGCCGTCGCTTTCTTCTGAAAACTTCCAGCAGGTTGACCAAATTCACATGTTTAAGCTGCTGCAAGAGAAAAAACAAAACAAAAGGTATACATTATTGCTTAATGGCTTTATGTTTTACATTATACAGTAATAATATTGGTTGATATGCATCAAACCTCACCAAAATTGAATAAACCTGAACACAGCATGGTTTTAAAGAGTCAAGTGTTTGGCGTTGGATGTAAAGAGCTAACTTGATACTTTAAATTGGCAAAAATGCTGCTCACCTTAAGCATGCGTGTTTCTCGCTGTGCAATCTTTTTAATGACAGGATCATCTTCAGACTCCACAAACTTCTTGATGGCAACTATTTGGCCCGTATCTCTGTGCCTGCACTTGAACACCACGCCATAGGAGCCCTCTCCAATTTTGGCCAGTTTTTCATATTTCTCCATCGAGCAGTTTCAAGTTACTACATGCAAAGCAAGAGAGAGAGAGAGAGAGAGAGAGAGAGAGAGAGAGAGAGAGAGAGAGAAAGCGAAGGGGAAAAAAATGCTAATATTTTTCAATTATCCGTGGAATGCGCAACTGATCGGGATAATTGCATTCGAAATTAAGTAGGCTAATTCATGCAGACCTAACGGATGTTTTCAAAAGGTTGAAAAAGCCTACTCACTTACGGAATCTAAATTTGCCTTAAAAACAGCAAAGGTATTCTGTAAAGTCAAATAAAAGTTCCCTTCGTACCGCTCTGTGTGCTGTCATTGTCACTGTTTCACTAAAGAAGTGCTGCTTTCGCTTCCAGTGCGTCGTTACTATGGTAACCGCCCTAGGATTGTTTTTCCTCTTTGGGCACCGTTCTGTAATGTAAAGTAGGCTTAAATATTTTGCCGCCGGCTCTAGTCTTCCTTTCGGTAAAAATGGATTAGATAGAGAACTTAACTTACCATCAATAACACGCGTAGGGAGGAAAGCAAAGGCAGACAACGTAAACAAAGAGCAATTCACAAAGCAACGTAACCTACGTGAGAATACGTACGTTGTAACCATGGAGCAAAGGAGTGGGTAATAGGTTCAATGAGAGAGAGAGAGAGAGAGATAGATAGATAGATAGATAGATAGATAGATAGATAGATAGATAGATAGATAGATAGATAGATAGATAGATAGATAGATAGATAGATAGATAGATAGATAGATAGATAGATAGATAGATAGATAGATAGATAGATAGATTTACAAATACTTCTTAGATTGAGAAAAAAAAGAAAAATAATAATAAGAAAATGAATTAGGAAACATGTTGGATGTTGAACTGACAGTGAAATACTCATGTTAAATACACAATTTAGTCTCTTCATTTAGTCCTGTAGTCACAAATACAAATAGCTTTAGCCTATACTACACAGTTTAATTAGTCTATTAAACCACATCAATTGGTTACAAAAATTGTTTACAATTTTTTTTTTTTTATCTGTGCTTTTTGGCTATTTTTAAAGTTGTAGAACTAGCTTCGATGAAATATAGGCCTAGCTACCACCTAACTAAGAATCCCACGAAAGCTAAAACAGTGAGAAGACAAGTGGCTAGCCACATTAGCTAAAAGTAAAAAGCAGTTATTTTGCTAAAATTGTTTTGTTTAAATCAATATAAATAGCTCATATAGATGTAGTATAATCAGTAATGTCACCTAAAAACATTAGAAATAAATGTAGGCCTATAGTATTTTTTGCCCTCCCAAAATCTGTCGGTTGTAACCATGGAGATAAGATATAAAAGTAACAATGTCATTAGCTGCTCTTAGCTGTAAAATTTTGCTTCAGTTACTCAGTAAAATTAGATTTAGGCTACTGCTAATTTTTTTAATTTTTTTTTTATAAAGATACACCAATGGAGTTGTTTTCAGGCGTATCCTTTTCAGTTAAGTTTTTCAGGTTTTAGTAATTTTTCTAATTCAAATACTTATGTAACTAATAAAAACTCTGTTAATTTTGAGGTAGGCAATAGTGGTTTACTACCATCCAAGTAGCTTCAGGTACCTTTAATAGAATAGTGATCTGGCTATAACACAAGTCACCTCCTTTAAATAGACCAACAGCTAGACTAAAAAAATGGGTCGACAACACAAGATCGAAATTAAAATTAGGTTTAGGATAATTACAGGTAACCATTTTACCTCAAAGTATAAGAAAACCAATTTTGTTTTATTTAAAAATGGGAAAAGTGAGTAGCTTATACCCTATCCATTCACTGCTCCTGTGTTAATTCTTAAATTTATTTCCAAAATGGTTGAAGTTTATGAATCTAAAACTCAGAACAAGTTATTTTTTTTTATTTATTTATTTTTTTATGAGAAGAAGTCTAGAAAATATGACCTACGTCTTGGCAGAATGAAATCAGGTGCAGGGGAAATTAGATTATCTCTCCAAAAGTTGGGACATTTTCAGTTGAGATTATTTCTCTTTATTAATAATGTTTTTATTGTCTCTGCTATGCATAACATCAAATAGGAAAACAGATTATATGCTCAAAAACATAAATCATATTACATTTTCAGCCTGATACTATAATTTAGGATTTTAACTCTCTTGGAAGCCCATTAGAGTGTCGGAGAGGCTACAGTTTTATGTGAAAGACCAGCTCTGATGTGGTTGCATGATTTATTGACTGTCTCATCTCTCTGTTGACTGAGAACGCCTTCTCCTGTCGAGCCTCTTCAGAGACTTTTGCAGTTTTTCCTCAACTTCATGATGGGAAAACAGAATATGAAGCCCTCCTGACACGGGCAGAGACCTCAAGGCTCTGGCATGCAGTCCTAGCGGTAAAATTCTGAAGGTGCTAAATGCCTCATGGCCGGCTGGTCAGCCCTGCTGCTTTGTGCAGACACAGTTGCTTTTTTCAGTCACCTCCATCTGAGCTGTTGTTGTCACCACAAAATTCAGAGCATCTTTTTCTTGGGTGGTGCGTTCTAATACAAATTCCCACTGCTTTTTACAATTGTACTGAGAGTTCTCCTAAATGTTTGGTTGTTCTAGTGTCTGTGAACATTCAGAGTTTTATAAACATTTTTATTTGGCCATCCTACTTTACACAGTGTTTTTTTCCTTGTCATTCAACAATTGTTTAGTGTTTTCTACTGTTTTGCTAAACCATAAACCACCAAGTATCCCCTAAACCTGTTGTAGCACTTATTTTTGAGGTATGCCAGTCCTATGAATTATCTTCACCCACCAGATGGCAGTATTCACCAATTTAAGCTCAGGTTTTAAAACAATAGCTGATGACGTTTGAAAAAAACAATCCCCTGTTTTCAAACTATTATCAGGGAGGAAAATCAGATGTGAAGAGACGTGAATGTTGGCTGTAGTTTCGCTCTATGAAACTGTTGTCTGGTGAAGTTTTTAGGGGATTTTTTTGTTTCTTCGTTTCAGTTTCCTCTTTTCCTCTTATTAAATGCCATCGTTGAATGAAAAGCTCTTTATTTTTAAAAACAATAGACACCAATCACAAGTCTATTTGGAGTAAAAGCCTCAAACAGGACAGTCCAGTTCAGACTGTATCTGTCGAATCCTCTGTAGAACTACAGAGAGTGCTGCAATGGCTGAAACTTTTACTGGTTTGTTTTAGTCGTGCCTTCCTTTTGAAAATACACTATCCAACCCCCCCCCAAGAGCACTGGGGGGGGCGGGGAGAGCACCACACAGTCCTGCCCTGTTGGCTCTTCACTTCTTCAACTTCACATTTCTGTTTTTTAACCTGCCTGACTTGTGCTGTCACTCTTCTTTTGGACTGAAAGGGTTACACTTTAGACCAGAGTTGCTGAGACACTCTTGCCATAGTTTGACTTGTGGTATAATAAATAGTTGGTCATGTAAAAAAAAAAAAAAAAAACACAAGCAAAAGCACAAAAACACAGGCAGATGTTGCCGTTAGCTTCATTTCCTGGGCGGAGAGCTTCTCGCTCTATTAGATGAACTAACAGGAACAAGAGGGGGGGAAAAATAACAGGGGAGCGAGTGCGAGAGGGTGTACAAGTTATCTGAGCTCGGAGCTCCCACAAATCACTTTCTGAACAGCAAGCTGTGACAGGCATCAGGGGGGAAAGCAGAGAGCAGAGACAAAGAAAAGGTGTGAGTGAGGGAGCCGTGTCAGAGGAGACTCCAAGGGAGGAGGTGTAAAGAAGCCGTAGAGGGCACAAACAAGGTGACGCCAGTGGATGGATAGAGGAAAAAACTGCGACCCAGTTCCTTCTACTGCCACCGGTGTGTACTGCTGCTGCTGAGTCTGGACGGTTCTGTTTTGTAAAGAGTAGGTGTGTGACTCCTGAAAACTTTTCCACCAGGACAGGGTTGCCTTGAGACTGTCATCCTGCTCTTGAGATTGCTCGCCTGTTTCCACCTACTTTATCTCTGACGCGGTACACACTCGCAGAGGATCCTTCTGCGCTATCATGAGAAGAACACAGCAGATAGAGAGGCAGCTGCTCTGTCACTGAGCCGGAGGCGTTGAAAGCTGGCGTATTGCAGCTGCGCACGGATCACATGCTATTATTGTAAAAAGAGGTAGTCAGACCCTAGTGTAATCCATCCATGTTTTGTCACATGTACGAAGAGCTCTCTGGCTATTAAACAGCTAAAACAGTAAAAGCTCTTCTTTAGATGTATGTTTCTCTTTTGAAGACACTTACTTGACAACAGATTTATCCAGAATTGACTGAACTGGTCGGGTAAAAACGTTTGATGGTTCATACAGGACAAAAGACTGTGAAAGGTTGATATAGCCTCTAGGTACAAAAAGTGAGTAAGTCAGTGGCTGCCAGCACCCGTCATCATTTACACTTATTGGACTGTTCACATTTGCTCCACTTGCCTCCGGGGACATGTAATAAGGGACTGCTTACTGAGCAATACAGCACAGAGCCGACACGTGGAAAAGTAGAAGCCTGTTCTGAGTAAGACAGGATTACGTTAAATATTGCAGTTAGAGGGCTGAGAAATCACAATTTGGTCTGTGAGTACAGATGGACGATTGTTGACTGTCTGAGAGCTGTCAGAGTTTTTCTGTCTGAAAAGTCATGAAAGTGTTTGGGGCAGCTTTCTGTGCTTGGGTGAGCTTTATTTAGCTTTTGACAGCTCTGCTCTGGACTCACTTCATAGTGTTGACCATCATTGGGTTACCTCTTTGGCTGAGTCAGAGGCTGGCTTAACGCTCGCAGTCTGCCTGCCCACTCGGATTCTCTCTACCTGCTTATATGCAAACAAGACGAGCGTTAGGTGATTTTCACAGCGGCCCGGGCAATTTCTGGACTCTCCACACTGCTGTAATTGTTCTGTTTTGTGTAAACACCTTGCGTCAGTCACACCTCTCCTTGGAGTGTGATTCACTACTCCCAAAGCATCCCTGACTGAAGGCAGGCAGCGCAGGGAAAAGGTGAGACAGGATTTACTAAGGATCAAAGCGCAGAAGTGGCTCATCTGTAAAGCTGCTACAATGAAGCTGGAATTCTTGCTGCTGATGGCAGTGCACATGCTAGAGAACGTGTCGAGTATGTCGACTTGTAGGACTGTGGACTTGGACATGGTAAAGAAAAGGCGCATCGAGGCCATTAGGAGCCAGATCCTCAGCAAACTGCGTCTATCGGAGGAGCCTGAAGAGTCTGGAGACAAGGAGGATATCCCCGTCACCTTGCTTTCCCTCTATAACAGCACCAAGGACATGCTGAAGGACCAACAGATAGAAGTCAAGAGTACCGTCTCGCCAGAACAGGAGGAGGAAGAGTACTTTGCCAAAGTGCTGAACAAGTTCAACATGACGGGTAGGTACAAATTAACTCAAAGGTGCAAGACATAAATCATGAATCCTAGAGCGTTCAGACCCATTTTTAAGACGGACAATTGCTGACGGCCTAAAGATGGGTATAAGAATGTCAGATAATTGTATGGCTATGATTTATGCTTCTACATTCACTCTCAGCATATTGCACAACACCTTGAACACGGAGCAGTGTTTGGAGAAGCAAAACTCTTCAAACTGCTATACCACCGCTTTTAGAGAATTGGGAGCAGGATTGATTCAAACGCTATGGCAGATGTAGACCTGATAAGCACCAGCAGCAAAAAAGATTAGTTGTTCACAAATGTCTGAACATTTCCAGAACTCTCAGAGAAACTGAAGTGTCTGACGACCAGGAAGAAACGGCTGTTGTAATATATTCTGTGTACTAACTATCCTTAAAATTAAAACTTAGGTATGGGGGTGATATCTAACACAATTTTACCTCCTATGATCTCCTATAATTTTGTAACTGATTTGCTAACTGACAGACTGATTACTATTAGCATTAGAAGCTAATAATAATAATGTATTTCCCTTTATCTTGTACTGTTGCAACTAGTTCACTTAAGAGAATCGTATGTTGTTATGGTTTTAATGAAACTCAACTATTCAATAGGTTATAAGGAAAAAATAAACCAACTTTTCTTTAAATGGCCTGTATTTGTATAGCCCTTTAATCAATACCTACGGACCCCAATGCACTTTACACTACATTCAGTCATTCACACACTGATGATGGCAAGCCCTGTGGCGCACTGAGAGAGGCGATGCTGCCAGACACTGGCACCACCGGACCACCACCAGCAGGCAGTGGGTGAAGTGTCTTGCCTAAGGCCATAACGACTGAGACCGTCAGAGCCGGGGTTTGAACCAGCAAGCTTCCAATAACAAGGCAAACTCCCAACTCCTGAGCCACAGTCGCTTGATGTATATGTGCATCTACATCACGCTATGGTAATAATTGAGCTAATACCTGGGGTGTCACATGGCGTAGTGGTTGGTTCGGTTGCCCCATGAAGGGCCTCAGTCCTCAATATGGCAGTCCCTGGTTCGAGTCCCATCCTAGGCGACCTCTACCACACATCTTCCCCTACTTCACAAATCTGTCCATTTTGAAATACAAAGCCACTGTGGCCCAAAAACCTTTAAAATAAAGAAAATAATTGAGCTAAAACCTTAACTGGGATTGGAGACTTTATCCCACTTTACATGTAACTCAGAAAATCTGGTCACTGAATGTAGTGACCGTGACTTGGTAGGTGGTGACGTTCCCTGTAGCGAGGCAATCTTCCAGTTGGCATAAAGCATCACAAAAATGGTGAACAGATCTGTCCGTGAAGCAGACAGAGTAAAACTAGGATATCAACAATGAGCCAGGAAACCGAAGACAACGACGCTGCAGCAGGGTACATTGCGTACGCATGGTACTGTTTGATTGCGTTACATTAGTCCATGCTGCCTTGTTGTGGTCGTACGTTGCTTCCGCAGTCTCTTCACTTCCGGAAAGGGGAGCGTCTTCTGGAGGCCCGTCATTGATCAATTAAGCTGGGATGTCGTTTACATGCAGAGAAATTCACGCCTAGTTTATTCTGCTTCGTCAGCATAGGTATGGAGACATGCAACGCCGTTAACCGTCAACGTGAGGGCTCTACCCTCACTGATGCATGCATGGACGAAGTAGAGCTGTTGGACCAAACATGAGCACACATCTGTGATTGGTCAGCCCTAGATAATATCACCAGAACGGTGAAATGATTATTAGTCAGTGCAGCTTTTGGGCACTAGATGCTTTATATTGCAAGGCCAGTTTATGTGATATGCTCTTTTGGCGATTTTGTGACACAAGGAGGTGTAGAGAACAACAAAACAGACCACTGTGTTTGTTTGCATGTTTTTTTTGGGGACTATTCTATGAGCTGCACTTTAAGTAAAAAGTTTTAAAGCTAAATCAATGCTCGCTCTCTGTCGGCCATTGTTCCTTGAGGGGGGAGGGGCAAGCTGAAGTTTACAAGCTGACGAACATAATCTCCAATTGACCAGACAATGTCAGCACCCAGTTCTGTTCTGGTGGTGAATTACTTTGCAACACTGACGCACTAACATCAGTGTTGCAAAGTAATAAAAGGAAGAAGTATAAAAGGAAAACATCTCTGTCGAACACCTGTGCATGTGGGTGTAAACCTGCAGACGAAGAAGTATAAATTAGGATTCAGTTGTCTAACCACCATTGTCTGGGTATGTTAGCTCAATTGGGAGTAGGCCATTTCGGTTTTTCCTCAGCCGGACTAAGGTGTGTGCATGCTTTAAAAAAAGTCCAAATCCAGTCGGATTAAGGCAATAATTTGTTTTTCTCTTACCGGATGTAAATACACAAACTGTAGCATCTTGTTCAATTAAGAAGATTGTATATTGTCATTGAAATAGAAGTGTTCATTAATTTATTAATCCATCCCAAAGGGATATTAAATCAATATGAACTTTAAAAAGAAGCAACAAAAAGTGCTTTTTCTCTGGTTTTTAATGATGAATATTTTAGGAATCCATGTTGGATTTTGAGGTGGCGGCTGGTCGGAAAAATGACGTTTCCAACTAGCAAACCTGTTTTTTCAACCTGAGACTTAAAATGATCAACTTTTATGTTAGAATGAAATCCATTATTAAACCACGTTTGTTTCTAATAGTAAGAGGAAAAGATCTGAACAGGTAGTTCTCAAACTCCTAATAGCAAAGAACACTGTCAGGAACACTGTCATCAAGTTAATAAAATTGGACAAAGAGGTGGAAAAAATACACCTTTAACTCATCAGAAATGCACCAAATGGCCAAGTGATCTATAAATTCTTTCACCATGTGCAAATCTTCCGACCAAAGTTGAACATCTTTTTTTCTGACAGCTTTATGAGATCCGAGATCCCACTAGTTACAAGTTGGCTGCACATGATTTGATGCTCTCTGTTGCCTTATGATACCCTTCTCTTTTTTTTATTGCTTTATTAACACTGTTTCCTTGGTGTGGCTGCATCGGTTATTTGCACACGCAAATAGTCTTCGGCTGGAATTGTGCAACAGCTCACAAGCTATTATGACAAACGTAATTTTTTTGTTTGGTTTCAATGCCCCATTGTTCTCTGCCTGCCTGTATGTCTCGCTTTATCAGGCTGGCATACACATCCCCCCCTTATTGCCTTTATTTGCCACATCAGAAGGAAAGGCTTGAAGTGGATGGACCATGCTCAGGAGTGTGCAGAGCAGAATGAGGAACAAAGCTACTTTCAAAGTGAAGAGCACAGTTTTGTTCTGCTGGGATGACCGCTAAAGAAAGGATGGCAAAGAGAAGAATAATGATCAGGATATATGTGAAGAGGGCTCTTTCTCACTCTGTCTTGTTTTCTCCTTTGGTTTTTCTCTTTTTCACACTGCTGCACTGTCCCCACGGGACTGGGAATTTCCTACACTGCAACTTGAGAAATGGACTCCTCGTTTCCTTATCGTGTCACTTGCCCTTCGTTATATCTCTCCCAGAGCGATTTCCCTTGAATTCCCATATCTCTTTAACAGTAATTAACCTTTTTTCTATGCCTCGCTGGCCTCAAAATTCCACCCTCTCTCTCTTTCTCTCCCTCTCAGGCTTCCTGAGCTTATTATCAGTGTGTTTGCAGCATGTTTGTGACGAGGCAGCTTGGCAGGAAGGAAGGCAGGCTGATGGCCACTGAGATGCTGAGTGACTCAGGTCCGGTGCAAGCGTTGCCCGTGGGGGAGCATGCGTTTCCTAGCTCCCTGGAATGCCAGCGAACATCCCTCCGGTGCCTTCGCCCAGTTCACGTCTAAAAAACAGAGGCAGCCTTGCACACCAGTCGAATCAACACATCTATGAATAGTACCGATGCTTATTGTGAGGACTTAAAGAGTACGAGTAATGGTTTGGTGAAACAAAAACATTTACACGCAGGGTAGTAGACAAAACTATTAATCTTCTGTTTATCTGTGGGAAACTCCACATGTAGGATTCATTTGAAAAGGGCCCTCTAGTTTTAGTGGCACCTCTGGCAAAGAAGCAAAAAAGATTTATTGTAACATCAGATCATGCAAAATAAAATAAAAAAATCGTATGTTCTTTTAACAGTGATAGCTCTCCGTTTGCCATAGTTCCAGTTTTAAGCCTTTTAAATATTGTAAATGCATTAGCCATATTTGCACACATTTGCCTTGCTTGGTTACTATGTTCTCCTGCCTTTCTCATGGTGAACAGATACAAGGAGAAATTGTGTCACGCTATTTATATCCCAGAGATCCTGGAAAGGAAAATAGAATAGATCATTTAATTTAATGAAATAAATTACATTTTTCATAATGATTGAAACTTATAATGTATGTAATATTAATACGTAAAAATAATTAACAAAATGTTAATTATTTTTACTTTTTTTTAATATATTTGTTTCTAGATACTCTGATAGGCATGAACAGCATGAATAAAACTATTTTTTAAATTAAATTTAGAGGCCATGTTATGGATGCAAAAGTGAATATACATGCTGTAAAACTGTTTCTTTTTTATTTTCTTTTACAGTGTTTGATTATGGCCCTACATCTTTATCAGGAATGCCAAATATGCAATAACAATATTTCCCAATAAGTCTTCCCTACGTATATGGAGAAATAGGCATGTGTCATGCTATTTATAACCTAGATATACTGGAAGTCATAAGTAAATAAATGCAGTTTTTTTCAATAAAATACTTTATTTATCCCAAAGAGAAATTAAAATAAATACTTTATTTCCATAAATAAACTAAATAATTCAAGATACTTATTAATTCCACGTATTCTGTTTAATATTAGTAAATGAAAAACTGTAATTTACTCTGATCAATAACAAATATTTAATAAAATAAACAACAAAAAAGTCTAGCTGCTGACTGGCATCTTTTTTGTTATTTATTAGAAGCAATGTCATGGAGGCAAAAGAGAAGATATGCAATATATAAAAGCTGTAGCTCTGCTAGATTATAGCCTAGATATATGCATTGTTATTGCACATTTTTACCATTTGTGCCAATAAAGGAGTAGGGGCACTGTTTGTATTCATAACAGCATCTCCTGTCTTGTTTTTGCCTTTTCATTGAATGACTCACTCTTTCCCTAAAATCCGAAACTGCTCGCGGGGATGCATATTTGGGTGCAGAGTGTTTTAAGACGTAATAGTTTTACGTCTCCATTGCGGTAATTTCATTGTGGATTAGGCTAAATTCCTGCAGCCACATCCCTCCTTTAAGAAGACCACACAAATTCACCTCTCCCATAACAGCGGTCCGCATGTAATTTAGCTCATTCGCAAACAGAACAGCAGGCCTGTTCTCCCTTGGGACGCAACCACAAAGCGCCGTACACCCAGGAATGAGTTTGCTGCCCTACATGTGTGTCTTTTTTAAAAAATATATATGAAATAGTATGAAGGCGTGGAAGTGGTGGGCCGTCAGTAAATCAGTGAACCAAGACATCTGTGAACGAGTGAAGGAAGCGGAGTATAAAGAAGGCAGACATTTAGCCAGCTGCTGGAATCTGATTCCTCCCACTGGTAATTACAGAGCTGTCTCCCAGCCTGTCACAACAGCTGTCCCTGGCTTACCTGTGGATAGGCCCTAGTTCAACACACAAATCCTCCCCACACACACACACACACACACACACCCATCTGTGGCAGGATGCTATTTCTGAAGGAGGGAGGCTTGATTTAGTCCACTATAAAGCAGAAAATCTTAACATAAAATGTATAGAATTGGGTTTTTATTATGCACACAAGTTATTAATGGGTGTAGAGAGACATTAAGCTATAAGAAAACTGAAGGGAGGTTAAAGTTTTGGTGTAAACACGGTGCTGCAGCCAGTATGCCTCTTAAGGGAAGTGACTTAATTTCCTGTTTCAGAAACACTTCTCCTTACCTTTAACACCCTTTGCCTAAACTAGCTGGCTAGCACGACTTTATATGCATGCTGTAGCTTCTCTGATTTTAAGGTCTGGGTTCCCATTCACAACTAGATTCATTTGACTAGATTCATGGGTGGGACCTGCAGAATGTCAAAATCTCATTTCCTGTTGCACTCCACATCAGCGCTTTTCGGTTTCAGTCCCCCCCCCCCTTCTGCAACCGCCGAGACGACCTCGAGCTCTGATGGCGGTAAAACGATATGATGGAGAAGAGTCCTGGTATGGCCTGGGTCGAGCATCCCGAGCTAGCGTGCATAGCTGGGTTGGGTTCCTGTCAGAGTAATTCCCGGACCTGGAAGCAGAGAACTCCGGGCTTTGGCAGGCTCAGGCAGATTAGGGGATTTGGTCCAGAGCCAGGCATTGCATTGATATATGTACATCTCCAATTTCTTTACACTCCCTTTCGCAGCCTTTGCAGTTTATATGCATTCCCCCTGTTCCTACACACTTTTCACGGCATTATCTCTATTTTTCTACACGCTTCTGTGAATTCTTAAATCCTACTTTATCTTGGGCAAAAGCTGTGTGAAACTAGAGGATTTATGTTGGTAACCCCATCAGTAGCCTGCCTCTGCTTCTGATAAAGCGCTACGGGGAGAATGTTCCCGCTTGTCATGTTATAGGAAGACTCAGGGATTCCAGTTGCTGCAACACTTTGAGAAAACAAAACTCTCAGCTGTAGCAGCTGGAAAAGACAAATGTTTGGCTTTAGATAAGATCATTGTGTAACACTGTGAAATCTGCAGATGGCTATTAAGGGGGGGGGGGGGCATTTTAGTAACAAAACAAAATTATAAAGATAAGCAGACAGAAGCTTATTAAATGCTTAAAAGACTTCAGCTAAGCATGCAAATACAAACATACACCTATATATCTCATTTGCTTACTGTGCTTGAACTGCAGAAACCCGATTATTAGCTTCAAACGCCTGTGTCAGAATCAGCGTTTGCAAAAGTTCACACCTTGTTAAATAATATTTGACTTGAAATGGGATGAACTTGCTGTCTAATGAGGAACAAACTGTAAAGAAACAGATCAATGAAGAACCTGCAGGTAAAATCCCCAGGACAAAAACTCAGCGTTTTACACGTTGGGGAATAATCATTTACAGCTGATTTATTTTATTATTTTTGTTTTCTTGAAAAAAATGAAATACCTGACTTACTGTACCGACAGTATGCCACAAATGTTGGCACCCTATAGGTAAAAACGTATTGTTGAGCTAACATTTTATTGTTGTTGAGATTTTGACTGACGGGGTCATAATCTATTTTTTGTACACACTTCTAAAATCATAGCAACAACATTTTTAGTGGTATTTAATTTCAAATGTTTAAAATTTTAGTTATAATATATTTAACCAGAACAAACTGAATGGAGAATCTATGACGTGCCATCACACATCGAGCAAATCAGCAAGCTACATGATTTATTAATAAACATTTCACCAGCTGTGGTCTAACCGCTCTGCATGGAGCTGAATCTGTACTTTGGACGCTGAATCATGTCCACTTTCGTCAGGTATTTGGTTTCTTTCCACTGAATCATGTAAAGCATCTTGAATTACCTTGTGTTAAAAGTGTGCTATATGGCCTTGCCTTGAATCCTCGCCGTGTTGCCAAACTGGAGACTGGAAGTATTTCTCCAACTGAAGTGATCAGATTTCGGCAGGACTTTCTCATTCAGTGGGAGGAAATCCCGCAACATGCGTTCCTTCTGCATCAGTGGTTAAAGGGGAAGTACTCTTTTTTTCAAATTGGACCTTATTTATAGCATACAATATCTCCATTTACTCACCCAGACGAGTTTTGAGCCACTTGGAGTCCTTCAGTTGATGTTTATATCCAGTCGCGATCAGCGTATGTCGCAATCGTTCACAGTTGTAGTCTGAGCAGGACTGAAACGGAGCCTGTGGAAGCTGAACTTTGTCCATTTGGACATTTTGTTTGTGTAATTTGGAAACACGCAAACACCAAACCTGTTCGCAGTAGCAAGTTCAACCACCGTCAAACACATAATGAAAGTCCTGCTCACCCCCAATTTCACCTACCTTCTGCTCCACCACGCAAAACAATCCAATTTAAGTGAATGAGAGCATTTCCACCGCCGCCAGCCGGCATTTCAGCATCCGGCAAAAATAAGATCGATTCCTTTTTTGCCGGACACCGGAGAAAGTTCGCAATCAGTCAAACCGAACAAGCACAATATCCGGTTTTTCAAAATATATCAGTAAAGACGGACTAGATTTTTTTTTGTTTGCATAGCTATTTTTATATAATCTTACATCAATTTATACATATATGTTGTCTAAAATGATCCTGTGTGTTTATACATAATTTACACGTAAAAAAATCTAAATTTATTTGATTCTGAAAGCTATTTTGTCATTTACTGTTGCACAACATAGTAGGTGCCTGGGTACAAAAATATGTCTATAGATACGAGAGAAAACAAACACAAAATCATGGATGAAGAGAAGCTTTTGGTCTGACTTCCATATTATTACTGTCCTTTATCACGAGATCTCACAATTTCTTGCATGCTTTTTTGAGAACCTCTGGGCAGAGTTGATGTGGAGCGCATGCAGTGGAAATTAAGGTGGAGCACGGCGGGGATGTCACTGAAATCGTGTTTAGTAAAACAACCCAGATGACAACAAGAAAACACATCCAAACTTACGGAGGAGTGGTGTTAGAGATTCCTAACAAAGCGCTGGTCAAATGAAGAAGTTTTGTCGCAGATAATGCCTTATTTAGAGGCTGCACTTTGGTTTTTTCCGATAACTTCAAATATATGGATATACGCTGATCACAAATGGATATAAACACCTCCCGAAGGACTTCAAGTGGCTCAAAACTTGACTGGCTGAGTAAATGAACGTAATGCATGCTATAAATAAGGTCCAGGTGGAAAAAAACAGCAAACTTTCCCTTTAAGATGCAGTACTCTGCCACTGCGGGTGTGGCACCATTTTCAGCGACACCTGTCTGTGTCAGGAGCAGTCCCAGATGGGCTCCATCTCTCTGTAACGAGGTTATTATCATTAACAAAAACGAATTAAATAATGAAAACTAGATGTAAAAAAATTATGTTCGTTAACTGAAGTTGCAACAAATCCAAAACGAACCTAAACTGTAATGAGTGTTCACAAAAGCAACTAAAACGAACTGAATTTATTGAGAAAATGTGCTTATTTTTCGTTTCATAAAGTGTCTCATTAAGTCTAGAAGAATTATATCTATGTCGCTCTCTGCCTACTGCGCGCTGTCACCAGAAACAGATGCCATCATGTGTTGTGAATTTTTGGTTGCACAAATCGCTTTGATAAAAACAACATCGACTCGCTCCGCTTCAAGGCAAAAATAAAAGACGTCTTTGAATTAAAAGCTATCAGAAGAAGTGATTAAAACGATGATTAAAGGCGCAACAGTCTGCAGAAAGAACTTCCTAACAGGTGAGCTACAAGCTAAGAAACAAGCTAATATTGCTGACCAACACTGCAACTGCAAACAACAGCAATGGGAGCCGGAGCTGCAGAGGCTGTGCATGTATCCACTGTGTTGATAAAAAAAAAAAAAGCCCTCTGTAGTTTTTGGTTGTTGGTGGTTTTTACTGGCTGTACTGCATTATCTCAACATGTCAGTCATGTCGTCTGTGTAGCCTCGGTCCGTCATGTCAGCAAAGGTTGAGAGAAAGCGCCACAGTCCAATTTGGGATTACTGACTACTACAATATGTGCAAAATAATCAAAAGCATCATAGTACTCCTTGTAGCTTGGCTTTTGTTTTGTTGTGGTGCCACTCAGTGTAAGTGTTTTAATAGGACTGTAGCACCTGCTTTAATTGTTGGGCTTTTTAATCTACAGTTGCTGTTATTGTGTTTCCAAATCTTTGAACGTTACTCTGCCATTTATATTGTATATTTGCCTGATTTGTGTGGTTGTTACTCTGCCCCATGTCAATACATTTTTAAAAACGCATAATCATTTTCTGAGATTTTGTTCTACATTTCTTCTTTTTCAACTTGTTTAACGAAAAGACTAAAAGTAAAACTGAAACTAATAAAAACTGAACTGAAAATAAGAATTAAAAAAAAAAACTTAAACTAAACTACCTTACAAATGGTAAAAAGTAAAACTAAAATAGAATTGAAATTCTTAAGTCAAAATTAAATTAAAAAAAACAACTAATGAACATTTTAAAAGTATTCAAACCCTGCTCTGTAACTTTTCAACAAATTGTAAGCTGCCAGATATAGAAATGCGTTGGTCTGAGATGATGCTCATATGCGATGATTGGAGCTTTTTTTTTTATTGATTCAGTTATTTGAAGTCTACGTGTCAAGTTGAAAATGTCCACGCATCTCCACCAAGTGGTTAGGGGTGTGAATTGTAATCTGTGAGAATCACCGTTCAAAAAGAACTGGTGAAATACAGAAGTTTTTTGGTTAACGTAATCCTTGACTAAAATCTATAAAATAGTTTTTTGGGGTTTTTTTGCAGTCTAATAGAGTTAGGGTCTCGCCTAGCCAGGTCTCTCATAGTTTGAAACTTTTATTCATTGTTCTTACTGTAAAATTGGGTGACTTTCGACAGTTTGCTCTTCTCCTGACTTATAAACTGCGTTACTTGAGTAGCATATTCTCTTTTCTTTCCCATTTTGCAGAGGGGCTAAGAGAGATGGGCTCCGTGTTGTTTTACTCCAAGAAAACAGGAATTTAAAGATTCAATACATTTTTCTCTTGTCCTAAATAATGTTATTGTTAAATGTTTAGAAGTATGGGAGTGGATCTAGTAATTTATTCTAGTAATCACATGACTTGATTATATACATAAAAAATTTTTTTTTATTCTTACAAATACAGTAAAATTATAGGATTATAGGTTCTATTTAAAAAAAAAAACTATTTAGTGTGAGATTACGCTACTGAAATAAAACTACTCATAGTTTATATTGGAAAGTTTAGGTTTAGTTCCTTTCTTTTTGCCTTTTTCCTAAAATGTTCCATATGTACCAAAGAATATTACCTAAAGAAATTGTCATATCAATCCTTTTAGCAGCAAAATAATGATTTTTTTCCAATTTATTCAATCAAAAATAGAATAGAATCATCCTTTATTGTCAAACAGAGGAGAAATTTAGCTTTAACAGCAGCAAAATGGCAGGTAATTGATTAAAACAAGAATATTTCATGTGTATTTAAAACAAAAATAGGACTGTGGAGTTATTAAGATGAAAATGTGTATTCAGATTTCAGGAATGTGCAACTGAGCAGGATCATTTAAAAATATTTACAGAATGTGCGTGTGTTTGTGCATTCACAGCAGTATTCTTGAAGAGAAGTGAAAAATATAAACTGTGTAAACAGATGTGCAAATGGCAGCAGCAGAAATGTTATTTGAACTGAGGAAAGTAATGCAAAATAAAGCAGAGATAAAAACATTCATTGAATTTGTTGGGAGTAGTGACGGTTATAAATAGGTTATGATCTTTCATGCATCTGGGATGCAACATTCTACAGCTGAAGAAGCTTTTCAGTGAAGTGATTAATGATTGTAACAGTTTATCCCCCCTGGGATAAATATCTCATTTACAAAGTAACTTTTGGATTTCTCAAAAACATTTCATTGTGATATTTGTCCACTTCGATGAAAGAAATTGGTTTATTTTAAGAAATTTTAACATATCTTGTGTCACGGCAGTATAATCCATTTAAACTTTCAAGTTTAAAGCCACTTTAAAGGAAAATCCCACCATACATTTTTAAGCAAAGCTGCATAAATTACAACCTTTCTGACTGTATGTGCAATTAGAATAATCTACTTCAAATGCACCAACACAACAAATAGATTAGTTAAATAAGGTTGTGCACGAATAATGAATGCAGCACTGAATCTGGGGAATCTATCTGGGGTTTGATGAATGGAGATCGGCAGATGCTTCATCCAGCTGTCGGCCATTTTCCAAACAGTTTCCATGGAATACTTACAGATGGCTCGGGGTAGCAAACTGTCTGGCACATCAGGTAGAAAAGGTTGCCAAAGCCAAAATAAGCATGAACTAGTCTGGTCTAATATAAAAGTTTTTTTTTGTGGGAGTTTTGAAAGAAAAGAGCGAGCAATGCAGGTGTGGTAAGTGGCGATATTTATCCCCTGTTAACAAAAATAAAAATTACTTTCCTTAGTATTTTGATCAGTCCTGGTGCTTTAGTTAAATGGTCAAAACACCAACATACACAGGAATTCAAACACGTCCGCCAACTTTTAAAATGCATTCTTTGGACATGTTTGCATAAGGTCAATAAATTCAGACCAGACAATTAATTACCTGTTGTTTTCTCTTACAATCAAACAGGCAAAAACAGGACAGACCGGAGCAGAACAATGTTCTTCAACATTGATAAGATACGGAACAGTGTGGGGGAGTTCCACCTGCTCACAAGCGCAGAGCTGCGGATGCTCATCAAGAGTCCCTCCATAGATAAGGAGCAGCGCGTGGAGCTGTACTACGTTTCTGGGGGGTCGTTTCGCTACCACGCCTCCCGCTTCGTGACCAATTCAATAAAAGATAAGTGGCTTTCCTTTGACGTCACCGAACCCCTGCAGCAGTGGCTCAAGGACAATGGTGAGACGGCCATTCTAACTAACCCGTGTTTCGTTTTCCGGTTCAGCACAGGTTCGGCTAAAGGTTTTCTTCAACATATTTGCTTTCCAGAGTCTGAGCAGAAGTTCGAGCTACGCGTCTTCTGCGAATGTGATCAGCAGGGACCCAGCCGTCTCCTCTTTTCTGTGTCAGGGATTTCAGAAAAGCGAGGAGACCAAGCAGCTATTGAGATGATGACGGAGCAACCGCCCTACATCCTGACCATGTCCATCCCTAAGAACATGAGCAGCCCCACCACATCGCGCAAGAAACGCTCCACCAGTGGACCAGAGACCTGCACATCGTAAGAAAGAAATAAATTTAACTGTCCCTCCACTTTTTAGGGAAAAACCTTTTGTGAAAACAAGTTGCAATGTTTTTAAGTGTGATTTGCTTTTATATTACATTTTCACATAGACCAGAGCAAAATAAAATGACTTTAAATGTCATTTTAACGGATGAAAACTCTAAAATGTGACCAGCTACAAGAACACCTCTGCTTTTATTTTGGTACTACAGTCCCATCCTGGGCCCTTTTAGTCCCTCTTTATTAACCTCCTGGTTACGCCCCTGCTCAGCTGCGCAGAACGTTTAGGAATATTCACTTATTAATCAGAGATATGGAGGAAACAGTGCTACTCGTTTGGTTGTAGAGGCGTCGCCGGCGCCATTTTATTGTTAGGATTATGTGGATATCCATCTCTGCCAACACTTCATTCATTTTTCTGACGTGAAGACAGGGGACTGCCATCATGGAATCATTTGAGCAGTGAAAGTATGTCAGACTTGATTGACTTTCAGCTCACGAGGCAGAAAACTCACCAAAAATTAGGCGCACACAGCGAGCTATCTGCTGAGCAAACAGAGTCCAATGATTTTCAGCTCAGCAGATTGCTCTATGCGGCATGCTTAAGGCTCCACTATCGGAACTTCAGGGTAACTTTACCAGACTCCTACAGCTATAAAGAGCTGTCTGCACCTCACTGAGCCGTTTTCCGTGCCATTTCAGAAACCAACCAAGTATTGTCCCAGGGTATGTGCTTGGAAATGGCCCAGTAGAGACGCTGGGCGGCAGCTGTGGTTAAAGATGCCAAACGATTCACGATTGCCTAACCGACTGCACGAAAGTCCCGCTCAGACTACAACCGGTTATTGAAATCCCGGGTTAGTGCAGTCGAATTAAAAGCCTGTGAAACATGGAAGACATCAACGCAGCACCTCCAAGACGCTCTGAACTCCCAGGGTAATAATGCTGGTGATTCATAACTTACAGGGTAACAGTACTAGTGATCTAAATCCCGAAGAACTTCTAGTTGCACCAAAGTTGTATGGGTGAGTAAATGAACGTAATGCATGCACAAAAAACGGTACTTCCTCTTTATAAGACCAAGTTTGTATGGAGAAACAACAGCTAAGAGGGGCGAGCGGACTGGTTTACCTCGTCAGTTAGTAAAGATCTGGTAAAATTCCCACGTCATTCTGATAGTGGAAATGCGCCAAAAGGGTAGTTTGTAGTGACAAACCATGGGCACATGTTAACGACCCTGCAGCAGAGAGACTGGACACTCTTAACCTCCTGGGTGTGCAGATCTCTGATGACCTCAGCTGTTTAAGGAACTCCACAGGCCCAGCAGAGACTGCACTTTCTGTGGAAACTGAAACAAGTGTCACTTCCTGCCAACTTCCCCACAACCTTCCACAGAGCTCAGGTGTGCTGACGTAATGTGTCTTAACGCGTTGCTCCAGCCCGAATGTGGGCCTGCTGATGATGGTGAGGAAACTAGTGGAGAATCACTAACCTCGCTGCTACATCGCTTTCTGCTGAGCTACCGCTAACATCGGCACAAATGTCTATCCAAACCAACGACCTCTAAATCCAGCTTGTTCCAGCCTCGTACGAAAAAAACAGCCATCAAATGTTTCACAGAAGAATTTTGACCCACTCCTTCTTCCCCTATAGCTTTAATTTTTATTGATTGAATGATTTTCATGCATAAATTGTATTGATTTTTTGGAGGTTGCTTAGAGGTGGATTTGGTTGTACTTAGATCATTGTCTTGCTGCATGAGCCAAATATTTTTGAGCTTAAAGTCACAAAAAGATTTTGTTCCGGTCTGTATACTGTATTAGACACCATGTTTGTTGTTTTTGTTAGTTTCACACCATATACAAGACGATACGGAAAATGTTTCACTTTTGTCTCAACAATCCATATGGTTTTTGGCAAATACTAAAAGGAGGTTTAATTTTGTGGTCAGTAGTAGGGTTCATCTCCCATTTTCTTCAAGTTTCTTGCTTATTCTTTAATGAGCACAGACCTTTACAGCACCATAAAGTGGCACCAAGCTAGCGTTACTTGGTGCCACTTTATGGTGCAATAAAAGAGCCAAAAATGGAGTCCTGCAGTGTGCAGCCCTTTTAAACTTCACCACTTTTCCATGTTTTTTCCATTTGGGGGACAATAATTCTCACAGTGGTTTGCTTGAGTCCCAAAGCTTCAGACATTACTTTGTGACCCTTTCCAGATAGATACATGTTCATTACTGTTTTTAATCTATTCTTGGATTTCTTTAGGTCGGAGATGACGCCGCTTGTTGAGAGTTTTGTAGACTGCCACGTCTTTTTAAGGAATTTCCTGATTCTGTACGTCTCACAGCAATGAGAGCTGGGTGTGGCTGGTGAAACCGAACTCAGCTTTTGAAGACACGCGGTTAATCCTAGCTAATTAAGACAAATGTTCACAACGGCTGTCACCTGCTGCTTATCAATTATCACAATCTCAGGATGGTTAGCCGTTACCATTTTGTCGATTCGCATCCAAAGAGCGTACAGGATCTTAGCTCTGTCATTCTCTACCACCTAGGGAAGTAACACTGGAGAATTGGCTCCTGGGGAACATCCTACATCTCAGTCCAGGAGAGCAGAGCATTACGAACAGCAACAATAATGCGAAGAACTCTCTAGCTCTCAGGGTTGAGAAAAAGAGCCAGTTTTATGATATGCTAAAAGGTTTGAAGATATTCCTGCTGCAAAATGCAACTCAGTATCAGTAGGTTTAATATTAACTAGTGGCCTAGATATGTTTTTCAGTTCTTCAGCATTGGAGAGAATGGTAGAGTTGGTTCTAGCCTTTTGAATCTTCCAGCGGACCGTAAATCTCCTAGTAGGAATACCCTAATTTCACCGTACCATTCTCTAGACAACTATACGTACGTGTAGATTTACTTATTTAGATATATTTCAGGTAATAGTGTGTAGGTTTGTATATATTTGTTGTCAAGCGAGTGAAGGTTCGACTGAAAGCAGACCCTTGAAAACCTATTTATTGCTGGACAATAAATCAGCAATAAACAGGAGAGCAGGAGATGGCGACAATAAAAATTTGGACTTTGTGTTTGACCATTCCCACGAAATAATTAATGAAAAAAGCAAACAGCTTCAAGTGAAACGCACCTAATTACAATCCAGCTCAACTTACTGTATTTCAGTAGCATTGATATAAGATTAATAGAATAGAATAATCCTTTATTGTCCGAAAAAGGGAAAATTTAAATGAAACAGCAGCAAAGTGACAGGTAATTAAGCATTTAGATTCATACAATAAAAATAGAAAAGGATTAAAAAAACAGAATGAAGAAAACTGTATGTACATTAAGGACAAAATTACAAAACTGGAGTAAAATACCATACCCCAAAATTTAATGTACAACTGTGTTACCTTTGAACATACCTGGTTTTCATTAGTGCTTTGTTAAAAAAATAACAAATCAGGAAATTGATTCTGAATCTATTCTTATAGAAATCGAAATGAATCAATTCGCAAGTTCAAATATCTATTTTATTTGTTGGAATAGTTTGCTATTCTTACAGCTAAAATAGGAAGGAAAAGTCCAGACCGCCGTTTTTAGTCTGCTGTCTGAAGGGGTTAATCAAATTTCCCCTATTAAACTATTGCTCACCCAGTGTTAAATCATTAAATTAAAGGCATATCACTAAGCAAACAGCTAAAAAAAATGTTTTTAACAGCATATGTTGAATTGGACCAAATTGATCAAGTTTGTATCGATACCCAGATCTAGTTTTTTCACTAAATTGTGTCTGGATTAAATATTTTTGTGTTTTGCTTTATGTGTTGTTGTTTTTTCTTCATATTGGATTCTTGATTTGTTTTTTCTTAAATCTATCATTTAAAATCTATGTCGCATCTTAATACGCACCAGTACCAATATTTTCTTCTAATATTTTCCTCCTTTATTTTTCCAATGTAGCCAAACAGAGAACTGCTGCGTGCGAAGCCTTTACATCGACTTCAGGAAAGATCTGGGCTGGAAATGGATACACAAGCCCGCGGGCTACTATGCTAACTACTGCATGGGGTCATGCACGTACATCTGGAACGCTGAAAACAAATATTCTCAGGTATGATGTAAATAAGCAAATTTCCACGCGAAAGACGACTGCTTTTTTTTTTCTCAATGAATTGATGATTACTCACTGTTTGTATTTCAGCTGTTTAGTAAAAATGGACACAAACACACTGGCTAGAATGTTTTTTTCTTCAAACACTTCCACAGGACACTATGGGTTCTCTTCTGTTATTTCTTTCCTTTTTGCATCTGATCACTATGACCACAAAATGCAGATATACACAAGCCTAACCTTGTTGTGAGTCAATCTTCAGTTTCCAGGCTGCTATAAAGCCCGTAAGCAAATAAGATAACCTTGGCTAATGGCAGTGGCCCATCTGGTGCGTTCTGGTTGTGTGCATTGACTTTGTTCTTCAAAATTAGCGGCTTTATTAACATTCAAAACATATTTTAAATGAAGAAAAATATATAGTCAAAACCTGCAAATAAATTAAACCCTTAAAAGTCATGGAGTCCGTGATTTAACAGCCTAAACAGTCTGACAAACCTGTTTTTTTTTTTTCAGGAGTCTTTTGTAAAAGCTTCCAAGAGGTGTGAATTTCTTCGGATTATGAGCAAATTCAAAAATATGGAATAGGGAAGTATTTACTTTTAACTTTTCCATCAGTTTCAGTTAAACTAAATAATTTTTTTTCCAATTAGGTTTAAAAACGTATTAATAGATGGTTAAAATTGCGAACGAGATACTGGAAGAGTAGCTAATTAGCATTGCTTGTAAATGAGCGAAAAGTATGCAATCTCACCCGTCGCCAGCTGACTGGCAGTGTGCAGCAACGAGGGAGGCCTGTGTCATGCAGGCACCACTCGGTCAGAGCAAAGTTTTACATTTGGGGGGGAAAATGCAACTTAAAAGCATTCATAACTCCCTCCTCTGTTTTTCAAGGGAATTTTACACATTTTTTGCTGTGTTTGAATAATGCCATGCAAAACTATTCATATTCCTTGAACCTCTTCACAGTTATCTAAATTAGATATTGTTCTTCATTTATGCTAGAAATCCTGAAAGTGTGCTGTGCTTTTGAATTTGTAGAACCCTGTTTTGCAACAATTAGAGCAGCAACACTTTTGCTTTGACACAAACAGCCATTTTTGTTGCTGATTAATTCTTTGTTAAATTGCTCAAAATATGTCAGATTGGTTGGAAAGTTACTGAACAGCAATTTTGAAGTCTTTCATTCCCTTCAAATTATTTTCGGGAAATATTTAGCATTTTTGGTGCAGGACCTTTTTAAGGCCTCGCTCTGCTTTTATGCTGTCTATGTCTATGTAGACTTTGTCTGACTAAACTGCTCCGGCAGATTGTTTTTCATTTGTAATAACAATCCTAAAAGTGTGTCGTGCGAGTTTAATTATCCATGCATCCTTGCAAAATCACTTAAACTATGTCAGATTGGATGGAAAGTTACTGAACAGCCGTTTTCAAGTCCGTACACATTCGCAAATGCATCCAAATCTGGATTAAAGTCTTTTCTGCTGTACCTTGGAGTCTGGCGAGTGTAATCTCTTTATAAAATCAAGAAACTTAGAGGAAATCAGTGAGCATCCTATTTATAAGACTATTATACAACAATAAATTATCCTCAGTGTGAGGCTTACTTAGAGGTGCTGCTACCAACTTCCCTGATGTTCTCTTCAAATAATTTCTGTTGCATGTTTAAATTATTTAATGAAACTACTTTGACAGACGCCTTGCTGACGATGAAATTCTCAACTGAGCTCTTTGTTTTCGTGTCTCAGATTTTGGCTCTTTACAAAAATCACAACCCAGGAGCGTCCGTGCAGCCGTGCTGTGTTCCCCAAGCACTGGAGCCGCTGCCAATCCTCTACTATGTGGGAAGGCAGCACAGGGTATCAGTGCCTCTCCTATTTTTCCAGACGAACTGTTTACGGAAAGACTATGATGTAAAAGCAGCATGCACACGTATGATTTACGGTTGATTTCTGCTTACAGGTGGACCAGCTGTCGAACATGATTGTTAAGTCCTGCAAGTGTAGCTAAAAATATATCATGGCACTCTGCGTCTACTGGAAACAAACAACAATGGAGAAGGTTGTTTTTCATACCCCAGAAAGGACAATGCGATCGTTTGAAGTGGATCTCCAGCTTTTTTTTCTTTCCCCGCAGCGGATTCTCATGAAACTTTGGACCTCTTTATATAAAAATTATCAATATTATATATATATATATATATATATATATATATATCAAGAAATAAACTTAAAGATCTGCCCCTGCATAATTTAATTTATTTGTTACATGGTGTAGAACTGTCTCAGCTGGACGTAGAGAAAGGACTAAAATGACTTCTTACTCAAAGTTTGAACAGAAAAGAAAAATGACACAAGGACCAAAATGACCTTGATGGAAGAAGAAGTTCTGTTTTTACAGATGGGATATTTCTATTTGTTACAGCTACTTCGAAAAGAGGTAATGGCAAAAAAGTGCGAAATCCCAGGTGGAAATCAGAGGTTGTTTGGGAATTTCCTGGAAGATGATACTGCTACCAGTGCTTTCCAGCTAAAATCATGAAAGACAGAAGGAAACCCCCGAGGGATAGTCCGACGTTGGAAAACTCCCTCTGCATGAAGGGCTGGACTATTCAGACAAGATGGGAGAGGAGCTGCCCATCAGCATGTCATTTCTTGTTTTTCAGGACGCACAGCATTTCCACAACCTTTTCTGTGTCGTCAGGATATTTGTGCTAATAGCTGAAAGGCGGGCTTGTCCTTTTAACTTCCTGGTCTGTAAAGGTGATGGCTAAAACCAGCAGACGAGAGAGTGATGACACCATGTGGCTTGACGCTTTAAAAGTTTAAGGTCTGCATGCTAGCTTTAGGGGAAGAGGCTCAGGTTAGAGAAGCCAGTCAGGCTTTTTTTTTAAATGCATTGTCAAGGTAAATTATTGCCTTTTTTGTAGCTTTGAAAAGGAAGTTTTCATTTTCATCTAAAATATATGTTTTTAAAGATTTTATCCTAAGATTTAACTAAGCAACAAAACCAACATGTTTTTCCATCTTTCCTTATTTTCCAAATGAAAATGTGTTTGCAAATAATGACAAAAAAACCCAAATAAACTTCTTAAATTGTTACATGAGGGTAGCAAATTTTGTGAACTTTTGGAAAACCCGTCATATTCCAATGAGTAAAATACAGCTGCTCTCCAAATGTACTCGCCCCCCTGATAAAAATGTAAATACAATGGATGCAACGATACCACTTTTTTGGAACCAATTCAATGCCGATACTTGAATTTGAGTAATTGCAGACACCCTTACTAATACCAGTACTTCTACCGCACAGGAAAAAAAATGCAATGAATTGGAAGAAAGATTTTATCTTCTTTTGTTCTTGTTACAACAAATGATGGTAATTTGGATAAAAAAATAATTATAAAAATGACCACAAAACAAAAAATTGAAGTGAAAAATAAAAAAATTCTGTGGAATTGTTGCAGAACTATTAGAGTTTTTTTACCAAGCCAGCAGAGAAACATAGTCTCTCCAGGCTGTCCTTGGTTTTCCTCTTGGTCTCCTCCTGGGGGGACGTGTCTAGAACACCTCCCCTATCGATGTGGAGGAGCAGCAGCTCCACACTGAGCCCCTCCTGGATGAGCGAGCTTCTCATTTTATCTCTAAGGGACAGCCCTAGCAGCTCATTTCAGCCACTTCTTTTGGTCAGTACCCAGAACTTGTGACCATAGATGAGGATTGGATCGTAGATTGACTAAAAACTGAGAGCTTCGCTTTTCGGTTCAGCCAGAGCCAGCACAATGCAGAAGTGAACGTTGCTTAGGGCCCACCCATCTGGGACCCCCCCTAAATGCTGAAATTGACTACAGATATAAAAATGTATGAAAATGTGAATATTACTCCATTTGATTTAGTTTTGTTTCAGTGTAGATTTTTTGTTCAAAATGTGACAGTTGTTTAAATTAAGTAGTAACTAGGCAAGTTTCTTTGTAACAAATTGTTTCATTAATAATTTTAAAATAAAAATTATATTTTTATTTCAAAAAAATAAAAACATTTTTTGAAAATATTTAAATTACAAACATTTAACGGAATAAAAATGTATATACGGCACCTTTTAATTTAAAAAAAGTATTGTATTTCAACATTTGATTTAAATTAAAATACATTTTTAAATTACTTTAAAAACACCTATCGATACTTAAACTCCTCCACTTTGGGCGGGACCTCATCCCGACCCGGAGGAAGCAGTCAACTTTTTTCTGGCAAAAGACCACGATCTTGGATTTAGAGGTGCTGATTTTCATCCAGACCGCTTCGCACCAGGCTGCGGATCGCTCTGGTGAAAGCTGTAGATCACGGTCCAGTGAATTCAACAGGATCACATCTACTTCAAAAAGCAGAGACCAGATCCTTAGGCCACCAAAACGGATACAATCAACACCTCAGCTGGGCCTAGAAATCCTGTCCATGAAGGTGACGCCAGACTTGTATTAAAAATCTTCTGTTGGCTATAAAAGTTTATGATACTTAGCATCTCAAATGTAAACCACCAGGAGTGTCACAAATTGCAGATGGGTTTGGTTTGAAATAAAGGATTATGTGGAAAAGCACCTCATCCATTGCAATCCATGAGGTTGTGGGGCCAGTGGGGGGCCAGTGACCTTTGGAAATGTCTTTTACTTTCCCCCATACCCTCTTCATGCGATTGGTGACATCTTAAATGTGGGTTCTTACCCAACCTTGTGGCCAGGGACTGAAATAAAAGAGCTCAGCAAAGCAGAAATTCATAGGTTATTAATCAGAGGTTCCCTAAAAAGTCTGATCAACTTTAAAATGAAATTGTTAATCCTGAAATGATTTTTTTTAAACCCTGGGAGACCAACTAGTTTTTTCTGATCAAAAAATAAATATAACATTCCTGAGTAGACATACTAGAGTTCCAATGTAAGCTTTACATGATAAAAACATTACAAAATGAGTAAACCAATAAAATTAACTCAGGGTTCTAACAAAAAGGTGAGACAGAATCCTTGAGTGTTTATTACAAAAATATGTTCTGGCCAGAATCATTGAGGAAACAGGCTTATCCCATACATTTGCCAACTCACCCACCCTAAATTACACCTTAAATACATAAACACGATCAAAGTCTTATGGTGCGTACGCACTGAACGCGATAGACGCAACCAAAAAGCGCCACACGCCCCTAGCTGGTCGCTTGCACATTCGCACCTTGAAGCGTGTCCAAAGCGAACTGGTCGTGCTTTAAAATGTGCCATTTTTTTTTTTTTTTTTTTTTTTTTTTTTTAACGTGTCCTGTCTAGCAGTATGCTACTCAGAATTGGTGTCTGAGTACCAAGTACAAGCCCAACAGTTTTACTTTCCCAAGCAGAGTATTACAGCTTCGCTGTAGTACGCCACTTGATGTATATGTATGAAAAATCTTTATTAGTGATTACTGTGGGTTCAATTTCCTGACGTCATGGACATTAAACTGAGACAAGAAGGGAGAAAGGAAGAAGGTGAAGAAAAGAAACCGGACCAACAGAGGGGCGAACCGACGACACAAGACAGGGAGGCAAATAAAGAACACAAGAAAACATCCCAGTCCTCCACCTCTGCCGGACGGCAGAGAAACAGTAATACAAAACAAAAACAACAAACTGTACAGAACCAAACCAATAGTTCGGATCTGGTAGAATAAACAAAGAATTACACATTCACTACACACAAGCATTGATTAATGAACATAATATAAATGTTTCTGGTAAGCTCCTGTGAACAACTAACTAATGATGATAACCTCAGCTTAAGATATGTCCGTCCTCACCTATGTCCCCACACACATAGGTGTGGCGAGCATGCAGGTCTGAGGGATTGCTGAGAATTCCACGACGCAATCTTCTGTGGTTCTGTAATTTCTACACTAAACATTGTATTGTAATAACTCTTTTTGTAAAGTGCCTTGAGATGACATCTGTTGTGAAATGGCGCTATATAAATAAACTGAATTGAAATTGAATTGAATAAGGTTTCCCCATGCAAGTGATTGATAGCTGGTGTAAGGAACCGTCAATCCGTCCTACAGGAATCGGCACAGACATGGAGGAGGCAAGAGATGTATGCATCCAGCGTCCCACAGAGTACAGAGTCCACAGGCGGATCAGCGCAGGGTCGATCACCCACCAAGAGAGGAACAGATGGAAGTCCCAGGGGAGCACCCACCAGCCGCGATGCTGGGGCCCGAGAGATCGCAGTGACGAGCCCACGGGCTCCGCCGGTAACCGGCTACGCCAGGGCGGGCCCGGACCAGGAACCGGAGGCCACGGGGACCAGGGGCACCCCGCCCCCCAGCGGGGCCCCAACCAGGGACCAGCCGACAAGGGCCCCCCCGCCGCCGCCGCAGGCAAGGAGGACCCGCAGCCAACCGACGGACAACACACGCCGCCGCCACCCCGGACCAGTACCCACCGCCAACAACCCGGCCCGCCCCCACACATCCACACGCCAGGGAGCCACAGCAAGAGCCACAGCGGATGTACGCCCTCCCCAGGCCGCGCCCAGCCGGCACCTGGACATCCAGATCTTCCAGCTCCAGGGTCCAGATCCCGCCCCACGTGGGGCGCCAAGATCAGGGGCCCAGCCAATGCCGGACAGCCCCACCAGGCGAACAGACCAGCCAGCTGAAGTCCTGGAACCAGCAGGAGGACTGGGCGCCAGGCACGGTCCCCACCGATCCACCGGACGGCACCAACCTATTCTACAACCCCGGCACCCCCATAAGAGGTGCCCCAGTCAATCCAAGGAGGACATCGGCCCGAAACAGCGGCCGCCCGACACACCGGACCACCCAGGACCCGCCCGACATGCACCAGGACCGAGCCGGGCCGCAACCGGGACCCCCGGTCCCAGGCATCGAGAGTCATCATCAACCAGCGGGCAGGAGCAACCATCACCGACGGGGAGTGACGGGGAGGGAAGAAGATGCATCAGGCCAGAGAGCAGCCAAACACCCAACCTGACAGGTAGACATAGACAGACAGAGACACTCATACGTACCCTCCCTCTCATGTGTACACATTCTTACAAATACAGGACATACGAAAAAAGGACGCTATACCCTCATTCATACCCCCCATACGTACACTATACTCCATACTCCCAGGCCCAGGGACAGACGCCCCAGTAGAGAACCCTGCCCCTGGACCCAGGAGACAGACCCCTTTGCCCACCAGGACGGGGACAAGTAGACCGCCAAGGCCCCACACCGGCAAGAGCAGCCCACCAGCCCAGGACCCCGACCAGACGGCGTGATGTTCTATCCGGGCTCCGACCCCTGATGGTCCAACGAACAGGGGTGTGGAAAGACCCCCCAGCCTCTCTCCCCCAGCTCAATGTGGTGTTGTTGCGTGTTGTTCTAATGTGCACTTAAAACAGAGGGGGGGGACATGGGAATACTGCCGGGTACCCCCATCTCCCCCCCCGGGCCCTCAGTGTCTAGATGCGTTTAACCAGTGGGTGCCGGCACCACAGGCGAGGCCCCCACAACGGGGGGGCCTCGCCTGTGGCGCCACACCGCCAGGTCCCTACAATGTGCCATTTCCACGTGCTTGAAGTTGATTTAGGTAACTTGTGGGAGGACCTTGACCGGCACCGCTCTGCCGGCTTCATCCTCCTCCCTCCCTCGGTGCTGTCTGGACTACGTGTTCAGCCTGACCTCCGCGAAGCAGGGACCGCTGTAATGGGGGTTTGGAGAGCTACCAGTAGAGTTTAGATGGCGAAATTAATAAACACCCCGGCTCCTCGTCCACTTTGTGCCGAGAAGTTACAAGCTTTGCCTGCCGACACACCAACTACAATGCTGAGATGGAGAAATTAGCAGGCCTGGGTATCCGGGTGAGGAAGCTGTTTTGCGGCCACAATGGCTCTTTTAAGAGCCACCCACACACCTCTTAAGAGCATTCCTGTCTAGTTTAACCTTTTTATAATGTTTTTTTGTTTTTGTTTGTGTCTTTGTATAAAATAATAATAATAATAATAATAATAATAATAATAATAATAATAATAATAATATATAGCCGAGTATCATCTGCCCTGTTGAATCACAGCATGGTTAACAGGATCATGTAGTTTTTAAATGAGAGTGGCCCCAAGATGGAGCCTTGGGGGACCCCACATGTGATTTCTGCCTGTTCTGATGAAAAATTGCCTATTGACACAAAGAATTTCCTGTTCTTGAGTTAACACCTAAACCAAACCCGGTACTGAATCCGAGTGTCCGACCCAGCTCTCCAGTCGTTTCAATGGTATATCCTGATCAACAGTGTGAAATGCTGCACTGAGGTCCGGCAGAACCACAACCGTGGTTTTACTACAGTCTGTATTTATGCGGCTGTCAATGAACACTTCGACTGCTGTGATGAGCACAGAAACCAGAATTACATTGTTAGGTAGCATTTGACTGTTGGAATACAGCAACAAACAACTGGAACAAATTATATTTAAGGTTGGAGGAACGGGGAAAAGAAAACACCTGAAAATTTCTCATAAACGACCTCTTTTACGTTTGAAAAGTATTTTATCAAGTGTGAGTGTTCTCAAAAATGCCTCCATTTGTGCATATAAAACACAACATCTAAAGTGTGGAGACATCTTGAAACTGGAAAATCCAAATGAACGCCTTTTCCTTGTTGACTTTTTTCTTTCTGGAAAACTGCAGTGTTGCTTTGGAAACATTGGATTTATTCTGGAAGACCCGTCGGACTAAACCGACTCGAGAAAAAAACAGCGTAAGAGTCTCTGCATGTGCAGCTCACTTCCTGGTACTGCCTCTCCCTGAAGGGATTCATCACATCCCAGCATTTTTTAGCCATCCGTGCATCTATTCCACCCCCACCCTGCCAGGCCTCTCTGCCTCTGTACTCTGGGGGGATTACTGTCAGCCCACGAAGCTGAATTGGGAAAGAAGCGAGCAGGTCCAGACCCGCTTGTAAGTCCCAGACTTAAGGGCAATGACTGCATGGAAAATTAAACACTCAAGCTGTACACATGAAAACACTGAACCCGCTGACACACAGCCACAGCTCAACCACACCAGCATTAAAACGTGTTATATTTGAGCCAGAGAGTGGCACCGAGGTGTGTTGCGAAGTAGGCAGCGTTGATCCTAGCTATCTTTTAGGTCATGTTACCACTAAGTTGGGGTAATTTTCCTCCCACTGGGGGGAACTGTGGAAAATGTTCGATGTGGGCGCACAAATTAAGAAAGATGAAATACTTTTCTCATTTTTTTCCGACTGATGCGCTGCCAGTTCTAGGTTTGTTATTCTTGTAAAAGCACACTGTGTGCGTTCATCTTGACGAGCTGCATGTAATTGGCAAGATAAAGAACAGCTTTTCCAGCAAACAAAGAAGAACCATTGCTGAAACAACAACAAGAAAACACAAGAGTTTTGATAAGAGACCTGAGGATTGCAGTTTTCTAAATGCGCGCACCCCTTTTAACTCTTCTCTGAGAAAAACAAAAAACTGAGCGTACACGACAGGAGGGTCGTAAATCTTTCATGTTGTTCATCGTACACTCCCAGAGGGAAGGCAAACTCTAGCTGGCTCGTCCTTCCGACCAGTGTTCATCTCTCAGCAGCTGCTTCCTTCCCAGGCCCTACAGCATTTCATGGGACCAAAGCTAAACGCTGAGTGGACATTTCTGGCCGGAGAGACCCAGAAAACGCATTCAATCCAAAGAGAAACAAAAGCATCGCTTGCATTCACTGAGAAAAAAATCCACGAAAAAATAGTTAAGAGCAGAGGCCCACAGCGATCCGGGGTCAAGCAGGTGTTCCTTCACCACTAACACAATCCACGTGCCGTCTTTATACAACCGCATGAGTAAGCAGCGAACTCTGCTGTTCCTTTTCATCACTTTTGACATAATTGGTCCTTTAATTACAACCATGTGGCGTGTTTCATCTAGCTGTACCTACAAAAACGGAAAGATTCAGTCCACATAATGACCCCTGAGTCATTTTTGCAGTGTGGCTCTTTTACACGTTGGCTCTGCAACCCAACCCGGTTACGTGTGTGCAGATTCGCTACCATGCAGTCTATGTTCGCCACGCAGTTGGGTACCATCACAAACCAGAAAGTTAACAGAAGTTTTGGGTTATGTAGTCATGAAATACACATAAATGGGGATTCTTTTTTGCAGATATTCTATTTTCCATGCTTTCTTTACAGCGTACTAACGAGCATTGTGTTCTGCGTCCTGATTGATTGGAGGCAAATGTCAATCTCTCTGTTGGGTCTCCTGCGCTTGGCAAAATTGATCATGCCTGGTTATAAAAATCTCTCGTCCATAAGAAAAAACAGCATTAAAAACTACCCATAACTATGTTCCTCACTCAGAAAAAAAACCCCGCTCCGAGATTTTTAGTGAAAAAAGACACACACGAATGGCACAGTGATAAAGAAACCACAGCATATTAATACTTTTACGATTTAAAATCTATGAAGGTTTAAACTTTGAGGGTATATAAGCTAGTGAGAACTGAGTAAAGTTAATGTCTGCAAACTTTGCCACACTTTTTTTTAAGTGTGTGACGAGAGGTCTTAGTGCCTTAAAACATATAATTGTAAAAAATAAAGATGACTACTGTCGTTGGATATTATTAATAAGTGGTGCCGCGATAAACAAGTGACCACTGTATTTAGTTTCAAACTAAACTTTTAGCTTGTCAACTCAATATTTAGACTACAAACAAAATATTAAACTTGTAACTAAATACTTAGTTAGCAAGCTAAACTGGCATATAAATATTTTACTTCGAACTAAAGATTTAGCTCAGAATTAAATATTTCACTAATAAGAAAATGTACTTGCCGATAAGCGTAAGTGGACTACCAAAATAAAAGCTGGGTCTTGTTAACCTCTATATAAACTGCTGACTATCACCTCTTTGTCTTCATCTATTTTTTTTGTTTGCCAACTAAGTCTTTAACTTGTCCCCTAAATATTTAAATTGGAGCTAAATATCTACTTTATAAACCCAATATTTTTTTTTTTTACCTAAATGTTTAGTCTGGAGCAAAATAGGGCATTTTTAAACTAAATGTTTAACTTTATATCTAAAATTGTGACATTTATAAATTAATGAATAACCTGAATACAAATATAACTTCGAATAATGAACCCGCTTTTTTATGGCAGGCAAAATGATCCAAAATATTGCTGTTAATATTTGACTACGTAACTTTAAAAAAGGCACCCCATAGTCTGCTGGATGTCAAATGCTGTTTTGAGTTTGGTCTTATTACACCGTGTGTCACATTTGCGATTACACGTCCACTGATCTTTTACCCCAACCCGGTAATCAAAACTGAAGCAGCATACGGCGGTCTGGTATAATTCCTGACTTTTTAATAACAGACGCTGATGTCCTGCTGCTGCTCAGCTTGACAAACACACAGCTGCTCAAATCCATTGTTGTTCCAGGTGCAGTGCACTCAAAAATATGCACAGACGTCATTTCTGCCCCCAGTCAGACCAGTCACATGGGGAGGAATTTTTAGAACACTTTTTCAAATGTTTTTGAAACAAACTTCAGATTTATTTAAACTGAAAGCATCCAAGTAATTTTGTGCCTAAAGTCATACTGGATTACCTTGTTTGAATTTATTAAGTCGTGATTATTTGATTGAGTGCTGGAAATTAAACAAAACGGCATGTGTTGAAAAGTTATGTGTCCATTCAAATGCATACTATCGGCCAATACAGGTCAGGCACACCTTATGGGTCCCCTGACCGAAAAATTAAAATGAATGGAAGTCAATGGAGCGATAAGTTATTTTCTGGTCCGCTTTGTATTACGTCCTGAATCACACATATGTTGTACCTCAATTTAAATGACAACTAATAATGTGCGTTTTGACTGTGCTTGACAAGTAATTCGGGATTTACCTGATTGTAAAAATTCGCAAATAAAGCCAGGGTATACGATTTCATTTTAAAACAGTTTTTTTAAACGGCAAAAAATGCTCTTCATATACCAGAGACAACCTATAAGTTCGGAGTTTTTAAACTTGGGAAACCTGGGAAAACCTTATCCAATCAACTTCCACGGTCCTCGTTCTAGCCTTTAAACAGGAAGTGAGCTTGCGCTATCTTGTTGCGCCAACAGATAATTTGATTGCGCCAGCTGCAGTAGCCAATGTGTTTGTTTGGTGAAGCATTTAGTTTAAAGTTAGTGCAGGTTAGCTTCCCAAAATGAATCGAAAAAGCAATGCTATGGTGGAAATACAAACGAGACCATGCTGGCTGCGTGTGCCTTTGTTATTGAGGCGTGGCTTAGGGGGAGAGCGTGAAGCAATTGTTTTGCAATAACGCCCTCTTAAGGAGCGCTCCCACAATCGTACACCCTGCATTTAAAGGGCCTATATCATGCTATTTTACATCTTTCAATTTCTGGGATACACATATGATAAAATGTTACCATTGGTGTAATTTAGTATTAATTTGTCCTAAAATGTAACTTGTATCCTGGAGTTATTGTTGGACCACGAAGTGGCTCGTTTCTCTATAATTTCAATTTCACAATTTCACAATTTATTTCACAATTTTTCACAATTTGAAGCTACAAGCTTATAAAACAGGGGTCCTAGACACCACCACCCAACATGTACAGCATGACCTAACACAATACTGTGTTAACGCATGCTTAAAAGTAAAGAGTAAAGATCCAGGCTCTCTATCATGGTCCAGAAATCCTTCAATAAGACAGTTTCTACAAATAATAAACTATGTACTATGCACCTTCCTCTATTTCATATACAAGGAGAAAACATTGTGTTAAGCATGCCCAAAAATAAAGAACTTATCATGGTTCGTAAATACTGCCGTACAACAATACAATACAATAATAATTACAGTATAAACTATATATTCTCGTCACCTCCCTCATATAAGGAGAAAGCTTCAACCCTTTGAGGGTCAAGCTGCAAACCCATCGGGCGCATAATACTCTAGTAGACAGTGCTTTAAGTTTTTTTTAAATATAGAATATGTATCAGATTGTTTTATGTTGTTATCCAACTCATTCCATATTTGTGGTCCTCTAAAACTTATACTGAAACGAGTACATTTCAGTTTCCTGTATTTTCCTTTTAAAAGCAATTTTTCCCTTGTGTTATGTTGGTGAGAGGATGAATATAGTGGAATGAGTTTACACAAGTAAGTATTAGACCTATGAACAACTTGATACATTATACATGCATTATGATAGAGATTATATTCAGGAAGCTTTAGGAGACCAAATCTATGGAAGAGAGGATTTGTTGGAGAACTTTGCTTGGACCAGGAGATTGCTCTTATGGCTTTTTTTTGTAATACAAGTAATTTTTCAGTATAGGTCGGGTATGTATTATTCCAGACAACGTTAGAGTAGCACAGATGAGGCTCAAACAGTGATTTATACAATGGTAACAATGCTTCTAGTGGAAGCACATGTCTTATTTAAAAAAATAAACCCACCTCCTGTATTCCCACCCTGCTTCCCTCCTTTCTCCTCACCATGACTGCAGCGCTGCTCCAATTGAGAAAAAACAGTGCTGAGCCGTTTGTTTTATTTATTCATTTTTGGTAAAAACCTTATTTCAACTGCTAAATCTACCAGGCTACAGATGGAGTCCATCCAAACTTTAGACAAAGCCGAAACACAGCTGAGTCCACTAGGCAAATCTTTCCAGCCCAGTAACTTCCAGCAACTTCATAAATGGCTAACACACATTAGCATTGGCATGTAGCTACTTACTTCTCTGTCCATCAGGCGTCTTTGTTCTTTGATCCAGCTGCTGTTCTTTAGGAATGTAGAATAAAATCATGTAATCCATGCAGCCAAAAAGGCGTTTTCACAGAGTAAGTAAAATTACAACAAAAAAAGCGGTTGTGTTTGCAACCCCTAACTCAGGTAGGCTGCTCTCTCTGCACGGACAGTGCAGACATCTCTAGCACTTCCTTGTTTTCACTTGGTGACGTAAAATAAGTCACAATGTGAGCACTTAGTCGTTTTCTAGGAGAGGGCGGTGCAGCTGCTCAGAGAGAGCAGGATTCAGGAGGATTACTCAGACATGCCTGAATTAAGCCAAAAACCACTCTGGTGGGGTTTTGTTGAGAAAATTGCACTACCAGATGGTTGAAAACTGCAAAAACATGATTTTGCATGATATACGTCCTTTAAAATGCCAACAAATCAGAAGTCCCATGTGTGACGTCACACAGCTAACACGAGCTAGCACTAGCTAGCACGTAAAACACTCACAGTGACCTAGTAGAGCTTCTCCCCAATGCTGACTCTTACTCCACCAACTTTTTCTCCCCCAGCAGAGCTGCTACTTTCCACATGGCCAGATTCATGGAGCTTTTCTCTGCTTTTAATGCTCCTTCCTTAGTGAGAGGAAGGAGGCAAATAGCAGCCATTTTTCCCATTCTTCTTCTTCTTCTTCTTCTTCTTCTTCTTCTTCTTCTTCTTCTTCTTCAGTTGTAGTCTGATAAGTGTTTTTAAACAAAACCAAAAGTAACGATCGCCACTGGTCAAAAATTAGCATTTGTCTTTAAAGACCATGGACAACATGTTCAATCAATGGCGCATTTCAATAAATTTTATCACTCCATTGACTCTCATTATTTGTTTTTTAAATAGTACCTTCCTGCAGTTATAATGGCCACAAAGGGCGACGCCATATATCCAATCCATACTTGAAGTCTCAAGCAGAAGTTAAACACTGCTAATCACTGTAGTGTTAACTATTTATGGATATAGCTGCTCCAACATGTTGAAATAAATAACTGAATCACATTAGGTTTAGGTACTGGTCCTCTAATATTAGACTAAGGAGAATTGTAAAGTTGGGTGTAGGGAATGCTCCTGAAATGTTAGGATTAGTATTAAATCAACCAGGCTAGGCAATCAGTCACGAGAAAGGCGGGAACTTGCCTTTTAACAGAACGTTCAGTATAGACTAAAGAGGTAGTTTTATACATAAAGTTAATATCACACTCCTCTTACAAAAAAGCTCTCAAAACAATAAATATTTGTGATTCTTTGTATATATTATGTGATAAACCCCCCTGGCTGTTTGTTCTTGTAACTGTATGTGGTATACTTCGTTTGTCTTCTTGTTGTATACTTTTACTCTGTTCAATAAAGTTGTTGGGGGGGACAATTAGGCATGCACGCAAAATAAGTAATACATAAACATTACGCGAAGAAGCCGTGGCACTCATACAGTTGTTAATATGCACTGTAATAAATAAAGGAATCAAAAAAATAAATATATATGGTCAATTTTTAAAATTCTTTTAAATCTTAAAAAAAAGTATTTTATCTCAAGGTAAAATAAAGGTTGAATAAACATAACAGTTTTCTTATGCTGCTTTTAGTCTTCACTTTTGGTTTAGTAAGATCCCTTTTTTAACTGTGTAGTTCCCCGTTTCAGTTTTTTGTTCACTGTTTCTCAGATTCCTTCTCAGCTGCATTCTCCTGATTGGTCAGCCTGTTAGCTCAGTTACTTCCTCACCAGATTTATCTGTTCTCCAGTTTCCTCCATGCCCGTTTCTCTCCGCTCCCGTCACGCCGCTCTTCTCCAGTCATTTATTTACTTATTCCTCTCTTGTTTCATCCTGTAAGTCAGTATTCAGTAACTTTGAGTCATTATCACTACAACCAAAGACACCATCTAATAATTGCAAAAACAACTTGATGATTGGTATTTATTTTGTGGACTGATAAAACAAAACTTTTATCTGAACAACCCGTCATATCCGAATGAAAGTTTTCTTCCAGAAGAAATGACATCCTAACAGCAGTGAAACATAGTAATGACAGTTAGGACATAGCTTTTTATTTCTTTCCAAATTCCAGTTTGTATTGGTTGCTGGATTTCAGGCAAAAGAAAATGCACAAAAAGGTACAAAATAATACAAAGGGAAGTTCCAGTCTTACTGTTTAACCCCCCAACATTATATTTGCAAAATTCTTCGAGAACCACCCTCACGAGACTGAAACATTTCATAAAACCAATAAAAACATACGAAAAATATTAAACTGATTGGACGGAGCACATACAATCATGCATCACCTCATAGGACTGCAGTGAATGGTTGTCCAAACAGATTTTATTATCAGCTGATGGATACCCTTTCTGTTAGCAAAGAGAGATGGGATCCCATGGGTGCAATTTGCCTACAAGATGAAGTGTCAATTCAAATTATTGGAAGTGAAAAAAATTAGAAGCAATATATCAGATTTTTGTTAAGGGGGGGGGGGTTGAATCTCGGACCAGGATATAGAGGAACAAGGCACCAGATTTGAGTTTAAAAGCCTGATGCAATGTTCATCTATCCAGTATGAAAAGTTAAGTCTGCATAGGGGCTCAGGTGTAGATTTGGTTGGGAAAATTAAAAAATTACGCAAAAAGCAGCTTTCCACTTTGCCACGATAATGTCTTTAGCCTGGTTTTGGAGCAAGGAACGAATCCAGCTGTGCAAGAGCGCAATAAAACATTCAGTGTGTTTCTGCACCGTTTTAACCCATTATACTGTTTCCCTGACTACAGCTTACTTGCTGTAGTGAATCAAGCCATAAATTCTGCTCTGTCTTACCATCCATTCTTTGTTAACGCTTTAGGCGCCAGAGTTTTTTTCTATGAAATATTCAACTTTAATATCAGTAGTTTAATATGGTTAAAGCATTCTGTAAATGAGAAACATCTTTAGTATGACCCAAAGTTTGTGATGGAAGCAAATTCTCAGATCTAGTATGCATATTATGACATCAGGTGTTGGCCATAATGGATTGCATAACTTTTACAGATGTTTATTTATTTTTTTTGCATTGTTTAAAACGTTTTCTGTATATGTTTTTTTTTTTCTTCATACATATTTTTTTTAGTTTTTCAATAACAGGTGGGTATATCTGTTTAATTCAATTGTAATGGTGCTCCGGTATTTACTAACGAAAACAACAGACAGGAAATCAGTTGACTCAAACTTACACAGATCTCTGCCACCAAAATAACCAACAGGTTCATCAACATGTCTGATCCACTGGCAATACTCTTCCTCATCTTTCAACCAAATTCCGCCATCATCGTGGTTTGCAGCAGGACTGTGAACTTTACTGCTGCTTAATAGCTTGTGGGGATCCTAAGTCAAGCCTTCTGCTTCCACTCCATGGGTCCCCTACTGCCAAAAGAAAAATGAATGAGTCAATGGAGTGATACACGTTATTTTTTTAATCCCATATGAAATGCGCCATCAGCTGAGCATATGATGTCCGTAAATTTTAAAGACACATTTTGATGTAGATATAACACAAATTTTTGACCGGCAGCAAAAGTCACTTTAGGTTTTGTGTGATTCACCTCCTTCCTCCAGGACATAGGAGCATTAAACATGGATAAAACCTCTATAAATCTGGCTATTTGGAAAGTAGCAGCTATGCTGGGGTTAAGGTTAATTACGTTGGTGCCTGAAGAGTTAAAATGTTAGGAATTTGTTTGTTTTAATTAATTATTTTTCTTATTTAGTTTACATTATCGTTTTAGCTTATTTCCTAATGTTTTGTTTTCTTTAGGACTTTTGTTTTTATCACTTCTTTGTTTCCGTGTTTTTCCCGCTTCCTGCTCCTAAATGTTTTCTCCTTTTGTTCTATTGTTTCTGTATTTTACCTTTTATTTGTGTTTCCTTAGTTTTTCAGCCTCAGATCTTCATCCTCTCATTTATTAATTTCTTTATTTTCCCCAGCGTGTAACTTCTTCTCTTCTTCAGTTTTTTCTTTGAGTTCCTCTTAGATATCTGTAGTTTCTCATTTAAGATGGTCTTCTTTCTTCTCCTGCTTATTCTTTCCTTGTCTTTCTGCTCCAACCAGTTGCTGATTTTCTCCATCTGTTTTCTCTTACCTGCTACCGCTTTCCACTAATTAGTCCCCCGGTTTCTCTGCCACTTCCTCACTCCCTCCTCAGTATTCATGCAGCTCTAATTCTAATTTGTACCCTGTCTCCGTAGTACTTTTTTCATGTACTCAGTTTCACTTTTGTAGTTACTTTGTTTATTAAATCCCTTTCGACTGACTCCATTCCTGCATTTGGGTCCTCCATTCATCCATCCATTTTCTGAACCGCTTAATCCTCACGGGGTCACGGGGGGGCTGGTGCCTATCTCCAGGTGTCAACGGGCGAGAGGCGGGGTTCACCCTGGACAGGTCACCAGTCCATCACAGCATTTGGGTCCTCCTTCTACCTTTAATCAAGCACTCTTGGGTTTTGCTGCAGGACAATGATCCAAATCATGCTAGCAAGTGATTGATATCGCCCGATAATTTCATTGCTTGTTCCTTGTCCTGCTGCTGCCAAAAATCCATCTATAACTACATATATTTTTGAGTTATGTTGCTAACAGACGGACAGACAAAAAAAAACAGTCAAATCCAGGTAAAAACACAACCGTCTTGGTTGAGATAGTGAAGGTTGTAGCCCTTATGAAAGTGGCTTGGTAAAAAAAATTGTAAAGAGATATTATTATTTATTTTTTTTAGCTCACTATCGAATTAGATGCTGCCAAAAGGGATTGCACAACCAGCTAAAAAGTTTTTGGGGCCAATTAACTTTTCACATAAGACCAGGTTAGCTTCATTTTTCATTTTGATCAAAAAATTGAAGGCATTTTGTTCTTACTGTGGTTATTTGTGGGTGGTATGGTCTGAATCATTTACGTGTGACAAGAAACAGAAATGGAGGAAATCTGCGACAGGACAATTGTTTCTTTCCCGGAAGCGTATTCTTTATATTTTTATTTGTTCCATATAATTGCTCATATACTTGAATTTAAAAAACAGTATTATTTATATCCTCCAGTTCTAGGAGTAGAAGGAACTTGCAGTAAATGTCTCAGGCTCCGAACCAGGACCAGGTGCAGAAAGTGAGCGGTGAACTGTCCCACACCCGTAAGCCACAGAGACAACCAGTGATTGAAGAAATTCAGTTCAGAATCTACTAATCCACGACTATTTGAATGGAGGAGGCAGATATTTTCATCACCTGGCGATTCTTCATCACTGTCATCACACCTGCAGATTACACACAAGATTGCTATCGCCATCCAAGCCACCCAGGCGGATCTCCTCCTTTGTCTCTTTTCTTCTCGCTCCCGTGTTTTTGTTTCCCCTGCCAGCTCTTTGAAGGTTTCCATATCCTTTTTAGCTGTCATCCTGAAAAAAACATGTTACATGATAAGGGAAAAATTCACAATTGAGTATATGACAGAATAACATTTTAATTGCTGTATTTTTACCTTGAATATTCTGGAGAGAAAAAAAAGAATATTTAATGGGAAAAACTCAAATATAAATTGTTAATTTCCACCTTGCCAGGTGGTGGCTGTGGTTTTTTGTCGTGGAAATAACCAGTAGCCAACATCATTGCTTTCAAAGAAGAGGATCAAAGGCGGCAGGGAAACTTAAAGCCCTTCAAAGTAAAAAGTACAAAGAGAAAGTATGATGCACCATGTGAGAGTGTCTGACTATGGCTAAGAAGCATGCTGCCTGACTCGTTTTCTGGCCCTCGCTAAGAAATGTTTTCTAAAAAAGGAAAGGTACCAATTAAAGCTCAGGACCGACTCCTTCTCACGATATGGCTCCATCGTTTCCTTCCTTCTCCAGCTTTCTCCGTATCCCTGGACCCAGAGGGACAGATCCGACCTAGTAAACAGCTCCCTCAATAATAAACAGAACGGGGTCTCTGGCTCTGGTCTCTGAACACACAACAATGTAAATGCGGGCTTTTACCCAGAGGCAAAAAATGCCTCAAAATAATTATTCAATCCAAGAACATCAACAGTGGAATTTACAACAGTGAGAAATGATATGGTTGGAAGAAGTGGTGCAAAAACGCGTCCTTTAATGCCATTGCTTATTCGGTTGCTCTGGAAACACCAACAAAAATTTTTCTGTGTTTTGTGTCTACACTGAAAATAACCATACCTTTCTTTTTTAAATGCAGACAAGACTAAATTCATCCTGTTCTCAAAGAACAAACCAGTTTTCCAGCACTTTCTTTCCATCATTTCAAATGAGGGTCATCCAACCCAACTAGAGACAGAATATAAGTATCTTCGAATTTTAATCGATGACTGCTTATCTTTTAGGGCCCGTATAAAAAATTTAACATATAGATTGAAACTAAGAGTGTATTCAGACCTGCACGGTTTAGTCCACTTTAAACGTACCAGAGTTCGTTTGGAATGCTGGTCCGGACCTTTTAGGCAGGTATGAATACACACAAACGAATCCTGCTGTGGAACAGAGAAACGGACCAAGACCAACTTTTTTAGGCCGTCTCGGTCCGTTTCCAAACGGACAGAGGTTCGCTTCGCTTCAGGTCTGAATACAAACAGTCTCGATCCAAACCAACTCCACAATACGTGCGCCTTTTTGACAGCCTTGACAGCGCCAAAAATCAATATCCCTTATGCTGTAATGAATGTTATTAATTCCTGATCTTTGTCTTCTGTTTTATCATTCTGCCAGCATGTCAGGGGTCAGCGCCAGCAGAACACATTGTGTCCCTCGGGTTACTGCACACATTCACTGTTCCAAATATTCAAACAGAGCATCGAAAATTTTGATTGAGCTGCTCAGACACGCAATTGTCGGGAGATCATGCCACCGACAGGACAGTTTTCTCAGAATAAACAGCTGAGCAATAGGTGAACGGGAAAGAAGGTTAGCTTCAATCCGAAGACTCCTGCACTTACCTCTCATCGCTCAGTCATTGTTTCAACCTTGCCTCTGATCGTAACCACGCATCAGTTCAACAAACCACGTCGCCACACATCTCGAAAACTCCGATCCAGTCCGCCTGCTCCGTCTCTCTCCAGCTTTGTTCTGCCGCAGCTCTCGCTGCCGGCTATTAGCCCCGGTGCTAACAGCCAGCTGCTCCAATTCCTCTCAGGTGTCATCTGCAGCTCGGCCCGGTGCTTAGTTTTCATTACCACATTAAATCATACTTATCCTTTAAAGCTTGTAAGAAACTTGTTGTCAGTCACCCCTATGCCTGTTCTGTATTATTGTGATGCTGTATGAATGCCTCCTCCAATGCTTTACATGGTCTGGACACCTTTTCAATGTGCGTTGCATTTTGTCACAAACATGAGGTCAGTGGCTCACCATTGTGTCCTGTATTCCCATGTGGGCTGATCTTCTTTGTCGTTTCGCAGATGACCACATTGGAATCTTGTAATTTACAAATGTATTGCTGGATTTGTCCATCTGCAGCAACTTAGTGAGCTGAGGAGTAGCAGAAAATACAGTCTGCACTCTCAGGAGTTTTTTCTTGTCTCTGAACCAAGAATGAGGACAGAAATGGGTAAAAAGGCCTTTCGTTATACGGAGCCACGCTCTAGAAATGAAC